>OZ059856.1:11835267-12437082 GCA_964057195.1 Orthosia cruda | reverse complement strand
GTAAATAATAGATCATAATTAAATAAATTGTATTTTTTGTGCACATTAAATACCATTTTGAACGAGCTAGTGTACGTCGTGTGTGGACTATATTTGAGGTAAGTTATGTATAAGCTATATAATTATTACCTCGCTTTCATAATATTATGTAAATCATCTAGGCATCTAGTAATCCACTTTCAAGCACTTCTTGGCATCTAGGGCATGTAATATCGAAAGGTTTTCAATGCCGTTTATAGATCTAAATATCGGATTTCGGAAAAAATTATAATGTAGAGACAATGTAGTCAAGTAGTGGAAGTTGATTTCCAAACAGATTAGTGATCGGATGACGTCTAGACTAATTTGTTGTATTTTAATAAAAGCAGAAGAGGTTTTCAGCGTAGAAATTACGTATGAATTTGAAAAGTCACATTTGTACTTGCCCGGATTTGAACACACGACGTCAAGCACGAGAGGCGAGGTCTTAGCTACTGGGCCACCACTACGTTCTTCGTCATGACTCACGTGTGATCTTGCTTGGTAGATTGAACAATGCATAAATATCCGTGAAAATATATCTTCAACTCTTAACTTTGTGAAAAACAAAAACCGAACTTCACTCACTCAGTCCAATATGCAAAACATATTCGAAATATCTATAAAATTGACAAAGACTCAAGTTTTACCGACTTAAGCCAGCTTGCGCCACCCCGGGTTATCTTATCTACTAACGCCGAGGTAGTCAAACTAGCCAGTTATGTATAACATATTTGTTATTTAACCTCGTGTTAGCGACTAACTCTGAGTTAAGTTTTTTGCCAATTTATTATTCTTCTCATAGTTTTGTTTAAACTTTAACATGTACGTAACTGTTTTTTGTCCATAATCTATACTTCTATACCAATAATATTATAATGAGGACAGATTTGTATTTTTGTATGTAACTAATAAACCTAAAAAATGCTGGACCGATTTCAAAAATGCTTTCACCGTTAGGAAGCTACACTATCCCGGGGTGTACTTTTTACCCGACTGCCGAAGGAGGGTAATGTGTTTATCAGTCTATGTATGTATGTATGTAAGTATGTATTGTTATCAATAGTAAATTATCTAGCTATTTTTCCAATTCAATATGTTTAATTAAACCTTATTTTAATATTAAAAGTATTGTATTGACTATTGTAGTACCAACTGTGTTCGGGTATGGCACGACTAACCAATCATACCGCATTGGTTGGAATGTAGGTGAGATGGTGGGGTAAACGTCACTTGGGTTGTCGTGCCAGTGCTCCGAGCTCAGTCGTGAATATAACCTCAACTTGTGCACTCGTGAGGAAAAATAGTGTTGGTTGTATTGTGTTTCGGTTCGAGAAATATAATAAGTAAGTACATGAACAATTATCTTTTATTCTATATTTAAAACCTGACGCCCTGAACCTGAATAACAGTTTATTTCTTATTTAAACCAAATCATTACTTGATTCTGCGTAAGAGTCAACAGTATGTATGTTTGTTCCTATGTGGCGTTCTAGAGACCAAACGCGTTGGCCAATTTTGATGATTATTACGTCAATCAATTCGTCTTAACCCTGCGAGTGTCACTGGCTACATAAAAAATGGAAAAGAAAAAAATGGCAGATTTTGGGCGCCATTTTGTGGTGGAAAATTTTTGTTTTTCTTCCAAACCCATCGTGTGGGGTATTTCAAAAATATATGACACTTATATGTTTAAATGTACCAAATTAAAAAAAAATAACTAAAAAGTAGTAAATAAAAAAAGGTAATTAAAAAAAACAAAAAACTTAAAAAGCGAACTAAAAAGACGTAAACAAGAAGAAAATCATGCTGTGCAGTCGGAGGATACATCTGGTTTTGCTCAGCCAGCTCGCCAATATGTATCCTCCGACTGCGCAGCATGATTTGCTTCTTGTTTACGTCTTTTTAGTTCGCTTTTTAAGCAGTCGGGTTTTTTGTTTTTTTTAATTAGCTTTTTTATGCCTGACTTTCCACGGGAACGAAAACTACGCGGGTGAAACCGCGAGGCGTCCGCTAGTAAATATGTAAAATAAAACCTTGTGCAGCAAGCAAATGTTATAAAAACACAAGAATAAACTTACCTGGACTATATCATCATCATCATCATCATTTCAGCCGAAAGACGTCCACTGCTGGACATAGGCCTCCCCCAGGCGTCGCCACATTGACCGATCCCGTGCGTCTCGCATCCAGCGCCTTCCCGCAACCTTAACCAGGTCATCAGTCCACCTAGTGGGAGGCCTTCCAACGTATCGTCTTCCGGTTCGCGGTCGCCATTCCAGAACCTTTCGGCCCCATCGGCCATCCGTTCTGCGAGCAATGTGCCCTGCCCACTGCCACTTAAGTTTGGCAATTCTTCGGGCTATGTCGGTAACTTTGGTTCCCTGGACTATATTCTTTATATATAATTGAAGTATCTTATGACGCCTGATTTCAAAACAAAATTATCTTCATGACAATAACAAACAATTAAAAAATATAATTAATAAACACAATGTCAAATAAAGACGAAAGTAATATACTTGATGTCATCAGTACTTATATAAAAGTTACAAAAACAAACCTTATCTAAGTAGCAAGTATGTTGATTCATTGCATTTAGATAGGAAAAACATGGAGGCACCGCACCACCGATGTTCTATACATACATTAGCTTATACAAATATGAGTGAAATACGATACAGCCTTTGAAACATCGTTTTGTTTCATTTTTTCTAATGTAATAATCGTATTTGATAAAAGAGACAACAATATTTCTGTTGTTGCTCATAACGGCAACATTTTGTTGTGACGTAATGATAGTTGCCATATTAAGCGACGTGTTTTGTGGTTGTGTTCGTGGTAGTCCTGCTGTCAAATGGTTGTTTACTTTTTGTATTATTGAGTTTTGTGTGTGTGTGTATGTTCCTTGATTGAAACATCGGCAGCCATTTTAAGATACATTTTATTAGTTTTAGGTAGGCACCTTTTTTGTAGGTATTTCTAGTCCATACTATTTAATATGTCATTTAATTTTAATTTCAATTTGTCAAATATGAGAAACAATAATAGGAAAACGCCTGTTATCCAATCCAATCTGACAATCTGCGAAATTTTATCCTAGTTAAGTATTTTAACCGGAATTATGTTTTTGACTTACTTGACTTAATGTCCTATAACCCCTAGATGGGGCAGAAGGCTTCCACAGATGTCCTCCATCGCGATCGGTCTTAAGCTTCACGCTTCACCTCGCTCCATGTCATTCCGATTGCTGCCAACACGGTGCGACGCCAGGTTTGACGGGGACGGTCAATCTTTCTTTTCCTTTGGGGATTCCAGTCCAAAGCATGCTTGAGTATGTGATCGGGATCCCTTCGGAGCGTGTGGCCAATCCATCTCCACTTACGACGGCTTGATCTGGCGGTCCATCGGGCTCTTGTGGCATTTCTCCAGCAGCTCTACATTGAAGATGGTTTCGGGCCAGTAAATTCCGAGAATGCGATGAAGACAGCGGTTGACGAAGATATCCATTGTGACCTTCCACGTTTCGCACCCGTAGAGCAGCACGGATTTGACATTGGATCCGAAGATTTTCAGTTTAATCCTTCGGGTCAGTTGCCGCGATTGCCAAACAGGTATTAGCTGCGCGAAGGTAGCTCGGGCTTTGGCGATCCGTGAAGCGATGTCCTCTTCACTACTCCCAGTCACTGACACGACCACGACACGACACTCTCGAGGTATGTACATTTGTGGACGCGTTCTACTGCCTCTGTGCCAATCAGCAACGTTGAGTGGTTCTTTACAGCAGTTCTCATTTCCTGGGTCTTCCAGATGTTTCTTTTGAGCCCCGTTTTTGCTGCTTCCTGACGTAGATTATGTTTATTGTGCTAATAGTAATGTTGTTTGACAAGTCCATTAAAATCGCATGAGAACAAAAAAAATATTAACTGTCGGAGGTCCTAAAAATCAGGTTTTTGCGTAATTCTCATAATGTTTTGGTAATTTATGCCAGGACCAGTTTAATCCTTATTGAATTGTGCAGGAAAAATATCTGCTTAAGATTCGCTGATACTCATTGGTTTTCGAGATATCAGTCAAAATAAAATTGTAATTCTGATATTTTTGTACTAAATCTGTGCGAGCTAATCAAATTATGTTTTATGCTCATGAGTTTTACATTCATATTTAGGCTTTTTTGTAGTTTTTAGTATGATTTTTCGTTTTGAATGCACTATTAGTTGTTAAGGTTTTAGGCCATTTAAAATAGGTCAAAACTGAAAGTTAATGGCACTGTAATATGCCTAAAGTTAACTATACTTACTTCGAACACGGGGCGCCGCAAGGATAGGTTCGATGACAGTCGATGTGCACATTTATTTTGACCGTTGACAACGCGGTATACTCTAAAGATACCGCGTTGTCACAATCGTCTAATTTATGGCAACACGGCGGGAGATTTGACATCTTATAACATTAACATTATAAGCGGGATATTTACCATGTTTACTGTTTGTAGCGAGTTTCCGTTATTAGTGTTAGTGACCATGACTGTTTAAAAACTTATACCTTATAACATTTTCCCATAAAATGTAAAGATAGTTCAAGTTTAATAATGATAACTTCATTAGTTTAATGTGAAACCTAGGAAGTAACAGATTGAGTAGAAGAGCTCAAGATTATTTTTCAAGTATTTCTTTTATTTTGAAAGTGTTATTGTTAAGGTTTACTTAAGAGCCGATAATGTTTTTTTTTTAATACCACACCCACTCGGAAAGTGTCTTATTACTCGTTCATAAACGGGTTACAAAGTTTGTAATTTCTCCCTTAAGAATGTGCGACGGGATAAGTTATATGGAATTTTATTACTGCCCTCCGAAGCAGGGCAGGAATGTTGTATGAAAAGCCATTACTGTCCGGATAGCTTTCTTTTGTTTTTTAGCAGCGAACATAAAATAGTACATTGTGTATTAAGGGCGGTAAGTAAAGAATTACGATCGAGGCTCTAGTAGAAGCCCGAAGTCGAAGACTGAGGGTCTCTCTGAGACTGAGGGACCTCCCAGTTTTATCTCAATCATCTCACACAAGTATTAGCCTTCCTGGAAAAACCTCACTATAAGTTTAAGCCATTGTAACAATTTTAATATAAACTTTAATTAAAGAAATATTGTATTTTATTTTCCTCGTAGGTGTAGTATAAAGCACTATGTATCACTCGGGAGAAAGTTCTATTTCTGTTCTCGAGTTTTAAGTCCTCTGCTGCGCGTCGGGCTTAAACATACACTCGAACAGAAATAGATCGTTTTCTCCCCTCCCCTTGGCCTTATCACTATATTACTGGCGCTCGCTGCAAACGCGCTAACTGACGAATGAAAAAATAAAACTCGTTCGAACTACTAACCGAAAGCGGCTGCATATATTCTCGCTCCGTGAGATAAATCATAAAAAACATATAACAAGTGAAGGTGTTGTGTTAAATCATTATCAATCAATAAAGGGACGTCCCAGGACTTTTAAATCTGCAAGAACCAAAACATTACACAAGGTTTCAAAAGTCACTTGCATTGGAGGCAAGAACAGGCACGATCCATCAACGCAGACGCCGTAAGTGCTCTCCATTCGTTCTATTCCTACCTAGCCATTTTGCTTAGGACATATTACAGTCCTAACGAAGGGGTTATTTCTTCGTTTATACTTAGTTAAGCTTTGAAAATTGAAAGCAGTGGAATTAAGGGCTAACTAAGGGGTAATTTAAGGACTTCAATGTGGTGGGTATATATCTTCAAAATGCTCCAATAATAAAACGTTATACATATATTATTGGAGGAAGCACTAATACCACGCAGGCAGAGCCGCAGGCTGCAGCTAGTATAAAATAATATTGGCACGTTTTCCTGTTAGAATGCAGCCCGTTCACACATGTAAATTTATTTTTGTATATGAAACAGGTAGGTACTTGCCAAAGTAGGTGTGAGTCATTACTAAATGTTTTTAGTCATTTTCTTTGTTCAGGTGTGTAAACCTTTAATGAAATGAAGAATCCTTTCTTCATTTCATTTCATACTTGAATGCGAACAAGACCAGTGAAGTTATTTTTTAATTATTTATGGCTATATATATTATTTTGTGGATTCATAAGAAACACATCGCCGCGGTCTCAACTAAAGTTTACTTTAGCGAGTTTGCCATCAAGCTAAATTTTGAATCATAATTTTATAGTTTTTGTTTTTGGCACAAAATAAATACTATTGTGAACGAGCTAGTGTTCGTCGTTTGTGGACTATCTTTGAGGTAAGTTATACAAGATTTATATTACCCTTGCTTTCATATGTATGTCCGGCCGATTAAAGCTGAAAGACGCTTTATTAGGCACCTAACCTTGAAACACATTAAAATAATATGACGAAGACAAAGATAAAAATTCTTTATTTCAACTATTATTATAATTATTCAACATTAAGCGGCACTTTTGAACGTCAAAAATATAAATGTAAAGTTAATAATAATTGATTCTACCGTCCATTCGGCAAAGTAGCTTGTTATGGAGAAGAACGGACAAGAAACTCCATAGAACGGATAAGAAATTCCATATGCTACTATGTAGCTGGTTTCATGATGGAACCGGAAGGTGGCCATAGCAACTCCTCAACTGACAAGATAGCACCATCATGTTGTGGCTTGGTTGCACCATTGCACCATTGGTTGGATATGTATTGACAAATGTTAATTTTGGCAAAATGTGGACTGTATTAGAACATGGGTCAGTAAAATTGCGAATCGCTGACACAACTAACTTTTATTATTTTCACAATAACAATATTATGTAAAAACGAGTAAAAACCATAAATTTATAGAAAAAGGTCGCAACATCATACCCCCATGTAGCTATGTCGCAACACCTACTGGGTACGGATAACTTTCTCGCGGGTCTGTTCAGCGTTTTTTTGCCCCTGGTACACCTTGATCACGCGCCCTACACTCCTCGGCAGGAACTCAAGTGTTTTTAACACTATTTTTAAAAACAGTTTTAAAAGATCTCAGATCAAATAAAAAGTCAAGATGGAACGTTGCAAACAACAAAGTGAAGCCGGTTCAAACTAAGCCTTGCCGTACAAATACACAATTACACGCACTCGCGGACAACGAAACTACCCCTTAGCTTGTCAGTCGAGCTTTATTATTTGATCTATGAGCTCGAATGACAAGCTTCGGCGTAATTCCGTTGTCCATGCGTGCGTGTAATTGTCTATTTGTACGGCAAGGCTTAGTTTGAACCGGCTTCACTTTGTTGTTTGCAAAGTTCCATCTTGACTTTTTATTTGATCTGAGTAAAAGATAAACATTTTTAAATATAACAGATACAAACAAGTTTTAATATGTGTAACTGAAATAAACGGTTTTATCATAGTTTTAGTTATAATAGCACAGTACGGCAACAACGCGCGGCTCTACGACGATCTTCAGTACACACACATAAACACACACAATAACGCATTCAACATAACATATTTGTTCAGTTGGCATCCCGGCGGTGGCAAGAGCACGAGCCTGCACGACGGATGAGATCATTAATGCTAGCGTGCCGCGCAATCCGACCTGCACTCTTACTACAGGAAAGGCCATGGTGTCCGAGGCAGTCGACTGCTTCACCGCTTTGACAGCGATGTGGAGCCCCACAAGGAGCGCCCAATCGCAGACATGTAATAATAATAATAATTTCTTTATTTGTATAGAATGCAGGTATTACAATAATGGTGTTAGTTTCAGATATATTCCCAGTACATTCTGCCTGTTGGCATACAAAAATAGTGGTTAACTTACAGATAATTTAGAAACTAAAATTAAATTAATTAGTACTTAAATTCAAAATGAGATCATGAATCAGCTAAGTCTAAAATTATTTACATAATAAATGAGGTAAAGTGAAGCAAATATTACAATTTATCATTTATAAAATCGGTAACAGAGTAATAACATTTATCTGTCAGCAACGTCGTTAAGATTTTCTTGAATTTTATTAAAGGCTGATTCTTAATACAATTTGGCAATTTGTTAAATATAATAGGGGCCATACCAATAATGTTTTTTTTAAGCAAAGCAGTGTTATATCTACCAGTACACAATAGATTCTGATATTTTGATCTCATGGCAGTAGTTCGCATCCTCGTTTCATTCATTGTAGGAAAAAAATGCTGGTTAGTTTTAACGAAAATAGCTACTTCGAGAATGTATAAACTAGGAAAAGTTAATATTTTGTGTTTCTTGAGCGCACTTGATCATGTAGCGAGGCGGAAGGTTGTGTCACCTAGCGTAGTGCCTATGTTAGGTGACGGTAGTGCCTGAAGCCAAAGGCCCGAAGCCCTCTCACCCACAGCCAGCAGGCGGGCACGCTCTGCAGTATTGGTAGAAGTATTGATAAAATAATAAGGTTATTCTGTAAATGCGCGGCACGCTAGCATTAATGATCTCATCCGTCGTGCTCTTGCCACCGCCGGGGTGCCAGCTGTCTTAAAACCCAATGGCCTGGCACGCGTCGATGGGAAGATATGGTGATGGTATGACCATAATGCCATGGAAGTTGGGGAGGTCTTTGGTGTGGGATGCAACTTGCGTCGACGCCCTTGCGCCATCCCGTCTTCCTAGCACGGTGGGCTGCGCTAAGGCGGCTACTGCAAGTGCTGTAAACCTCAAACGGCGCAAATACAACAACTTAATTGGTAATTATGTGTTTGAACCGTTTGGGGTTGAAACACTAGGGCCTTGGGGTCCGTGTGCACACCTGTTATTTCGGGATATCGTCAAGCAGTTGGTCGACTCTTCACGAGACCAGAGGGCTGGCCTTTTTTTTGGCCAAAGAATCAGCATTGCCATCCAACGTGGCAATGCTGCCAGCCTGCTGGGCACTTTTCCTGTTGACAGCGATGTGGACGATTTTTTTGACACACCTTAATTGTATATATTTTATTAATTCTTATTTTAGTTCTAATAGTAGTATGTAAATAATGTACCTACGTAAATAAATAAAAAATAGAGCTTAGAGATTTTTGTTCAATTCCGATTCCGACTTCTGAGCGCGCAATTGAGAAACTTATAATTTGATTGATTCAACAGATTCAGAGCGATTTTTATAATTTAAATTGTTAAATAAAGTATAAACGATTTTTGTTAATTAAGTGATTCCGATTTAATTATTTAAATTATAGTTTTATAATTAAATTCATTAAATCCATTTTTATTATTTCACTCTTCACAAAATTTCACATCAGTATTACACTTAAATACTACATTGAAAAGATAAAAACAAAGAAAATGCGTAAAAAACTATGGTCCTTTGTGAGAGACATCCTTGACATCCTCGACACATAGTCGACAACCTCGTGTGCTAAGTCGAGATACTTGATTTGTTTCTCTTTCTCAGCTTTCACGAGGTCCTCGTCATATTTGTGATAATTAAAAATAAAACTCCACGGTGTCCTCCTGTGCTGCTTGTGGCGGGCACACAGACACGCGTTAGCACTCACCGGACCCTCCTCTGGGGAGTACCCCCCATCACCGGAGCATCCGAACACACTGCACGCCGTGGCCACCCCAGGGAATAAACCAGCACATGCACGCCAGACGACCCGTGTATGGCACCGTTGGTCCCCCTGTGACGGGTCAAGGTCAATGGCCCCACCACCTACCATTTTCAGCCGCAGGGGATAGGGAGAGCGGCCTACGCTATACCGACACTCCTCCTCCCCTGAGGCCCCACCGCGTCCACTATCAGACGGTAGCAACCCCGTCCAGGCCGCGGAACGTCTCATAGAATAATTTTCGTCTTTGGGTTGTTAAATGGCTTGGAAGTCCTTAATACAAAGCCTATCTTATCTTCAAGGTTAAACAACGCTTGACGAGGTTGTTCCGCGGATGGGTGACCATCTTTACATAGCGAGATTCATCCGTGCCTCGGAAAGCACGTTAAGCCCGTTGGTCCCGGATGTCATTTGAAGATCTTTGACAGTCGTTACAGGTAGTCAGAAGAGAGATTGACACCAGTCTTGACAAGGGGTATCGTGTTACCCAGTTACGATAGGCTATCGCTCCATGTAAAATACTGGTACCCAGGCTAAATCCAGTAAGAATGGAAGCCGACCCCAAATATAAACACATCAACACGGTCTAGGGATATTTTAAAAAAAAGCGAATTACTATCAATGTGTTAATTATTTATATGACATGTATATATTTAAAAGATACGTTATTTAATATTCTACCATTTTTTAATAATGGTTAAGGGCGCGGCGAACAAAGCTCGCAAATGCAATTCGAGCCGAGTGAAAAATTCATTCGGAGTATTGCTATCTCGGTTTGCACGCACACGCGGTGCGCCGTGCGTAGCCGTGTGTGTGTGTGAGCAGATAGATATCGCTACCTAATCATCCTATCGACTCGAAAGCCGGCCGACGCGAACGGCGGCGGCGTTCGCGTCGGCCGCGTTCTTTTTAACCGACTTCCCAAAAAGGAGGAGGTTCTATGTTCAACATTATGTTTGTTTTTTTTTTTTTTGTTTAGCTTCACCGATATCTCCGTCAATTGTGGACCGATTTTGAAAATTCTTTTTTTGTTTCAAAGAGTTTGTTTCGAAATTGGTCCCATTTTAATTTGATGAAGATCTGATGAAGAACTTCGGAGATATACAACAGAACTCTTTAATAAATATTGGTAAATCTCTCGGGATTGCTGCAATCGCATGTCTGTTTATTGTTTATACCATTTCATAACATAACATCACGCCAGTACGCTCTTAAGGGGTACGCAGATCTCTCATTACACCGGTTATGTTCAAGTTTCATGAAATCTATTTTGGCGTTAAAGTTACCTTATTATGTCTATTAGGTAGGTACAACTAAAAAGTGAAAAATAAAAAAACTTTAATGCAAAAAAAAACAACCGACTTCCAAATACAAAACTACAAAGAGTAAAATAACTTTATTTTTTGAAGTCGGTGTCCATAACACAAAAAGTTGGTACCTACGGAAGACACCATATATAATACACATACTCTTTGTAGTTTTGTATTTGGAAGTCGGTTGTATTTTTTTGCAAAAAAGTTTTTTTATGTCTTATTTATGTAGGTATTTCTTTAAGAAACCTCAAACCTGTGTTGTTATAATAAATAATGAATGCAAGTATTACATATGCCTATTTACGCATAAGTAGGAATAGATAAATAACAGCGCTCTGAGCTAAGAATATTTAAAAAAAACCGGCCAAGTGCGAGTCGTACTCGCGCACGAAGGGTTCCGTACCATTATAGCAAAAAACGGCAAAAAAAATCACGTTTGTTGTATGGGAGCCCCACTTAAATATTGATTTTACTATGTTTTTAGTATTTGTTGTTATAGCGGCAACAGAAATAATACATAATCTATGAAAATTTCAACGGTCTAGCTATCACGGTTCATGAGATACAGCCTGGTGACAGACAGACAGACAGACGGACCGCGGAGTGTTAGTAATAGGGTCCCGTTTTTACCCTTTGGGTACGGAACCCTAAAAACAAGGATTTTGAATAAACATTTGTTTTGTTATTCTGTTTAAAAAATATAAATTTAAACTTGATAAAGTCGTGTAGGGTGACCATAAGTATATTATCGGCTGAACGAAAAACAAAAAATACAATAATGGTAATCAGAAAACATAGTGTCAAAGATATATACACACTAAACACGCTTATTTTCTTACTTTTTTCAGTGTTTCTTTCTGAAAATTGATAGCAAAAGGCGTTTTTTACATGATCGTCGTGGCTCTGTAAATATTTTGCAGTTTATTATGTAGTCGATTAGCTAGCCAGTTATAAAAGTTTATTGGAACACCCCAGGGTAAGGCTTCCTGAAGTCCAGATAAAAATCCCAGAATAATTAAATAAACTAGAACGAATTTGTCTTTTTAGTTTTAGTTTTTTAACAAAGGAATTTTACAAAAAAGTCTAGCAAAAACTGGACCGAGGGCATAAAGCCGCACTTGTGCAGGCAAGTCCAATCGTATGGTCACCCTACCCTGTGTGAGCCCAACTGGCCGAACTAACGTCACAGTAAGTAAAGAGGAGCAATGTAGGTAAGTCTTAGCGGTGTCCTTGAGATAATTACCTACGCCCGCTTTGTCTCATGACATGAATAAACAAACGAAAAAAACAAAGCTTCTTAAGTTGATGAATAGGTAGGTAGGTAGGTAAATACTAATTTATACAAAACTAGTTGTCCCCCGCGGCTTCGCTCCCGTCATCTGGCTACCTAACCTAATCTACCTACCTACCTACCCTACCCTATCTAGCTACCTACTCTACACTACATAAGTACATACATACATGATTGTACGCAACGCACGCAACGGAAGCTCTCAAAAAGAAATATTTTGGCCGTTTTTGCAAAAAACAACATTTATGCTCCGCTCCTACTGGTTGTAGCGTGATGTCTCTTTAGCTTAAAGCCTTCCTCAATAAATGGACACAAAAATAAATTTTCAATTCCAACCATTCCTGAGATTAGCGCGTTCAAACAAACAAACTCTTCAGCTTTATAATATTAGTATAGATATACTAAGGTACGTATTAATTTAACTTATTGTATTATGTCATTGGGAAATAGGTACTTCCTGTGAGAAACATCCCAACGTTCGGAGACCATGTCGGCAACCGAACCATATAGTAAATAATAACAAAGTCCGTAAACAACGCAAAGTTCGTAAGAAAGTAGATTACTCAATACCAAAGTTCAAATCACAAGGCAAATCTAAATCCAAGTTCATAGCATAAGTCAATAGTGTCAAAAATATTAAAATAAGTACAATTTAGAAAATAAATAAACACGCACGTAAAACATAGTAAAGTAATATTCTAATACTGACAACAAACAATCGACAGAACAATAGTACAACAAGCAGTGAAACACACCCGAATCACACCCGAAGTGCCCCGAACAAACCCCGTACGAACGATACACAAACACAACCGTGAGCAGTGCGACCACGCACACATTGACATTTGCTTGACGCGACAGCAATACTAGCTATTGAAAATGTGTGATTAATTTGATGTGTTCCGTAATACCAAAAATTGTGAATGAAAACCTAATGTTTTAAAAAAAAAAAACGATTATTTGTAATTTGATAATATGAGCTATGTTCCTATTACGACATTATTATAGATATTGTTTTTTATAATACAGAAATATCAAACAGAAAACATGTCATTTACGCTGTAAAAATATACAAAATGGAATTCGCTAAAACTTCATTTTATGTAAGAATTTAGAAAAAAAGAAGACGTAGGAACCTAGATAAATACTGTCTCAATCCGAATATTATCATAATATGGTGGAGATATGCTAAAATTACAAATAATTTTGGTATTACGTTTGTATGGACAATTCATGCTTCGCCGCGCTCTTAAGTCGGGCCTACGTTGTTCCCCCATATCTAAGTACTAATGCTATAACATGGAAATATTGTAAAACCAAACCATTTTTAAAAGAGTAACCATGGAGTTTCTTGCCGGTTCTTCTCCATAGGAAACAACCCGAACCGTGCACCTTTTGTCGACATTTTATAAGTGCCCATGTAGGCCTATGTGAAATAAAAAAATTGATTTATGATTTTGATTTATAACTTGGCACATTCTGCTTTTCAGAAAACGGAGTGTGGGCAGCTGAGTCGCAGTGTCCGTGAATGAAGTTCGCCGCGACCCAGTTACCGTGGAGACGAGGACAGGACTTTGGTCATAGAAACTGCAAACGAGTGCCCGTTGTTACTATCTCTCCGTACAGCTGTATCACGAGGTAAATGAACAAATCACTTGGTGGACAAAGAGATAATTATGTATGGCTCGAAGATCGAAAACGCTAATTGAGCGAAAGAACGCGTTCTAAACTCAAACTGGTTTCTAAAATCTAACGCTTTGGGTCCGACGAAATGGCGCCGATGACAATTTGCAATTTTTCGTCATGGGTAAGTTTCATGGTCTGCGGGTCGCTAATAACCAATATAGGTGTGAGGTCAAAACCAAAATCCAAGATGGCGCCGACGAAAATTTTCCAACTTCATGAGTGTGGTTTTCTTGGTTTTTGGAGTCGCCTATTAGATAAAAATATGGAGTTGGCAAAGTTTTGGGGACCGAGTCACCCACGTCCGTAGGAGTGTACCCTTTGATTCCCTACACGTGGTCCCCGGGTGGTGCAAATCAGGTGACAACAACTGGTGGTAGGTTTCGACCGAAGGATTGCGACCACCCACCGGGCAAAGACGTACCGTACGTCACCTCACACATCAGGTCCAGTTGAAAACCAGCGTCAGGCACTAGTTGTCTGACATTTTTGCTGAATTGGGCCTTTTTGGCGCAGCCGTGAGGCACACTTTCCTGCTGATTTCATACGTCAGACTTTGCAGTTTTACTTTTTATTTTATTTGTATTTTATCTGATGTATGTGTTGTATATGTATGTATATGTTGTGTGTCTTTTAGTCTGTGCTAAATAAATGTTTTTTCTTTCTTTCTTTTTCTTTCTTTACCGACAAGCGGCCTAGCCGTATTCCGGTTCGGTGCTCGGTGTAACCAACTAGAGAAGTTGGGTCGAGACAGCTGTTCCACTGCTGACAGACCGGCCTGACGCGCGCTTTTATGGACGTATCGGGATACTAGTCGCGGAGGGTAGCGGGATCCGAGGCACGGTGCGCCGCTGGCCGACCGTAGGTAGTTGGGGGCCCAAGTAGTGTGCCAGCCACACATGAAAGGCTGCCCCGCCAATTGGGTTGTTGAATTAAAAAAAAAATACGATTTTAAAAATTTATTTTGAAACTTTACATATCATAAATTATATTGTCGTTGCAAAAATCTCTTAAATGTTTTTTTCAATTTATTATAAGCAATTGAAAATCGATAAAATTTTCAAAAGAACCACCTGTCTACGAACGGGCCATGATTGGTCGCCATGTTGGTGACGTCATAACGTTCAAGGAATTTTTTACTACAGTGTCAACTACACGTGAATTGACTAAAATATCCGAAAATTTGTGCAAAAATATTATTTATAACAGCAAATTTTAAGGATTCTTAAAGGCTGATTTCGATAATATACCCACCTGATGGACGATTTGGCAGTTTTAAGCATAAATAAAGTAGTGGTAATGAATATTACGTGTTAGTGGACCGGTGTTTGTTATTGTTCTTTACCAGGTACATTTAGAAACAAAATTGTCATAACTTAATCGTTTTCACATATGGGTAGGTGATATTGGTGTAAAAGAAAAAGTAAACAAACACGATTGGCGCGAAACTTCGACTTTGGATATCAAAAAACTTCATTAGATACCACTAAATATGACACAACCCGAAACCTGTGCAGCCTTTATTTATATTTGTTATTTGCACAAAATCCTTAAAATGTTCGGTAATTACCATTATTTACATATCTCTTATTAATATTAAACACTAATATCTTTATTATATATTTACAAACACTAAAAAACTTTGTAGGACAAAAACGTGAAAATATTAACAGATTTTTTTACACTAATTCTTCAGTAAATATCTCTTAAATGCGTTGACCGATTTTCACATTTATATACAACAATGTCAATTTTGCACGAAAGTTCCCATAAAAATTTACTTATCTCAGTCTGTAATGATCAAAGTAAGATATTAATACGAATCTAATACTAAATTAGAACAAAATAACATAATAATCAACACATTCTAGTTGGAATCTAGTAAGACATAGAACATTTCTCAAAACTTTAGTAGGTAGATTAGCTAGGTACTTGGCTATTGCGCGATTCAGATATAATGGGTATTTTTTATAGTATTTGTACATAATGGTATGAAGCAAGCATGATAACATTTAAGGATCAATATTTTTGATCAATATATTTGATTTTCAACAATATATTGACGATAATAACAAGATTGAATCGGTTAAAAGTCAAAACACTGTATTAGCTATGTGCTACAATAAGTAAAATGAACGTCTTGACGTCACACAGGCTCGGGTTTCTTCGGGAACTGTCGAGGTGTTCTCGGTACTGAATTCAAGAAAAACTTTTCAAATTGATATTACTTTGTAATTACAGCGAAAAAAAAAAACTAAAAATAGTTTTGTATGTAAACTTAAGTATGATCTTTCTATTTATAACAAAAAAAAAATTGGTTCAACAAACCAATTGTCGAAAAATCTTGCACATGCGAAGAATGCACCATCGTGCTGGTTGGCGACCAGATGGGGAGGGCCCGATGGATATTCCGGGGGGTTCGGGCGTCCCCGCAGTCTCCAGACTAGTTCCCCAATAATGTCGACTTTTCAGTGCGTGTCTGTAGGTTATCAGCGTAGAACCTAGTCTCACTTCCTTCTCCTCACCTTCATTCAATCTACTACATATAATGATGTCAAGGAAAAATAAAATTGGATTAAAACAGCGGCTGCACCCCCTCCCCCACAAAGTGCACCTCACCAACATTCGAGGTCTGCACTCAAATTTCTCTGCCGTCCACTACCACCTGGAGGCAGAGAAACCAGCGCTGTTTTTCCTTATGGAGACGCAGATAGCGAGTCCGTCAGACGTGTCGTACTTATCTCACCAAGGGTTTTCCCTAGAGCACAATTTTAAACCGCGCGCGGGTGTATGTTTGTACGCCCGTGACGATACTTGCTATCGGCGTCTCCGTAACCTTGAGGACCCAAGATCGTTGAGAATCTGTGGGCTTTAGTGGATACAGGTCTGGATAAAATTATCTATGCCTGTGTCTACCGTTCGCACGGTGGAGATCAGGAGACAACCAGGCTCACAGAGTACCTCAGTGAGGCTGCTGACACGGCACAGCAGCGGTACCATTCGGCCCAATTTGTGTTACTGGGGGACTTTAATGCCCGACACCAGCAGTGACTCTTCCCATACCAGAGCACTGATCATGCTGGACGGGAGATGCGTAAGCTTTCGCTTGCGCTAAACCTTACCCAGCTGGTCCAGGGAGCAACGAGGGTACCGGACGTTGACACGCACACGGCCAATTGCTTGGACCTTCTGCTGACAACAAATCCAGATCGATACTCTGTATCGATAGCTTCACCTTTGGGTAGTTCCGACCACTGTCTGGTGAAGTCTGTGTCCGTTTACTCCCCGCCCGATCCCAGCCCAAGAGGCACCCGGCGGGTTTGGCGGTACAGTTCAGCAGATTGGGATAGCATGCGATCTTTCTTCGCATGCTATCCTTGGCAGCCTACTTGTTTTTGTTCAGCTGATCTTTCGACGTGCGCGGACGCCGTGACGGATGTGTTGCGTCAGGGAATGGAGTACTACATTCCGTTCTCTGACGTAACAATGTCCAGCGTTGACCGGCAATGGTACGGCGCCGAATGTCATCGTGCCGACACGCTTAAGCATAAGGCGTACCTGGCATGGGTCGAAGCTCGATTGCGCAAAGCGAGTGATGTGGATCAGAAGAAGAGGGCCTTCAACAGGGCTGTCAAGTCCTGCAAGATGGTTTTGCGAAGGGCTCGGTTCGAACACATTGGCCGAATACGGGCCAAACTTGCTTCTTACCCAGCAGGTAGTAAAGCGTTTTGGTCCCTGGCTAAGTCGGTCGAGTCGAACTTCTGCCGTCCCTCACTACCACCACTGCTGAAACCCGACGGGTCGCTGGCCCACTTCGCTGAAGAGAAGGCAAATTTATTTGCCTCCATTTTTGCGGAATCTTTGCGTCTGAATCCTGGTGACGCACGGCCCTCTACATCTCCTGATGGATGCGAGACGAGAATGTCGGACATTCGACATCCATCAAAAGGACGTCCGTAGGGTGCTGCGCTACCTCGACGCGAACAAGGCTAGCGGCCCTGACGGAATACCAGCCATAGTTCTTAAAACCTGTGCGCCTGAACTGTCTCCTATCTTGACTCGCCTATTTCGCCTCTCGTATGAAATTGGAAAACTGCCGAATGCATGGAAGCAATCTACCGTACAGCCCGTGCCCAAGAAGAGTAGTCGAGCTGACCCGGCCAACTACAGACCCATCTCAGTAACGTAAGACTCTGTAAGAGTATGAAGCGTGTACTTAACACAAAGCTCCTGGCATACCTAGAAACCAACGACATCCTTAGTGACCGCCAATACGGCTTCCGCCGAAATCGATCTACTGGGGATCTTCTGGCGTATGTCATTCACATATGGAGTTAGGCCATCGAGAGTCACGGGGAAGCGCTTGCCGTCTCGACATCTCGAAGGCTTTTGATAGAGTCTGGCACGAAAGCCTTATTGGTAAGCTTCCTTCATTCGGTCTGCCCGGTGGTCTGTGTGATTGGATAGCAGACTTCCTGAGAGAACGGTCCATTCGAGTAGTTATCGATGGCTGCTCATGGGGCCAATTGGATATCACTGCCGGGGTCCCTCAGGGGTCGGTATTCTCAGAAACATTCTTCTTGCTGCACATTAACGATCTGCTAAAACCCGGCACCTTTGGGTATGCAGACGACAGCACTGTTGCTGAGAGATACTTGTCCAACGCATGGGCTACAGGGTCGCAGATCCAGTCTCTCCGTGAGGCCATGGTGGAGTGTTTGAACCTGTCCTTGCAGGCAGTCTCCGATTGGGGCGATGCCAATCTGGTCAGGTTTAATCCAACTAAAACCCAAGCATGTCTTTTTTTCCGCAAAAAAGGGCCAATTTCGCCCGGCACCAACTTTCCGGGATGTGACCGTGCCAATAACGGACCATCTTGAACTTCTTGGCGTTACTTTGACATCGACTCTCAATTTTGGGCCATACATTGAGGCAAAGGCTCAGCTGGCTGCCAAAAAGTTGGGGATCCTTGCGAAGGTGAGAAAGTACTTCATGCCGGAACAGCTGCTCAACTTGTATCAAGCGCAACTTCGATCATGCATGGAGTACTGTTCTCATCTCTGGGACGGATCTGCCAAATACCAGCTTGATGCACTGGACTCGATCAAAAAGCGGGCCAAGAGGCTCATGGGCGATGAAGCACTAGTCAAACCAAAGCTCAAGAGCCTTGAACATCGTCGCCGAGTTGCCAGCTTGTCGGTTTTTTATCGGTTACAATTCGGCGAGTGTGCGATGGAATTGCATGATCTGATTCCACCTAGCCCGTTTCATCATCAGACTACCAGACGTACGGCGATGCGCTATCGGTACATGGTGGACATCCCACCCATTCGCACAAAACGTTTTGGTAACACTTTTATTGTGCGTACAGCTAAGGAGTGGAATTCCCTGCCGGAGTCTTTGTTTCCCGACAGCTACAACCTGGGGGTCTTTAATTCAAGAGCGAATAGGTTTTTCTAGACAAGCGTGATTCACCGTCGACCACATCATCGCTTACCATCAGGTGAGACAGTGGTCAAGCGCGAGCCTATAGCGTATAAAAAAAAGTCAAAACAAAAATCCAAGATGGCTCCGACGAGAATTTGACAATTTTTCATTACGAGTGTTGTTTTAATGGTATTTCATAATTTTTTACATTACGCGAAAATGATTGAATATGCACAGATATGCTCCCATAGCACACCCTCATTTCGACAGTTGGGCGGACAGAAGGGGTGAGCTTTTTCCCATCAACCGGGCACAAGTTTAGACTCCGGACTGAGAAATTTCCGATGGAAAAACCCAAGAACAATTTATACGACCTGTGAATCGAACCCAGGTTCACATCTTTAGCAGAAGCGCTTGCGACCACCTAGGTAGACCAATGAGGCAATAATCATATACTATAATGTACACCACAATTCTTCTTCTTCGTGTAGTTAGCACGACAGTTGTCCATATTTGCTTTGCCCAAAATTTTGGCACTTCCACGGCGTCGTCGGTGGCTGCGCATAGATCATCTACTTAGGTTCTAGGCAATTCAGGGTCTTTCAATTTGTACCAAAATTGTAAAACCAGCTATAGTTTACTCCAAACTGCGAAACACTTCGGCGTTTTCACTTTAAAATAAAAAATCTACAATATTGCAGATCCCTTATCCTTTTCTTACGACTGCTTCGGAATTTTCAGTCACAGAACTTCCTCTCTTTGTTTACAGGATCACTCAGCCGGATATTGACTACGTATGTTGTGGAGTGTTCCGCGGGTCTGCTAGTGCCGCCTGCCTCTGTGCTAGCTAGTACTGTGTAAACCAAGTAAAGTGGCCCCAGAACTGACATCAAAAAATACATATTTATCAGTAAATTAGTTTGGACAACCTATTACTTGTAAAAACATTTATGTTTTAATTACATGATTTCTATCAAACTACTCTGCGAAAAATACCGAAACAAACCCAGAGGTGTATTTAGTCCAGACATTGTATTGGTGAGTTCATATGAGGACTATGCAGACTAGTCTCTGAGCTGGTCTCTTGAGGAAGCAACCACACAGATCTGAGCGGGCCTGTCATTGCACCTTTTTGACAGTGATCGTGTAGCTCAATTCGACACAAAAGGAGCTCAACGATTCAATGAACTGTACCAAAAAAGAGACATTTCCTATTTACAAACTCCAGGCAGCAACGAAAAAATTCGAAGAATAGTGGAAAACCCAATAAAGTTTTGTCTGACCTGGAAAAAAAATCGAAACTCAAGACTAAAACCTCCCGCTCAGTAGCCTCAAGGCCTCCGGGACTAACGAGGAGCTGCAACATGTTCAAGAGGCGTGAAGGAACGTCAGGGATAAGCGGCCAATTTTTCGAATCCAAGTTACTCAGCTTGTTATATTTTAGAGCGTGTCATGACGAAAGGATTAAAAGATTTCAATTAAATTCAAATGTCGACAACATGGGTGCTTTCGGCGATATATGTTTCAAGTTAGAAGTCGAAGAGTTTGATAAACCTGTCTTTGTCTGCATACAAGCTAAGCATATTGAAAACAAGAAACAGACACTTACAATCGATTTAGCTACTTACTTTATTAGTTATTTGAAAGTCAAAGAACATTTCGATCCCAGTAATAAGGAATTGTTCTTTAAAGGTACATTTGATGAAGCGGAATGTTTAGTCGTCTTATACACAACTGCGAGAGATGAATTTAGTGACGACTCGAAAGTAGAAAGTAGCGCTTTCTCTATTATGAATGATTTAATCGGCACAGGCGGAACGGCCAAGCAACCGTACAAGCTATACGAGGATGTAGAGTTTGTATGCAAACTAGCTATGAAAGAACAAATGATCTCGCTAGCTGAACAATTAGCAAAGTTTATAAACGATGACGGTAATTTTCAAGTGATGCTGGCTGACGAGTTAATACAACGCTATCATGTAGTACTCGCTCAAAAAGCACTCGACATATCAGAAATTCAACCTGGTGGATATCGAATTGCCTTCTTTCATCAAGACTTCTTTGGTGCTAATGAAGAACACCTTACTGTATTCAAAGATACACTGATCAGACTAATTCTTAAGAACAGAAAAATAAAACTCAACGATTTTGAAACATTACAGTCTGAATTCATAACTAATCCAACTGATGCTTCAATACTTAGCAAGCTGATAGGAGACTTTTTATCATACAGCAATGGTCAGTTAGTATTTGATAAAAAAGTCCCATACCAAATTAATCCAGATATTATGAAATCAATCGACGTTTCTCGATCGACTGTTAATAAAGCAGTAGAACTAGCTGCAAAAGAAATATTGTTGTCTCCGGAGTTTAAATTAAGAGTCCCGGTGGCTTTCGGGAATAAAGATATAACTCTAAGTGGCAGTGATGAAGAAAAACACAAAAGAATAAAATATCTATCGTCAAAAATCACCGACTTATTGGACAAGTGTAATTCCAGTAAAATAGTAACTATAGATGAAACTTTGGGGGATGGATTCCTGCAGCTAAATGGAGGTATTGCTGGCGCCATCGGCAATATATTCGTGCTTGACGATGACACTAAACTGATGAAGATTACAAATAACGGGGATTCTCTAGGCTCTCTTGCTAAAATTCTGTATGAAAGACTAAATGACGAAATTGGATTGATCAATAAAAAAAGATCAAATAATAAAATTCTCAATTTGTGCGAATATAAATTTAATTTTAAAGTTAACAAATTTCCTAAACTTTTATTGGAATGTAGTGAAAATGAAGGAAAAGCGAGAAATTTCTTAAACAAACTTGTTATTTTCTCGAACCAAGCTGATGATGAAGGCTTAGAAGACATTTTAAAAAGTGAAATAGAAGAGAAACTGCTCACTCAACCAAATTACCTTCAAGTCCAAGCTGACGCAATATTATTGAAATATCATGACGATATGCTGGAATGGTGGATGCATTATTCTGGTGAACAAGCAGAGAGTCTCACACGAGAAAGTGACTTATTTCAAAAGGCCAAAAAACAAATTATGCAGGACCCACTGCTAATTATCTTAACCGCGATGTATCAGAATAAAATGACACCTACTGATTACACATTCACTGAAGACACAGTGACCTCTTTGAACTTGCAGAACCAACACTTGAATACTGTTATTATTACAGAGAACAGCAGACGGACTGTTGGCAAAGTGATACAACATTTCAATGATAAAGAACATGTTGTGGTAGATTTTGAATATATCGTTAAACTACCACCGAATGACCGTAATATATTATGTAGAGAGTTAAGGGATGTAAATGCAGGAAAACTTCTAATATTAGTATGCGAAATACCAAAAGATAAAAATGAAATTATAGAAAACATTGTAAAAGCGGTTCTTGATAAAAACACCGTTGTTGTTACAAATGATTCGTCTAATAAAATATTACAAAAATATTTTCCCATTCCTCCAGTACACGATGCAAATAACATGAGTGAAAAACCAAAAAAGGGAAAAAAAATAATAAGATGTGCAAAAGGGGTCAAATGCCTAGCTCCCGATACTCCCCTATTTCCCCTACCGCCCCCCCCTACCAAAACTGCCTGCTACCTACTGTAGCTTTCTACTGGTGAAAGAATTTTCAAAATCGGTTCAGTAGATTCAGAGATTACCCCCTACAATGTTACAACCTCACAAACTCTCAAAATTTACCTCTTTATAATATTAGTATAGATATGTGAAAGAAGATGTTTTGATTAAAATAATCAGTCAGAAAACAATTGCAGTTGGTAAACTAATCGTCAATAGGAATTATAATAAAATAAAACACTTGCATGTTGATAGACGCGTTAGGAAGTCGTGAGATAATGTCGACGTAGTTGTCGAAACTCTTTAGAGTATACCAGACGACGTTGTGCTTGTAACTGCAGAGCCCGGAATGGGCAAGTCATCTCTACTGACTCATTTGTCTATTAAAACAAAGGAGCTCAAAGCAAAAGTTTGGATTCTAAGGATTAACTTATTGGAGTACTTGACAGAATTCAGCACGTGGATGGAAGAGAAGACTGTCATCGATACATTAGAGCAATGATTTCGAAAGGAAGGATACGCCCATCTGAACATTTTATAGAAATCTTTATTATTATTATTATTACAAGCAAAAATGGCAACATCTAAAATAACTTAAAGGAACTAAGTGAGTGCCGCGTTGCGTAGATTATTGACCTAACCTTGTACGCGCGTTGTGAATCGTAATTTGTCATCGCATATTTATGTATACATCCATACTTTTACTTACTTATATTATAAATATGAAAGTAACAGCTTTCACGGGTAAATTACTGAACCGATTTCGATTAAATGTAGTACCTACAGACTAAGCTGGAGCCCCAAGAAAGGATATAGGTAAGCTACTTTTAATCCACTTGCAACCGCGATAACCTAAATTGACGCGGACGTAGTCGCGGACGATAGCTAGTAGTCATCTCCTATCCATTTTCACCAGAAGGTTTTTGAATGCATCAGCTTTCTCAGTTTGCGAGAAGAAAATAAAACAACATTTCAAAATATTTTAAGAACAAAATTTTCAGTTTCAGTTAGGTAGGTATGGTTTCCAAGCTTCTTATTTTTGTACTCTTTTTGTTTTACCCTTATTGAATATAAAAAATATTAGATACGAAAATTCAAAATTACTTCTACTAAGTTCCTAAGACAACCGAACCGTCCAGACAAGGTTATTTCGTTCACTTCGCGCGTTCAGTAGCGGCCACACAATGGCCACCATTGTGGCATTCGGTAGTAATATATTTATCGCTTGAAAATGTGTTTATTTAATAACTCAATGATAACAAAAGTAATATAACATTACTTAACGATGATACGATATCCCATGTTTCCTTTTAACCTTTGTATCGTAATTTTTGGAAGCCTTTTACCGCACAACTAGGCATTATTATGACAAGCAAATACTCGCTCACTACCGCACACGGACCACTGTCAACTGAGTCGCGTTGGCCCTAAGCTGCAATTTTTAGGGCCAGCGCGCTGGTGCCATTTAGTCGCGCGGTTGGCCTGGTCCTTACGCCAGTAATATATATGTCAATGCATTAGAATAGTATCTATCAAGTTATACTTCGCGATAAGCTTGGCAAAGAAAATAATGTGGAAATTACGCTGGAAGAAAAAGACAATGTTGTGTATCTGAAACATTGTACAGCAAACCCTTTGATTCAGTTTGAGTTGAATTTGTTTCTACAATTTAATTGTAAGAGAAACATCATTCTCCTATTTGATGCTTTCGACGAAATCTGTCCGCATTATATGGACGTGTTTTTTTTTTATTTCTGGAATGTGTCAGAACTGATCCTTTTCAGTAAAGATTTCGGATCACAAGTAGGTCATATAACGACAAAAAAAATATTTTACTGGGAGAGTTTGAGCTCTCATAAAAAATACTTTATTTCACCAAGGACGAAATGATAAAATATCATCAGATACTGTGTGAAACTCATATAGGTTTAGAAGAACTAAACAGCACACAGAACGAAAATATTAGGAAATTCGTTGAGTACATGGCAACAATCGCAAAAAAAAAAACACCAAATTGGTATGCATCTACAGAGCCATTATTCGATGTATTTCAAATCACAGCCTGTTATTTGAATTTTAAAATTACAAAAACAGGTAATAAAAATTATGAAAATTATTCCATCAACGAACCAACCTGTGACTTGAATCCATTATTGCTGTATCTAACAACGCTATATGTCATAGACAGTATCTAGAACAATAAGTCTAAGGAATGGTATCTAAATGTGGTTACTTTTAACGTTTACATAAGATTTTTGGGCATTCAAATTAAAAGACGGTTTCAAGAGAAAAACGCAATAGACCTCCATAATCCCGGTATTATTATGACTTACGAGAAAGAACTTGCAGATTCTACTTTCAAGCACAAAAAGTTGGCGGCTTATGCTATTTTTATTAACCCCCGACGGAAAAAGAGGGGTGTTATAAGTTTGAGGTGTGTTGCTGTGTATCTGTGTATCCGTGTATCTGTGTATCTGTGTATCTGTGTACCTGTGTATCTGTGTATCTGTGTATCTGTGTGTCTGAGTATCTGTGTATCTGTGTGTCTGTCTGTGGCATCATAGCGCCTCAACGGATGAACCGATTTTGATTTAGTTTTTTTTTGTTGGAAAGGTGATTGTGTCGAGAGTGTTCTTAGCTATGTTTAAAAAAAAACGGTTCAGCCGTTCAAAAGTTATGGGTGTTTTACTGTTTGAATCGGGGTGTTTTTGCAAGATAAATGTGTCGGGGGTTTTTTAAATTTTGAAATTTTACTTGTCAATGAATTCAGTGCAACGTTGTTTAGTGTGAAAGACTTAGAAGAAATTAAAGAAATTATAAATAACTTGGAAAAGGGAGAAGAGAAGACAGGCCTCATTGATAGTGTGGCAAATGGAATCCCGATATTTTTAACACACATGTCATTCGCTGAATACTTTGCAGTTGAATATAGAATAGAATATACTTTATTGTACACCATAAAATTACAAACAATTACAAGAAAAACATATAAAAACGGGTACAAAGGCGGTCTTATCGCTGACAGCGATATCTACCAGACAACCTTTGGATGGACTGAAAAAAAAACTTAAAATGAAAAATGGGGGTAGTCTGCGGTGTACTGCTAAATATGAATATGAATATGTGTGTGACTGTTTGAAAATCGGGAGTGATAAGCTAGATTATTTTACATTATGTTTACAGACAACACGTCGTTGATAGTCCAATTCCGCGTAACTAACATTGTTTAATACAGCGTATGTACATTCTCGCAAATTTTACAGGAGGACCAAAAAAATTTTTTTCTAAAAACTAATCGGCTGAACTTTGAACGAACTTGAGTGTAGGATCGTTTCGTTCTTCATAAAAAACATCACAATTTTATTCATAATAAAGTGTGTCATACTTACATTAAAAATAATCCAGTAATTACTTATAAAAACAATTTTTGCCCGGAGCGTCACATAAACACTGCACACACTAATACAAATTGGCGCGGATACGCGGCTTTCGAGTCGTAACTGTTCGTCGAAAGAGCCGCGGTATTGTTATTTTTTATAAACCTATTCGTCTTCCTATGGGTCGATTCAAAAAAACTTTTTAACAAAAAATCAAACCGACTTCCAAACCAAAACAATTCAAAGCGAAAAATAACTTTCTTTTCCGAAGTCGGTGTCTTTTGTACCCATTGTTTTCCGTTATTCGACACCGACTTCGGAAAAGAAAGTTATTTTTCGCTTTGAAGTGTTTTGGTTTGGAAGACGGTTTGATTTTTTGTTAAAAAGTTTTTTATTTTTCTCTTTTTAGTTTTGTAGGCACCTCCAATTTACATGAAAATCATTTATGGCCAAAGTCCATCTTATGACGATTCCGATAAGCCTGCAAACACGACTAGGATACACTGTTTTATTTCGGATTTCCAGTGGCCATTGTGGTCTTCTTCATCAGTTCCACTTCACCAAATGATACTTTCTGAGTGCAAATGATTGCATTATTGATGAAAATACCAAAATCGCTATATGTATGCCTATAATATTTGAGGAGTTTCCTCGATTTCTCTAGGATCCCATCATCAGATCCTGGTTTCCTTATCATGGTACCACCCTTGGGATATCTCCTTTCCAACAGAAAAATAATCATCAAAATCGGTTCATAATCGGCGAAGTTATCCGCAAACACGGAAGTCGGTTAAAAATTGTCATACGGGTCGAACCCAAAACCGCGAAATCTCAATTTTGATTTTTTACATACTATTCTTTATTATAACTGTGTGAATATCATATTACTAGCTCTTGCCCGCGACTTGGAACGCGAGGAAATTTTAAAAAAGTTACCCAATGTTTGGACGGATCTGGATGAAATTTTTATGCCAGTATTGACAAACCCTGATTCCTGCATAGTTCTGCAGTCGGATCTTAGGCTATTACGTTATTAATTATAGATAGTTAATGTCAAGGTTATTATTTTAGTTAAAATACCATGTTTTTTATTATTAAAAATATAAGATAAACATTACAAGTCGTAAACCTATTTAGTTTTTAGTCGTAGGAATTTTTTTAGGCTAAATTTTACATGAAATGAAAGCATTGACTAAAAGGCGCTGAAAGACAATCTTGCTATACCATGATCAAAGGCTAGGGCCGGCGCTGTACATTTGCACGGCATTTATAATACACATATTTATCTTAAATATCTGTAGGTGATTTACTATGGAAATGTTTCATCCATATTTACTTATATTTGTTTCTAGTAATAAGATCGATGAATCAATAATTGACACTATTCAACCTATATGTTAACACATCGCATGTGTGTGTGAGTGCATGCACACATTATATACACGGCGAATCTAGAACAATCTAGATGGCTGAAGGATAAGAATTAAATCTATACCAATATTATAAAGAGGAAAGATTTTTTTGTTTGTTTGTTTGTTTGTACCGAATAGGCTCCAAAACTACTGGACCGATTTCAAAAATTCTTTCACCGTTGGGAAGCTACACTATCCCCGGGTGACATAGGCTACTTTTTATCCCTGTATTCCCACGGGAACGAGAACTACGCGGGTGAAACCGCGAGGCGTCCTCTAGTTTAGTATAAAAATATGTCAAATATTTATTTTATTGAGTTAACCCTGCATTGTTTTCATACGAGTTATACCTAAATATTTTTTTGTTTCTGTCATCTTTATCAATGTTTGTCCTGTAATAATTATTATGTTTAGGTATATAATAAATAAATAAAAATAAACCTAGTTTTTCAATAAAATTTCAGTTTATTATTTACCTCTCCATCCATACCTCAACGATAGCGTTCATTATAATTATTAAACTGCACGTTAAAATATTTTTAAGTTAAACGTCACTTTGGAATATTGAAAATGTATTTATATCTCTGTCGTGGTGGCTCAGTGGCTAAGACCTCGCGTCTTGAGCTTGAGTTCGTGGGATCAAATCCGCGCAAGTTTCAATGTGACTTTTCAAATTCATATGTACCTACTTCCTAAGTAAGATAAACTTACTGCTGACAACGGTGAAGGAAAACATCGTAAGGAAGCCTGGGCTTATAATATTAAATCTCTCGCCAACCTGCCTTGAGCAAACGTGGTAATCAACGCTTGTGCCTTTTCTGTATAAGAGGCCTTTGCCCTGCATTGGGCCAATTACATGATGGTGTTATTATTTATATCTATGCAGCGTTGTAGCTCGGGGCTGTCCAGGCTGGTGCCGCCAAGGGGAGACATCTTCCTGAAGGTTGGCACGGAAGAGGCCCACAGCCTGCAAGCCACTGGGGCACAGGACTTCTTTTTTTCATGTAGAAATTCTCATGCATATGGCGCGATGGTGCAGTTATTTGGCACTTCACCCACTGAAACTCCACGGTGTCCACCTGTGCCGCTTATGGTGGCAAGAAGATACACGGGCAAGCGTAAGCATACATCCACGAGCCCGCCGCGGCAGTCTATCACTGGACCCTCCTTTGGGGAGTAAACCCCGTCACCGGCACGCACCAGAACACGTTGGACGCCTTGACCATCCCAGGGAGCAAACCGGCACATGGGCGCCAGACGACCCCGTGTACCTATGGCACCCTTGGGGACCAAGGGTGCCATAGGTACACGGGGTCGTCGTGTGATGGGTCAGAACAGTGGCCCCGCCACCTACCACTATTCGGCCGCAGTGGATACGGAGAGCGGCCAACGCTATACCGACACTCCTCCTACCCTGCGGCCCCAACGCTTCTGCCATTAGGCCGTGGTGGATAGGGAGAGCGGTGCACCGTAATACTGCTGGTATCCTCCTTTCCTGCGCGGCCTCCAAAACTTGGGCACAGGTCTATTTTTTTTTTTGTTCCGGCTTGGAAAATCCTCATTGGATGTCCTCCGCCCTGGGGGAGGGCCGCCCCCCAGGTGGAATGCCGTAGGAGTGTGATTAAATATAACCCACACCTTTTTCTTAGAAAAAAATTAGGATACAGTTTTCCGAAACATAAAACTCTATTAAAACAGTGGTTTGTAAAACTGTACCTATCTTAATCTGCGATATTTGGAAAATATTCACAACAATAACAATTTAGTATAGTAGAAAGTAGTAGTAAAAATAAATAGTAGTAAATTTCACAGTTTTTGAGCTTTTAACGTGAGTTTATTACTCACGTTAAAAGCCCAACAACTGTAAAATTTGACCTCACTCTAACACCAGCGCCCCAAGCGGCATACTCAAACGCGATAGCCCTCATTGTGTCTGTGTTCAATCCGTTCGTCAATGAATAAAGTAAATGAAAAGTAAATTACATACATTTTATAACGGTTTAGTAACATTGTTAATAAAGCTTGTACAGAAAACACCAGAGAAAGTTCACCCCTAGAAGTGTATAAAAAGCGACATCTATGGGCAGGGCGATTTACTACTACTTTTACGTGCGCCGCGTGCGCGCCATCTCTGTGACCACAATAAAGTTACTTTTCTGTAGTTATTGACATCGATTCCACAAGTAAGCGTGCAAGATACCCATTAAACAATAATTGTTTACTTTATTGATACAAAATTGTCATGCGCTAACCAATATCAGCATATTTAAGCAGCCCTGGTGGTATACAACGATGTTTTACGTCCGCGCCATCTTTGTGATATCGATGAAATTATTTTTCTGTAGTTATTGACATCGATTCAAAATTGTCATGCGCTAAACAACATCAGCATATCTATGCAGCACTGTATGGCTATAGAGGAGTGTTGCGGGTTGAGAAGAAGTAGGTATAATAAAAATAAAAATTAATAGGTATATACTATTTATTATTTATTTTTAATTAAATAAAATATAATAATTCAGGTGCTTAAAAGGCGGTATTTCAAAATAAAGGAGATTCACTTATATACGTAGAATTATTAATTATGCCCTTTATTTAATTTCTTTCTTATTTGTTACATTTTTAAATATTTTTATAAAACACAAAAACAGAAAAACATTTAAAAATAGTAGCCACCGGTATCGGGAACTAAAAAAAAAACGGAACAGTATTATTTATTATTCTTATGGTATAAAATAATTATAGTAACCCAATTTAGATTAACAAATATTTATTTACTGAAGAAACTGATATAGTTTTGAATACTTCAAAAGAGAACCAACATTTTACTCACGTTTGAAACAAACCGAACAACGATTTACATCTTTTGATTCAAAAATGTTTACAAAAAACAAATAACTATAAAAAAACTTAACTGTAGCTTCTGGGATATAACGGAGAGGGTAAACTTTATTTTCTATAACTTCTAATCTTTATCTCATTCCATTTACCATATTATTAAAACAAATTGCAATGGTTGCAAATCTTATCCTGGCGATGAGATTTGGTTAGTTCATATTTTGGGCAGGTTTATAATTATAGATCCGAGCTGCATGTAAATATCTTCGGACATTGGTAAGCGAAATGCCGTGTCTTTTAGCACCAGATCGGGTGGTTCTAAAAGAATTCGTAGTTTGGCTGTTCACAATATCACGATGACGGCTGGATTGTTTTGTGTAATCAATCGGACGTGGACCTTGGATGTTACACTTCACTTTACTAGTTTCTTGATACCGTCGCACCCATAAACGAACTGTGTTTTTCTATAAATAATCAAATTAAAAATTAGACTTCTAATGGCAATAAAATTAAAATATAAATTGATTATAGTTTAGATTACACTTGCGCCGACATTTAATTCTCGAGCAATACTCTTTAAACTTTGATTTAGTTCCAAAATTATATTCACTTTTAAAAAGTTGCTCAATCATCATGTTATAAGTCATTATTCGAACAACGCAAGCAGACGAGTAATTATGCTATGATGCTATGTCATGTTTTTTTAACAAAATTATAAGCATACCCTCAATCTTCTTCATAATCTAATTTTTATAATATTTTATAAACGTCACGGCCGACATGAATAATGTGATGGATGATTTATAAACATAGCGATGAATTTCACCACTACGACAAGTGTCAGAATCGCGCGGTGGTTTAGCAACTTGACTCGTGAGTTATAGGGTCCAGGTTCGAATCTTGCTTCGGCCTAACGTTTTTATAAAAATTTTAAATTCTTTTGTGAGTTTTTAGAAATATGTAAAGCCTGTTCTGACACACGGAGCAGCGATGAGAGGTTGATACACGATCGCCCGGTCCAGGATTTTAGCGTGTGGACTGGTAAAGTTTTTGCCCCATATGCCTAGATGCATTAGCCTGATGGCAGCTAGCGCCGCCTCTTGCTGTATGTACAGGTTCAGGGGAGTTATTTGTAGGGCTACCTCCGATGCTGCTGTTGGGGTGGTTTTCATGCAGCCTGTGATAGCTGAACAGGCCTGTTGCTGGAACCGTTGGAGTTGGGTGATGGTGGTCGAGAGTTCTGTCCTCGTCCACCAAACCAGAGCGCCATAAGCCAAAATTGGCCTGATAACCGCTGTGTATAGCCACAGAGTAATCTTTGGAGAGAGCCCCCATGTTTTTCCTAACATTTTTTTACACTGGTAGAGCGCGATCCAGAGCAATTTGCTATCAAGGATCACCCCCAAGTACTTGACCTCTGTGCAGATTGCGATGATAAAGCTGTCATGGAGACTATGGAGGACCCCAGTACAACGCTTGATGACCTCAGTAGACCTTCCGAAAGAATGGGTCTATACATGAACATGGACAAACCAAGGTGATGTTGAACGCGCATGTCGCACCCACTCCTATCAAGTTCGGCGGCTCCGCAGCCGAAGCCGTGGACGACCATGTCAAACGGTCCAGCTAGGCAGGTCCGACCTCGAGAAAGAGGTCAACCGTCAAATCCTACTCGGTCGGGCAGCATTCGGGCAGCTGCGCGGTATGTTCTCGTCCAACTTACCACAGTTTCTCAAGACAAACGTGATACGTGGTCGCTCACAATGGGCCTCATCAGAAAGCTTACCGTCACCCAAAGAGCAATGGAGAGGGCCAGGATCGGAGTGTCCTTGCGTGATTGAATCAGAAATGTAGAGATCCGCAAGAGAACCAGGTTTACCGACATAGCCCGAAGAATTGCCAAACTGATGTGGCAGTGGGCAGGGCACATGCGGTAGAAAAGTTTTGGAGTGGAGACCGCGAACTGAAAGACTTTGCGTTGGAAGGCTTCCCACCAGATGGACCAATGGCATGGTGAAGGTTGCGGGGATCCGCTGGATGCGGGACGCACGGGACTGATCAATGTGGCGACGCTTGAGGGAGGCCTATTTCCAGCAGTGAACGTCTTTCGGCTGATATGATGATGATCAGAAAGAACATGAGTGAAACTCTTGTCTTTCATAAACCTCCTATACATACTTGAACTTGTAGAAATAAATATAAAGTATGATACTTTATTTCTGACAGTCCAAACCCATCGTGTGGGGTATCAAAATAAAGGGTTTTAAGAGGTTATTTCAAAAATATATAACACTTATATGTTTGAATGTACCTAATTTAAAAAAAATAACTAAAATGTTATTAAATAAAAAAAGTTAATTCAAAAATTCAAAAAACCTAGAGGATGTATCTGGTTTTGGTCAGCCAGCTCGTGAATATGTATCCTCCGACTGCACAGCATGATTTTCTTCTTGTGTACGTCTTTTTAGTTCGCTTTTCAAGCAGTCGGGTTTTTTGAATTTTTGAATTAACTTTTTTTTAAACTTGGGACTTTCTTTAAAAAAAATGTAATTTCGCAAGCTACCAACATCTAAACGACGTGTTGAGGCAAATTTCATCCACAGATAAATATAAATTCAAGTCCAAAACTGATCAAGACCAACCTGACCAACCATATAATTCGGCGGCAGAAGCAATTGTAGTAGAATCAGACAATGGTGAATTAATTTATTACCTTTATATTATGAAATAATTATAATAACACGTTATTATTTTATTAGAACTAAACAAGTACCTACTATAATGTATTAACTCTCGTTTATGACATATTTTGATTCAATAAAAAATACGTTTATATAAAATATGTCCCTGTCTCAAATTATTGGGCGTTTTGCTTGTATTTGGCGCCGATTATAGGGTTTTTTTTTACAGCGACCATTTAGCGCTTTCTAGCGCGTTTTAAAAGAGCAGACAGCGCGTTTTTCCTTAGACGAGTTGGCAGCACTGTCAACAAGTATAAATAAAAATTCCATTCGATTCACACATCGAAAGGACTTTAGAAAACAAAACGCAATGCAACTAACCGACAGATGTCAACTGACAGATGCCAACTGTCGTCTGTCAGTGCCAAAACGTCTGGTGGTCAAAGATTACTATTAAATACTGGGTGGTGGTCTCTCAAACTAAAAATAAAATAAAACATTGAAAAAATACGAAATAAACAACGGATTTATAGAGGTAAGTAAATTAAAATTTTAATGGTGATATAGGTAAAATAACTTTTTGTACTACCGGCCGGCCTGCGAATGGAAATGGTGAATCGCTAGCGTAAAACGACCAAATTCAGGAGTTATATATATGGACTGAAAATACAATTAACAATATATGTGTTAATTGCGCAGACGCGTCTTCCTAATGTTCTAAGGAACGGGCGGGCGCAGTCGTTGTCGCGACCACAGGAGATCCAGGGACTTATCGAGCTACATCGACTCGGCGTTTTTCTGGAGGTTGCCACTGTTAATTCTGGTATGCTGGAATCGCAGTGGATGTGAATAGTGTAGTGACATTCTCAATTAAAAAAAACCGACCAATTGCGAGTCGGATACGCGCACCGAGGGTTCCGTACACATAGCTACATTCACCAAAATAATATTAGTAAATTGACTGACTGATGCGGGCGTCCGGTGCGAAACGCACAGGACCGATTGGTGTGAAATTTATAAATTATGCAAGCACCGAACATTGCTCTACATCAACAACATGACATCACGCTTGTACCTATTCCCCGAAAGTTTAGGCAGTGGTGCCCCTATATTAGGTACATCACAATGTACATAATAATATAACAATTTTAACACAACAACAACCTTACATTTAACATTGCTTAAATGTAAAGATAAACTGGATTGGGAACTGGGACAAAATTAACTTTTCTGTTGGAAAACTGTTATCCCCATACATTGACACAGATCACAGTCCAATGGCAAATAAGTTTATAGTCAATTTTTTTTGTGATGCAGGTACAAATTTAATGATATTGTTTTTTTTTTTACTTGTTCTAGAAGATATCGCTTCTTGCCAAATTTCATGAAACGCCCTAAAGGTTTTGATTCCCTTGCAATATTCAAAATATGTAAATGATTTAGAAGTTTAATTTGTTCACAGCTCCAAGGATTACCTTAGGATTATTAATACAGACCTGAGTAATTGAAATTAAATTCAACTTGATACCTCCTTGCGTTCCTGCGAAAAAGACCTTGACAGACAGACAATGAAGCGATCCTAAAAGGGTTTCTTTTTTTCTGTTTCAGGAATGGAACTGTAAAATGGTTAAGGAAGCATGAGTAGACATCTTAGATAGATTAGTTCAGTTTGTGCAGTTGTCCATGGTAAGTTTGAGATTGTCTCACAATTTCTTTACTTTCCACATTATTTAATCAATGACCATTGTTCCATCGGCAGCACAAATTTTACTTCATGATAATTTTTCGAGCTGTCAGATTCAGATATATTTATTTGCATAAACATGTGTATACATACAACAAATAATAATAAGTGCATGCTGGATTACAATAAAAGAATGGCTCAAACATTTTTGCCACATAATATGGCATGCGAATCTTGATTTAATGATTTATTTAATTTAGTACATGGAAGACTTACAGCTAATAAATACAGACAAAAAAGAAAACCATAGTCAACGTAAAGCTAAATAAAAATCATCACGTATAGACTTATAATAAAAATTTATGGTGTGAGCACAAAAACAAAAACCTCCTCTTTAATTAAAGTAACATGCAAATACTTAGTTTGCAATTATATGACTGATGAGACAGAAAATGATAAATGAATAAAAACAGAAACAAACAATATAACCTACTGCGACTTGAAAAAATTAAGGAAATTTGCACCTATATCATTTATAATTAATAAAATAAATTAATAATAAAAAATGATAAAGAGATACTGAAAACTCTCAGAAAATAGTCCTAGCATAGCAGGGCAAGAATGTATAAACTTATCAGACTTGTTTTTAACCGACTTTCCAAAAAGGAGGAGGTTCTTTAATCAACAGATTTTTTTTATTTTTTTATTTTTCATCATCACCATCATCATCATCATTTCAGCCGAAAGACGTCCACTGCTGGACATAGGCCTCCCCCAGGCGTCGCCACATTGACCGATCCCGTGCTTCTCGCATCCAGCGCCTTCCCGCAACCTTAACCAGGTCATCAGTCCACCTAGTGGGAGGTCTTCCAACGTATCGTCTTCCGGTTCGCGGTCGCCATTCCAGAACTTTTCGGCCCCATCGGCCATCCGTTCTGCGAGCAATGTGCCCTGCCCACTGCCACTTAAGTTTGGCAATTCTTCGGGCTATGTCGGTAACTTTGGTTCTCCTGCGGATATCATCATTTCTGACGTGATCACGCAAGGAAATTCCGAGCATAGCCCTCTCCATTGCCCTTTGGGTGACTTTGAGCTTTCTGATAAGGCCCATTGTGAGCGACCACGTCTCGGTCCCATAGGTGATCACTGGCAACACACACTGGTCATAGACTTTTGTCTTGAGACACTGCGGTAAATTGGACGAGAAGATACCACGCAACTTACCGAACGCCGCCCAGCCGAGTCGGATTCGACGGTTGACCTCTTTCTCGAAATTGGACCTACCCAACTGGACCGTTTGTCCCAGGTAGACATAATCGTCTACAACTTCGAGAATCGAGTCTCCGACCTTGATAGGAGTGGGTGTTACATGGGCATTCACCATGATCTTGGTTTTGTCCATGTTCATTTTACCCACTCTTTCGGAAGCTCTACTGAGGTCATCGAGCATTTTACTGAGGCTCTCCATGGTCTCAGCCATGACCACTATGTCGTCGGCAAACCGAAGGTGAGTAATGTACTCGCCATTGACGTTGATGCCAAGCCCCCTCCAGTCCAGAACCTTGAAGACATCCTCCAGCGCAGCAGTGAACAGTTTCGGAGAAATGACGTCTCCCTGCCTCACGCCGCGCTGGAGAAGGATTGGTTTCGAGGTCTGATCCTGAAGACAGACTGACATAGTGGCGTTTTTGTACAAACACTTCAACACCTCAATGTACCGGTAGTCGATCTGGCACCGTTGGAGAGACTGCAGTACAGCCCAAGTCTCTATCGAATCGAAGGCTTTCTCGTAGTCCACAAACGCTAAACAGAGAGGCAGGTTATACTCTTCGGTCTTCTGTATAACCTGCCGCAGCGTATGTATGTGGTCTACGGTGCTAAAGCCTTTTCGGAATCCGGCTTGTTCGGGGGGCTGGAAATCGTCAAACCTGCGCGCGAGACGATTCGTGATGACTCTTGAAAACAACTTGTAGACATGGCTAAGAAGTCAGATGGGCCTATAGTCCTTCAACCGGGCATTGTCGCCCTTCTTGAAGAAGAGTACCACCACACCCCTGCACCATGCCTGTGGCGTTTTGCCCTCGAGTATGACGGAATCAAACAGCTTCTGAAGGGCCCAAAGGACCGGTTTTCCACCCGCCTTCAGGAGTTCGGCCGTAATTCCGTCATCACCCGGCGCCTTGTTGTTTTTGAGCTGTTTCAGAGCCATCCTAATCTCGTACAGGCTGACGTCCGGGATATCTTCGGTATAGTGTCGGGTCAATCTAGCTCTTGGGTCGTTTGCTAGACTCGCAACGGGCTTGCTGATCGATGTGTACAACTGCCCATAGAATGTCTCGATCTCCCTGAGAAACTCCGGTTTGGCGGATACGATCCTGCCATCGTCGGTCTTCAGTTTCGTGAGTTGGCTCTGCCCAATAGCCAGATCCCCTGAAAACACCTTGGAGACTTTATTTCGCTCGATTGCGTCTTTAATACGCTCGGTATTGAAGCGGCGGAGGTCTCTTTTCAAGGATTTAGAGATCTGTCTATTGAGCTGCCGGTATTTGCACGCCTCATCTGAAGACTGCAGGATCATCTCACGCTTCTCCTTCATAAGCTTGAGGGTATGATCAGAGAGCTTTTTGTTTCTATCTGTACGACGGGTCTTGAAAAACTTAGACCCGACCGTATGGACAGCTTCCACGAACCCGTTGTTGTATTCATCCACGGAGCTCCCTAGGCACTCGAAACGATTCTGGAGTTCGAGCTGAAAGCTCTCGGGGTTTTGGACCTGGATCTGTGCTGGCCGGAGCGTGGACTTCATCAGTCGAAACCTTTCAAGCTTAATATTAATGTTCAATGTGCCTCTTACCATGCGGTGATCGCTCCCGGTTTTTACCGAGTTGATCACAGAGACATCATTGAACATTTGCTTCTTGTTGACATGATGAAGTCGATCTCATTTTTTGTTGCACCATCGGGGCTCTGCCAGGTCCACTTCCTGTGTTCACGCTTTTTGAAGAAGGAGTTCATCATATAGAGGCCCTCCTTCTCCATAAAACTGGCCAGTAGGTGACCCCGGTGGTTCCGACGTCCAACTCCAAATTGCCCCACTTGCAGCTCATCCTCGTCTCGTTTGCCCAGTTTCGCGTTGAAGTCCCCCATGACAACGGTGAAGTGAGCTTTGAAACCATGCATGGCTCTGGAGATATCCTCATACATGGTCTCCAACTCATCGTCGGGGTGTGCCGAGGTCGGGGCGTAGACCTGTATGACCTTCTGGGAATATCTTGAGGATATTCTGAGTATAAGGTACGCCACCCTGGTCGACACACTCTCGATCTTCACCACGTTGTTCACAAGGGACTTGTGGACGATAAACCCGACACCACCCTGGGACTGCCGGTCACCCTCTCGGAAATAGAGCAGGTTACCGGATTTGAGGATTATCGAGTCCTCCCCCTCTCTTCGGACTTCAGATAACCCTATAATACTCCATCGCAACCTGCTCAATTCCTCTTCGAGTTCGGTGACCTTCTCGTCGGTCCGAAGTGTGCGCGTGTTGTACGTTGCCAGGTCCAGTCGTCGGTGATTGTTGGGGTAGCCGGATCTCTTCCGGAGATTCTTAGCACCCCTTGCCATGCCGTAGCCTCGACCGCTACCGTAGTCGAGGGTAAGCAAGCTGCCGGGTACTAGGGGCCATTTTTTATTTGTGCTATTCATTGGGGGGGTTTTGCCATAATCGCCACGCTTGGCAGGCGGGTTGGCGATCGCAGTATGGTTGTTATAGAAGCACAGAGAACGCTGCTGCCCATTCTCTGGTTTGTCCCTTAGTCGCCTCTTACGACACCCACGGGAAGACATGGGATGGTGAAATTCTTTACGTCCGGCACCATACGGAATTTTTTATTTATGTTCATCGATATTTCCGTCAATTATGGACCGATTTTGAAAATTCTTTTTTTGTTTGAAAGAGTATGTTCCGAAATTGGTCCCATTTTAATTTGGTGAAGATCTGATGAAGAACTTCGGAGATATACAACAGAACTCTTCAATAAATAATGGCATATCTCTAGGGATTGCTGCAATGGCATGTCTGTTTATTGTTTATACCATTTCATAACATAACATCACGCCAGTACGCTCTAAAGGGGTAGGTACGCAGATTTCTCATTTCACCGGTTATGTTCAAGTTTCATGTCGTTCGGGTAATCTATTCTGGCGTTATAGGTACTTACTAAACAACTTGCCTATTAGGTAGGTAAAACTAAAAAGGGGAAAAAAACTTTTTTGGAAAAGAATGCTACCGACTTCCAAATAAAAAACTACAAAGTGAAAAAAATCTTTACTTTTAGAAGTCATTGTCCATATCACAAAAAATTCGTACCTACGAAAGACACCGACTACAAAAGTAAAGTAATTTTTCACTTTGTAGTTTTTTATTTGGAAGTTGGTAATATTTTCTCCAAAAAAGTTTTTTTTTGTATTAAACAATATTTGGGGTTAAAGTATGAAATTGCCGATTTGTACTAAATAATTTAAATTAGTTTTTTTATTTAACATATTTATTTAATCAAAATAATTACCATTATTATCTATACATTGCTGCTATCTAATAGGAAGGTCATTTATGCCTTTGAGATAGAAATCTGATCTAGATTCAACAAACTGTGTGAAAGCATTTTGTACTGCCTCTTTTTATCACGTAGAAAATGTCCAAATCACGAAGAAAAATGGTAGTCCATTGGAGCAAGGTCTGGCGAATACGGAGGGTGACGAATGATTTCCAATTGCAGTTCCTGTAGAGTTAAAACGGTTTCTCGTGCTGTATGACGTCTCGTGTTATCATGGAGCAATAATGGTGAAGATCGATTCATGAGTCGGGGCTGTTTCACTGCTAGTTTTGCTATCATTGTTCGGAGTTCGGCACAGTAGACATCTGCCGTTATTGCTTGACCAGATCGGAGAAAGTTATAGTGAATAACACCATGCTGAGACCACCAAACACCTGGCGGTTTGACATGGGGTCAGCCATTGCATTTTTCGTTTACGGTTATCGTAAAGAATCCACTTATCATCACACGTCACAATTCGATCCAATATTCCTTCATTTCTGTATCGATTCAACAAGGCAACACAAGTTTCAACACGCGTTGCTTTCTGCAGATCAGTCAAATCATGACGCACCCATTATTCATATTTTTTTATTTTATTGATTTGACGCAAATGAGTCAATATTGTTGGTAAGGTAACGTTAAACCATGCCGCTAATTCCTGGGCAGTTTGGCTCGGATCGGCTTCCACCATCTCTTCAAATTCATTGTTATTCACCTGTGTGGGCGGTCTTCCACGTGGTTCGTTCTTCAAATCAAAGTTTCCATCACGAAAGCGTTTAAACCAAAATCGCACGGTGCGTTCATTAACAGTCCCCTCTCCAAACGCAACATTGATATTGCGAGCTGTTTCTGCCGCATTAGTTCCGCGTCGGAACACATATTCAAAAATCACTGCAATTTTCGAAGTATCCATCTTTCTTGTCTAAGCTGAATAAAAAAACAACTGAAAGTCGATATTTGAATGTTGCACATTTTTTTAAAGAAGAACTTCATAGGTACGATGAAAAAGTTTCACTCAAAAATCTCAAACCATGAAGGTTGAAGGAAGGTTGAAAGTTCTATGTCAATTCGAAGTAAGTACAATAAAACGGCAATTTCATACTTTAACCCCTATTATAAAACGTAAGTAAGTAATGCTATGGTACTTTCCATCGAAATATTTGAAATCATATTGCCATAAACATAAAAAGTATGCGGAAATTATTACTAATGGGAAAAAATTTGTAAACTAGGTAAGTACCAAAAAAGTAAATATATTAGGTAGTTAATAATACTTGAAAAAGAATTGCGAAAGCTGATGATCAATACAACAAATGGTGTAGAAAGCAGACGTATCTTATCTTGTGGAGGGGCCGAGACATAACTCAGACACTTCGACCCATCTGGATCTATCTAAGCAGACCTATCGCATCCACGAGGACACGTGACCTCCACCGTGTCCTCCGGGCACAACAAAGCAGCTAAGGTTCCTTATACAGTTTTCTGATATCGCCTATGGATTCCGATTTTCCCGTACTGGCCCAGTCAAGGAAAACACTCTTTTATAGATAATTCGACTGCTAAGTGGTGTATCAAGATAAAACATGTACCATATTTTATGTTAGATCTGCAACAATACAACTATGAAAATTGCATTCAATTTCGTGCAGAAATTTTTGCGTCAACCGCCTATAAACATCCTCCGTGACAGACAAACTAAAATTACAAAAAAAAAATATTCTGCATCTATTGCTTATATAAGGACCCCCGGTATAAAATTTTCATAAATATCTTCACAGCACAGACATCGCCGAGTTACAATTTTATTAAAAAGATGTTTATAGTTTTTTTTTTTTTTTGTAAATCTATAGTCTCGTGTTTGACCACCATCTCGCCTGATGTTAAGCGTGATGTGGTCTACGGTGAAGCACGCTTGCCTAGAAGAAACCTATTCACTCTTGACTTAAAGACCCCTAGGTTGTAGCTATCAGGGAACAAAGACTCCGGAAGGGAATTCCACTCCTTAGCTGTGCGCACAATGAAAGTATTAGCAAAACGCTTTGTGCGTATGGGAGGGATGTCAACCATGTACCGATGGCGCATGGCCGTACGTCTTGTAGTCCGATGATGGAAAGGGCTAGGCGGAATCAAATTGTGCAGTTCCGTAGCACACTCCCTGAAATGTAACCGATAAAAAACCGACAGACTGGCGACTCGGCGTCGATGATCGAGGCTCTGGAGCTTTGATGCGACCAGTGCATCGTTGCCAATAAGCCTTTTGGCCCGTCTGTCAATCGACTCAAGTGCATCAAGCTGGTATTTGGCAGATCCATCCCAGAGGTGAGAGCAGTACTCCATGCATGACCGAACGTGCGCTTTATACAAGAGCTGCTGTTCTGGCGTGAAGTACCGTCTCACCTTTGCAAGAATTCCCAACTTTTTTGCAGCTAACTGAGCTTTCGCCTCAATGTAAGGACCGAAGTTGAGAGTCGATGTCAATGTAACACCAAGCAGTTCGAGGTGGTCCGTTAACGGCACGGTTACACCACGGAAAGAAGGAGCCGGGTGGAATTGGCTCTTTTTAGCGGAAAAGAGACACGCCTGGGTCTTAGAAGCATTGAAGCTGACCAGATTGGCATCACCCCATTCGGAGACCGCCTTCAAGGACAGGTTCAAGCGTTCAACCATGGCCTCCCGGAGACACTGAATCTGAGGCCCAGTAGCCCGTGCGCCGGACACGTATCTCTCAGCAACAGTGCTGTCGTCTGCGTACCCAAAGGTTCCGGGTTTTAGCAGATCATTAATGTGCAGCAAGAATAATGTTGCCGAGAGCACTGACCCCTGAGGGTCTCCGGCGTTGATATCTAACTGACCGGACGAGCAGCCGTCGATAACCACTAGGATGGATCGATCCCTCAGGAAGTCCGCAATCCAATCACAGACCACTAGGTAGACCGAAGGAAGGAAGCTTACTAATGAGGCTTTCGTGCCAGACCCTGTCGAAAGCCTTCGAGATGTCGAGGGAGACGGCTAGCGCTTCCCCGTGGCTTTCGATGGCCTCACTCCAGATGTGAATGGCATACGCTAAAAGATCCCCAGTGGACCGATTTCGAGATTATATAGATATAGTGGAATTAGTTTGGATTATTTGTCCGCGCATAGTTAATTCTGAGGTAATTTTTCGAAGCCTTTCCCCGCTCAGTTTATGCACACAATAGTGTGAGCGCAGTAACAAGCAAGGTATATTAGTCTGTTTTCGGCATATGTACAACAATTGCTGATATAATCGTAGATATACAGAACCTCCCTTCCTGTCCGCAGCGGTCGCACAATCTTTGTCGGCCATTGGGTGGGTTCTTCGAACAGATTTGGTCTGTCGCATTACCAAGGAAAGAACCCGAGAGTGAAGTGATCTCCACAAGCGAGTAAAGCAAGTCCGCTCTTATAGCACTGTTTTAGATATTTCAGCTAAAGAATTTATTCTCTTTATTTATAGTTCCAAGTCTTCAATCGGAGCATCGACAACGTTTGCTGCTCAGCGTGACTGTGTATGTGAAGTAAAACGCCCCTAAGACTGACAGTCTTCCTGTCTGCAGTCATCATCAGCGGAGACTAGCCATCGACGCGTGAAATATTATCGGGCACAAGTGTGTGCTCAATCAAAGGTACATTCACTCTTTCTTCACGGCTGTACAGTACACTGCCTACTTCGAAACTACAGGGTGCCTCGGAGAAATTCGTACTTCGTTGTCCGACCTGGCAAACGAATTGAAACTGACGACTACAACACCCGCTAAGCAGTCTCCAGACCCCCGGGACTAACAACGAGCTGAACCATGTTCAAGAGGCGTGAAGGAACTTCAGGGATTAGCGGACACTTGTTCGAAACCAAGTTACTCAGCTTGTTATATTTTAGAGCGTTTCATGACGAAAGGATTACAGAATTCCAATTAGCTTCAAATGTCGACAACATGGGCGCTTTCGACGATTTATGTTTGAAGGTAGAAGTTGAAGAGTTTGATAGACCTGTCTTGGTCTTCATACAAGCTAAGCATAGGGAAAACAAGAAACAGACACTTACAATCGATTTAGCTACTTACTTTATTAGCTACTTGAAAGTCAGAGAACATTTCGATCCCAGTAATAAGGAATTGTTCTTTAAAGGTACATTTGATGAAGCAGAATGTTTATTCGTTTTATACACGACTGCGAGAGATGAATTTAGTGACGACTCGAAAGTAGAAAGTAGCTCTCTCTCCATTCTGAATGATTTAATCGGTACAGGCGGAACGGCCAAGCAACCGTACAAGCTATACGAGGATGTAGAGTTTCTATGCAAAGTAGCTATGAAAGAACAAATGATCTCGCTGGCTGAACAATTAGCAAAGTTTATAAACGACGACGGTAATTTTAAAATGATGCTGACCGACGAGCTAATACAACGCTATCACGTAGTACTCGCTCAAAAAGCAGTCGAGGTTTCAGAAATTCAACCTGGTGGACATCGAATAGCCTCCTTTCGTCAAGAATTATTTGAAGCCAATGAAGAATACCTCACTATATTCAAAGATACATTATTCAAACAAATTCTTAAGAAAAGAAAAATAAAACCCAATGATGTTAAAACATTACTGTCTACATTCTTAACAAAGCCCACTGATGCTTCAATACTTAGCAAGCTGATAGGGACCGTTATACCATACAACAATGGACAGTTAGCATTTGATACAAAAATCACGAATTATTATAGGCCAGATATTATGAAACCAATAGACGTTCCTCGATCAACTGTCAATAAAGCAGTAGAACTGGCTGCAAAAGAAATATTGTTATCTCCAGAGTTTAAATTGAGAGTCCCGGCTGCTTTCGGCAATCAAGATGTAACTCTAAGCGGCAGTGATGAGAAAAAAAAGAAAAGAATAAAGTATCTATCGTCAAAAATCACCGACTTATTGGACAACTGTAATTCCAGTAAAATAGTTACTATAGATGAAACTTTGGGAGATGGATTCCTGCAGCTCAATGGAGGTATTGCTGGAGCCATCGGAAATATATTCGTGCTTGACGATGACACTAAAATGATGAAGATTACAAATAACGGGTATTCTCTAGGACCTCTTGCTAAAAGTCTGTATGAAAGAATTAATGACGACATCGGGTTGATTAATGAAAAAAGATCAAATAATATAATCCTCAACTTGTCCGAATATAAATTTAATTTTAAAGTTCACAAGTTTCCAAAACTATTATTGGAATGTAGTGAATATGAAGAAAAAGCACGAGATTTCTTAAACAAACTAGTTGTTTACTCTAACCAAGCTGATGAGGAAGGCGTAGAGGACATTTTAAAAAGCGAAATCGAAGAGAACCAGCTCACTCAACCAAACTACCTACAAGTTCAAACTGATGCAATATTATCTAAATATCATGACGAAATGCTGAAATGGTGGAAGCAACCAGAACAAGCAGAGATACTGACACGAGAAAGTGACTTATTTCAAAGGGCGAAAAAACACATTATTAAGAACCCACTACTAATTATCTTAACTGCGATGTATCAGAATAAAATAATACCTGTTGATTACACATTCACTGAAGACGCTGTTAGTTCTTTGAATTTGCAGAATCACTTGAATACTATTATAATTACAGAGAACAGCATACTGACTGTTGTTAAGGTGATGCAACATTTCAACGATAAAGACTATGTTGTGTTAGATCTTGAATATATCGTTAAACTACCACCAAATGACCGTAATGTTTTGCGTAGAGAGTTGAGGGATGTAAATGAAGACAAAGTTCTAATACTAGTATGCGATGAAATACAAAAAGACAAACATAAAATTCTAGAAAACATTGCAAAAGCGGTCCATGACAAGAAAACTATCGTTGTTACAAATCATGCGTCTGTTAAAATATTAAATAAATATTTCCCAAAACCACCAGTATACGATGAAAAGAATAGTCTCATTAACATGAGTGAAGAATCACAGAAGAGAACTCTCGAGAACGCCAGAGTGATGTTTCAAGACACAGAGGTAAGATTAGACTTGATAGTCAATGAAAATTCTAAGATATATGTGAAAGAAGATGTTTTAATTAAAATAATCAGTGAGGAAACAATTGCAGTTGGTAAACTAATCGTCAATAGGAACTATAATGAAATAAAACACTTGCATGTTGATAGACGCGTTAGGAGGGAGGGATTTTATGTCGACATCGATGTCAATACTCTTATCAGTATATCAGACGACGTTGTACTTGTAACAGCAGAGCCTGGAATGGGCAAGTCAACTCTACTGACTCATTTATCGATTAAAACAAAGGAGCTCAAACCAGAAATTTGGATTTTAAGGGTTAACTTATTGGAGTACTCGACAGAATTCAGCAAGTGGAAGGAAGAGAGTACAGTCATCGATCAATTAGAGACTTTAAAGTTTATGTGTCAAGTTATACTTCGCGATAAACTTGGCAAAGAAAATAATGTAGAAATTACGCTGGAAGAAAAAGACAACGTCGTATATCTGAAACATTGTAATGCAGATTCTCTGATACAGTTTGAGTTGAACTTGTTCCTACATTTTTATTGTGAGCGAGAAATTATTTTCGTAATTGATGGTTTCGATGAAATCTGTCCGCATTATACGGACGTGGTCATGCAATTTCTGAAATGTGTCATATATAGTCCTCAATGGTGGTGGTGTCGTAAGCACAGAATGTGGATCACAAGTAGGTCATATAACGAAATAAAAAGTATTTTAAAGCACGAGTTTGGGATTTCTTACGAAATACTTTATTTCACCGAGGAAGAAATGATCAAATATTGTGAGAAATTTTGGGAAATTAATTTAGGTTTAAAAGAACTGAACAGCTTACATCTCGAAAATATTAATAAATTCCGTGAGTACATGGCAGCAATGGGTAATAAGCAAATACCTCTTTCAAAGCCGTTACTTGCTGTCTTTAAAATCGCTGCCTTTTATTTGAATTCTGAAATAACAAACACATGTAATAAAAACTATGAAAATTATTCCACCGGTGAAGAAGTCTTTGATGTGAATCCGTTATTGCTGTACCTAAAAGCGTTATATGTCGTAGACAACATAAAAAATGTTGGTAAAACTTCTAAGGAATGGTATTTGGATGTGGATACTTTTAACGTTTACGAAAGATTTTTGGAAATTAAAATTAAAAGACGGTATCAAGAGAAAAACGGAATGAACCTCCATAATCCTGATATTATTATGACTTCCGAAAAAGAACTCACAGATTCTATTTTAAAGCACAAAAAGTTGGCGGCTTATGCCATTTTCAATGGACACAATTCGACGTTGTTTAGTGTGAAAGAGTTAGAAGAAATTAAAGAGTTGATAAAAAACTTGGAAAAGGGAGAAGAGAAGACAGGCCTCATAGATAGTGTAGCAAATGGAATCCCGATATTTATACACATGACATTCACTGAATACTTTGCAGTTGAATATGTATGTGACCGTTTGAAAATCGGTACTGGTAGTGAAAAACTGGCTTATTTTTACATGATGTTAACGGACACCAGTTTCAAGCATGTACGCAGAATTTTTGACCACAAAATAAAGATTGACAATACATTGATGAGTGTTTTGGAAAGTAAGAAAGATGATATATTGGAGTGGCTATTAGGCTATGGATCTTATTTCTGCTTCAAATCGCCTCAATATTCGGCAGTAGTAGATTTAGTAATGGAAGATTTGAATAATTTGAATTCATTTTTTGATAAGGTCATCAATTATGGTAAAAACAAATGTAATCTAATTGATTTAGAGGATAATGTGCTGTCTGAAATTATCAATGAACGTGAAACAAGAAAAATGTTGAAGATATATCACCATATAAATATTCATTTAGTAACACTAGTTTTCGATCTGTAAACCTTCCCTAACAAAAAACCCTTTTTCCAAATAAGTACAACCGACATCCTTGAATTGTTTTTTGTTGGAAAAAGTTTTTATTTTTCACTTTTTAGTTGCACAACTAACGAGTGCATCTCATGACAATTTCAATAAACCCAAATACGGCTGGGATACTTTGTTTTATTACGGAAATTTCTGGACCTACCTCCCATCTTCATCATTAGATCAGTTCGATAGTACTATTTTAATCAGAACTATTTAAATAAACCTGTTTCGTTATAATTATATGTTCGTTATAAAAGTCGCCTAACTATTCTAGATAATTATCTTATTTGTATCGCCATTTGTGTAGTACAAGTATTATTGTGGCGTTCTGGTGTGTGTGGCGGACTTTTTAAATGCAAATGTTTGACTTATTGATGAAAATACCAAAATCGACAATTGTAATAGCTCACGTTTGTTTCTCGTGACAATGAAATTTTTTATATAAAAATTTTCTTTATTACTTTTTTTTTAATTTAAGCAGTTTAACATAAAATTAAATTAAGGCAAGATTGTGTCAAAACTTTTTTTTTAAATTAAACCTGCATTATGTTTTAATATTAATTATAAAAGTAAACCTATTTATTTTAATAAAACTTGAGTTTATTATTTACCTCTCCATCCGTACCTGCAAGATAGCGTTCGCTTTAATAGACTGTACGTAAAAGATTTTAAGAAAAACGTTAGTTTAGAATCTTACAAATGTATTTATGTCTCTGTCGTGGTGGCCCCGTGCATCTCTTGCTCTTAAGTGCACGTAAGTAAGGCCTCGTTTCTGAAGACGCGGGGCTACACGCGTCGCGTGCAGCGTGGCGTCACGCGGCGCGTTTTTTCTTCAAAAAAAGCGCCGCCGAGTGTTTTCGTAAAAGCGTTGGCACGCTTCTACGTAAACACTGGTCATATGTTTGAATTTAGTGCGGTCCCGACGTTCAAAAGTGCCGCTAAATGGCCTAATTGAATTAAATAAGTTCTGGTTTTGATTGATTCGTGGGTTCAAATCCGGCCAAGTGCCAAAAATTTTTTTTTCGAATACATATTATTGATTATCTTTGACATCACTCATCATCATCATCAAATTTTATAAATAAGGACTACGAAGAAATGAGAAATAAAATAAAAGTTCTAGAAAATCAGCGCCAAGGCTTTTTAGATTCCATTACCGGGCTTGAGAAAAAATTCATGATATGCAGCTTTCTTCACGCGCCTCCGTTATTGAAGTGAGAAATGTCCCTGCTCGGGAAGGGGAGTCAATGGCTGACTTGACGAACCTAATTACCAAGGTTGGTAATGCGGTCCAGTTCGACATTAGCCCCAAGGACATAAGAGACGTATACCGACTGCCTGGTAAGCCTAACACTAATAAAACTATTGTTGCGGAACTCACTACAGTACATATGAAAAATAATCTGCTGAAAGCTACTTGCAACTTTAATAAAAACCGCACTAAGGAAAATAAATTGAATACGGAATCTTTGGGTCTTCCTGGAGCGCGCCAGCCCATTTATGTAGCGAGTATATGGAACCATCTGCAAGGAAAACATTGATGGCACGAGAGTTTGCCAAAACGCACGAATACACATTCTGCTAGTACTCAAATGGAATAGTATTCCTGCGTAAGGAGCAAGGTTCTAAACATATACTGGTGGAATCGGAACTCTGTCTTAACAAATTTAAACCATCTGAAACCGTTGAGCAATGACTAATTCTCTTTCATATTACTCTTAAAATACCAAATTTTGTAGTTATTACTTGTACACTACTATTTAATCAGTACTTTTTCACAATATTAAAATCTATCACTAATAACACTCTCACAACCCATTCGTCCAACACTCACCTACACTACATTCTCTTTTACCTGTCATTCTATCATATAAACATTCTACATAGTTCAATTAAATTAACGTATGTATGTATATTGTACATACAAACTTATAAAACAAAATATTTAATACCCAATTTACTTATCATGTGGTCTAATTACAACACAATCAAAAAATTTAAAACCCCACAATTGCACTACGATATTCGTTTATGTACCCTTATAAATTGTAAAATAACTATGATACTTTATAACATACTTAGCTCTTACTGTGTCTCGATCTCGAGATTTTTGCATACAACTAATACTGATGAACATAAATGAAATTTCTCTTGACATCGATAATGTTTCAGTTGCGAAATCTTTTATATGTAGTCCTGAGAATTATAGGAACATTGCTAGACATAGTAATCAACGACTTGGCATAATTCATATAAACATTAGGAGCATAAAGAAGAATCTAGACCAATTTATCACAATGATTTCAGTTACAAAAATTGAATTTGATATCATAATTCTGACCGAGTGCTGGTTATAACTCACGGGACACCTACCCTACTTTAGCGATGTGCGATTGTTGCAAAAAAAACAATCGACTGAATCGAAAATTGTGCTATTGCTCATTCGATTGTCGATTTAGTAGTTCCTTTCTATTATTATTCGAATAACAATCGACAAACTACTAACATGCGGTGAACTGCTTAGGTGCGTTACTGCGTACGGCCGCGCGGAGCGGTGTTGCGTTGCGTCAATTGTTTATGTTTAAATTTATTAGTATTAGGAGGTACTTCAATTCGTTTACTTTAGTAGTTGATCTTCGACTTTTTTAGAGCAAGGTCACGGGCGCGGTTTATTTATATTAAACGCTCGACGCGATGCCTAAAAAATCGTTAGTGTGGATTTTTTTTTGACAAAAACAAAGAAGGAAATATTGAAAAAGTTAAATGTAAGTTGTATTCACATTCTGCAATCTATCATAAAAATACAACTAACTTAAAGGACCATTTAAAAAGAAAACATCAGTAGTGTATTATTGGGCATTCTAGACCACCTATCGCTTCCTACGGCTCACTTTGTTCGCCTTCGTCGCTTTCGGTGGAATAGACTGCCCAATAATATAAATTTATCTACAAAGTTTGTGGTTTAAGCTCAATTCTACTTTTAAAATCGCGTTTAGTTGCAAATGGAATGGAAAGCGGTTAGAATGTTCAATAACATAAATGTATCTACAAAATTTGTGGTTTGGGCGCTATTCCACATTTTAAATCTCGTTTGGTTTTGATTGGAACGAAATGTTTTATAGAATGCTCAATTACACAAATGGAGCTACAAAGTTTGTGGTTGAAGTCCTATTCTACTTTTATAATCTCGTTTGGTTGCGATTCGGTCTACCACTTAGCATTTACCGTTATGTAACTAAAGGTTAAACCCTTTTACGGTACTGTATTTTCAAAGTACGCTACGGTACGATATTTACGAGGTTTGTGGTTTGAGTCTTATTCCACTTTAAAAATCTCGTTTGGTTGCAAATGGAACGGAAAATGGTTTAGAATGTTCAAAATCATAAACGGATTTGCAAATGGAACGGAAAATGGTTTAGAATGTTCAAAATCATAAACGGATTTATACAGTTAGTTGTTTAAGCTCTATTCTAATTTTAAAATCTCGTTTGGTTGCGATTGAATCGTCCCTGTAAACCTACCGTTTACCGTTTATCGTTATGTAATTAAAGGTTAAACTGTACTGTGTTTTACAAAGAACGGTACAGTAGGATATTTATGAGGTTTGTAGTTTGAATCTCATTTCACTTTTAAAATCTCGTTCAGTTGAAAATGGAATAGCAAAAGGTTAGAATGTCCAATAATATAAATGGATCTACAAAGTTTATGGTTTGGGCGCTATTCCACATTTTAAATCTCGTTTGGATTTGATTGGAACGATTTTTTTTTTTAGAATGCTCAATTACATAAATGGAGCTACAAAGTTTGTGGTTGAAGTCCTATTCTACTTTTATAATCTCGTTTGGTTGCAATTCGGTCTACCACTTAGCATTTACCGTTATGTACCTAAAGGTTAAACCCTTTTACTGTACTGTATTTTCAAAGTACGGTACGGTACGATATTTACGAGGTTTGTGGTTTAAGTCTTATTCCACTTTAAAAATCTCGTTCGTTTGCAAATGGAACAGCAAACAGTTAGAATGTCAAATTATATAAATGGATCTACAAAGTTTGTGGTTTGAGTCTTATTCCACTTTAAAAATCTCGTTTGGTTGCAAATGGAACGGAAAATGGTTTAGAATGTTCAAAATCATAAACGGATTTATACAGTTAGTTGTTTAAGCTCTATTCTAATTTTAAAATCTCGTTTGGTTGCGATTGAATCGTCCCTGTAAACCTACCGTTTACCATTTATCGTTATGTAATTAAAGGTTAAACTGTACTGTGTTTTACAAAGAACGGTACAGTAGGATATTTATGAGGTTTGTAGTTTGAATCTCATTTCGCTTTTAAAATCTCGTTCAGTTGAAAATGGAATAGCAAAAGGTTAGAATGTCCAATAATATAAATGGATCTACAAAGTTTATGGTTTGGGCGCTATTCCACATTTTAAATCTCGTTTGGATTTGATTGGAACGATTTTTTTTTTCTAGAATGCTCAATTACATAAATGGAGCTACAAAGTTTGTGGTTGAAGTCCTATTCTACTTTTATAATCTCGTTTGGTTGCAATTCGGTCTACCACTTAGCATTTACCGTTATGTACCTAAAGGTTAAACCCTTTTACTGTACTGTATTTTCAAAGTACGGTACGGTACGATATTTACGAGGTTTGTGGTTTGAGTCTTATTCCACTTTAAAAATCTCGTTCGTTTGCAAATGGAACAGCAAACAGTTAGAATGTCAAATTATATAAATGGATCTACAAAGTTTGTGGTTTGGGCGCTACTCCACTTTTTGAAACTCGTTTGGTTGTGCAGTAAAATACTGGTTCGACACCTGTTCAACTATTTTAGTTCTAAGATTCAATATTACCAAGTTGAAGGATTAGTCAGCCTAGATACTGTGATACCGTGTCTAGCTGCTTCCAGGGTGCGCCACGAGGAGGCTCCTTTCATGCACCCCGCTAACCTAAAATTCAGGACAGATTGTCTCATGCATATCCACAAAAGTTAGAGAAAGTGCATTACCACATAGGCTTAACACGAACTCCGTTTTCTGTGACCCTAGATTGGACACCGATTGCATCTGAACGTTAGGATACCATAAATATTAAACTAAAATTTGGGACAGATTGTCTCATAACACTTCACAGAGCAGGAAATAGTATGCACCTAGAGGTACACACATTCAATTTCCATGACCCTAGATTGGGCACCAAGGTTATCCAAATTTTAATTTAATTATTCATAAACTAGCTTCCATGTTAACAAAGAAGACGCTTGCTGTTTGAACCACTCGCCTAATATTCAGGACAGATTGTCTCACGCATATCCACAAAGTTAGAGAAAGTGCATTACCACATAGGCTAAACACGAACTCCGTTTTCTGTGACCCTAGATTGGGCACCGATTGCATCTGAACGTTAGGATAGCGTAAACATTAAACTAAAATTTGGGACAGATTGTCTCATAACACTTCACAGAGCAGGAAATGGCATGCACCTAGAGGCACACACACATTCAATTTCTATGACCCTAGATTGGGCACCAAGGTTATCCAAATTTTAATTTAATTATTCATACAATAGCTTACATGTTAACAAACAAGGTGCTCGCTGTTTGAACCACTCGCCTAAAGTTCAGGACAGATTGTCTCATGCATATCCACAAAAGTTAGAGAAAGTGCATTACCACATAGGCTAAACACGAACTCCGTTTTCTGTGACCCTAGATTGGGCACCGATTGCATCTGAACGTTAGGATAGCGTAAACATTAAACTAAAATTTGGGACAGATTGTCTCATAACACTTCACAGAGCAGGAAATGACATGCACCTAGAGGCACACACACATTCAATTTCTATGACCCTAGATTGGGCACCAAGGTTATCCAAATTTTAATTTAATTATTCATACAATAGCTTACATGTTAACAAATAAGGCGCTCGCTTTTTGAACCACTCGCCTAAAATTCAGGACAGATTGTCTCATGCATATCCACAAAAGTTAGAGAAAGTGCATTACCACATAGGCTAAACACGAACTCCGTTTTCTGTGACCCTAGATTGGGCACCGATTGCATCTGAACGTTAGGATAGCGTAAACATTAAACTAAAATTTGGGACAGATTGTCTCATGTCTCTCCACGAAAGTAAGAAATAGCACACACGCACACATTCTACTTTTAGTGACCAGATTGGCTCGAGGACATCCAAATTTTAATTTAATAAATTCAAACAGACGACACTACTTTACATGTTAACGTACAAGTAATGTGTTGAGTAGTTGTCACTTCTCTCTTTTTATAAGTATTCTATTGGTTTTGCATGCTTATTGCACACTTGCCGTCCTGCCGTCTAGTCCGCCGTATAATCACCGTCAAAACGGAGTATGTGTCGTTCAACGGTTGAACGCGCCGCGCCGTACTCATTCGCGAATCACCTGACGATTGCGAGACGCCTTGTATGTATAAATGCTCCTTTACAATATCAAAGACAGCAAAATTGCATCATGCATTAATTTGCTTATTCGGACTTTATTGTATTGTAAGACGATCGCCATACATGTTGTAGTCCGTAATTAAAATTTGAGTTTGAGGGATCTGTCTATAATCACCTCCATCAAATGGGGAGGGGTGTTCTTTAAATAGGAACTATACCAATTGCTTTAATTTATTATAGATGTGTGATTCTTTCCTTGACATAACTTTACATATTTTTTGTAATAATATGATGGTTTTAGTTTAGGAATAAAAAAAAAATGTGATACCTTACTATCAACCTAGGAATTGTTTGAAAATTAATCTTAATATCACTACCTACTAAATGATTATAAAACGTTCGTTTTAGTTGTTAGATGATATTACTTATACTAATTTAAACTTTTGCTGCAGCATACATCAAAGACAGCAATATTGAAAAATGTATTAATTTGCTTATTTGAACTTTATTGTAAAACGATCGCTGTACATGTTGTAGTCCGTAATTAAAATTTGAGTTTGAGGGATCTGTCTATAATCATCTCCATCAACTGGGGAGGGGTGTTCTTTAAATAAGAACGATATATATTCCTTTAAGTTATTATAAATGAGTGATTCTTTCCTTGACATAACTTTAATATTTTTTTGTAATATGCTGGTTTTAGTTTAGGAATTCAAAAATAAAATGTGATACCTTAATGTCAATCTAGGAATTGTTTGAAATTGAAATCTTAATATCAGTACCTACTGAACCCTTGCATGAAATGATTATAAAAAGTTCGTTTTAGTCGTTAGATGATATTACTTATAATAATTTAAAGTTTTACTGCAGCATACGTCAAAGACAGTAAAATTGCATCATGTATTAATTTGCTTATTCGAACTTTATTGTAAGACGATCGCTCTGCATGTTGTAGTCCATAATTAAAATTTGAGTTTGAGGGATCTGTCTATAATCATCTCTATCAACTGGGGAGGGGTGCTCTTTAAATAAAAACAATACGTATTCCATCTACTGAAAGAAATGAGTGATTCTTGCCTTGACATAACTTCAAGTCTTAGTCTAGGAATTCTTTGAATGTTAATCGCTTAATGTCATTGCTGAATTTAGAAACCGACTTCCTTTACATGAAATGTTTTATAAAAGTTTGTTACTTTTAGTAGTTTGATGATTTTACACCAGCTTTGAGTTTAACTGCCACATAAATTAACTAAGTTTTTAACGCGCATTTGTGCACGTGGTTTTTTGATCACAACAATTCCTTGATTAATAGAACTAAAAATGTATTCTGAACATTATAAAATAATAAGCAAAGTAATCAAAACTTATAGATATATACATATATATAGAGGGTTCTATTTAAATTAATTGCATTGGTTAGGAAATTATATAAAATACCAATTTTAATCAGAGACTGCAACATGCACTGCGATAATTTTACCGTGTGATTGTTAAATACATGGAAATTACTCATACACGTGTAACAAAGTTCAAACGCTGCAAATTTACATTATGCAATGTTGCAATCTTTGAGATTGTAAAGAATTACTTACACCTAAACCGTGAAAGCTTAAAACGATCATTTCCGACACCGGCGTCAGACGGTTTACAACGAGTATGGCACTCACAATGACCACGGGACGACGTACGTACCGTTTAGAAGCCGATTGTAAGAGTGTGAAAGCATCTTAATCAAGCGCAACGCAGAGTAAAAGCTGAGTAACTAAGCAACTAGTAGTTGTTTGTTAACGTGTAGGGTAGTGTTATCTGTATGAATTAATTAAATTATCATTCGGATGTCCTTGGTGCTCAATCTGGGGCCATAGAAATAGAATGTGTGTGTGCCTGTAGGTGCATGCTATTTCTTGCTTTATGAAGAGACATGAGACAATCTGTCCTGAATTTTAGTTTAATGGTTACGGGATCCTAAAGTTCAGATGTCCTTGGTGTCCTAATCTGGGACCAAAGAAATAGAATGAGTGTGTGCCTGTAGGTGCATGCTATTTCTTGCTTTGTGAAGAGACATGAGACAATCTGTCCTGAGTTTTAGCTTACTATGTTCGTATAGTTCGATTAGTAAACGAAATATGTGTGAAATTTGTTGTTATAAAAATAGTAAACTAAAGTAGTGGTTTAGTGCTCAATTCGAGAATCTGCGGTAGTTGATCGAGGTAAGCCATCCATAATAATATGCTTAGCCCCTTTAACTTAACTCAATAATTATTGAGGTTGTTTATAGTTACAAAATTAATCTTAGTGTGTTCTAATTCAGATCCAACACGGAATCAAAATACCACAGCTCACAGCTGCAGTGGCCGAGTTGTTGAAAAAGCAGCATAAGAAAAAGGTGGTGAAGCGACAAGCACCTGAAAGCACTGCCCACCCCATCGGACTCTAAGTTAAGGTAATTTATATTACTGTTAGTATGTTTTGTCTCAGATTAGAGAACAGTAAGTTTATTAGTGGTTAGAATATAAGTATACTAGCGACCCGCCCCGGCTGATAGTAGAGCATATTAGGTATGCCTACACGTTTATTTCTTTAAAAAAAATATACATACACAAAACAAAAATGCGACCTTGAAATTTTACTTTCAAATAATTTACTATGTAAATAAAACCTTCTAACAACACCCAAAAAGAAAATAAAATACATATACCTCCAGTCTCTAAATTGCAAAACTGTAAAATGATATGATAAGGATACGCGCGCATTATCGCTATAGCAAGTGGGCGACAGCGGTTTGTTTTCGTGCGCGTTAGCTGTTATTTGCAGTAAATCCTAAGATATTCATTTAAAATGTATGGTGTAAAGAATTATCATAATTTGCATGAAACGTTTAAGGTAACTAACGTATTTAACTTGGTAAGGATTAATACTGTATTCGTCTAAATAGCTTTCCAATTACCGTATTGTACGTGGCAAGTAAGCTATCATTAAAAGATAGACATATGCCATCGCGGACTTTTTTGTACATCTATAGAAGATGGAAAATTCCACCATACATTGTTTTGTTATATCTCAAAGGGATTTGGCAGCGTTTTAATTTTCAACAATTATCGTCATATTTCAACCAGTTTATTCAAGACCTTAACAAATTGTATAGTGCTCGCTAAACTTCTTGACCGCCCTGAAGTTGGTTTTCCGATGCGCAAGGCACGAAACGGTACTGTTTTTGTATGAGATTGACTACTGCGCAGTCATTGTAGCCAAGAAGTTAGGCGAGAACAATACACCTAAACCTTCCTCATGAATCACTCTGTCTATTAGTGAAAACCGCATGAAAATCAGTTCAGTACTTTTTCTGTTTATCACGAACAGACAGACAGACGTGGCGAGGGACAATACGTAGTGATAGTGATATTGATAGTGATGTGTCTCATTCGCACATAACCACCAACCGATCCCACTGTAACCAGAAATGGTAGGTGTTATATTATTTTTTTATGTTTTCTTTTCAGATACGTGTCTCCCTCGCCGCCAAATTCCCCCGGAGTTCCACGTCGAGACTATTCTTCATTCTCGTTGCTGGTTTCATCGCGTTATTACATAAACTCCATACCATATCACACAAACGTCGAGGTCATCCACTTGTCATCATGAATTGGTGATAAAGCGCCGAACAGTAACATTTTGTATTGCTTTCGTAGGTTCTAACAAATATTTAATAAAATGTGCCTCGCGCATCCAACTCATTATTCAGAACCACATGTTATTTTGCTGCAGCTAATTTAAAGAGATGACCTAAGGGAGACTTCTACATGTAAGTCAGGGTATAAAGATAAAGTTGAAGATAAAAGATGTAGTTGTCTCCACCCCCTAGGCAGAATGGTAGAAGAAAGCCCAGTTCACATTAAAAGTACAACAAGATCGCAATAATCCCAGTGGACGGCTTACAAATGTTTATGAGACGAACGCCCGAATTTTTGGGGACACCAAATTAATTGTTTCGAATATTGCAGAGTCTAATATTATGTAAATTTAAATCTATTTTAGCGTACACCAACGCCACTTACGTATAGTACTAATCATAAAAACAAATATTTTTTGATTTTTTGTGAAGGTGTTGAAATAATACATTCTGCATTTCGTAATCGTATATGTTCCTATAGAATTGTCGATCCTTGTGCATCATTAACATTATTACACAACACATATTTCTGAGAATTCTTCTTTAGAATATTTTTTTAATAATATTGAGAACAAAACTAAAACGTTATTTAACATGTCTCTTAATGAACACCCTTGTCTAAAGTTAACTTCGCTATGTTTTAAATAAATAAGCTGTTGCTATCGTTTGATAAGGTAAAACAACTATATTTAAGTAATGCATTGAGATTATTTTTAAATGTAAGTAATTATAGTAGATACATTTTTCATAATGTATTTTAGATATAGTTCTAAATGTACCTACAGATAGTTAATATTATGTAAAATACCTATTATTGACAATTACCTATAGCAGGATTCAGAAACAAGTAATGTGTAGTGTAATTGTGAAACATTTATTTTCTTGGTACCCCAAATACATATTATTATCTTATTACTTGTAGTAAATAATGTTGGAACTTATTTAGTACTTAATTAGTTTCAAGAGCGATTACGGGACACGACATTTCATAAAATTTACTAAAATATTCTCTACTAACTTTTTATATTGTATGCTGCTTAGACGTATCAAGTTTTATTATAGCATATGATTAATTTCCAAAACTTCAGACTTTTAAATTTGTATGAAATGCCATACCGCATAAACGTGATAAGATTTATTTTATTTAAAAAAACAAATAGTATTTTATGACCTTAATTAAATCTGTTTCATTTCCAATCCTAATTGATGACAAAACACACAAGGTTTGCAGCGTGTCGCGCACGTGGATACAGGCTCCAACTTGTTAAAACATGATAGCTCTCCTAACACATGGAACAGCATGCTAATTCTAGTATGAACAGCACATTATGAAGAAACTACAATTAAATGCTACTAGCATTCTAGCCCGAGTAACTTATAAATTCCGTTTATGTTATTGAACATTCTAAACCATTTTCCATTCCATTTGCAACCAAACGAGATTTTAAAAGTAGAATAAGATTCAAACCACAAACCTCGTAAATATCGTACTGTACCGTACTTTGTAAAACAAAGTACAGTAAAAGGGTTTAACCTTTAGTTACATAACGGTAAACGGTAGGTTTGCAAGGACGATCCAATCGCAACCAAACAAGATTTTAAAAGTAGAATAGAGCTTATATCATAAACTTTGTAGATCCATTTATGTAATTGAGAATTCCAGAAAACATTTCGTTCCAATCAAAACTAGTCTAAATTTAAAAAGTGTAAGAGCGCCCAAACCACAAACTTTGTAGATCCATTTATGTTATTGAACATTCTAACCGCTTTCCGTTCCATTCACAACAAAACAAGATTTAAAAAATAAAGTAGCGCCCAAACCACAAACTTTGTAGATCCATTTATATTAATGGACATTCTAATCTTTTGCTGTTCCATTTGCAACTGAACGAGATTTTAAAAGCGAAATGAGATTCAAACTACAAACCTCATAAATATCCTACTGTACCGTTCTTTGTAAAACACAGTACAGTAAAAGGCTTAACCTTTAGTTACATAACGATAAACGGTAGGTTTTCAGGGACGATTCAACCGCAACCAAACAAGATTTTAAAATTAGAATAGAGCTTAAGCAACTAACTGTGTAAATCCGTTTATGATTTTGAACATTCTAAACCATTTTCCGTTCCATTTGCAACCTAACGAGATTATTTAAGTGGAATAAGACTCAAACCACAAACCTCGTAAATATCGTACCGTACCGTACTTTGAAAATACAGTACAGTAAAAGGGTTTAACCTTTAGTTACATTACGATAAACGGTAGGTTTGCAAGGACGATTCAATCGCAACCAAACGAGATTTTAAAATTAGAAAAGAGCTTAAACAACTAACTGTGTAAATCCGTTTATGAGTTTGAATATTCTAAACCATTTTCCGTTCCATTTGCAACCAAACGAGTTTTTAAAAGTGGAATAAGACTCAAACTACAAACTTCGTGAATATGGTACCGTACCGTACTTTGTAAAACACAGTACAGTAAAAGGGTTTAACCTTTAAACTCCATTTGCGATAACATTAGACGTTTAAATTAGTCCATTTTACAGCCCGTTCAACCGATTTTGACTTCTATTGCGTTGGTGATACGACAAATGGTAGCTGTAGTAAACAGTTGGTTTTGGTAACAGGTTTATGCTTTTTATGTCATCGTTATGTTTACGGGATAGAACTCAAAATCGGTTGAACGAACGGTAAAAAGATTTGGAATCATGTTTAATGTTATTTCAAATGGAGTATAGTTACATAACGGTAAATGGTAGCTTTGCAGGGCCGACCGAACCGCAACCAAACGAGATTATAAAAGTAGATTAGGACTCAATCACAAGCTTTGTAGATCCATTTATGTATTTTTTTATTTGTGATGAATTTGCTCTTGACTCTAGTCTAAGTCATAGGTGACAAAGACAGAGTAGTCGTAGTCGTCATTGAAAATTCTAGAAAAAATTTCGTTCCAATCAAAACCAAACGTGATTCAAAAAGTGGAATAGCGCCCAAACCACAAACTTTGCTGATCCATTTATGTTATTGAACATTCTAATCGCTTTCCGTTCCATTCGTAACCAAACGAGTTTTAAAAAGTGGAGCAGCGTCCAAACCACAAACTTTGCTGATCCATTTATGTTATTGAACATTCTAACCGCTTTCCGTTCCATTCGTAACCAAACGAGTTTTAAAAAGTGGAGCAGCGTCCAAACCACAAACGTTGAGGAATAGGCGTCGAACCAGTATTTTACTGCATTATTGCCCTATGTAAGATTTAATTTATATTATTGGGTATTCTATTCCACCGAAAGCGACGAAGGCGAACAAAGTGAGCCGTAGGAAGCGATAGGTGGTCTAGAATGCCCAATAATACACTACTAACATCACGTGCAATTGGCACAGCATGAACAAGAAATCAGACCCCAAGAAAATGTAGCTTCAACAAGTGCACCTGCTGCACCCCAGCCGTCAGGCACTTTGGAGACTCAGACCGTGGTGGCACCAATAGCGCCTCCGGCAGCAAAAAAAACCGCGACAATTGAGACTGTACGCGGCGTCTACTAAGGAGATAGATAGGAAAAAATATTACAAGGGTTTAATCCGGATGATAGTAACTGACTATCAGCCTTTTTTTTCTCGTAGAAAACAAAGGTTTAAATTAGTTTGTGAAAATACTCCAGCCGAATTATGAATTGCCAAGCAGAAAGACCGTGTCAGAAAAGTTGCTGCCTAATGAACACCAAATAATTCACAAAAACTTATCGTGATATGATAGAGACTATATTGCATTTATCCATAACTACTGATTTTCGTAATAGATGTTCCCTCAACTGATGGAGAATTGGAGATTAGTAGATATATTGAATAATCTATTAGCTACAATCGCATAATAGCTGCAGTCGTACGTAAGTAGTGGCGCACAACTTTTTTTAACAATTGATTTGTAGCGCAGCGCACGCCCGCCGCACTAACTTATCTTTTGTAATTACTGATTTAGTAGTACGACTACGCACTAACGCAGTCGCACGTGTATAGTAATGGGTGCGCTGCGCTGCGCCTCCGCTACAAATTAGTAGTTATAACAATCGACTAACATCGATTGTTATCGACTTTTATCGACTAAACTGAACAATCGACTGATTCGATTAGTTTTAGTAGTAATCGCCCATCACTACCCTACTTACCGGGCTATAATTCCTATCATACAATAAATAATCCCATTGAAAATGACGGTGTTGTGATATATGCCAAAAACACCCTGAATTGTCTCACATATGAACCAACGATACGTGACGCCAACTGTCTGGTGTGTTGCTACAACAATACAGCGATTATTGTGTGTTGGTCTAGTCCGTTGTTTAAGACATCGTGATGAGATGCATCGTAAGGAAAAAGCTCAACCCGATAATATAATTTTTAAAATATCACATAATCGATATCGTTATTTCTGCAATGCTTTACTTAAAAAACTCAAATGAGCACATGATCAGAGTTACTGAAAGCGAATGATAACCCTAAGGCCACGTGGAAGGTAAAAAAAAATCACGAATAGTTATCACGTTAAAGAATCACCTAGTGTGCTGCTAAAATTGAAACCCGATCCAGCAGCCTCTATTGACGACGTTAATATAATATTTGTTAATATCGGCAAACATATTGCAACAAAATTCGGCTCCGATAGTCCCAGCACCGCCCCCATCCTTTCCCCATCCCCACTGAACTCATTGGTCATTCCATTGGTTGATGAAGAACAGGTGTTCGGGCGAAGTCCAAACACAGAGAAATGGTTAGGTACTTTTATATTTAGTAAGTTTAGGTACAGTTTACAAGGTTTTAGGTTCTTGATAATATTGGTCGTTCACACTGGCGGTCGGTGGCCGATTACCGGCGCGCGCGCCGGCGCGCGCCGGTCTGCTGTGACGACGGCGATCCCCTCTCGGTGTGGTGGCACCCCCGCGCCCGGAACTGGTTTGCGGCGCAAACATCCTCCAGGGCGTTGAAGGAATCTCCTGAATCCCTCTTCTTCTTCAGTAGGTAATTTATTTTGCAGTAGTTGTCATAGGCTGGTTGGTTGACATTGGCAGAAGACAAAGCTTGTTTACCGCTCGTCTGATGGTTCCCTTGGAGACATAGACGTCCGCCACTCTGGCAATGCCGTCTTGTCCTGGATACAGTTTGGAAACTCGCCCCATTCTCCATTGTAGCGGCATGAGGTTGTCCTCTTTTACGACGACCAGGTCGCCCACTTGCAGGGGCGGGCAGTTCTGCTTCCATTTGCCTCGCTGTTGGAGCTCGGCCATGTACTCTCGGCGCCATCGCTCCCAGAATTGCTGCCTGATTTGTTCGATGCGTTGGTACCTGTGTGGATTCTTGGTATTAATAGGCGGTGATGGAAGCGATATCAATGGTCGACCAATCAGGAAGTGCCCCGGAGTGAGAGGATTTAAGTCCATAGGATGGGATGAAAGTGGGATAAGTGGACGAGAATTGAGTATGGCTTCTATTTGTGAGAAAAGTGTAGCCAACTCCTCAAAGGTCAGATAGGCATTGCCAGCTGCGCGTTTTAAAAGGTTCTTTGAGGAACGGACTCCGCTCTCCCAAATACCTCCGAAGTGGGGCGAATAGGCCGGATTAAAAATGAATTGTATGCCTTCATTCGCTGCGAAGTCTGACACTGACTGACGACTGGATCGTAACATTTTGCTCAACTCATTGTTTGCACCCACAAAATTTTTGCCATTGTCGCAATAGATAATGTTAGGCTTGCCTCGACGTGAGATGAACCTGCGTAGACACATAATGAATGCCGCGGTTGAAAGGTCACTGACTACCTCAAGATGCAAGGCTTTGACGGCTAGACAAACAAAAATGCATAAATAGGCCTTTGTGACACGGTTTCCTTTGCCCTTTTTGGAACAGATCATAAAAGGACCCGCAAAATCGATCCCGCAAACATTGAAGGGAAAATTCTCAGTAACTCTAACATCCGGTAAATTACCCATTATAGGCTGTATTGTTTTGCTTCTCATACGAGTACAGATAGTACACTGTTTACTGATAGCACGAACCAAGTTTCTGCCTCCTAAAGGCCAGAAACTCTCACGAAAAGTGGAAAGGAGGAGCTGGGGACCCGCATGCAATAGTTTGTTATGTTCATATTGTAGCATTATCTTAGTAAGATGATGCTTCGCATCAAGTATGATAGGGTGTTTCTTATTGTAGTCGAAAGCAGATTGTTCCAACCTACCCCCTACCCTAACTAGACCGTTGTCATCAACAAACGGATTTAAAGATAACAGTCGGCTTTTGTTGTGAAGTGGTTTAACTTGTTTGAGATTGGCTATGTCAGCTGGGAAAGATGCTAACTGACTGAACTTAAGTAATAGCCTCAGTGAGGATTCTAGTTCGTCTGTTGTTAAGGGACCGCTATGCTTGTCTGTGTGTGGTGTGATATTATTGATAAAACGTAGAACATATGCATATGTTCTTTTTAATTTCAGATAATTAGAGTGATTTTCGAAAGCGACTACAGTCTGTTTAATAGAGGTTTCATCAACCGTCAAATAAACTTTTATTTCAGCTTCCGGTAAGTCCTGAGGGCTGAGATGAGGTTGGGTAGGCCAATCCAAAGTACCTTTCTTTAAGAAGGAAGGACCCTCCCACCACAACAAGCATGAACGAAGAAGTTGTGGCTCAACTCCCCTTGACCCTAAATCGGCTGGATTTAAATTGGTAGGAATATGCTTCCATTGAAAACCCTTAGTAAGCACATTAATTTTATTTACTCTATTCCGGACAAAGATTGGTAGTGTTTTGCATTTTGATTTTAGCCAGCATAGTACTACTGTCGAATCGGTCCATAAGAACGTATCTCTAACACTGCACGGTATTGATTCTAAAACCTTTGAGCATAGCTGACTACCAAGCAACGCCGCACACAGCTCTAAGCGCGGAATGGTCAGGCTTTTAATGGGTGCTACTCTCGTTTTGGCACAAAGCAACGTAACATTAATGCTGTTATCTGCATTGGGAGATCGAACGTAACAACAAGCAGCATAAGCGCTTTGAGACGCGTCGACAAATATATGTAAGTCAACGGGCTTCGCGGAGCAGTCACTTAACACATGACGAGGTAAGGATAATTGTGAGATATGGTGCAAATTGTTTATAAAATTGAACCATTGCTTTACATACGGTTGTGGAACTGGATCATCCCAGTCCAATTTTGCATTCCATAAGCTTTGCATGAGGATTTTTGCTAGGATGATACAGCACGACACCAAACCTAAAGGATCGAACAGTTTGCATGTAGTAGAAATGATTATCCTTTTGGTGACGTTTGGATTAACCTCAATGATGCTAGGGAATTCAAGACTGTCTTCTTTAGGTGCCCATTTCAAACCTAACACATTAGTTTCAGTACTAAACTCAAGTGGCGCTTGGTTAATTTTAGAATCAAAGGGGCTATTTGAAGCATCAAATATTTGGGGGCAGTTCGTCTTGAACTTTCTCAACGGAAATCCTGCTGAGGCTAAGACTTTGGTTACATTTGTGTAAATATGTTTTAATTCTTGCTCAGTGAAACTACCGGTGTTTAGATCGTCAATATAAAAATGAGATCTGATAGTGTTGGCCACAATTGGATCTTGACATTCAAGTGCCAGCTGGATAAGACACCTAGTACTTAAAAACGGGGCAGATGCCATGCCATAAGTGACTGTATTTAATTGTTTTATTTTTATAGGTTCATGAGCATGTTCTCGCCACAATATAAGTTGTAGATGGCGCTGCGATTCGTTTAAAATGATCTGCCGATACATTTTCTCAATATCTCCAATCAGCACAAACGGGTAAACACGAAAGCGAATAAGAATAGAAAACAAATCACTTTGTATTACTGGGCCTACAGCTTGAATGTCATTTAATGATTTTAATGTGCTAGTTTTAGCGGACGCATCGAAAACCACTCTCAATTTAGTAGTTTCATGATTTTCTCGAACTACGCCGTGATGGGGTAAATAACAGCCAAATGGTGGTCTGTAAATTTCTCTTAAGTGACCTAAGTCTTCATATTCCCTCAAAAATTCTGAATATTGTTGTTTTAAAGTAGGATTTTTATCTAATTTCTTTTCTAGCGATAAAAACCGTTTCATAGCCATTGGAAATGAACTGCCTAGAGTTTCCTCAGCAGACTCTTTAAGTGGCAGCATGACTGAAAATCGACCATCAGGTAAGCGATGGGTATTGGTTACAAAATGCGATTCACAAAATTGTTCATCTATCGAAGAAATACTATTTTCTGAGGGTAGCTCCTCTACCTCCCAAAATTTTTGTATAGAATTATGGATGTCTTGAAGTGACGATTGGGTTTGCACAAAATTGCATTGTATGTTGTGTGTGCTATGACCTGTTGGACCAGCTACTAGCCATCCAAATACGCTTTCTAGCAAGATAGGGTTATTTGAACCTAGTGCAATTTTGTTAGACGAAACAATGTCGAAAAAATGATCAGCGCCAAGCAAAATATCTATCTCTGAAGGTTTGTAAAACGTTGGATCAGCTAAAGTTACATTATCGGGTAGGCCCAATTTCTTAACATCAATTACAACATTAGGTAAGTTGCCAGTCACCTTCGGAATAACAAAACAATTGATATTTTTTGAGAATGAGCTAGTGCGTGATTTGATGTTCACCTGACACCGCTCTGTTATAGGACAAGCCACTCCGTTGATGCCTGATACGTTTAATATATCTATACTTTCAGTTGAAAGGCCTAACTTCTCTTTTAGGTTCCTCGTGATGAATGACGACTGGCTGCCAGTATCTAGCAACGCGCGAGCAAGGTAAGTAGTTTTATTTTGTTTATTAATAACTTCCACCTTTGCCGTACACAGGAGGACTTCTCCTGAGGAGACCGCAGCTAAGCTAACAGGTAGACTAGAAGACTCGCAATACTCGGTAAGTACTTTATTTGTGTCTCCTTTGTGTAATAATGTGTTATGTTTTTTTTTACAGGAACGACAAGACCCCTTTAAACTACACTGGGCGTTGAAATGTCCGGTTCGCAAACAATTTGTACACAACTTGTGTTTTGAAGCCTCGCCTAATCTATCCTCAACACTCAACGCTTTAAACTTGTTGCATTGGTGCACGAGATGAGGCTGATCACAAATGGGACAGGTTCTGTAATGCTGCGAGTCCTTATCATTAGTGAAGGTAGCAAAAGATTTAGAGGTCCTGCTTTCTTTGTTATTATTATTACCTTGGGTAGACTTGTTTTCTAAATTGCGACAGCTAGCAGTTTCTAAAACATTAGCCCTATTTTCTATGAATCCTCTAAAATCATCTAAAGTGGGTAGGTTAGACAATCTGCCTTTGTATTCTTCCCACTTGTTGCTAGTCCTAGGATCTAGCTTTGCTGAGACCAAGAATATCACCAGCGGGTCCCAATTCTCGGTAGAAACGTCCAACGTATTTAAAGCATTTATGTTTTTAGACACCTGATCAATTAAATACCGCAAAGCCTTGAAAGATTCTTTTTGTATAGTATTACAGTTAACCAATGCGTTCAAGTGATTATTGATCAGAATGTTTTTATTGTTGTATCGATTGCACAATGTATCCCAAGCAAGCTCATAATTCCTCGCGACAAATTCCAACGATCTAATTACGACACTGGCACCCGATTGTAAAGAATTTCGTAAATAGTGAAATTTATTGATGGGCGCAATCGATTCGTTGTCATGGATAAGGGTTTTATACGTCTCCCTAAATTCAAGCCATTTTGCATAACTACCATCAAAAGTGGGTAGATTAATAATTGGAAGTCGTATTGAATCATTATTATGACCATGACAACAGCCCGAGGTTGCTCCACTAGAGGCGTGACTTTCTTTATTTTTGGTTGAAAGTAAATCGACCAACTCTTGAGCAAAAGCTATTTGTGTAAAAAACTCAGTTTCAGTAATATCCCGTTCTGAAATCTGTTCATCCAAATTATCAGAGTATTCTTCAATGTCTGCTTGTACGCGATCAAAGTTAGACATTAATTCTTTTAATTGATTTAGTCTTAAAGAAATTTCTTTCATCTCCAAGTTCGATACCCTGGTAGTATCAGAAATTTTATATTTTTCCATAAAATTTTTTAAAACTGTTAGCCGACTTCGAAAACCCGCACGTTTTTTAATTAGCGATTTTAAATAATCTTTTACATCGGGTTTACCGGTCGAATCTATTTTTAATAGTGGAAGCGGACTTTTACCCTTCGTGGTCGATTCCCTTTCAGCCATTTTAGTAAATGAGTGGGGCAAAATAAATAATAAACACAAATAAATTAACAAACAATCCAACCGACAGTAGTTCAAACCACACAGCTGCTGCCGAGCCCGTCAACCGGGAGCAGCGCACGAGAAAACGGCGCCGCGCGGTGGTTGAGTGCAGGCCGAGGCGCCGAGCGCGCCAACACACCGCCTGCGCTTGAGGGACTCACGCGCGAGAGCGCGGAGGCGGCGCCGACACGGCGCGGGCACCGGGCACCACCCGCCCGAGCACGGACGTAGGGTCACAGGGCCGGCAGGGTCGATAGAAGTTCGTAGAATTTTCTAAAATTGCATGAGAAATAATTTGGTTATTTACAATTTTTTATATTTTTAACGGGGTAGGTGAATTTATTTAAATTTAACAAAGGAATTTTCCAAAAAAAAAAACTAATTTTACAAATTGGGTTAATTATCCACACAATTTTTGATAATAAATGTATAGCGACAGAGATAGTAGGAAAACAGTATATAGAAAGATAGATAAAGCTAGATGCAAACTAGGTTCAGCTAAATAATAGGCGTTGAAAAGTTCTAAAGTTACGTAATTAAGTAGGTACTTTCAACAAAAATGTTTTTCGCAGAATAGGCTGCAAAATTAATGGAAAATGGAGTGCGAACGTGAATCGACCGGCCTGTATTGATAGTTAATAATTTCTACTGGAAACTATTACGATAGCTGTCTATTAAGCGTGAATTACCGTTTACATAAGGAACAATAGGAAGATACGCGACAAGCTAGATACCTTCTGACACTTTGATCGGTTAGCATTCACTTAGCACAGCAAATAGAAGTTGGAAAATAGTAAGTAGGTATATGGAAATATTGGAAGGAATAAAGGAACGGGCTTACTCCCTTTTGGTGTTGACCTCTGATGCTCTGCAAGCCCTCGAAGTCCTGTCACGGTCGCCACTTATGTTCGGGCGAAGTCCAAACACAGAGAAATGGTTAGGTACTTTTATATTTAGTAAGTTTAGGTACAGTTTACAAGGTTTTAGGTTCTTGATAATATTGGTCGTTCACACTGGCGGTCGGTGGCCGATTACCGGCGCGCGCGCCGGCGCGCGCCGGTCTGCTGTGACGACGGCGATCCCCTCTCGGTGTGGTGGCACCCCCGCGCCCGGAACTGGTTTGCGGCGCAAACAACAGGTGATAAGCATGATTCAGAATTTGCGTAGTGAGTAACTATTATAGCTCACGTCTGTAACTGTGTCATAAATTCGGGGATTTTCCCAAAAGCTTTCAAGCGTGCAGTAGTGTACCCTTTATTCAAGGCTGGAGCAAGAGGCGATGTGTCCAATTATTGACCAATATCCGTACTCAGCGCATTCTCCAAAATCCTAGAACGTATTCTTAATAATTCCCTGACTAAATTCCTTGCAAAAAAAAATATTGTATCTCCAAAACAATACGGATTTCGTAGAGGTGTCTCAACCGAGGATGCGGTGTTAGACTTTGTTAACAACTTGGTGGATAAACTGGATAATCGCTTTAAATGCTACGGAGTCTTTCTGGACCTCACTAAGGCCTTCGATACCGTCTCAATTGACAGTTTATAATAGATACTTTTTGCCAAAATGGAGCATATAGGAATACGTGGTTTGGCTCTGGATATTTTTAAATGTTACCTGAGTGGCCGTAGTCGCAATAGTAATAGTAGTAAATTTTCATAAATATCTTCACAACACAGACATCGCCGAGTTACAATTTTATTAAAATGATGTTTATAGATTATATAGATATAGTGGAATTAGTTTAGATTATTTGTCCACGCATAGTTAATTCTGAGGTAATTTTTCGAAGCCTTTCCCCGCTCAGTTTATGCACACAATAGTGTGAGCGCAGTAACAAGCAAGGTATATTAGTTTTGTTTTCGGCATATGTACAACAATTGCTGATATAATCGTAGATATACAGAACCTCCCTTCCTGTCCGCAGCGGTCGCACAATCTTTGTCGGCCATTGGGTGGGTCCTTCGAACAGATTTGGTCTGTCGCATCACCAAGGAAAGAACCCGAGAGTGAAGTGATCTCCACAAGCGAGTAAAGCAAGTCCGCTCTTATAGCACTGTTTTAGATATTTCAGCTAAAGAATTTATTCTCTTTATTTATAGTTCCAAGTCTTCAATCGGAGCTTCGACAACGTTTGCTGCTCAGCGTGACTGTGTATGTGAAGTAAAACGCCCCTAAGACTGACAGTCTTCCTGTCTGCAGTCATCATCAGCGGAGACTAGCCATCGACGCGGGAAATATTATCGGGCACAAGTGTGTGCTCAATCAAAGGTACATTCTCTCTTTCTTCACGGCTGTACAGTACACTGCCTACTTCGAAACTACAGGCTGCCACGGAGAAATTCGTACTACGTTGTCCGACCTGGCAAACGAATTGAAACTGACGACTACAACACCCGCTAAGCAGTCTCCAGACCCCCGGGACTAACAACGAGCTGAACCATGTTCAAGAGGCGTGAAGGAAATTCGGGGATTAGCGGACACTTGTTCGAAACCAAGTTACTCAGCTTGTTATATTTTAGAGCGTTTCATGACGAAAGGATTACAGAATTCCAATTAGCTTCAAATGTCGACAACATGGGCGCTTTCGACGATTTATGTTTGAAGGTAGAAGTTGAAGAGTTTGATAGACCTGTCTTGGTCTTCATACAAGCTAAGCATAGGGAAAACAAGAAACAGACACTTACAATCGATTTAGCTACTTACTTTATTAGCTACTTGAAAGTCAGAGAACATTTCGATCCCAGTAATAAGGAATTGTTCTTTAAAGGTACATTTGATGAAGCAGAATGTTTATTCGTTTTATACACGACTGCGAGAGATGTATTTAGTGACGACTCGAAAGTAGAAAGTAGCTCTCTCTCCATTCTGAATGATTTAATCGGTACAGGCGGAACGGCCAAGCAACCGTACAAGCTATACGAGGATGTAGAGTTTCTATGCAAAGTAGCTATGAAAGAACAAATGATCTCGCTGGCTGAACAATTAGCAAAGTTTATAAACGACGACGGTAATTTTAAAATGATGCTGACCGACGAGCTAATACAACGCTATCACGTAGTACTCGCTCAAAAAGCAGTAGAAGTTTCAGAAATTCAACCTGGTGGACATCGAATAGCCTCCTTTCGTCAAGAATTATTTGAAGCCAATGAAGAATACCTTACTATATTCAAAGATACATTATTCAAACAAATTCTTAAGAAAAGAAAAATAAAACCCAATGATGTTAAAACATTACTGTCTACATTCTTAACAAAGCCCACTGATGCTTCAATACTTAGCAAGCTGATAGGGACCGTTATACCATACAACAATGGACAGTTAGCATTTGATACAAAAATCACGAATTATTATAGCCCAGATATTATGAAACCAATAGACGTTTCTCGATCAACTGTCAATAAAGCAGTAGAACTGGCTGCAAAAGAAATATTGTTATCTCCAGAGTTTAAATTGAGAGTCCCGGCTGCTTTCGGCAATCAAGATGTAACTCTAAGCGGCAGTGATGAGAAAAAAAAGAAAAGAATAAAGTATCTATCGTCAAAAATCACCGACTTATTGGACAACTGTAATTCCAGTAAAATAGTTACCATAGATGAAACTTTGGGAGATGGATTCCTGCAGCTCAATGGAGGTATTGCTGGAGCCATCGGAAATATATTCGTTCTTGACGATGACACTAAAATGATGAAGATTACAAATAACGGGTATTCTCTAGGACCTCTTGCTAAAAGTCTGTATGAAAGAATTAATGACGACATCGGATTGATTAATGAAAAAAGATCAAATAATATAATCCTCAACTTGTCGGAATATAAATTTAATTTTAAAGTTCACAAGTTTCCAAAATTATTATTGGAATGTAGTGAATATGAAGAAAAAGCACGAGATTTCTTAAACAAACTAGTTATTTACTCTAACCAAGCTGATGAGGAAGGCGTAGAGGACATTTTAAAAAGCGAAATTGAAGAGAAGCAGCTCACTCAACCAAACTACCTACAAGTTCAAACTGATGCAATATTATCTAAATATCATGACGAAATGCTGAAATGGTGGAAGCAACCAGAACAAGCAGAGATACTGACACGAGAAAGTGACTTATTTCATAGGGCGAAAAAACACATTATTAAGGACCCACTACTAATTATCTTAACTGCGATGTATCAGAATAAAATAATACCTGTTGATTACACATTCACTGAAGACGCTGTTAGTTCTTTGAATTTGCAGAATCACTTGAATACTATTATAATTACAGAGAACAGCATACTGCCCTGTTGTCAAGATGATGCAACATTTCAACGATAAAGACTATGTTGTGTTAGATCTTGAATATATCGTTAAACTACCACCAAATGACCGTAATGTTTTACGTAGAGAATTGAGGGATGTAAATGAAGGCAAAGTTCTTTTACTAGTATGCGATGAAATACAAAAAGACAAACATAAAATTCTAGAAAACATTGCAAAAACGGTCCATGACAAGAAAACTATCGTTGTTACAAATCATGCGTCTGTTAAAATATTAAATAAATATTTCCCAAATCCACCAGTATACGATGAAAAGAATAGTCTCATTAACATGAGTGAAGAATCACAAAAGAGAACTCTCGAGAACGCCAGAGTGATGTTTCAAGACACAGAGGTAAGATTAGACTTGATAGTCAATGAAAATTCTAAGATATATGTGAAAGAAGATGTTTTAATTAAAATAATCAGTGAGGAAACAATTGCAGTTGGTAAACTAATCGTCAATAGGAACTATAATGAAATAAAACACTTGCATGTTGATAGACGCGTTAGGAGGGAGGGATTTTATGTCGACATCGATGTCGATACTCTTATCAGTATATCAGACGACGTTGTACTTGTAACAGCAGAGCCTGGAATGGGCAAGTCAACTCTACTGACTCATTTATCGATTAAAACAAAGGAGCTCAAACCAGAAATTTGGATTTTAAGGGTTAACTTATTGGAGTACTCGACAGAATTCAGCAAGTGGAAGGAAGAGAGTACAGTCATCGATCAATTAGAGACTTTAAAGTTTATGTGTCAAGTTATACTTCGCGATAAACTTGGCAAAGAAAATAATGTAGAAATTACGCTGGAAGAAAAAGACAACGTCGTATATCTGAAACATTGTAATGCAGATTCTCTGATACAGTTTGAGTTGAACTTGTTCCTACATTTTTATTGTGAGGGAGAAATTATTTTCGGAATTGATGGTTTCGATGAAATCTGTCCGCATTATACGGACGTGGTCATGAAATTTCTGAAATGTGTCATATATGGTCCTCAATGGTGGTGGTGTCGTAAGCACAAAATGTGGATCACAAGTAGGTCATATAACGAAATAAAATAGTAGTTTATGAAACTGTTGCATAATGAGGGGTATTAAAACATGAGTGTGTGTTTAAAAACCGAGCCGTAGGCGAGGTTTTTAATAGTTTTCACACGAATGTTTTAATACCTAGTTATGTGCAGTTTCATACACTATTTTATCTACACTCATAAATTGGGATTGATCCTACTAAGTACCTCTTTTTGGATTTTCCATGCCATAAAATCGTGATAGCATTTGTCATATACTTTTCTCGACTTTGCTGGTAATAAATTAAGAGTAATTTCCTTCGCCGCATCTAAAATATCGGGCGGAGTCAAATTTTCGTCACATTCACTGATATCAGACATTTTTAAACAATAATTTAAATAACTCATGAAATTCAGTACAGCAAAACTTGCAAAATGTATGAATGGCGCCAAAACCCAGTACATCACCGCATTAACCGCGCATGCGCTAAGGCTTTGCACGCACTGCGATCTTTATTCGCACGATTTTTTTTCCGCCCATTCTGTGTCCTATGGCATTGTATGAAGTTGTTCGCATTGCGGTAAAGAAATCGTGCGGAAATAATACCGCAAGAAATCCGTGTTTTGCCACAGAATCCACCGCACCACGGCGCGAATTTTATTCGCCCGAATATTTTGAGCTCTATGAACAGGTAGAAGGAAACAAAATTCGCGTGAATAAAAATCGCAGTGCGTGCTAAGTCTAAAGCGGGCATTGTCATAGACAATTTAAAATTGGAATCAAATCTTTTTATAATAGGTACTATAAAATGGCATTACAAAAAAATTTTTGATGGAAACTCCTCAGTGATTAACTTCTTGGATTTGTCCTGTATCGTAATAGAAAAAAAATTGTTTTATAGCATTATTTTGTTAGAGAAATAGTGTTATAATAAGATTCTATTTTTAAATTTCGGTATTGTGTTTATAAAGTATGCCAATATAAACTCGTTTTGAATTTTATAATTCGAATATTACGATATGAGAGTAGATAAAGTATTTTAAAGCACGAGTTTGGGATTTCTTACGAAATACTTTATTTCACCGAGGAAGAAATGATAAAATATTGTGAGAAATTTTGGGATATTAATTTAGGTTTAAAAGAATTGAACAACTTACATCTCGAAAATATTAATAAATTCCGTGAGTACATGGCAGCAATGGGTAATAAGCAAATACCTCTTTCAAAGCCGTTACTTGCTGTCTTTAAAATCGCTGCCTTTTATTTGAATTCTGAAATAACAAACACATGTAATAAAAATTATGAAAATCATTCCACTGGTGAAGAAGTCTTTGATGTGAATCCGTTATTGCTGTACCTAACAGCGTTATATGTCGTAGACAACATAAAAAATGTTGGTAAAACTTCTAAGGAATGGTATTTGGATGTGGATACTTTTAACGTTTACGAAAGATTTTTGGAAATTAAAATTAAAAGACGGTATCACGAGAAAAACGGAATGAACCTCCATAATCCTGATATTATTATGGCTTCCGAAAAAGAACTCACAGATTCTATTTTAAAGCACAAAAAGTTGGCGGCTTCTGCCATTTTCAATGAACACAATTTGACGTTGTTTAGTGTGAAAGAGTTAGAAGAAATTAAAGAGTTGATAAAAAACTTGGAAAAGGGAGAAGAGAAGACAGGCCTCATAGATAGTGTAGCAAATGGAATCCCGATATTTACACACATGACATTCACTGAATACTTTGCAGTTGAATATGTATGTGACTGTTTGAAAATCGGTAATGGTAGAGAAAAACTGGCTTATTTTTACATGATGTTAACGGACACCAGTTTCACGCATGTACGCAGAATTTTTGATCACAAAATAAAGATTGACAATACATTGATGAGTGTTTTGGAAAGTAAGAAAGATGATATATTGGAGTGGCTATTAGGCTATGGATCTTATTTTTGCTTCAAATCGCCTCAATATTCGGCAGTAGTAGATTTAGTAATGGAAGATTTGAATAATTTGAATTCATTTTTTGATAAGGTCATCAATTATGGTAAAAACAAATGTAATCTAATTGATTTAGAGGATAATGTGCTGTCTGAAATTATCAATGTACGTGAAACAACAAAAACCCTTTTTCCAAATAAGTACAACCGACATCCCTAAATTGTTTTTTGTTGGAAAATGTTTTTACAATTTTTAGTTGCACAACTAACGAGTGCATCTCATGACAATTTCAATAAGCCCAAATACGGCTGGGATACTTAGTTTTATTACGGAAATTTCTGGACCTACCTCCCATCTTCATCATTAGATCAGTTCGATAGTACTATTTTAATCAGAACTATTTAAATAAACCTGTTTCGTTATATATGTTCGTTATAAAAGTCGCCTAACTATTCTGGATAATTATCTTATTTATATTGCCATTTGTGAAGTACAAGTATTATTGTGGCGTTCTGGTGTGTGTGGCGGACTTTTTAAATGCAAATGTTTGACTTATTGATGAAAATACCAAAATCGACAATTGTAATAGCTCACGTTTGTTTCTCGTGACAATGAAATTTTTTATATAAAAATTTTCTTTATTACTTTTTTTTTAATTAAACCTGCATTATGTTTTAATATTAATTATAAAAGTAAACCTATTATTTCAATAAAACTTGAGTTTATTATTTACCTCTCCATCCGTACCTGCAAGATAGCGTTCGCTTTAATAGACTGTACGTAAAATATTTTAAGAAAAACGTTAGTTTAGAATCTTATAAATGTATTTATGTCTCTGTCGTGGTGGCCCCGTGCATCTCTTGCTCTTAAGTGCACGTAAGTAAGGCCTCGTTTCTGAAGACGCGGGGCTACACGCGTCGCGTGCAGCGTGGCGTCTCGCGGCGCGTTTTTTCTTCGAAAACGCTAACGCTTCTACGTAAACACTCGTCATATGTTTGAATTTAGTGCGGTCCGCGCCGCACAACGCGACGCGCGTTTCCCCGCGTCTCCAAAAACGTGGCCTAAGTATGGAGTTTCTTGTCCGTTCTTCTCCATAACAAGCTACTTTGCCGAATAGACGGTATATATAATTATTATTACTTTAAAATATGACATCACTCATCATCATCATCAAAGTTCATAAATAAGGACTACGAAGAAATGAGAAATAAAATAAAAGTTCTAGAAAATCAGCGCCAAGGGTTTCTACTGAACTGAGAAATGTCCCTGCTCGGGAAGGGGAGTCAATGGCTGACTTGACGAACCTAATTACCAAGGTTGGTAATGCGGTCCAGTTCGACATTAGCCCCAAGGACATAAGAGACGTATACCGACTGCCTGGTAAGCCTAACACTAATAAAACTATTGTTGCGGAACTCACTACAGTACATATGAAAAATAATCTGCTAAAAGCTACTCGCAACTTTAATAAAAACCGCACTAAGGAAAATAAATTGAATACGGAATCTTTTGGTCTTCCTGAGCGCGCCAGCCCATTTATGTAGCGAGTATATGGAACCATCTGCAAGGAAAACATTGATGGCACGAGAGTTTGCAAAAACGCACGAATACACATTCTGCTAGTACTCAAATGGAATAGTATTCCTGCGGAAGGAGCAAGGTTCTAAACATATACTGGTGGAGTCGGAACTCTGTCTTAACAAATTTAAACCATCTGAAACCGTTGAGCAATGACTAATTCTCTTTTATATTACTTTTAAAATACCAAATTTTGTAGTTATAACTTGTACACTACTATTTAATCAGTAGTGATAGACTAATAACACTCTCACAATCCATTCGTCCAATACTCACCTACACTACATTCTCTTTTAACTATCATTCTATCATATAAACATTCTACATAGTTCAATTAAATTAACGTATGTATGTATATTGTACATACAAATTTATAAAACAAAATATTTAATACCCAATTTACTTATCATGTGGTCTAATTACAACACAATCAAAAAATTTAAAACCCCACAATTGTACTACGATATTCGTTTATGTACCCTTATAAATTGTAAAATAACTATGATACTTTATAACATACTTAGCTCTTACTGTGTCTCGATCTAGAGATTTTTGCATACAACTAATACTGATGAACATAAATGAAATTTCTCTTGACATCGATAATGTTTCAGTTGCGAAATCCTTTATATGTAGTCCTGAGAATTATAGGAACATTGCTAGACATAGTAATCAACGACTTGGCATAATTCATATAAACATCAGGAGCATATAGAAGAATCTGTACCAATTTATCACAATGATTTCAGTTACAAAAATTGAATTTGATATCATAATTCTGACTGAGTGCTGGTTACAACTCACGGGACACCTACCCTACTTACCGGGCTATAATTCCTATCATACTGTAGGCAAATCATTCTGCATTATCTGTGCCTTTTTAGTCTTTGTATATTATTGTATTGTGTTAGCTGTAGTTTCTTGTTATCTGTGGCATGCGAGCTGGCAGCCTCGCATGCGCCGTATGTTGCTGTCCTTGTCGCCCTTGTGCGGGCGTGCCCTATTGTCCTTGTTGCTCTGTAGCCAACGTTGCCGTTCTTGGCAACGCCACGACGTGTGCGGGCGCAGAGCTCAAGGCCAAATAATCGCCAAATATTCTACCTGGGAGTAGGACGCGCGCGGCCCCGTTAGCCCCATTGTCGTTAAGGGAGCCTCTTTCACTTCTGCGTGTACTATGTAAGTAGCCGTATTTGTTCTGTGTTTCTGTGTAAAGTGTATGGTTATGTGATTGAAATAAATTGCACAAGTTTGCCAGTAATTTGGTATTGAGTTTCCATTGTGTTTAAAATAATCCGGTCCTAATCGCAAAATTGGTCCTTCGAGCCGGATCATACTGGAAAACCAATTTACTGGTGTTGTCACACGGAGCAAAGCCGCTAGTGCCGAGCACCGACCTGGATCGGATATCGCGTCTGTAACGCGTGGTTCGATTAATGCCACGTGTGCGACATTCAGGTCGAGAGCGAGCAGCCGTAGCCACAAAGCCCTGGAACATGACAACACGTGTATTCCCACAGTACCACGTGGGAGGGAAAGTGCCACGTGCTTGTCCATTCGGGTGAGTTCAAACCGTCTGAGCCGCGAAGCCCGCCGTGCTGCTGCCGTGTACAAAGCCGAAGAAGAACTCGCGGCGTTAAAAGAACAGCTGATAAAAGAGAAAGAACAACTGATAAGAGAGAAAGAACAGCTGATAAGAAAGAAGCTGGCATTGCAGATCGCCGAGATCAAGGCATTCTTCCCGCCTCCTGCTGAAGTCCTCTGCGAACACGAGGACAAAACGCCCGCGCCCCTCGCGCTGGCTGGTAAGTGTTTGACCGAAGTCCTAGATCGCCCGCCTGCTACAATCCCCTGCGATCACGTGGACAAACCGCCCGCGCCGTCTGGCACGTGTATCGAAGGCATAACACGATACGCGCGCGCGGCACCACGCATGTGCCGCTTACCACCGTCCGACCGGCGGCCGACCGGCCAACCAGCGCATCATTTGCGCCCGTGGCGATATTCTCCGGGCCCGCTGTTCAGGCCCAGTCGCCAGTGTTCCACGCACCGCCGCCGTCCGCCCCCACGCCACCGATGTTCAACGCGCCGCCGGCGTCCCCCGCGCATAAGTTGCGCGCCACGCCGACGCCGTCCGCCGCGCCGACGCCGCTTGTTGATACGACGGCGCCCGCAACGCCGACTCCGCCCGCCGCTCCGAAGGCGCCACTCGCGCATAAGTTGCGCCCCACGCCGACGCCATCCGCCGCATCGACGCCGCTCGTTGCTACGACGCCGCCCGCCGCTCCGTAGGCGCACCCCGCGCATATGAAGCGCCCCACGCCGACGCCGTCCGCCGCGTCCGTGGCGCCGCTCGTTGCTACGACGGCGCCCGCAACGCCGACGCCGTCCGCCGCGTCGGCGCCACTCGTTGCTACGACGGCGCCCGCAACGCCGACGCCGCCCGCCACTACGAAGGCGCACCCCGCGCATATGTAGCGCCCCGCGCCGACGCCGTCCGCCGCGTCGGCGCCGCACGTTGCTAAGACGGCGCCCAAAACGCCGACGCCGCCCGCCGCACCGATGGCGCCCCCCAACGAATATGTTGCGCCCCACGCCGACGCCGTCCGCCGCGTCGGCGCCGCTCGTTGCTACGTAGGCGCCCGCAACGCCGACGCTGCCCGCCGCTCCGAAGGCGCCCCCCGCGCATATGTTGCGCCCCACGCCGACGCCGTCCGCCGCGTCCGTGGCGCCGCTCGTTGCTACGACGGCTCCCGCAACGCCGACGCCGCCCGCTGCTTCGAAGGCGCCTCCCGCGCCGTCTGTCATGGGACCGACCGCCAGGGACCGAATTACCGTTATTTTTTTTATTACGTTACCATTTACCGTTACGTTAACGATAAAAAAGTAACGATATTAATAACGATACCCATAAGTCAGTTAACGTTATCTAATTACCAGTATTAGTACCGGTAAAAATTGCAATTGTTATACCGGTAATTTATACGCTTATCTCTTTCTAACAATGAAGGTGGTTAGACCAGCATATTTTGGTGTGAGTACGACTAGTTTCAGCGTGTATAAAATATTGTTACTGTGCTGCATCCCGCGACGTATCCTTACATAGTATAAAACAAAGTCGCTGCCCGCTGTCTGTCCCTATGTATGCTTAGATCTTTAAAACTACGCAACGGATTTTGATATGGTTTTTTAATAGATAGTTATTCAAGAGGAAGGTTTATATGTATAATATATTAAAAAGAGAACGAGAACCGTATATTAATTTAAATTAATATTTTTTTTTAATAAAACAGCGGCCAGTAAAAATATAGGTATAGACATGAACAATTGACCACACGTCTCTGTATACACTTTGATCTTGAATGCGCTATATTTACGTAGTAAGAGCGGTTTTTATAGTGCATCCAAAGACGTGTCCAGGACGACCGACTGTACCTACTACTGGACATAGCACTGACTAAATTTTCTTTTGCTGTAATGATTCTTGAATCACAAGCGCAAACACAATTGGAATCACCAGTTCCTGAAGATTGCCATCATGGTTTTTGTTCGCGACGAGTCGTCACAAAAATGTTAGAATAGTTTTGTAGATATAAATAGTATAAACAAAACATACGTCTGCTTACCCCAGCGCGCGAGCTCGTACTAAAAAGTTTTAGACGAGAATTTATGTTTTATAGTTTTTTCAAACATAAAATTTCGACCACTTTTTGAGGCACTAAACATTATGTTTTAGTGTATATGAGTATGTATTAAGTAAATATGGGGTCTAAAGAGTAAATTAGAATCGTTACATACATACTAAATGCGGTAGTTACGGAAAGAAAGCAAAATCAAAACAAGTCAAATTCCGTAAACATGACCGGCCGCCATGACCGTTTAGTTCGAAATGAGCAGTCAGATGGCGGTACACGATAGTCTGGCGCGTAAGCAGGCAAATTTGGTATTTTAGAATAGCGTTTTGAGGGCTTTATAATAGCCTATAGTACCTAAAATACGGTTATTTAGTATAATTAGAATTAATATACTATAGATAAAATGTGTAAGTAGTATTTTAAGCAAATAAAAAATATTTGTTTACTTATTTTGGACCCCCCGAAAATGGCCGGGTCGCAAGTATCGATAGGTGCGCTCTGCCCACCTACCAATCGTATTATTTACCTTACACATTTGTTTTGTTAGGAAACACCATCTAGGTGTTCTAGATAGTATACCTTGGTGCTATGACTGAAAAACTGTACATAATAACAGTACATAGCCAGGTTTAAAACAGTTTCACTCTGAGATGGTAAATACATGCATTTTTGCTCAAGTAAGTAAATAGAATTTTGGTTATAAGCGTTTTAGCGCTTCTAGGTGACCTGGAACTGTGTCCAGGCCCTATATATAGATGGCATCTATGTAATTCTAATACATAGATCTTACTTACTTGAAATAATGTGTCTGTATGTGCCAGCATGGACGTTTCTACGCGTCTGCCAGAGGGCCCACTACCTTCAGACACACTTGGTGCCTGAAGGATTATTGATATGCTATCTGAAGCATTACCTTTGGGGACCCTCGGGCACACGCCTGGACTCAGTCACAACACATAGCTAATATATAGCTACACATACACACACAGAGGCGTTAAAGCCATGGAACAACACGATATTTTCTATTTCGGCCGCTTCCCGGCAACAGAAGTCCCAGAAGGGCTGGTGGTACACCGATCAGGGTACTACCATTCGATAGCCCAATTCTCCAGCTTCCCAACCACATTTTTGGAAGGAACCCAGCTCTGGTGGTTAGGGAACTAACCGACTTAATATAGTAAGAGGTTCCATGGTTTTCTCGCATCGTCGACCACATCAGAGTGAATACTGGATCGAGGGTTGGAGCTGTATCCACCGGACTTCCACCATGGGGTAGCCCATCGCGAGGGCTATCCGGTGACGGTTGGTGAATGCGGATCCGCCCACCAGCTCGAGTACAAACTCGCTAAATATGCCGAAAACAGGCACTGAAGCTATGTTTTCGCACTTTCACGTGGCTGTGCCCGTGGAGGTGACAGATGAAGCTGTGGAACTGTCACAGATCGACGGTCCAGGAGTAGGGCTACAAGTCCCTCCCTGGTACCCTGGCACTAAAGTGCACCATTGTATTGTAAAGTAGCATATAAAGCTACAAACTGACAGAACTTCCCCTTATTAGGCGTTCTCCACGCAAGGGCTCCGTGAAGGTAGCAGATATGAACATGGACCAAGGTCCGGAGGGAAGGTCTTCTCGAGACCTATCCAGAGACACAAGTCTCATCAAAATCGGTTCAGTAGAAGGGGGGTTTCTGTTGGTTTTCAGCGACTAGCCATAAGGTATTAATTTTGTAATTAAAGTTTATGCGCGGTCGTTGTTTCGAGATCCTCGTTACGGTCAAGTGTGGTAGTAGGATAGTGCGCTGAGACACCGTCCTAATCGTAGCCATTATTTCCAAATATTAAATCCACGTCACTTTGCGTAACGGAGACCATGAAGAGACGTCGCTTTTGGACATGAAAACCTGACTCTTTTTCTGAACTGGACATCACGCCTTTCCCTCAACATCCTTGGCAGCCTTCCAACCACTGCAGGGTCGGTATTTGCTCGAAGACAAATGAACAATAGGTGCAAGGGGCGTCAACGCGTTCAAGCTGAAGCCTTACAACCTTCAGTCAGCCTGGGGCCTTGATCGATCACGTCCGTCCCGCACATTTGCTGGTCCTGTCGAGCCGAATTTTTGAGCAAACGACCTATGCAGCGTTCCAGTGAAGATACAGGCCATTGAAGAGCCTAGTTCCAGTGAACAAAGAAGCCTGGCGTCCTGGGTTCCAGTGAAAATACAGGCCAACATTGAAGAGCCTAGTTCCTGAGAACAAAGAAAACCGTTGTCCCGTTCCTGAGAACAGAGAAGCCTGGCGTCCTGGGTTCCAGTGAAAATACAGGCCAATATTGAAGAGCCTAGTTCCTGAGAACAAAGAAAACCGTTGTCCCGTTCCTGAGAACAAAGAAGATTGACGTCCCGTAACCTTGTTAAGTGGGGTTACATTCCTATTTCTTTATCGCTAGTCAAACGTATTGTTCCTGTGAAGCTTGTGCCTGAGAACAAAGAAAACCGAGGCCCAAGCCAGTGAAAATTCCTGAGAACAAAGAAGCCTGACGACCATTGCTGAGAACGTATGTACCCTCAATATAAATCTGGTAAGAGTACACACCCACACAAAGTACCGACCGGGGTACGTAACGTTACGTTCGTGAGAAAAGTTCCAGTGAATAAAGAAACCTGACGTCCCCCTCGTAAACCTTACAAGTGTCGAGGTTAAGATCATATTTCTTTAACAGTCAAAAACAGTGTAGAAACCCAGTAACTGGGAGATTAGCGTCGTCAAAAGGCGCGCGTACGTTTGACCTTGGTTAGTAGAAGCTTCTAGAGCGACTACCGGAGTGAAAAGTGCACGTGTGGTTTGGGACCCACGCGTGGACTAGCTCTAGAACACAACCATTTTTGCTGGGACGCAACTGCCCTTCCTGAGCCGTTTCCTGTGGTGCCTAGCTGCTTCCAGAGAAGCATTTCGTTCCGATAAGATTACCGTCGCAAAAAGACGGAATTTTGAGTTGTCTCTGTTGTGTAACCTGCATACTGAGAAACAGTAGTATCTGAGAATACATAGAAACTTTATCCTGAAGAAACAAGTAGATTCCCTGAAGAGTTATCGCTGAAATTTCAAAATCGGAAATTTCATATACAGCGTGTCGAAAGCTTGTTTAGGAGATAGAACGAACATACAAACGTTCATAGAATTCCTGAAGGATTACGGCTGAAGGATTATCGCTGAAGCGCTATCCTAGAGGAGGCTTACACACAGAGGCATATTGTATAGTCGTGTGGGCGACTTGTTCTATAAAAAATAGAACGAAAAATAGTTCCTGTAAATTTCCTGAAGCGTTATAGCTGAAGACTTATTATTAGCCGCGTACCCACCTAGCGCACAGGCTCGCGCGGCATCCTCGCGAGCCAAACGCTCGGCTGGTGTGGACGTGCCTCGGCCTGCCTCGGGCGCGCGTTTGCTCGACCGAGCACGGCTCGGCCCCGAGCCATCTGTTGTCGGTAAACTTGACGCGCTCAAAGGTGCCTCAGTGTGCGCTGTGCATTAGGTGGGGACGGTTATGTTTTGGCTCGCGCGCGAAGCTACTACAAGTTTTGTCTCTTTGTAATTTTGATATCATGGGCAGTCAGGAGGAGTCCATTCGCTTAATACAACTGTACAGCACGTACAATGCGCGTACAATGCTGTTTTCGTTTCTTTAAACAATAACCAGCTAGGAAAATAGCAGCAGCTGAAAATACACGACTGTCCATTACGAATACTCGCGGACTTATGATGGCTCAGCCTGCCTCGCGAGGCGGCCTCGTGTAATGAACAAATCTACTGAGGCTGCCGCGGGAGCCATCGCTCGCGATCCGGACACCGAGGCTGCCGCGCGAGCCTGTGCGCTAGGTGGGTACGCGGCTATTGACTTAGAATTTGTTTGGAAACAAATAGTCATATAAGAGATAGAAGTTCTCAATCGAAGCTTGGACCTTCGATAGCTGGAGTCTGGACTGACTACTAACGTCAAGTGTTAGACAGAAGTTTCTGCGAGTGGTATCAGACCAGCTGGTCATCCTTGGAGGCTGCTGGACAGGTTCACACGTATAAAACAGTAAGTACAGTGAAAACTTACTCAAGTGCTTACCCCTTGTGGGTCGATAGTAATATAGTGAACCTGTGTCGTGTCAACATAGCAGTTTTGAAGCTGATTTGGGACTTATAGTTTTGAAGACTGAATAAAAACTTATAGTCTGAAGGATAACCCGGAGTCAAGAGGGCCAGAGTTAACCCGGAGTTAAAAGTTAACCCGGAGTTTAAAAATATTTTTTCAATTTGAAAAAGGAAGCGAACCCTCTTCGAGTCAACGATTTAAATTGGACTTAACCCGGAGTTACGACTTAGGTTTTTCAAGAAAAAACTTGAAGTTTGGACTTAGCTGTTTCGAGTCGACGACGTCTTGAAGCGAAGACTGGACTTGGACATAGCCGTTTGGAAGCTCGAAAATAGACTTAACCCAATCGTACTGAAGTCTGGAGTTGGACTTAACCGTTTCGAGCTGACATTTTGGATCAGTCAGAATGCCGATAACCAGATCGCAGGACAAGAGACCTGAGGCGTGGACAGTCGCCATGGAGCGACCGGGTGCAGGCATACACCATCCATTGCCCCCACGCTCGCCGACAACGACTGATGGGACTGAACAGTCCGTACCGAACAGGAGCCCAACCGTGTCACAGATAGGTGACAATACGCCCACACACCAAGAGGAGGAACCACAGGAACCGAGCACATGCAGGAAGGCATCGAGAGAAGAAGGATCTTCAGAAGGAACACTGAAGCCTTCTGATGAAAAACAAAGGATCCAAGACAAGACCTTTGTACATAAGGAAATAATGGCTACCCGGGGTGACGCCCGTAATGAACATAGGAGACCGCCGTCTACAAGCAAGACGACCCGGTCACAGAGAAAAATCTCTAAGGCACGCGAAGACTTACTGAAGATTAAGTTGGAGCTTGCACAGTTAGCCCTTCAGAGAGCAGAAGAAGAACCTTCTGAAGCGGAATATATGGACGACAGAGACTCGAATGAAGAGTACGTGCGTTCCTGGCTCGAAGAGGCGCCAGAGCCCACACCGTTGAGGGAGGACGACGTCGCCAATGGGAAGCAATATAGGCCTCCACCTGCGAGCGGCGACGCTGTAGCGGACTCCCAGACCCATATAGACCAACCACAGACGAGGGCTAACATAGAACCGTCTAGGACAGAGCCGTCCAAGACGGAGCCACCAGGGCAAATAGAAGCGAAAGAGTCACTCCGTCCGTTTCTAACGGAGTTGACAACCGCTATAGCGTCGCTAGCCGACAGAAAAATCGAACCATGGACGCCTAACCGAACGGCGTCGCAGGTTATGTTGACTCTGCCGAACTTCGGTGGAGCTCACACAGAATGGCTGACCTTTCGAGCCATTTACGAGGCAACTGTTGCCTACTTCAGCGACATTGAAAATACAGCAAGACTCAGAAGGAGCTTGCGTGGTCGCGCACTGGAGACAGTGAGCTCAGAACTCATCGGGAACGCGAAACGGGATGAGATCATGAGAGAATTGGAGCTACAATTTGGACGGCCCGACTCAATAGCTCAGGCTGAAACCGACCGACTCAGAGGGCTGCCACGCTGCAGCGAACAGCCCAAAGATATATGCACCTTTGCAAGTCGGATCAGGAGCGGAGTCGTCACCTTGCGGGCCCTCAAGAAGGGGCACTACCTACTCAATGCTGAGCTGATGCGCCAGTTAACTGAGAAGCTGCCCAATTCTCTACGTGTACTATGGTACAGGACGTACACGGAAAAGTACCAGTCGCTGCCAGACTTGTCACTCTTCAGCGACTTTATAACAGAGCAAGCTCACTTCTGCAGTGCATTCGCACCGCCCGAGAACATTAAAGAAACGGACTCGGTGGCGGGAAAACGCGTCACACAGAGGACGCACGTAGCTACCGCGAAGCCGGTAGGCCACTGTCGAATTTGCGACAAAGAGGGTCACTACTCGTCTGATTGCATAAAGTTTACAGACGCAGCATGTGACAAAAAATGGGAGCTAGCCAAGCAATATGGCTTGTGCTTTCGCTGCCTAAGGAACCACCGTAAGGGCCACACCTGCGGAAAGAAGCAGTGTGGCTTCAAGGGGTGCATAGCTACTCATCACCGACTTCTTCATAGGGCAAGGAAGCCTCAGACAGACAGGACAAGGAAGCCTGCTGTTCCAGATGCGAAGAAGGAGTCTCAGGAGACGGTAGCCAGTTCGCGAACTGCCTCAAGTAAAGCCTTCCTGAAGATGATACCGGTCCGGGTTATTGGACCGGCGGAAGAGGCAGACACATACGCACTCCTTGACGATGGGTCTACCGTCTCGCTGATCGACGAAGCAATCGCTCAGCGAGTAGGAGCAGTGGGCCCAATTGAGCCACTGAAGATCGATGCCATAGGAAACAACAGGATCGATACTCCACTATCGAGACGAATAACAGTCGTTCTCACAAGCCAGTTGAAGAATCGGGTGCCCTTCAAGGCGCGCACCATTTCGAAGCTCAACCTGTCTCCACAGGCAGTCAATCATAAGGACCTGGCACGATGCAGGCACCTTCAAGACTTGACGTCTGAGCTTATGTATCCGGCGGGAGTACCGAAGATACTCGTCGGACAGGACAACTGGCATTTGCTGCTGGCCACTGAGGTCCGTAGGGGACCAAGAGACCAACCCATCGCGTCAAGGACCATGATGGGCTGGACATTGCATGGTGCACACACCAGAACACTGGGCCAGCGGGTGCATTACGTCAATGGCACTCAGTCCGTTGCAAGGCAAGATGCGGAGCTGAACAAACAGCCCCGTGAATTCTTCGCCAGCGAGACTTCTGGCCCTCAGAAGAGGGCAGAAGACGCACCGAACCGCGACAAAAGGCGGTTAAACCAATTCAACGGCACTCAGACCGTTGACGCAAGGCAAGATGCGGAGCTGAACGAACAGCCCCGTGAATTCTTCGCCAGCGAAACTTCTGGCCCTCAGAAGAGGGCAGAAGACGCATCGGACCGCGACAGAAGACGGTCAAGGCAAGATGCGGAACTGAACGAGCAGCTCCGTGAATTCTTCGCCATCGAGTCACTGGCTATTAATCCAAGAAAGCCAGCTTCTGACCCTCAGAAGAGGGCAGAAGATATTTTGAACCGCGACATAAGGCGGCTCGACAGCGGGCACATAGAAACCTCTATGCTATGGCGGGAAGAAGCCATAGAAATGCCCGACAGTTATGGGACAGCCCTTACAAGGCTGGTCTCTATAGAAAAGAAGCTGGATAGAAACCCAGCTCTTCGTGTGAAATATTCACAACAGATGGACTCCCTAATCGAGAAGGGATATGCTGAGAGGGCCCCCAAATCAAGCACGCCAGGAAGGACCTGGTACCTGCCTCATTTCGATGTCTTCAACCCAATGAAGCCAGAGAAAATTCGTATAGTACATGATGCCGCTGCCAAATCGAGAGGAAAGTCACTCAATGACTTCCTGCTAACTGGACCGGACTTGCTGCAGTCGCTGCCCGGCGTCATGATGCGATTTCGTAGACACTGCGTGGCCATCTCTGGAGACATAGCCGAGATGTTCATGCAAGTGAAGGTGCGGAGTGAAGACCGAGACTCACTTCGTTACCTATGGAGAGGCAACAGGAGAGAGGGAGCCCCAGAAGAGTACCGCATGACGTCCATCATTTTCGGCGCGGCAAGTTCGCCGTGCACCGCCATCTTTGCGAAAGATTGGAACGCAAGAAGGCACATCGAACAGCATCCAGTAGCAGTAAAGGCTATCATTGAGAACCATTATATGGACGATTATCTGGACAGCTATAGAACGGTCGAAGAAGCGACAGAAGTCGCGACCAGGGTGAAGGAAATTCACCAAGAGGCGAAATTAGACCTATCAAAATGGGTATCGAACAGTTCGCGCCTACTAGAGAACCTAGATCCGACACAAACCTGCGCTGAGGTTGTGAACATCGGAGACGCGACAGGCACGGAGAAAATTCTCGGCCTGATTTGGAGACCTAGTGAAGACACGCTAGGTTTCAACCTAACGCTTGCGAGACTGCCGCCAGGAATCCTTGAAAAGGAGGCCCCTACAAAAAGAGAGGCCCTCAAGATCGTCATGTCACTGTACGACCCGCTGGGACTCGCCTCACCCGTAACGATTCGAGCCAAGCAAATACTGCAAGAGGCATGGAGGCGAGGCATCGATTGGGACCAGCTTTTAGAAGACGATCAAGCAGCTCAGTGGAGAAGCTGGATCGAAAACCTGCGGCAGCTCAAGGGCATCAGCATACCAAGATGCTATCCTGGGTATAGTGATGCCAATGAAATACAAATACATGTATTTACCGACGCAAGCGAGATGGCGTACGCAGCAGCTGTGTACTGGCGAGCCACCACAGCAGAAGGCTCACAGAAGGTGAGCCTAGTCATGGCCAAGGCGAGAGTAGCACCATTGAAGCTACAATCGATACCGCGCCTCGAGCTGCAGGCAGCGGTGATGGGAACCCGTCTGGCTGCAGCAGTGAAACGTGAACACGACAATGAGCGATCGTCGGTCACGTATTGGACAGACAGCAAAACAGTTCTGTCATGGATACGAAAAGGAGCACGAACCTATAAAGCCTTCGTAGCTCATCGTATAGCTGCCATAGAGGAAGGCAGCAAAGTGGAGGATTGGCGATGGATTTCAACAAAATTGAACATCGCCGACATAGCAACTCGTGACGTGCCACACAAGTTCGATTCGAATCACGAGTGGTTCTGTGGCCCTAGTTTTTTATATGAAGACCCCACTTCATGGCCATCAGAAAAGCCTCCAATGGTTGAAGAGACAGGAGAAGAAAGAACCCTCACTGTCACAAGCAACGAGTATGAAAAAGATGTTTTGGAGGAAAGAACCCCCAAACATACATACACTTCGAAGCTCATAGAAGCTATACCTAATCCCGTCAATTTTTCAAGATGGGAGCGGCTATTACGTGCGACTGCGACTGCGACTGTCCTACGTTTTATTTTTCTCTGTAAACAGAAAACAGAGAAAACGTTCTATAAGAGAACACAGAAGAACGCAGAAGAGGACACGGACTGGCGGAAGAAGAAGAAGACAGCGACTGCAGCAACAAAGCCGTCATATATAGCGCCACAAGTCCGAAAGCAGTATATTGAAGCGAGTTTTACCCAAGAAGCTGAGAAAATACTCATACGAGTCGCACAGCAGCAATCGTTCGCTCAAGAGATAGCCCGATTGCACGAGCACGAAGTAGTGGACAAGAATAGCCCACTACATTCGCTGCAAATAGAGCTAGTAGATGGCCTACTACGCATAAGAAGCCGTATAGCCGCCACGGACGAGATTACAGAAGATGTGAGGCGACCGCCAATATTACACGGCGACCATCACATAACACAGCTCTATATAGACTGGACACACCGCAGCCTACTGCACAGCGGGACGGAACTCACAATAAACGAGGTGCGACAGCACTATTGGGTCGTGAGGATGCGTCCCACGACGAAGAAAGTACTGTCGCAATGTCTTCAGTGTCGAATACGTAAGGCACAAGCTCCAGTGCCAGCGACCGGCGATCACCCGCGAACGCGCCTCGCTCATCATCAGAGGCCTTTCACGTATACGGGGCTAGATTATTTCGGCCCACTATCAGTAACCGTCGGTCGCCAACATCACAAGAGATATGTAGACTTGTTCACATGTCTCACCACGCGAGCTGTCCACCTCGAGATAGCGGCCAGCCTCAGCGCAGACAGTGCTATACTAGCGCTGCGCCGATTCGCCGCCCGCAGAGGATGTCCAACCGAGATACACTCGGACAACGGCACCAACATGCATGGTGCCGATCGAGAGCTACGAGAGGCCTTCCGTGAGGAGGCCAGTCGCCGAGGCATCACTTGGCGCTTCATCACCCCATCAGCGCCCTTCATGGGAGGCGCATGGGAGCGCCTAGTTCGTTGCGTGAAAAACGCATTGTATACCGTGCTCACAGAGAAACACCCACATGAAGAGGTGTTGTCCACACTGATTTGTGAGGCAGAGTACACGGTAAATAGTCGCCCGTTGACACATGTTTCAGTTGACGGCGATGATGACGAGTCTATCACGCCGAACCACTTCCTACTTGGTGGGTCGGCAAGACTACCAACCCCCGGCGTGTTCACCGAGCAAGACATCGACAGCAAGAAGATGTGGCGTCGGTCACAAATCCTGGCCGACATGTTCTGGCGCCGGTGGGTGCGAGAGTACCTGCCTGAGCTCCAAAATCGGCGGGAGCCCCACAGCCGCAGGCCTGACCTGCTGGTGGGCGACCCCGTCCTTATCGCTGACGGCCAGCTGCCACGCAACACGTGGCCGCGAGGCCGCATCCAGGCTATATACCCTGGGCCTGATGGAGAAGTCCGGACCGCTGAGGTGCGCACCACTGGCGGCACTCTAAAGCGTCCAGGTGAAGAAGCTCATTCCACTACCGAAATGAGCGTAGCAGAGTTCCCGCGGCGAGAGCTGAGCGTCGTGGCACGCGCGCTGCCGACGTGCGTCGCTCACTATGCGTGATGCAGCGCCGCGTCAACACATCGGGTCGACACAACACTGCACGGCGGGAGAGATGTTCGCGACGAGGCGTCACAAAAATGTTAGAATAGTTTTGTAGATATAAATAGTATAAACAAAACATACGTCTGCTTACCCCAGCGCGCGAGCTCGTACTAAAAAGTTTTAGACGAGAATTTTTCTTTTATAGTTTTTTCAAACATAAAATTTCGACCACTTTTTGAGGCACTAAACATTATGTTTTAGTGTATATGAGTATGTATTAAGTAAATATGGGGTCTAAAGAGTAAATTAGAATCGTTACATACATACTAAATGCGGTAGTTACGGAAAGAAAGCAAAATCAAAACAAGTCAAATTCCGTAAACATGACCGGCCGCCATGACCGTTTAGTTCGAAATGAGCAGTCAGATGGCGGTACACGATAGTCTGGCGCGTAAGCAGGCAAATTTGGTATTTTAGAATAGCGTTTTGAGGGCTTTATAATAGCCTATAGTACCTAAAATACGGTTATTTAGTATAATTAGAATTAATATACTATAGATAAAATGTGTAAGTAGTATTTTAAGCAAATAAAAAATATTTGTTTACTTATTTTGGACCCCCCGAAAATGGCCGGGTCGCAAGTATCGATAGGTGCGCTCTGCCCACCTACCAATCGTATTATTTACCTTACACATTTGTTTTGTTAGGAAACACCATCTAGGTGTTCTAGATAGTATACCTTGGTGCTATGACTGAAAAACTGTACATAATAACAGTACATAGCCAGGTTTAAAACAGTTTCACTCTGAGATGGTAAATACATGCATTTTTGCTCAAGTAAGTAAATAGAATTTTGGTTATAAGCGTTTTAGCGCTTCTAGGTGACCTGGAACTGTGTCCAGGCCCTATATATAGATGGCATCTATGTAATTCTAATACATAGATCTTACTTACTTGAAATAATGTGTCTGTATGTGCCAGCATGGACGTTTCTACGCGTCTGCCAGAGGGCCCACTACCTTCAGACACACTTGGTGCCTGAAGGATTATTGATATGCTATCTGAAGCATTACCTTTGGGGACCCTCGGGCACACGCCTGGACTCAGTCACAACACATAGCTAATATATAGCTACACATACACACACAGAGGCGTTAAAGCCATGGAACAACACGATATTTTCTATTTCGGCCGCTTCCCGGCAACAGAAGTCCCAGAAGGGCTGGTGGTACACCGATCAGGGTACTACCATTCGATAGCCCAATTCTCCAGCTTCCCAACCACATTTTTGGAAGGAACCCAGCTCTGGTGGTTAGGGAACTAACCGACTTAATATAGTAAGAGGTTCCATGGTTTTCTCGCATCGTCGACCACATCAGAGTGAATACTGGATCGAGGGTTGGAGCTGTATCCACCGGACTTCCACCATGGGGTAGCCCATCGCGAGGGCTATCCGGTGACGGTTGGTGAATGCGGATCCGCCCACCAGCTCGAGTACAAACTCGCTAAATATGCCGAAAACAGGCACTGAAGCTATGTTTTCGCACTTTCACGTGGCTGTGCCCGTGGAGGTGACAGATGAAGCTGTGGAACTGTCACAGATCGACGGTCCAGGAGTAGGGCTACAAGTCCCTCGCTGGTACCCTGGCACTAAAGTGCACCATTGTATTGTAAAGTAGCATATAAAGCTACAAACTGACAGAACTTCCCCTTATTAGGCGTTCTCCACGCAAGGGCTCCGTGAAGGTAGCAGATATGAACATGGACCAAGGTCCGGAGGGAAGGTCTTCTCGAGACCTATCCAGAGACACAAGTCTCATCAAAATCGGTTCAGTAGAAGGGGGGTTTCTGTTGGTTTTCAGCGACTAGCCATAAGGTATTAATTTTGTAATTAAAGTTTATGCGCGGTCGTTGTTTCGAGGTCCTCGTTACGGTCAAGTGTGGTAGTAGGATAGTGCGCTGAGACACCGTCCTAATCGTAGCCATTATTTCCAAATATTAAATCCACGTCACTTTGCGTAACGGAGACCATGAAGAGACGTCGCTTTTGGACATGAAAACCTGACTCTTTTTCTGAACTGGACATCACGCCTTTCCCTCAACATCCTTGGCAGCCTTCCAACCACTGCAGGGTCGGTATTTGCTCGAAGACAAATGAACAATAGGTGCAAGGAGCGTCAACGCGTTCAAGCTGAAGCCTTACAACCTTCAGTCAGCCTGGGGCCTTGATCGATCACGTCCGTCCCGCACAGTTTTTTATTAATTTATTTATCGATAGGCTCGAGTTTGACCACTAGCTCGCCTGATGGTAAGTGATGATGTGATCGACGGTGAAGCACGCTTGCCTAGAAGTAATCTATTCAGTCTTGACTTAAAGACCCCAAGGTTGTAGATACCAGGAAAAAGAAAGAAAAAGACTCCGGCAGGGAATTCCCTCCTAAGCTGTGCGCACAATGAAAGTATTCGCAAAACGCTTTGTACGTATGGGTGGGATGTCCACCATGTATCGGTGACGCATTGCCGTACGTCTTGTTGTCCGGTGATGGAAAGGGTTAGGATGTATCAGATTGTGCAGTTCCATCGCACACTCTCTGAAATGTAACCGATAAAAACCTAAAGACTGGCCACTTGGCGTCGATGTTCAAGCCTCTGGAGCTTTGAGGCGACCAGTGCATCGTTGCCGATAAGCCTCTTGGCCCGTTAGTCAATCGATTCAAGTGTATTGAGTTGATATTTGGCAGATCCTTCCCAGACGTGGGAGTAGTACTCCATGCATGTCCGAACTTGCGCTTTATACAATTTGAGCAGCTGTTCAGGCGTGAAGTACCCTCTCACCTTTGCAAGGATCCCCATTTTTTTGCCGCCAACTGAGCCTTTGCGTCAATTAATGTACCAAATATATCCTTATATAGTTAACTAGCTGTCCCACGCGGCTTCGCTCCCTTCAACTACCTTACCTACCCTACCCTGCCTACCCTACCCTACCTACCCTTAATTAATCATTGTTGCGTAACTTAAACGGTTTACGCAGCGCACGCAGCCGAAGCTCTCAAAAAGGAATATGTTTGCCCGTTTTTGCAACATTTTTCATTTATGCTCCGCTCCTATTTGTCGTAGCCTGATGTTATATAGCCTATAACCTTCCTCGATAAATGGACTATCCAACACAAGAAGACTTTTTCAATTCCAACCAGTTAGTTCCTGAGATAAGCGCGTTCAAACAAACAAACAACTCTTCAGCTTTATAATATTTTGTGTATAGATTTATTTATTTATTAGTTTATCCTCGCACTGGAACGCCTTGCAGCCATTACACCAATGGAGCGTAAGTCTGAAATAGCGGAGGCCTGTGGGGATTCCCAGAGGCGGCTTTAATTAACTCTGACTCCAGAGGTGGCCATAACTCCCACGAAAAGAAGACGAAATTAATTAACCAAAATTAAGGGTCGATGTTAACGTAACACCAAGAAGGTCGAGATGGTCCGTTATAGGCACGGTTACACGACGGAAAGATGGAGCTGGATGGAATAGGCTCTTTTTTGCGGGGAAAAAACACGCCTCTGGGTCTTAGCAACATTAAAACTAACTAGATTGGCATCACCCTATGCGGAGACTGCCTCCAAAGAAATCTGTCTGTCAAGCGCTCAACCATGGCTTCCCAGAGAGACCGGATCACAGGCCCAGTAGCCCGTGCGCCGGACACTTATCTCTCAGCAACCGTGCAGTAGTCAGCGTACCCAAAGGTTCTGGGTTTTAGGAGGTCATAGATGTGCAGCAAAAACAGTGTAGCCGAGAGCACCGACCCCTGAGGGACTCCGGCGTTAATATATAACTGAACGGACGAGCAGCCATCAATAACCATTCGGATGGACCAATTCCTCAGGAAGTCAGCAATCCAGTCACACAGACCACTAGGCAGACCTAAGGAAGGAAGGTTACCAATAAGGCTCTCATGCCAGACCCTGTCGAAAGCCTTCAAGATGTCAAGAGCGCTTCCCCATGCCACTTGATGGCCTCACTCCAGACTTGAATGGCATACGCTAGAAGATCCCCAGTCGACCGATTTCGGCGGCAGCCGTATTGGCGGTCACTGAGGATGTCGTTGTCTTTTTGGTATGTCAGGAGCTTATTGTTTAGCACACGTGCCATACTCTTACAGAGGATGGACGTTACCAAGACGGGTCTGTAGTTGGCCGGGTCAGCCCGACTACCCTTCTTGGGCACGGGCTGAAGGTTAGCTTGCTTCCAAGCCTTCGGCACCTTTCCAGTCACTATCGAAAGGCGATATAGGCTTGTCAGGATCGGAGACAATTCAGGCGCACAAGATTTTAATACAATTGCTGGTATGCCGTCGGGGCCACTTGCTTAGTTCACGTCAAGGTTACGCAACACCCTACAGACCTCCTTCTGATGGATGCGAATGTCCGACATACTCATTCCTCATCCACCAGGAGACGGAGGGGCGCAACAAGGGATGCAAACAAGTTTGTCTTGTCCTCGACGGAGTGGTGGTAGTGAGGGGCGACAGAAGTTTGATTCAACCGACTTAGCCAGGGACTAAAACGCTTTACTACCAGCAAAGCGTTTTAGTCCCTGCTAAGCGTTTTAGATTCTGCTAATATGGTCAAACGTGCCCTTCGCATCTTCTTTTTGCAGGACTTGGCAGCCCTGATGAAGGCTCTCTTCTTCTGAGTTACGTCATTTGCCTTGTGCACTCGAGCGTCGATCCATACCAGGTAAGCCTTGTGTTTAACCGCTTTTCCACGGTTGCACTCGGCACCAAACCATGGTTAGTCAACTCCGGACAGCGCTACGTCAGAGAATGGAATATAGTACTCCATCCGCTGGTGCAACACATCAGTCACGGCGTCAGCGCATGACGATGTATCTTCCGAAGAGAAGAAAGTGGGCTGCCAAGGATAACATGCGAAGAAAGATGTCATCCCATCCCAATCTGCTGACCTGTACCGCAAAAACCCGCCGGGTGCCCCTCGGGCTGGAATCGGGCGGGAAGTAGACTGATACAGACTTCACCAGACAGTAGTCGGAACTACCCAAAGGTGATGATATCGACACTGAGTATCGGTCTGGATCTGTTGTCAGCAGGCCATTGGCACAAGGCAATTGGCCGTATGTAAATCAATATCCGGCACCCTCGTAGCCAGGGGGCTCCAGCTGGGTGAGATTTAGCGCTAGCGAAAGATTTCGCATCTCTCGTCGAGCATGGTTAGTGCACTGGTACTTCCCATACCAGTGCACTAACCATGAATCTTTCGCCGCTCCTGATGGTGGGCATTAAAGTCCCCCAGTAAAACTAATTGGGCGGAAGGGCACCGTTGCTGGGCCAGATCTGCGTAGCTGGTTGTCTCCAGATCACTGCTATGTGATCGGTAGACATAGGCATAGATAATCTTATCCAGACCTGTGTCCACCAGGGCCTATAGCACTGAGTAGTTTGAGTCTTCAAGGTCACGGAGACGCCGATAGCAGATGTCGTTACGGGCGTACATGCATACACCCGCGCGTGGCTTAAATTTCTGCTCCAGGGTAAATCCTGGGTAAGATAGGTACGCCACGTTCGACGCACATCCGATCTGCGTCTCCGTAAGGAACAAAAATGCTGGTTTCTCAGCCTCACTCAAGGTGGTGATGGACTGCGACAAGGTTCGAGTGCAGACCTCGGATGTTGCTGATGTGCACCTTATGTGAGAGTGAGTGCTGCCGCTGTTCAGCTGTTCTCTTTTTGTTCCTTGGCATTACTGCTGTGAGTGAAAGAAGGTGAGGAGAAGGAAGTGAGATGAGGTTAAACGCTGGCAACCTTCAGACACGCACAGACAGGACGCCATCATTGGGGGACTAGTCTGGAGACTGCGGGGACGCCCGCGGCCCTCCGGGAAGGTCCATCGGGCACTCTCGTCTGGTCGCCATCCAGCACGATGGGATGGCGCACCCCGGCATTTTTAGACATTTGGCGGGGCAGCCTTTCGTGTGTGGCTGGCACATTATTTGGGCCCCGAACTACCTGCGGCCAGCGTCGCACCGTGCCTCGGATCCCGCTACCCTCCGCGACTAGTCTCCCGATAGGCCCATAACAACGCGAGTCATGCTTGTCTGCTTGCAGTGGAACAACTATCTCGACCCAACCCCTCTTGGGGCTACACCGGGCATCATACCGGAACACAGCTAGGCCGTTTGGCGGTACGTCTTTGCTCGGTGGGTGGTCGTAACCCTTCGGCCGAAACCGACCACCGGTTAGTGTCACCTGATTAGCACCACCCGGGTACCATGGTAGGGTAACAAAAGGGGTACTCACCTACGGACGCGGGTGACTCAGCCCCCTAAATGCCATCACGGTGGTAAGTTTTTTAATAAGGCATCTGATTTAATATATCAAAAAAAATAGTGCTTAATGACACTCTTCAGCCAGCGATACGTCTTTGAGATATCGGTACACTTTGTTGCACTTCTTTCTGCCCATAATAATATTTATCACAAACAACTTGTTAATAAATAAAGACCGTAAAAAAAACTTTTTACAAAAAAAACAACCGACTTCCAAATAAAAACACTACAAAGTGAAAAATAAAACCAATTTCGGAAGTCGGTGTTAAAAAACGAAGAAACGAAAACAAGAACACCGACTTCCGAAATTGATTTTATTTTTCACTTTGTAGTGTTTTTATTTGGAAGTCGGTTGTTTTTTTTGTAGAAAGTTTTTTTATTTATCACTTTTTAGTAGTGGTACATAGAGGACTAGTTATATAGGCTAGGTACCAATAATGCCCAAAGTGAAGCCAGAATAGATTAACCCAATAACAAGACTATACCAAGGTGAACTGTTTTCACCTGCGTACCCCTTTAGAGCGTGCTAGTGTGATCGTGATGTTATGTTTTGAAATGGTGTAAACAATAAACAGAAATGCGATTGCCGCTATCTCGAGTGATTTGCAGTCATTTATTGAAGAGTTCTGATGTATATCTCCGAAGTTCTTCATCAGATCTTGATGAAAATTAAACGGGACCACATGACAAGCACCAGCTTAAAGCAAAAAAAATCATCAGGATCGGTTCATCCAGTAACAAATTCTGAGGCAACACACATACAAAAAAAAATACAGTCGAATTGAAAACCTCCTCCTTTTTGGGAAGTCGGTTAAAAAGTATGTCCGACGTACGCGATGTTTGTTATGATTATTAAAATAAAACGCGTGACCGCGAGCCGTCTCGTATTCATATGTATGTTGCCGCTCTGCTTAGATAACCAGGCGCGGCGCTCGGCATACGTTTCGGTTTGGCAACGTCGCATCAGACGTTGCTAAGTTTTAGCGAAATACCGCTATTAGTATCGCTATTTAAATACCGGTAAATCCTGCGTTATAACGTTATTTTTAACGTTAAATATTTAACATAACGGAACGAAATATTTTGGTACTTTTACCGGTATTTTTTTGGTAACGGTAACCGTCCCTGCCGACCGCGCGCCAGCGGGAACCCGTTCACCGTGCACACATCACCAGCGAGCAAGCTAAGTATCGAGTGCGTCGTCGCGTTGTGTGTATATGTTTTGTAACAGTGCGGGTCACCGGTTACCCAAGTGTGTTAGTGACAATAAGTGAGACTTTAATAAGGACACTAAGTTAAGAGTAATGTAGATAATATGGTTTAGTTGTGTTGCCTACTGACGTGAGTGTTCAGGAACAAGGGGGTGGAATGTAGGCAAATCATTCTGCATTATCTGTGCCTTTTTAGTCTTTGTATATTATTGTATTGTGTTAGCTGTAGTTTCTTGTTATCTGTGGCATGCGAGCTGACAGCCTCGCATGCGCCGTATGTTGCTGTCCTTGTCGCCCTTGTGCGGGCGTGCCCTATTGTCCTTGTTGCTCTGTAGCCAACGTTGCCGTTCTTGGCAACGCCACGACCTGTGCGGGCGCAGAGCTCAAGGCCAAATAATCGCCAAATATTCTACCTGGGAGTAGGACGCGCGCAGCCCCGTTAGCCCCATTGTCGTTAAGGCGCAAGTATGCCCCAATGGCCTTGAGCATCCCGGCGAAGCTAAACTCACACACCGGCACGGCTCAAGCATACATAGCGAGCGCGGACTGCGATCAAAGAATATGCATGGACGCAGAGATGCGACTAACAGGTTGCATTCTTGCCTACGATTCCGTAAATAAATATTAAGTTTTTACTAGACATTATTTTTATATAATATAGGGCGGACAAGTAAAACAAAATAGGTTACATTAAAACTCTACTTACGTAAAGCCCCCGTACCATGACGTTTCAAAACTATCATGGTTCTACAGTTTATTTTGAGTGTCCCTCGACCGGCAAACGACTATGTATGGCGCCCGTGTTATTGTTTTTCTATTGTGTCTGTAATTATGCCGTCTGAGTTAGCATAGTCAATACAAACTTGCTCTGAGCCGGTCGGCCTCTGATGTTTTAAGTTATTATATTCGTTTAAAAATACTAAGTAGGTAATTTAAAATAATTACGTTAAAAAACCCAATCTGGCATGATATATAATTATAAATAATAATACAGCATAAAGTCATAATTATCCAGTTACTTAGGCCGAGTTTTTCACCTCTAAATTAACGCAGAATTAATGAGACAAATTATCAAGCACGCGTTATCTGCTGTGATTGGCTGTTGAAATTTCATCTATGATCATGAATATGTATCCTCCGACTGCACAGCATGATTTTCTTCTTGTTTACTTCTTTTTAGTTCGCTTTTTAAGCAGTCGGGTTTTTTGATTTTTAATATATTTTTATCTTTTCTTTTTCTATAATCGCTTCTTGTATATATATCGGGTCTCTTATTCTCATATTTCTTGGCAACCTGGAATCTACCAACTCAGGAAGCAAAAATTCCATATAAAATGAAACTAGTTTTGATTCGATTTCTCGTTTCCAAAAATTGTCATCTCTTACTATCCACTCAATTTTTATGTCTTTTGATTCTCCATACTAAATTGCACATAAAGGCAGCTGTAGTAAAGAGTTAGTTTTGGTAACAGGTTTATGCTTTTTATGCTATCCTTATATTTACGGGGTAGAACTCAAAATTGAACGGACCCTAAAAGGGTTGTAGAAATTTCTAATGTTATTTCAAATAGAGTTATAAATAAGAAAATAATAGTTGAAACGTTTGAAAAGTGTGCACGTTGTTGTTCAATGAAATAAACAGCTCCGCATGATATCTATTTTACTTTAGATTTTAGTGACAGGAAAGGAGACACTGTAAAATCTTTTTTATGGTTTGTTTACTTTTTATTTTTCTCCCAGCGAATAGAGTATACATAAGGTATTATAATAAGTAGGGTATGTCTTACATAACCAGATGCATTTTTCTTAGCCTTTAGAATTCTAAGTTTTCTAGTATTAGTTGGTCTTGGCATTATGATTTATTTACACAATGCACAATATAAATAAAACGTATTTACAAATTCCCATAAAAAAATAGTCCACAAATAAATAAAAATATAACGTCCACGCGCACGATTACGAAGGGTCCTCTGCGGCGCGCGAGCTAGTCTGTGAACGCACACTAATACAGAAACTAAGTAAATATTTGCACTAACACGTGCGAATGCGCTTTGTCAGACGATAGCGCGGCGGAGCAGCGAGCGACACAGCCTCCCCGTGCCAATGCTAACGCGCGACTGGCTTCGCCCCCGTAGAGAACCAGAATATATACATTGGACCTTTCTTTGTAAGGCTTTCTTTGCAAAATATTGATTGATTTAAATAAGCAAAGTTATATCGAAAGAACCTCTAAACACCAATCTGTCTATCTAAAAATATTTTTAAACATCCAAGTCGTTTTGGAGGAGTTTCCAAAAGTTGCGAAAAAATATCGTGTTGTTAATTATTTTTTTAAAGCAAAACTATTAGTTACACGAAAAAACCTTGTGTTCCAAATTATGTACATGAATCAATAATAAATATATATTTTTTTCAAACCTTTTAACCTAGCCGTTACTAAGGAGTATGCTTTAGAAAGTTACCGTTTCACTTCTGCGTGTACTATGTAAGTAGCCGTATTTGTTCTGTGTTTCTGTGTAAAGTGTATGGTTATGTGATTGAAATAAATTGCACAAGTTTGCCAGTAATTTGGTATTGAGTTTCCATTGTGTTTAAAATAATCCGGTCCTAACCGCAAAACATACAATAAATAATCCCATTGAAAATGACGGTGTTGTAATATATGCCAAAAACACCCTGAATTGTCTCACATATGAACCAACGATACGTGACGCCAACTGTCTGGTGTGTTGCTACAACAATATAGCGATTATCGCTGTCTATCGATCCCACTGACCTCTATCATACATTGTACACTGGACTTCATACTATCGATGACAAAATGAAGACATTTGATTATCGCCATTTTGGCGCTGATAGCAACGTGAATTAACGTGAGAGTCGCATGGAACTAATATTAGAGATGGGACACAGCTTTCGGTAAAATACTTTTATGGGTTTTATCGATCGTGAGAATAATTTAATATGTAAGAGAAAAAAAAACCAGTTATTTTTATTGTGATTAATTTTTAAGTAATAGAATAATTGCTGTAAAGGTTACTAAAAAATATTTTCAGTCAGATTGCAAGCTATAAACTAGTGGATAGCGTGCTAGTAAAGTTATAGCGCATTACTGTCAGATCAGTGAGATTTAAATATGGGGTTAGGATAACAACTTATCCTAAAAACTATCACATTTGAGCAAGTATCTCCTCGCTCAAGTACACTAGTTGTACGCCCATCGGATTCGTGAATGGAACATCATTTATATAATAATAATAATAAATGAGATGGATAATCATTTACAACGGACGTATTTCTCGCTATCATCGCTGAGATCCTGTCTCTGTAGTGTTAAGGTGCAAATAGGAGTGGTATCGCATTCCAGCAAGGTGAAGACTTTAACTCTGTTTCAGATGCAGATAATAAATTATTTGACTTCAAAACATTTGTTAATATAATTATAACTATCATAATATTATTCCAGAATTAATTCCAGGCTCAGGAACGTGGTGATTGGTACAAGATAGAGGCCTGTGCTCAGCAGTGGGCGAAGTCGGGCTGTGGATGATCATGATGATGATTCCAGAATTTAGTATTACACATCGCTTTTTAAGATATTATTACTGATTATTAGGCATTCATATAGCTAACATTCATCACCAATACCAATATGTGATATTTAGTTCCAACCACAGATTACCTCCCAATAGATTCCGCATATAACTAAGACAACTTACGCGCACCACACATCAGCCTACTTAGGCTGATATAACTCAGCACACGGTATGATCTCTTTAGTATCGACCAGACATTAGAGCTGTAGGGACGCAAGCGATTTCTAGTTTTAATTCTGTTTAAAAAATAGTTATCAACGGTTTGCCTTAAAAAAATTACGAAATGTGCAGTAAAATGGTGTGGAAAATCAACCAGCCCTTCAAGTTCAAAAAAAGATGGGATAATTTTCCACCAGTAGGCAAAGTAATAAATATTGACCAATCTAAGAAAGGTCAAGTTATAATGGTTAACAAATCAAAATTGCACACTTTACAGTAGCGATCGTTGATGTCTTTTGTGAAAGTCCCTTTCACTCTTATGGAATTATTATATTGCTATCTTTTTCCCACAGAAGTAAAAATGTTGAGAACAATACGTTTTTCGCTTATCGAAAAGTATCGATTATCGATGTTAAATTAGGTATATAGGAGAATAAAATAATTTTGTTAAAATTGATTATTTAAAAATTAACAAATAGTTTATTTTTATTTTGAACTAATTGTGCTCTACTCATAACAAGAGCTCAGAGTGGTCCTGTTTACATAGGATTACTATTAAATTAAATCACTTTAGGCCAAAATCTAAATCTTTTCTCGATCGATGTTTTTCTTTATCATTATTAAAGTAATTATAAAATCATCAGTTAAGAAATTTTACATAAAATACCATTCTGTTTGACAAATATCGATATTTTATCGACATTTAATGCGCATGACCCGTCACTACAACATGTACCGTGACCTTGAATAGCCAATCACGGCGCACTTGTCACTCCCCGCGCAACCCGTGCCTGCCGCCAAATTTGGTGAACTCGGAATCAAACAAAACAGTAGGCATGCGGTATCTATTGGGAGGTAATCTGTGGTTCCAACATACTACGAGAAATCAATACAGTAAATGAGTGATACGCCTTGCCAAGACTCCTATTTTGATATTAGTGTAATTTAAAAATATCACTAATACTGATATATTAGTTACAATATTATAATATTTCCAGTCAAACATATTAGTATTACCTAATTTTTAGAAATATCGGTAGTATCCTATCTCTATATGTGTCAATTTTAGTTCCTGATACGCTCGAGCGGGGCGCTTTGAATCAGCACAAAAATCAACTGTCATTTCATATAGTATGTTTAGTCCAGTGTACTTGTATAATAGAGGTCAGTGATCGATCCCCATCTTATGAAGATGCTACAAATTCTTATTCCAGTTTAAGTGAAATAGTAACATCTGTCAAATCCTACTGCAATATAACATTAATATGTGACATTAATATTGATATACGAGTAAAGCCTGGTAACTCTGATTGATTATTTAACAACTATGGCGACACTCGGCTTATTACGCGCACATACATTTCCCACTAGAATAAATAACTGTCTTGACCATATTCTATTAAAACTCGGTCACCGGCTAGAGTCATCGTACTAAATTCTCACGTTACTGACCATCTTCCCGTTGCCCTATTCATAGATTTAAAAGTTTGCAAATCCCCATTAAATAACCTCATTTCGATATGATTACGTATCCATAAAAAATTAAATTGATAACTTCGATTTTGCCGCTGGTCTATGTATGCAAGACCCGGACTTTGCAACGAGTTATCTGGTTTATTTCATGCAAAGAGTACTGTTCAAGCATAGTAAAACCACACACACACATCTAACAGAAAAACAGTCCTGAAACCTTGGATGACTGTTGGTCTAGTCCGTTGTTTTAGACATCGTGATGAGATGCATCATAAGGAAAAAGCCCAACCCGATAGTATAATTTAAAAAAAATTCACATAATCGATATCGTTATTTCTGCAATGCTTTACTTAAAAAACTCAAATGAGCACATGAAAGATCAGAGTTACTGAAAGCGAATGATAACCCTAAGGCCACGTGGAAGGTAATTAAAAAAATCACGAATAGTTATTACGTTAAAGAATCACCTAGTGTGCTGCTAAAATTTAATCATCCAGCAGCCTCTATTGACGACGTTAATAATTTATTTGTTAATATCGGCAAACATATTGCAACAAAATTCGGCTCCGATAGTCCCAGCACCGCCCCCATCCTTTCCCCGTCCCCACTGAACTCATTGGTCATTCCATTGGTTGATGAAGAACAGGTGATAAGCATAATTCAGAATTTGCGTAGTGAGTAACTATTATAGCTCACGTCTGTAACTTGTAAGGTAACTTTTCCCTTTCTCATCAGCCAGCTCAGGGGTAGGTGATCAGGATGAGACAATTGCAGGGATGATTTCGCATGACGGTCGACAGAAGTAAAAGTCTTTCTATCTGGTCAACTAGTTTAATATTCATATCAGCAGCACTACAGTTTCATAATTTATACATATGACACTTACTTGTGTATGGGCTATAATATACCTGTCAGGGTGGACTGTATGTATGTTGAATTGATGAGTAAAACTTCGGGCTTCTTGTTTCTTAATTTATTCTTCTTATTCCCAGGAATGGCTTGCTGCTGATGGTTGAGTGACGAAATGTTGAATGACAAATTTGCACTCGTAGGATGATCGCTACGTCCCCGCAGGGGGACATGGCGGGGCGGGTCATAGGCTTCGCCTTTATCCCGCGGTTTTCAATGCGTGCTCGTAACTACGAGCACGATTCGATTTTGTTTAGCCTTCTTGGCATTCAGGTTTGTGACAGGCGTGCATACACTGCCTGTCAGTAGTGTGGTTGCATTATGTACAGTGGGAGCGTCGCGACGCTGCCTCGCAGCGTCGATTTTTCACGACATCTGTGCGACACACTCTCGCACGGTGAGACTGTAGGCGAACCTACAGAGGCCACGCGAGAGATAGTCAGCGAACAGATGCCGGCTATATTGACGCGCCCAGCTGTGGATGTTGATCCCCGCCTGACACGCTTCCAGAGCCAGCCGGTTACGTCCCAGGCTAAGGGACCGTTTATGTATGTTTGAACGGTATAGTAATTGCGTAACACCGTTCATGTATGTAACGAAGCACACTCCGCGCGCGACTTATACTTGTTACGTGAATTCATACGCTTGTGGAGTCTTGATTGTATGTTTACAATGTACATAGTGCCTATATTAACTTAGAACACTATATACACTGAATGTATGTACTTGGTATAGTGTTATTGTATGAACGAGGCGCGTGTTATATGGTGTGCGGCTCGTTCAAGCGTCAATCCGGTAATGAGGCTGCGGGGGGGTAGGGTTGGGGGGAGCATGGGCGGGGCCTATGTATTGCACAGGTCGCGCGGGAGACGGCGGGCGTCCGGCGGGCGGGAGTGCCACGGCGCAATCTGCGCAATATGTGGGTGGGCAGAGGCGTCGGCGCGCGCAAACATATTGGTAGTGAGGCGGGCGCAAAATTCGTCCAGGCTCTCAATCCCTAGGTCGCGTGCGATTACGTCGTTCCTCACGTAGCGAGGTGCATCCGTTATCCGACGCAGCGTTAGATTTTGCTGCGCGCGGATACGTTTCTTGTTAGTCTCGCTAGTACGTACCACGATGGAGCGGCATATGTGATAACTGGGCGTATGTAGGTCTTGTATACGCCCAGTTTTGTGCGTATAGGAAGTCGGGACGAGAGCACTGGCTTTAACATGGCGCGCACCGTTTTAGCCTTCGCTACGACCTGTTTAACATGGCCTCCCATGTTGAGTCTCCTGTCGATAGTCACCCCCAGATATTTCGCCCGGGGGGTCCACTCGATATCTACCCCCTGCAGCGTAAGGGGTGGTGGGAGGTGGGCGCACCCGACAATTAGGGCCTGTATCTTACCCACATTCACCGACAGCCGCCACTTCGACAGCCACTCGGGAAGTATGTTGAGCACGCGCTGCATTTTGACGGCCGCGTGACGCGCATTGAGCGATGTACATATGTACGCGGCGTCGTCGGCATACAGCGCGAGCGTGGATTCCGGCGTCGTGGGGATGTCGTCGGTGTAACATGAGTAGCACAGTGGCGAGACACATCCGCCCTGTGGCACGCCTGCCGCTATGGGTCGGGCGCTCGAGAGTACACCATCGACCACCACCCTGTATGTCCTGTTTGCCAGGAAGGAGGAGACCACCTTTACTACCCGACGGGGCGTGTCGGTCTTTGACATTTTATATATTAGGCCCTCGTGCCAGACACGATCAAACGCTTTTTCCATATCCAGGAATACTGCAACTGCGTGCTCCTTTTTATTTAGCGTTGATGTGAGCAGGTGCAGTACCCTGGATAGCTGGAGCGTCGTTGAATGCTCCGAGCGGAACCCGAACTGTTCAGGTCTGGGTGTCATGTACTGTGTGAGATGTCGCAGCAGGAGTGCTTCGAACACCTTGGAGATTGTTGATAGGAGCGTAATGGGCCGATAGCTCTCAGGCTTCAGCACATTCTTATGCGCCTTGGGCAGCATAATGACGCGCCCCTCCTTCCAGCATGGAGGGAAGGACCCAGTGCGCAGTACACCCGTGTTATAGTGTGTGTCGGTAGTGCATATGTGTAAGTGTGTGTGTACGTAGGCGTCGCTCCGGCCGCGTAGCATGTAAGCTAGTTTTTAAGCAGACTCTCCTACCTTGTTCATTCGACAACATGTACTAAAAGTTATTATATTTTTATTGTCTGAAAAGTTGTTTCTTTATGAAAGCTCGCCGATTGCCCAATAATCATAATTGGCGCAGTCGACAGGATAAAGTTGAAGAAAAACCGCGTTTTTCAAAAATCAAAAACAAAGACTTTTCTCAACATTTGAAACCGTGTTCCTACTGTGGTTTTCGGCGAGAAGAACGGAAGTGGCTTCAATCATGAAGTTGTGGACCTGGGCCTTCATCACATCGTAAGTCCAGATTCTTTTGATTGTTGGTGGATTTAATATACCTTTTATTATATTTTTTTAGAGAACTTCAGAAAAAGTAATAATTTTTGTTTTGTTTATTTTTGTATTGAATAGGAGAGATCTCAATTTTTTATTTTTTGATTGAATTTTATTTTTTATACTGTGTATTTGTGTGTGTTGTCGTTGTTTATAAAATATCGCAAGGCGAATAATATATTTTGCAAAATGGATTTGCAAAAGTTATCTTGTATTAAAACCGCTTTAATGATAATCCCTAAATATGATGGGAACCCGAATCAATTACACAGATTTATAGAAACATCCGAAACTATATTAACACAATTTTATGACAGAACTGCCCCGGATTGTTTTAACAATTCCATTATTTTACACAATATTTTAAACAAATTGGAAGGCAAAGCCGAGGAAATAGTTAATATTAACGGTGTTTCATCATGGGAACACATAAAAGCCGTATTGCTAAAAAATTTTGGGGACCAAAGGGATGAAAATTCGCTGAACCGTGATTTAGTTAATATGAAGCAAGAAAACGAATCTGCTCAGGAATATTACAACCGTTGCATGAACATCTTGAACACTATTATTAATTACGTAAACCTTCACGAAACAGTTGATGCTGTAAAGGATTGCAAAAGGAACTTTTTCCAAGCTCAAACCCTTAAAACTTTTCTAGCAGGGCTTAAGGAACCTTTTGGCACGACTATAAGAGCCATGCGCCCTGTAGATTTACCCACAGCTCTTAATTACATTAAAGATGAAGAAAATATTAGGTATGTACAGAAAAGTAACAATTTTTCCATGGTAAATAACAACAAGCCTTTCCAGAATAATAATAATAATTCTAGAAATTTGCCTTTTCCAAATTTAAACAAACCCTTACAACCTCATCAAAATTTCAAGTTCAATAATCCACAACCTTTCAAACCGTTTACACCTTATTTTAACAGGAATAATAATAATAGTTTTGTCGCATCGAAACCTTATTTTAATAAGCCAAACTTTAACAATAATACCTGGAATAGACCACATAACCCATACCAAGCGTTGCAGCAAAACTTTAATAAATCTAATACTAACAATAAACCGGATACCCAATCTAAACCTGTACCCATGAGTGGAATATCCTATAATTCCGCAAATATTCCATTAAGACCATCAGTACCTAATTATCACAGTACACAGTATCCGGAGGCAACAATGTGCAATCAATTCGAAGAATTACACATGCTCGAGACTAATCCAAACAACTCCCACGCCGAGCACAGTTGCGACGTACCTTGTATTGATAAGGATGATCCGTATGCAAATTATTCCTATGGGAATAATAATGAATATAATGAACTTGATAATGACAATTCACAATATTGGCCTAAACAGGATGATCCAAATTTTCACCAGGGTTCGAGTGCCAACCCCGAAACTTGATGGAAATAAATATTCATACAAAAAGACAATTGCCGTTTATCGAAATTAATGAGCCACCCCTTAAGTTATTAATCGATACTGGTGCCAATCAGTCATTTTTGTCTCCGGAGGTAATTGAAAACATTTTCAAAATACACCCTTAATTTATGAACCATTTTCTGTAACAAACTTAAATTGTACCACTGACAATAACTACTCGATAGAAATACCAAGCTTTCCTGAATTCAATGAAAAATACCCCTCAAAGTTTTATATTTATAAATTTCATAATGTTTTTGATGGTTTAATTGGCTATAGAATGCTGGAAAAATTGGAAGCAAACGTTGACCTGCACAATAAAAAGTTAATTACGCCGAACGCGGAAATACCTATAAAAGTTCTAAATTCCGGAATTAATAATCTTTTTGAAGCTCTAGTTAGGACAAAATTCGACGATATGTGTAAAGGTACCCGTTAATATTCAGCGTGATGATATATTCATACCCGAGACTTATATAAACAATTGTTATATTCCCGCGACGATAACACAGTCGGAGTCAGGTTACGCATACCTCGAGATAGTGAATCCTACTAAGAATGATATCATCGTAAGCTTAGTTTCGCCACTTAAGGCGCAGACACTTCACAATAATTATGATATATTTAATTTTGAATCTATCAATAAAAATGAACAAGACATTGATTCTTTGGTTCGCACTGGTCATTTAAATTTGGAAGAAAAGTTTAATTTACTAAAACTATGCCGCAGTTACAATGACATATTTTACACCGAAAATAGTCCTTTAACTTTCACTAACCAGATTAAACATCAGATAAATACTAAAGATGATATTCCTATTTTTACACGATCCTACAGGTATCCTCATGTTCACAAACAGGAAGTAGAAAAACAAATAACTGAAATGTTACGTCAAAAACTTATAAGACCTTCAAATAGCCCTTGGTCTTCACCTATTTGGATAGTACCGAAAAAACCAAGACGCCTCTGGCAAAACAAAATGGCGTTTGGTGATTGATTTTAGAAAACTCAATGAGAAAACTGTGAGTGATAGATATCCAATTCCAAATATCAGCGATATTTTAGATAAATTAGGCAAAAGTCAGTATTTCACTGTTTTAGATCTAAAATCAGGCTTTCATCAGATTGAATTACATCCCAAGGACATCCCAAAAACCGCCTTTAGTATTGATGATGGTTATCGCGGTCATTACGAATTTTTACGCATGCCTTTTGGCTTAAAAAACGCCCCATCGACTTTTCAACGGGTCATGGATAATGTTTTGCGTGGGCTCAAAAATGTGACAGTTTATATGGATGACATAATAGTATACAGTTCATCATTACAAGAACATATCCTTAATTTAGAAGCCGTTTTCCAACGTCTTAGAGAATCTAATTTTAAAATACAGCTTGACAAAACTGAGTTTTTAAAAAGGGAAACTCCCTTCCTAGGTCATATTGTAACAGCCGACGGCGTAAAACCGGATCCAAATAATGGTTCTGCTCGTACCTCAAAAAACGCACACAGTACGTGGAAGTGGAATATCTTCACCCGGACACTGGCATAATGACTCACGTGCGATCAAAAATGGAGCACGTAACAATGTCTATACCTCAAGGCAGTGTCTTAGGGTGCATTCTATTCCTTATATATATAAATGACTTGCCAAGTGAAATAAAAGTACAGAGTGTCCTCTTTGCTGACGACATCTCGATAGTGTTTCCATGTGACGACGGTAGCAAAATAAATTCAATATTGGACGATATACTAACAAAAATAGTGAATTGGCTAAGGGATCACAATTTGGAAATAAATTTCTCGAAGACAAAACTTATGCAATACAGACCTTATCAAAAACGTCCATTAATTATAAATTACTCATACAATAACATACCGCTCCAATGTGTTGATGAATTTAAACTCTTGGGTCTGACTGTTGACACTAATTTAAATTGGAAGGCACATATTAATGTCGTGTCAAACAAACTTGCAAGTTTCGCGTATGCCTTAAATGAGCTGAAAAGATCAACTAATTTCAAAACAGCGATGATAGCATATTATGCCTACGCCTACTCGTGTTTAACTTATGGTATTATAGTGTGGGGAAATTGTGTTGAAGTAGAAAAACTATTCATCTTACAAAAAAGATGCGTGAGAATTCTCGCAAATATTGACCAAATGCAGAGCTGTAAACCATATTTCATTAAATATAAAATGCTAACTGTAACAGGCATTTACATTTTGGAAGTAAGCAAGTTTGTTAGAAAACACGCGTCACTATTCCCTGTAGCTAAGAATCAAAGGCCGCTGCAACGCTCCATAAGAGTCAAAAATGAATTAGCTTTGCCGAGTTCCAAACTAGCTATGTTTCACTCAGGACCTCTAGTAATGTGCATAAAAATTTATAATAAACTGCCCAATGACATAAAAGACATAGAATTTGATAATAAATTTGTAAATGCACTTAAAATGCACCTAATACAGAAATGTTATTATAGCCTAAATGAATTCTTAACAAATTAACACTATACTCGTACGTACCTATTGTGTATATAAATTATCAGATGAAGACGCAATGTAATAATGTAGAAATCAAATAAATGACATCCAATATTTAATTAATTAATAATGAAATTTTGACATTATATAATATAAACTGATAATGTAACAATGTATTTTTCTTAATAATTTTATATAATTTGATAATGTAACAATGATATATTTCTAAATAATATTGCATGCAATTAATATTAAGATAAGTATACAAAATGTTGCGGTGCCCTCGCAGGGTTCATGTACGATACTTATATTTTATAACAACACCTTGTAAACGACATGAATGCAATAAATAAATAAATAAATAAATAAATAAATAAATAAATAAAATTAAAGTCATTCAACAATTTCCTATACCACAAACTACCAAGGAAATTAAGTCCTTCCTTGGGTTAGTTGGTTACTATCGGAAGTTTATACCGAATTTTGCCCATCTTGTTAAACCACTAACATCTTGTTTAAAAAAAGGAGCTAAAATTCAACTTACCCCTGAATACGTTAATTGTTTTAAACATTGTCAAAATTTACTCATTAATGATCCTATTCTTCAATACCCTAACTTTGAAAAAGATTTTAATTTGCGTACAGACACCTCAAACGTTGCCCTAGGCGCCATACTATCACAAGGGCCTATAGGAGCTGATAAGCCGATTGCATATGCATCGCGTACTCTAAACGATACCGAAACAAAATACAGCACCATAGAAAAAGAGCTGCTGGCTATTGTATGGGCCACCAAATATTTCCGACCGTATCTATATGGAAGGAAGTTTTACATTATTACGGATCACAAGCCTCTACAGTATTTGATGAATATAAAAGAACCCAATAGTCGTTTAACGAGGTGGAGGTTGCGTTTAGAAGAATTTTAATATAACATCATATACCAAAAAGGAAAAAGTAATACAAATGCCGACGCTCTATCTAGAATAGAAATACACAATAATGAAATTGAATCTACGTCTTACAGTGATGACGATGACTTACCGTTATCAATGTTTGTGAATCAGTCAAAAAAAAAAGCTAACACTGAAATCGATGACGATAGCACCATCCATACTGAATTAGAAAACCCTGTCTTAGAAATCCCTATCTCTGATAAAAATGTAAATACCTTTGATAATCAGCTATTTTTAGATTTCGTACATCATTCGCCCACAAATACTAAAACCGTTAATATCTTTCCCGGAAAAAAAAGAATATTAGCTCAAATAAATGAAAATGATTTAGAAAAAAGTATTGTTACTTTATTCAAAGAACAGCTAACACCAAATATTAAATATGGTATATATCTACCAGATGTTAAATTTATTCCATTGATTACAAAAACACTTCGAAGGGTATTTCAAAATTCCGCTTATAAATTGTTTTTTTGCAAGTCTAAAACCGAAGATGTAACCTGTCCAGATAAACAATACTTAATAATTAAGAACTACCACGAAGGAAAAAGTAATCACCGTGGCATTCAAGAAATTGAACAAAGAATTAAATTACAATATTATTGGCCTAATATAAAACATCAAGTCACAGAATTCGTAAATAATTGTAACATTTGTCAAACTTGTAAATACGAGAGAAATCCAAGTAAACAAAACTTTCAGATAGTTCCTATACCTGAAAAACCTTTTGAGGTATTGCATATTGATACTCTTACCGTAAATCGACAAAAATTCTTAACAATTATAGATGTATTTTCTAAATATGCTCAAGCATATCCTCTAGAGTCAGTAACAGGAATAAATGTGATAAATGCATTGTCTATTTTTATTTCACACCACGGAGTACCAATTAGCATTACCACAGATCAAGGAACCGAATTTAAAAATTTACCCGTACAAGAATTTGCAAGCCTACATAAAATTAAGTTACATTTTATCAGTGTAAACAATCCTCAGTCAAATGGAGCTATTGAAAGATTCCATTCCACTATATTAGAACACATCCGTGTGTTATCTGTTACTCAACCTACCTTATCCACTAACCAGCTAATGCTATATGCTGTTATAGGATATAATAATAGTATTCACTCAGTAATTACACAAAAACCTATTGATGTCATTAATGGGCATTCAAATAGTCGTGACCCATTTGATATAAATTTGGAAGCTACTTATCTTCAGAACTATGTAGTTAGGCACAAGGAAATTACCAAACAACTATACAATGAAATAAACAAAAAATTACTCTGTAACCGGACTAAAACTATACAGAATACTAATCAAGACCGCGAAGAACCCATTTCTTACGAAGAGGGAAAGGCGTTATATATAAAAAACCCGCTAGCCGTTAGGCATAAGACAAAACCTCGTTACTTAGGTCGTAGAGTGAAGAAGAATTTAGGTTTAAAGGTCATAGACGATAAGAACATTGTCCACCACAAACGTATCGTGAAGAAGCCTCTAAGATATCAAAATGTCTTGTTGCAGGATTCCGATAATAATCCGGGCTGAACAAGTCGTGACTACGAAGTTAGTGGACAACCCTGGGATACTTCCCCTTTAAGTTAGGTAGTGCTAAGTTTATTAAAACTGAACATACGTTCATACATTATTACGAGTTAGATAGGATTAAAGATAGTATTAGAAGTATAGAAGGCTATTTAGATACTTATATAGAGTACATAAAGTCAGCCGACCCAATTTATTTTGGCGATACTTCATTAGTTATTAATCAGATCCTTATTAGCATGTTAGAAACAATTTATGATAAGTTCAACACTATGTATAAACACCCGAGAAATAAACGTGGGCTTATCAATGGTTTGGGTTCCATCATAAAAGGTATCACCGGTAATCTCGATCACGAAGACGCATTATTTTATAGTAAAGCCATAAACATTTTGCAAAATAATCAGAATAGTTTGAAAGATAAATATAATGCTCGCATTACCTTGAATAAACAAATTTTGCAAACTTTCAATATGACCTTGTCTACTATTGTATCAAATGAGTTCAAAATACATATTAAACTAAATGAAATCATGTCTAATGTTAATATGACTAATTTTAGGATAAGAGATTTTATTAAAATAAACAGTTTGTTTAATTTGTTAAAAATCAATTTACAAAATATTTTGAATTGTATTACAACATTAGAAAATGCTTTGAGTTTTTCCAAATTATCAGTAACTCATCACAGTGTAATCAGTTCACAAAATATTAATTTCATGTTTAATATTCTAAGAAACCAATATGAACCTTCTGAGTTGCTTGTACATGAGAACACTGAGATAAGAGACTATTATGATATTATTGAGTGTGGTTCCTACTATGTAGATAATGTAATTGTATTTATTCTGAAGTTCCCTATTTTGCATTTAGATACTTTCACTTATTATCATCTATTTTCTACTCCAACATTTAATAATACAATATTAATTCCACCTAAACCATATCTGGCAATGAATAGTAATATTTATCACTATATGGATGGAGAATGTAAAAGGTTCCAGGAAATATATTATTGCCCAGAAGCCGACCTAATAGCCACTTCAAAACCAAACGATTGCATTTACCAACTGATATTGAAACAAGAAATATGCAGCAGCTGCAGCTTGGTACGATTTAAAACAGGAACAGAGATAATTCAAAAGCTGGACGATTTTCATTATATTCTGTCATTTATAAAAGAAACAAGGATCGAGTATAAGTGCGATCAGGAAGAGTACCAATCTTTACTCGGCACTTACTTATTTGAGGTGCCTGAGGGATGCACTGTTTCTACAAAGTTAAACCACATAAAGAATTACAAAAATCTGATAAAAGGTACACCTATAAAACTTTTGTCTTTTCCGGTATTTAAAATCAATATTGAAAACAAAGAAAAGCCGTTGTTATTGGAAAATGTCCCACTAGAACAAATCAATAAATTACAGAATTTAATTGAGAAGGAGAATATTCTAAACCTGGATGCCCTGCAAGATAAAAGTTATCACTATTGGACCGTACCTATATATACGGTACTGTGTATTATTGGATTGGTTGCTGGAATATTATATTCAATAAAAAGACATAAGAGGAACCAGGAAACGTCAGTAGTCCAAGCAACAGACGGAGGCCGCACTCAACCCTTCTTCTTGGGAGAAGAAAGGGCTTCGAACTAGTGCGGGGGGTGTTATAGTGTGTGTCGGTAGTGCATATGTGTAAGTGTGTGTGTACGTAGGCGTCGCTCCGGCCGCGTAGCATGTAAGCTAGTTTTTAAGCAGACTCTCCTACCTTGTTCATTCGACAACATGTACTAAAAGTTATTATATTTTTATTGTCTGAAAAGTTGTTTCTTTATGAAAGCTCGCCGATTGCCCAATAATCATAATTGGCGCAGTCGACAGGATAAAGTTGAAGAAAAACCGCGTTTTTCAAAAATCAAAAACAAAGACTTTTCTCAACATTTGAAACCGTGTTCCTACTGTGGTTTTCGGCGAGAAGAACGGAAGTGGCTTCAATCATGAAGTTGTGGACCTGGGCCTTCATCACATCGTAAGTCCAGATTCTTTTGATTGTTGGTGGATTTAATATACCTTTTATTATATTTTTTTAGAGAACTTCAGAAAAAGTAATAATTTTTGTTTTGTTTATTTTTGTATTGAATAGGAGAGATCTCAATTTTTTATTTTTTGATTGAATTTTATTTTTTATACTGTGTATTTGTGTGTGTTGTCGTTGTTTATAAAATATCGCAAGGCGAATAATATATTTTGCAAAATGGATTTGCAAAAGTTATCTTGTATTAAAACCGCTTTAATGATAATCCCTAAATATGATGGGAACCCGAATCAATTACACAGATTTATAGAAACATCCGAAACTATATTAACACAATTTTATGACAGAACTGCCCCGGATTGTTTTAACAATTCCATTATTTTACACAATATTTTAAACAAATTGGAAGGCAAAGCCGAGGAAATAGTTAATATTAACGGTGTTTCATCATGGGAACACATAAAAGCCGTATTGCTAAAAAATTTTGGGGACCAAAGGGATGAAAATTCGCTGAACCGTGATTTAGTTAATATGAAGCAAGAAAACGAATCTGCTCAGGAATATTACAACCGTTGCATGAACATCTTGAACACTATTATTAATTACGTAAACCTTCACGAAACAGTTGATGCTGTAAAGGATTGCAAAAGGAACTTTTTCCAAGCTCAAACCCTTAAAACTTTTCTAGCAGGGCTTAAGGAACCTTTTGGCACGACTATAAGAGCCATGCGCCCTGTAGATTTACCCACAGCTCTTAATTACATTAAAGATGAAGAAAATATTAGGTATGTACAGAAAAGTAACAATTTTTCCATGGTAAATAACAACAAGCCTTTCCAGAATAATAATAATAATTCTAGAAATTTGCCTTTTCCAAATTTAAACAAACCCTTACAACCTCATCAAAATTTCAAGTTCAATAATCCACAACCTTTCAAACCGTTTACACCTTATTTTAACAGGAATAATAATAATAGTTTTGTCGCATCGAAACCTTATTTTAATAAGCCAAACTTTAACAATAATACCTGGAATAGACCACATAACCCATACCAAGCGTTGCAGCAAAACTTTAATAAATCTAATACTAACAATAAACCGGATACCCAATCTAAACCTGTACCCATGAGTGGAATATCCTATAATTCCGCAAATATTCCATTAAGACCATCAGTACCTAATTATCACAGTACACAGTATCCGGAGGCAACAATGTGCAATCAATTCGAAGAATTACACATGCTCGAGACTAATCCAAACAACTCCCACGCCGAGCACAGTTGCGACGTACCTTGTATTGATAAGGATGATCCGTATGCAAATTATTCCTATGGGAATAATAATGAATATAATGAACTTGATAATGACAATTCACAATATTGGCCTAAACAGGATGATCCAAATTTTCACCAGGGTTCGAGTGCCAACCCCGAAACTTGATGGAAATAAATATTCATACAAAAAGACAATTGCCGTTTATCGAAATTAATGAGCCACCCCTTAAGTTATTAATCGATACTGGTGCCAATCAGTCATTTTTGTCTCCGGAGGTAATTGAAAACATTTTCAAAATACACCCTTAATTTATGAACCATTTTCTGTAACAAACTTAAATTGTACCACTGACAATAACTACTCGATAGAAATACCAAGCTTTCCTGAATTCAATGAAAAATACCCCTCAAAGTTTTATATTTATAAATTTCATAATGTTTTTGATGGTTTAATTGGCTATAGAATGCTGGAAAAATTGGAAGCAAACGTTGACCTGCACAATAAAAAGTTAATTACGCCGAACGCGGAAATACCTATAAAAGTTCTAAATTCCGGAATTAATAATCTTTTTGAAGCTCTAGTTAGGACAAAATTCGACGATATGTGTAAAGGTACCCGTTAATATTCAGCGTGATGATATATTCATACCCGAGACTTATATAAACAATTGTTATATTCCCGCGACGATAACACAGTCGGAGTCAGGTTACGCATACCTCGAGATAGTGAATCCTACTAAGAATGATATCATCGTAAGCTTAGTTTCGCCACTTAAGGCGCAGACACTTCACAATAATTATGATATATTTAATTTTGAATCTATCAATAAAAATGAACAAGACATTGATTCTTTGGTTCGCACTGGTCATTTAAATTTGGAAGAAAAGTTTAATTTACTAAAACTATGCCGCAGTTACAATGACATATTTTACACCGAAAATAGTCCTTTAACTTTCACTAACCAGATTAAACATCAGATAAATACTAAAGATGATATTCCTATTTTTACACGATCCTACAGGTATCCTCATGTTCACAAACAGGAAGTAGAAAAACAAATAACTGAAATGTTACGTCAAAAACTTATAAGACCTTCAAATAGCCCTTGGTCTTCACCTATTTGGATAGTACCGAAAAAACCAAGACGCCTCTGGCAAAACAAAATGGCGTTTGGTGATTGATTTTAGAAAACTCAATGAGAAAACTGTGAGTGATAGATATCCAATTCCAAATATCAGCGATATTTTAGATAAATTAGGCAAAAGTCAGTATTTCACTGTTTTAGATCTAAAATCAGGCTTTCATCAGATTGAATTACATCCCAAGGACATCCCAAAAACCGCCTTTAGTATTGATGATGGTTATCGCGGTCATTACGAATTTTTACGCATGCCTTTTGGCTTAAAAAACGCCCCATCGACTTTTCAACGGGTCATGGATAATGTTTTGCGTGGGCTCAAAAATGTGACAGTTTATATGGATGACATAATAGTATACAGTTCATCATTACAAGAACATATCCTTAATTTAGAAGCCGTTTTCCAACGTCTTAGAGAATCTAATTTTAAAATACAGCTTGACAAAACTGAGTTTTTAAAAAGGGAAACTCCCTTCCTAGGTCATATTGTAACAGCCGACGGCGTAAAACCGGATCCAAATAATGGTTCTGCTCGTACCTCAAAAAACGCACACAGTACGTGGAAGTGGAATATCTTCACCCGGACACTGGCATAATGACTCACGTGCGATCAAAAATGGAGCACGTAACAATGTCTATACCTCAAGGCAGTGTCTTAGGGTGCATTCTATTCCTTATATATATAAATGACTTGCCAAGTGAAATAAAAGTACAGAGTGTCCTCTTTGCTGACGACATCTCGATAGTGTTTCCATGTGACGACGGTAGCAAAATAAATTCAATATTGGACGATATACTAACAAAAATAGTGAATTGGCTAAGGGATCACAATTTGGAAATAAATTTCTCGAAGACAAAACTTATGCAATACAGACCTTATTAAAAACGTCCATTAATTATAAATTACTCATACAATAACATACCGCTCCAATGTGTTGATGAATTTAAACTCTTGGGTCTGACTGTTGACACTAATTTAAATTGGAAGGCACATATTAATGTCGTGTCAAACAAACTTGCAAGTTTCGCGTATGCCTTAAATGAGCTGAAAAGATCAACTAATTTCAAAACAGCGATGATAGCATATTATGCCTACGCCTACTCGTGTTTAACTTATGGTATTATAGTGTGGGGAAATTGTGTTGAAGTAGAAAAACTATTCATCTTACAAAAAAGATGCGTGAGAATTCTCGCAAATATTGACCAAATGCAGAGCTGTAAACCATATTTCATTAAATATAAAATGCTAACTGTAACAGGCATTTACATTTTGGAAGTAAGCAAGTTTGTTAGAAAACACGCGTCACTATTCCCTGTAGCTAAGAATCAAAGGCCGCTGCAACGCTCCATAAGAGTCAAAAATGAATTAGCTTTGCCGAGTTCCAAACTAGCTATGTTTCACTCAGGACCTCTAGTAATGTGCATAAAAATTTATAATAAACTGCCCAATGACATAAAAGACATAGAATTTGATAATAAATTTGTAAATGCACTTAAAATGCACCTAATACAGAAATGTTATTATAGCCTAAATGAATTCTTAACAAATTAACACTATACTCGTACGTACCTATTGTGTATATAAATTATCAGATGAAGACGCAATGTAATAATGTAGAAATCAAATAAATGACATCCAATATTTAATTAATTAATAATGAAATTTTGACATTATATAATATAAACTGATAATGTAACAATGTATTTTTCTTAATAATTTTATATAATTTGATAATGTAACAATGATATATTTCTAAATAATATTGCATGCAATTAATATTAAGATAAGTATACAAAATGTTGCGGTGCCCTCGCAGGGTTCATGTACGATACTTATATTTTATAACAACACCTTGTAAACGACATGAATGCAATAAATAAATAAATAAATAAATAAATAAATAAATAAATAAAATTAAAGTCATTCAACAATTTCCTATACCACAAACTACCAAGGAAATTAAGTCCTTCCTTGGGTTAGTTGGTTACTATCGGAAGTTTATACCGAATTTTGCCCATCTTGTTAAACCACTAACATCTTGTTTAAAAAAAGGAGCTAAAATTCAACTTACCCCTGAATACGTTAATTGTTTTAAACATTGTCAAAATTTACTCATTAATGATCCTATTCTTCAATACCCTAACTTTGAAAAAGATTTTAATTTGCGTACAGACACCTCAAACGTTGCCCTAGGCGCCATACTATCACAAGGGCCTATAGGAGCTGATAAGCCGATTGCATATGCATCGCGTACTCTAAACGATACCGAAACAAAATACAGCACCATAGAAAAAGAGCTGCTGGCTATTGTATGGGCCACCAAATATTTCCGACCGTATCTATATGGAAGGAAGTTTTACATTATTACGGATCACAAGCCTCTACAGTATTTGATGAATATAAAAGAACCCAATAGTCGTTTAACGAGGTGGAGGTTGCGTTTAGAAGAATTTTAATATAACATCATATACCAAAAAGGAAAAAGTAATACAAATGCCGACGCTCTATCTAGAATAGAAATACACAATAATGAAATTGAATCTACGTCTTACAGTGATGACGATGACTTACCGTTATCAATGTTTGTGAATCAGTCAAAAAAAAAAGCTAACACTGAAATCGATGACGATAGCACCATCCATACTGAATTAGAAAACCCTGTCTTAGAAATCCCTATCTCTGATAAAAATGTAAATACCTTTGATAATCAGCTATTTTTAGATTTCGTACATCATTCGCCCACAAATACTAAAACCGTTAATATCTTTCCCGGAAAAAAAAGAATATTAGCTCAAATAAATGAAAATGATTTAGAAAAAAGTATTGTTACTTTATTCAAAGAACAGCTAACACCAAATATTAAATATGGTATATATCTACCAGATGTTAAATTTATTCCATTGATTACAAAAACACTTCGAAGGGTATTTCAAAATTCCGCTTATAAATTGTTTTTTTGCAAGTCTAAAACCGAAGATGTAACCTGTCCAGATAAACAATACTTAATAATTAAGAACTACCACGAAGGAAAAAGTAATCACCGTGGCATTCAAGAAATTGAACAAAGAATTAAATTACAATATTATTGGCCTAATATAAAACATCAAGTCACAGAATTCGTAAATAATTGTAACATTTGTCAAACTTGTAAATACGAGAGAAATCCAAGTAAACAAAACTTTCAGATAGTTCCTATACCTGAAAAACCTTTTGAGGTATTGCATATTGATACTCTTACCGTAAATCGACAAAAATTCTTAACAATTATAGATGTATTTTCTAAATATGCTCAAGCATATCCTCTAGAGTCAGTAACAGGAATAAATGTGATAAATGCATTGTCTATTTTTATTTCACACCACGGAGTACCAATTAGCATTACCACAGATCAAGGAACCGAATTTAAAAATTTACCCGTACAAGAATTTGCAAGCCTACATAAAATTAAGTTACATTTTATCAGTGTAAACAATCCTCAGTCAAATGGAGCTATTGAAAGATTCCATTCCACTATATTAGAACACATCCGTGTGTTATCTGTTACTCAACCTACCTTATCCACTAACCAGCTAATGCTATATGCTGTTATAGGATATAATAATAGTATTCACTCAGTAATTACACAAAAACCTATTGATGTCATTAATGGGCATTCAAATAGTCGTGACCCATTTGATATAAATTTGGAAGCTACTTATCTTCAGAACTATGTAGTTAGGCACAAGGAAATTACCAAACAACTATACAATGAAATAAACAAAAAATTACTCTGTAACCGGACTAAAACTATACAGAATACTAATCAAGACCGCGAAGAACCCATTTCTTACGAAGAGGGAAAGGCGTTATATATAAAAAACCCGCTAGCCGTTAGGCATAAGACAAAACCTCGTTACTTAGGTCGTAGAGTGAAGAAGAATTTAGGTTTAAAGGTCATAGACGATAAGAACATTGTCCACCACAAACGTATCGTGAAGAAGCCTCTAAGATATCAAAATGTCTTGTTGCAGGATTCCGATAATAATCCGGGCTGAACAAGTCGTGACTACGAAGTTAGTGGACAACCCTGGGATACTTCCCCTTTAAGTTAGGTAGTGCTAAGTTTATTAAAACTGAACATACGTTCATACATTATTACGAGTTAGATAGGATTAAAGATAGTATTAGAAGTATAGAAGGCTATTTAGATACTTATATAGAGTACATAAAGTCAGCCGACCCAATTTATTTTGGCGATACTTCATTAGTTATTAATCAGATCCTTATTAGCATGTTAGAAACAATTTATGATAAGTTCAACACTATGTATAAACACCCGAGAAATAAACGTGGGCTTATCAATGGTTTGGGTTCCATCATAAAAGGTATCACCGGTAATCTCGATCACGAAGACGCATTATTTTATAGTAAAGCCATAAACATTTTGCAAAATAATCAGAATAGTTTGAAAGATAAATATAATGCTCGCATTACCTTGAATAAACAAATTTTGCAAACTTTCAATATGACCTTGTCTACTATTGTATCAAATGAGTTCAAAATACATATTAAACTAAATGAAATCATGTCTAATGTTAATATGACTAATTTTAGGATAAGAGATTTTATTAAAATAAACAGTTTGTTTAATTTGTTAAAAATCAATTTACAAAATATTTTGAATTGTATTACAACATTAGAAAATGCTTTGAGTTTTTCCAAATTATCAGTAACTCATCACAGTGTAATCAGTTCACAAAATATTAATTTCATGTTTAATATTCTAAGAAACCAATATGAACCTTCTGAGTTGCTTGTACATGAGAACACTGAGATAAGAGACTATTATGATATTATTGAGTGTGGTTCCTACTATGTAGATAATGTAATTGTATTTATTCTGAAGTTCCCTATTTTGCATTTAGATACTTTCACTTATTATCATCTATTTTCTACTCCAACATTTAATAATACAATATTAATTCCACCTAAACCATATCTGGCAATGAATAGTAATATTTATCACTATATGGATGGAGAATGTAAAAGGTTCCAGGAAATATATTATTGCCCAGAAGCCGACCTAATAGCCACTTCAAAACCAAACGATTGCATTTACCAACTGATATTGAAACAAGAAATATGCAGCAGCTGCAGCTTGGTACGATTTAAAACAGGAACAGAGATAATTCAAAAGCTGGACGATTTTCATTATATTCTGTCATTTATAAAAGAAACAAGGATCGAGTATAAGTGCGATCAGGAAGAGTACCAATCTTTACTCGGCACTTACTTATTTGAGGTGCCTGAGGGATGCACTGTTTCTACAAAGTTAAACCACATAAAGAATTACAAAAATCTGATAAAAGGTACACCTATAAAACTTTTGTCTTTTCCGGTATTTAAAATCAATATTGAAAACAAAGAAAAGCCGTTGTTATTGGAAAATGTCCCACTAGAACAAATCAATAAATTACAGAATTTAATTGAGAAGGAGAATATTCTAAACCTGGATGCCCTGCAAGATAAAAGTTATCACTATTGGACCGTACCTATATATACGGTACTGTGTATTATTGGATTGGTTGCTGGAATATTATATTCAATAAAAAGACATAAGAGGAACCAGGAAACGTCAGTAGTCCAAGCAACAGACGGAGGCCGCACTCAACCCTTCTTCTTGGGAGAAGAAAGGGCTTCGAACTAGTGCGGGGGGTGTTATAGTGTGTGTCGGTAGTGCATATGTGTAAGTGTGTGTGTACGTAGGCGTCGCTCCGGCCGCGTAGCATGTAAGCTAGTTTTTAAGCAGACTCTCCTACCTTGTTCATTCGACAACATGTACTAAAAGTTATTATATTTTTATTGTCTGAAAAGTTGTTTCTTTATGAAAGCTCGCCGATTGCCCAATAATCATAATTCCCGTGAACAGGCGCGCCAACGCTGCCACTGTACGATATGGCAGGTGGCGCAGCACTGTGTTGGTTATACCGTCGGCACCAGGCGCTTTCCTCAGCTTGGTGCGGAGTATGGCGCGTCTGACTGCGCAAGGCGAGAAAAAGATAGGTGCTTCATCGAGTGCTATCGGCGATTCGAAGTACTCGACAAGGTGTTTCTCGACTGCCGCGACATGTTCGTGGTTGTCAGTCGGGTTGGGCTGGAACTGACGCTCCAGGTGATCAGCGAAGATCTCGGCGCGGTCTGGCGCGGTATATCTTGGCGCCCCGTCGCTATGTAGCAATGGGCGCACCGGAGCTGGGGCATTCGACAACTGCCTGCACACTCTGTGTATCGCAGGCCAGTCTCCCTCAGTGGATTCTATATATTGCTCCCAGCTCTCGGCGTTGTGCGCCTGGAGCTTGGCCCGTACCTTTTCGGCGTCGCCGTCGTTGAGCTCTGCCTTCATTACTGGACAGCGGGTGACTTGCCACCGCTTACGTAGGCGCCTAGTTTGGGCGACTAACTTTGCTAAGTAGCTAGGCAGGGGTTTATTAATAGGCCCCCGCTCGTGCGTACTTTCAGTTGTCGCCTCAGTGTAGGCGCGTTGTATGCAAGCGGTGATGTCCGCTGCCAGTTTGCCCACGTCCGCGGCGGTGTTTAAGGGCCAAGTAAGGGTGGTGGCCTCTATCCCTTCCTGGAACTTTTTCCAGTCCGTTTTTCGACGTGGCGCTGGAGGCGAGAGTATGGTCGGCATCTCAGATAGGACGACGAGTACTGGCTGGTGATCTGACAGCAACTCGTCGTCTATGACCTGCTGCGCGATCTGGCAGGTTAGGCCGCTATGGATAACGATATCGAGCACATCTGGTGTTTGTAGGCGGTTTGCCGGGTAGTGTGTCGGCACTTCGGGGCCCGACACCGTGTATCCATGCGCCTCTGAGTCGGCGAAGAGACGGTTTCCTCCCGTGTTGCGTGTTGTTGAGTTCCACGCGGGATGCTTACAGTTCATGTCGCCGGCCAGGAGGGCCGGGTGCGAGGTGTTCGTGACTAGCGCCCTCAGTTCGCCTATATTGTAGCGATTTGAGGGCGGGCTGTAGACTGCGTGTATGTCCAGGTCCTCGCCGGCGACGTGAACCTGTATTCCCAGCGCGTAAAACGTGTCGACTGGGGGCGGGGGAAGGGGTTGGTGGACGACTCTCCGCCTAACTAAAACCGCCAGACCGCGGTAAATGTTGCCGGAGGCAGACCTCTCGTCCCTTCTGTATATGAGATATCCTGGGAACCTAATCTTGTCTTTAGGCCCCAGGAATGTCTCACTGATGAGCGCCACGTCGATGAGCTGCTCTTTGAGGAGGAGGCGGAGCGGGACGACCTTGTCACGCAGGCCGTGCGAGTTCCAGTGTATGATCCTCAGGCTAGCCATGATACATTTGCAGTAGTTCGGCCAGCCCGTCGAGGATCACTAACTCCACGTCTTGGCCTTGCCTAATGGCCTTGATCAAGTCCATCAGGAACTTAATGGCGCAGGCGGTAAATTCATGTCTCGGTTTGGTGGTAGGTTTTGTGAAAGTCTCCGAGTTTGTCGGAGCTTGTCGCTGCTGGCTTGGCGCGGCGACTGTGACCTTCTTGGTTTGGGTGGCGGGTGCAAAACTTTGTGCGCCTTGCGCCTCTTGTGTTTGCCGCGCCTTCCCTTGGCTTCTTTGCCTTTTGGGCTTTTGTTCAGCAGCGACAGGGGCGGTCTGTGCCGCCGCCTGCGCCTTGTGCGTGACGACATTTGCCGTCCCGTTTATTTTTTCATTTGTGGTGGGGGGTTGGGACTGTTTACCCTTCTTCCCCCCCCTCCTGTTATTCCTCCGTCTCCCGGAGGGGGCTTCATGCCTATTTGTAGGCCCATTTGCTGCCGCCATCAGAGACTCGCTAGGAGTCTCCTTTTCCTCGGCATTGACTGCCTTGTTGTTGGCACTTTGTATATTTCGTTTAGTGCTGGCGACAGTACCCGCTCGCCTATTTTTTGCCTCCTGTATGTATACAGGGCAGCGCGGATTGCTTGCTGGGTGATCACCCGCGCAATTTGCACAGGTCGCCGGCTCTGTCTTTGGGCGCGGGCAGTCCCTGGCGGCATGGTTCTCGCCGCATCTCACGCAGGCGAGCGGGCGGTGGCACAGATGCGAGCTATGACGAAACTTCTGGCATCTGTGGCACTGGGCAGGCCCTTGCTTTCCCCTCCACGCCTCTATCTTTACACCACGCATGTAAAGAAACGTGGTGATATCGTATATCTTACGGAAGTCAGGCGTCCTCTTTATAACTGCATGGAATATGCAGCCGGGTCGTTCTCCACGCGCCTTAATGTGGCGGACGTACTCCGGTTCAAAACCATGCAGTCGCAGCTCCTCCTCGATTTCCTCAATCTCGGTGTCAGCTGGGAGCCCTCTGATGGCGAGTTTGACGCTCCTCTCAGCGGGCAAGGAGTAGGCGAACCAGCTGAGGCCGCTTTCCTTTTCGAGGTCGGTGAGGTATCGCTGTACGACCCTGTACTCCTCCGCGCTTTCCGGTAGAAACCTAATTCCGGCTTGGTACGGACGCGCGTTAGGAGGATGGCCCAGCTTTTCCCTCACCGCCTTGAAGTGTGCCGCCCAGTTGGGTAGCTTTTCCACGATGAGAGATGGGTATCTAGGCTTCTTAGCCTTTTTCTGAGCCGCGGCAGTGGCCTGTCTCGACGCGCTCGCATTAGACCGATTGTTTACATCGGTTTTGTGCGGCGCGGAAACTAGGTCATCGCACGCCACTGGCTCAGAAATTTTAGGGGTGGGTTCAGAGTGCCTTCGCCCGTCAGTGGCGTAGCGGGCGGGCGAAACCGGGCCGCCCCCCCCGCGCGGTGTGCGCTTGGGTATGGGCGGGTCGACACAGTATCGCTTGGCCACTTCCCTCTCGTCCTCATCCGGACTTCTTGGTCTACGCTGGGCTCTAGTAGCGACGTCGAGGTTGAACTCGTAGTCGAAGCCCAGCGCATTTGTAGTATCGTTAGTATCTGTACACTTTGTATGAGCTTGGTACTCACCCTTGTCGACGTCGGTCCTAACGGACATGTCTGGCGACATGTCACGGCGATCGACGCCTGAACTCGCCGACTCGGTCGACATATCCGACCCTTGACGGGAGGAATATGCGGACATCATGGCCGGGGAGTCCTGGGCGGACCCTCTAGGTGGTGGAGGCGAGGTGAAAAGGGTCTTGGCTACCCTTCTCAACTCAACCTCTGTAGTATTATTGGCACTGGCCAATCGGTGGCGCGGAAGTGGCGCCGCGACGCGGCGTAAGTCCGAACTATTTTTCCTCGGCGCTGATTGGTCAGCGGCCGAGGAAATTTTTGCGGTATGCAACGGTGCATTTGATGCACTCTTATGGGGTGGACAAGCAGTAGGCGCACTTGCTGTCGCTACCCTTGCGTATGTATTGTTTTTGGCCGAGTTAGGCGCAGCGGAGCGCACATTCGGCGGACTAAAAGTTTTTAGGTTAATGGGCGGCACCACGGGGCTCGCATGTTCCCTATTGTCTCGCGTCGACGACGCCACGGGGCGTACGGACTGTGTAGCCTCCACCCGATCTATTCCCACCTAAGAATTGGCAACTGAATAAAAAACGGGCGTGTACTTTAAAAATTAAGTTTTAATTTGCAAAACCAAACTAGATTAGCCGGAGGCACACAAATATTTGTAGGTAGTGGGATACGGACGTCTGTTGTCACTCCTGCAGGGATAGGTACTCTCCTGTAGTAGCAGGAAGCCGGAGATGGAAGCTGGCAGATGATATGCAGAGGTGCTGTACGTCGATGTCTCTGGCAGCTTATACGGCGAGGTGTCAGCCACGACTCGCTCAGCACACCAGTGGCGTAGCGACAGGTGGGCCTTCGGAACTGCGGCACACGTGACGTGCACGCAGTACTTGTCGAAGTGCTCGATGCCGAAGAAATGATGAAGCTGCAGAAGCGAAGAAGCCGTAGATCCTGGAAACCACCGTTCCAGCCTATTAGATCGTGGCCGAATATTCTCCGTCCTGGGGTACCACCGACGACAACAATAAGAAAGTACCTATTTAAATGTAGTAGTATTGACGTGGTGGCACTGACCAGAACGGAGTTTACATAAATATCAAGCAAGCTTGAGCAAAAAGAAAACAGTAAAAACAATGATTAGGAATCCGTTAAAACGTTACAGACTTATTTTTCAAAATTATTAATAAACTTGAAGGTAGAAGAAAATTAGGTAGCAAGATGCAACATTATTAGCTATAACTGAGGCTATTACTATAACTACCTCACACAATATAACAAATTATGCGACGTGTCCTATCATGCCGAAAATCTATTGACTAATATCCGTCAATGACTTTTGTAAGAGGTCTTAAAGTCGTTTAGTAGTGTATGGGAGAATGTAACGAAGACGGAATTATATTTAATTTGATATTTTCAGGTCCTTTATATGCCAAGACCCTAAGCTCTTACCTGACATATCCTCCAAGACATACACAAGTGGTGATAGTTTTTGAATGACCCGGCACTTAATGTATTTGGGAGCTAATCTTTTGCTAAAGTGATTATCCTTATCGCTCAGGACGTAAGCACGCTTGTATACGATATCACCGTTATTAAATTCAAAAGCTTTACGTCTTAAATTATAATATGATGTATTTTTAACATGGGCGTGATACAAAGTTTTTTGGACTTGGTCAAAGATAGAACTTAGGCAACCAGGGTTTTCCGCATACACATCGCGAGGTAGAAATAAAACCTCATCTCCTAAGTCTGTATCGGCGTAATGTGAACCACATAATACTATTTCCCGTCCAAAAACCAGAAAAGAAGGTGTAAATCCGGTAGCTTCGTTAACTGAGCTATTTATCGCGAATTGTACCTTCGGAATAAATAAGTCCCATGATCGATGATCACCATCAACGAAAGCAGCAATGCAAGTAATAATAGTTTTATTATACCGCTCCACAGTATTGACCTGAGGGGTATATTTTGGTGAATAGAATGTGTTTGGTACTTTATATTTCTTGAATAAATCTTGAGTATGTCCACTAATAAATTGAGTGCCATTGTCCAGAAAAATACTTTGAGGAACACCGTGAACTAAGAAAATTTGTTCTTCTAAAATTTTAACTATTATCTGAGAGGTTGCTTTTTTAATTGGGAATATATGACAAAATTTGGAAAAACAACAGGTTACTACTAATATGTAACTATTTTGTTTACGAGTGACCGGGAGTGGTCCCATTAAGTCGATTGATATCATTTGGTAAGGACGAGAGCATTGCTTGGGGCGACCCATTTCACCAAGAGTAGCATGGTTTTGAGTCTTGTATTGAAGACAAGTACTACAGGATCCAACGTACTTTGTTACATTTCGATGCATGCCCGGCCAGTAGTATCTGAGTGCAATGCGTCTATAGGTCTTAAAGATACCCAAATGACCAGCAGTTGGCTCATTATGGTTATCCGCAATGACCTTATCCCTAAGTTCAGAAGGAACGACTTCCTTCCAAGAAAATTCGTTGGTAAGCAAACACTTATTTTTACTAAGGCGGAAAAGAGTGCCATCTCTAATTTGGTAATTGGGAAAATTTTCGGGTTTTGTGACACAGTTATTATAAATGTTCTTATACCAATCATCACTAGAAGTCGCGAATGAATTAGTAGTGACCATAGAAGAAACAGTTACAGCTCTAGACAACGCATCGGGGATAACGTTGTCGACACCTCGACGGTGCTTTATATCGAAATTGAACGAAGACAAGCGCACACCCCAACGTGCGAGCCTTCCCGTAGGGTTATTTAAAGAGAGAAACCACTTTAATGCACTATGGTCAGTGTAAACCGTGAAAGTTTTCCCGTTTTCCAAATAGCATCGCCAATGCTCTAATGCAGTGAGAACTGCCAACGTCTCCCGCTCCCTTAATGCTGTAGTTCCTTTCTGCCGCCGTTAAAGACTTGCTCATGTAAGCTATGGGGTGCTCTTTTCCATTTATAGACTGAGTGAGCATACCGCCTATCCCATAGTTACTTGCATCCGTATGCACCTCGAAAGGTAAATTGTAATCGGGACAAGAAAGAACTGGCGCGGAAACTAAACATTCCTTTAGTTTTTTAAATGCAACTTCCGCCTCATCAGTCCACCTGAAGGGTGGAGTGTTCTTCTTATTCGAAGTCAACTTGTTGAGTGGTCCTGCAATTGTGCTAAAGTTGGGAACGAACCTACGATACCATGTAGCTGTGCCTAGAAATCGCTTTAACTCCCTGCGATTAATAGGAGTTGCGTAGTTAAGAATGGCTTCAACCTTTTCTGGATCGGTTCGCAACCCGTTCGCATCAACCACGTAACCTAAGTATTTAAGTTGGCTTCGAAAAAACTCACACTTCTCCAAGTTGACGGTTAGGCCTGCCTTACGCAATCTGTCTAAAACGCGAATTAGGAGGGACACATGCTCATCAAAACTATTGCTAACAATTATAATGTCATCTAGGTAAGCAAATATCCTGTGGTCTACGTTACCCAGCAACTTATCTACAAGACGCTGTTGCGTAGCGGGAGCATTTGTCAAGCCAAAAGCTGTGGTCTTGAATCTAAGTGTTCCTCGACCTGGGACGTAAAAGGCCGTTTTGTCTCTGTCCTCCTCTGCAATGGGTATTTGCCAAAAAGCTTTGGATAAATCAAGGCTAGTAAGAAAACGAGCGTCGCGCAGATTATCCAAAATTTCAGCAATGTATGGTAAGTTGTATGCATCTCGTTTTGTGACTGAATTTAACTTCCTGCTGTCAAGACAAAAACGAGGCTGACCATTCTTCTTAGTAACGAGGAGTACCGGAGACTGCCAGGCACTTTCACAGTGCTCCACCACATCTAGATTTAACATCTCATCTACCTGTTCGACAAGGATTCTCTGTTTTTCAGGAGATAGCCTGTAATATCTTTGTCTAATAGGAGGAGAATCGCCAGTATCGGTGCGATGGGTTAAAACGTGCGTACGGCCCAAGCCTTTGCGCTCAAATGAAATGTCCCTAAATTGCTCTACAACGTTATCAGCTATAGCGCGTTGAGACTCATCTAAACTGTCGTAAGAACGAATAAAAGTTTTATGATTATTATTATTTAAATCTACTAAAGGATTAGTTGACAACTGAACAGAGCCCAAATATTTCGGACATAATTGGAAGGCGCGCCAGAAATCAATACCTAGAATAAGCGATGATTGAACTTCTGGAACTACATAACACTTAATTATGTGAAATTGCTCCTCTAAATGTACTGGTACATTAATGTAGCCAATACTCTTTAGTGTTTGACCACCAGCAGCTACTATCGAGGGAGTATCCTCAGTACAAAGCTTAAGGCCACGACTGAGTAACGTGTTATGTGCATAATTACCCAATATTGTAACAGCTGACCCGGAATCTAGGAGGGCAGACGCCGTAATACCATTTATTTTAATATCTATATATGGTCGCGAATCACCTGTAGGCTTAGCTTGCAGGATTGATGAAATTTTGTAACTGTTGAAAAATAAATTAATTGTTTTCAACCAATTATTCCAATCATCCCTATTAAAGCGACCTTCTAACGTAGACGATTTGACACAATCCTGCAAACCTAGTTTTTTGGTTTCTGATCCCTGTTACATTTCGGACAATCTGGTTTCTTGACACCTTTATGTCCACACTTAAAACACATAATTTCTTTACTTTGACAATCCTTGAGGCTATGCGAATCGTTACGACATCTAGGACAATATGGCAGTTTCGCATCAGGAACTGTATTATTTTTATCTATAGCATGTAAATATCTCTCATTAACATTAGCATTATTTGAATTTTGTTTGTTACTATCCAAGTTGGTTTTATTGTTTACATTTTTAGAACTAAAATATTGATTTTGTTTGTTAACTGTATCTGATCTTTGTTTGTATGCAAATTCTGGTGCTAATGTGTCAGAAGTAGCAGCCGAAGGTTCTCGGAACTGAACCATGCGTGACTGAACATTTTCAAAGTTCCTGCAAAGAGATCTCAACTGTTCAACAGATGTGATTTGAGATGCAGAGGCTAGAGTGCTCGCATAACACGGTCTAATATTGTGTAAAATCACCTCCAGTTTGTCCTCCTCCGCAAAAGGCCTCGACAAGCGTGAAAACATCCCCGAAATGATGGACAAGTAAATCGTAATGTTTTCCGTTGCCCCCTGAGTCCTAGACCGAATCTCAGATAAAAGACGGTAATCGTAATCCGCTTTGTCGAAGTCCTGTACCAGAATGATACTTGTTGCTTTACGCTTCTGAACCAATGAAGTGCATCGTCCACAAAAATATCGGTTGCAAATGAAAGCAATTTTGAATTCGTAATGTTTCGAGCAACGCTATATTCATTTGCTCTTTGTATAAAGGCACGCACGCAAGTCTTACCATCAAACTTTAGTTTTGTTAACTCAGAATGTCTTGAACTACCCTCACATGTCACTGAAATATTAATTCTTTCAGTGACCTGCGGGTCAGAAATTGGGACGGCAGCTATGAGAGGGTCAGTACCCTTTGCCTTTAGTGATATGAAAATTTCATAGTACTCCTTAAACATTCTCGTACATTCCGTATGCACATCTATAAATTTCTCATCCAAAACGATCCTATTCAGCCGATGATATAGGTGATGGAAAAGATTTTCCATTCGCCCCAAAACATTCCTGTCCTTTGTGTCCACATCCAGACTAGATTTAATTTTATTTAATATTTCCATGAATTATTCAAATCTTCAAGGGGGTCTAGATGGGAACACAAAATATCCTCAGACACAAGAACCTGACTAAGTTTGCAAATCTGCCGCCTAAGATCCGCCACCGTACTAGCCGGGGTTTCACCTCTTACGGCTACCTCGTATTCCAATTCTGATTTTTGCAACGATAAATATTTTATAGGGTACGCCATAATAATAATAATAAAAAAAATATCAACCAATATTAAAAAGTTGTAAATAGCACACAAATTATAACGAATTAATGATGAAAGTACTCCGTTCTGTTACAATCAACTTTAACAGAACAGAACGCTGTGTTATATGTTTTATGATAAGATCAATTAACAAGCTAATGATTGAAACAAAAGAAAAAAGAAAAATGCGTATGAAAAGAAAAAAACGTGATAAAAAAATTTTTGCAACTGGTGTGAAGGTAGTTACACAATAAGTTTGAGAAGCTATATGATTCCAAAAAAACTATACCCGCAATATTTAACGAAAAAAATAAAAAAATCAACCTGTATTTTTTTTTATACAGTTAAGAAAAAGAATAACTAATATGACAAGGTTAAAAAGCTGTAATTAACAAAAAAATGTGAACATTAATCTTCACCCCAGTTACTGCACACACAAAAATTAACAAAGCGTTTTACAAAAGAAGAAAAAAAAAATATATACCCACTCACCGTACAATAACTAACTACTAACTACAGAAGCGAAAACAGACAGAACCACGTAATTGGGCGCCAGTGTAGCCTCCACCCGATCTATTCCCACCTAAGAATTGGCAACTGAATAAAAAACGGGCGTGTACTTTAAAAATTAAGTTTTAATTTGCAAAACCAAACTAGATTAGCCGGAGGCACACAAATATTTGTAGGTAGTGGGATACGGACGTCTGTTGTCACTCCTGCAGGGATAGGTACTCTCCTGTAGTAGCAGGAAGCCGGAGATGGAAGCTGGCAGATGATATGCAGAGGTGCTGTACGTCGATGTCTCTGGCAGCTTATACGGCGAGGTGTCAGCCACGACTCGCTCAGCACACCAGTGGCGTAGCGACAGGTGGGCCTTCGGAACTGCGGCACACGTGACGTGCACGCAGTACTTGTCGAAGTGCTCGATGCCGAAGAAATGATGAAGCTGCAGAAGCGAAGAAGCCGTAGATCCTGGAAACCACCGTTCCAGCCTATTAGATCGTGGCCGAATATTCTCCGTCCTGGGGTACCACCGACGACAACAATAAGAAAGTACCTATTTAAATGTAGTAGTATTGACGTGGTGGCACTGACCAGAACGGAGTTTACATAAATATCAAGCAAGCTTGAGCAAAAAGAAAACAGTAAAAACAATGATTAGGAATCCGTTAAAACGTTACAGACTTATTTTTCAAAATTATTAATAAACTTGAAGGTAGAAGAAAATTAGGTAGCAAGATGCAACATTATTAGCTATAACTGAGGCTATTACTAAATGGTGTTTATTGGAAAAAAGTAATTACATCTGTAGCGTAACGAGAAGTATAGGGGTAGGTACAATAAATAATGATTGGCAAAAGAAATGAAGATGGCAATGATTATGCTTTGCGTAATTTGTGTGCTATTCAAAACTTACCCTAATTCGGGATTTCCACGCACAACTTTAACGGCACTTATTAAACCGTCGTTAACTTGCGAAATAAATATAAGTTTAAAAAAAATTAACGCTCGTGTCTGCTAGGGCGCTCGACAGGACGCAAAGCAATACGTGTGCTCGCAAATCAGCCTAGGAGCGACTGGCGGACGACTGCTGCGCGGGCGACCGCGCGCAATCATTTTTTATCATTCGATCTATGCGAACACTCGCCCCCGCGCCTCAGGTACCCGCCGCTTTCCAAGTCACAAACAAACAAAGAACGAAGCATAAGTTCATTGTTGTAACGTTTCGTTACAACTGCGACACGGTCGCGCGCTGTCCCGGCGCAGCTGGGCGCACGGCGGCGGCGGCGGCGCGAACAACTTGGGCGCGGCTCGGTGGTCCGGTCGTTCCCGGTGCCTGTATAGGTACAGGGCGGAATGCAGGCGGCCGTATGGGCACTGCAGGTTGTCGGGTCGACGGCGGCACGGGCGAAACGCGCGCATTCGCCGATGTCGGCGGCGATCCGACGTACACTAGGCCTGTACGGCTAGGCGGAGTCCTGAAGGTATCAGGGGTAGCAGGCATGGGCGACGTTCCTCTGACGCTGGGCAGCGACGACGAACGGCTGTTGAGCGGCTGGAAGAGGAGGTGTCTTGGTCTCTAGGACCTCGACCATCAGCATTCTCATCATCATCACGAGTTGGGGGCGGCATGATAAAAACAGTGGCCTCCGCAGCCGCGTCGGTTTGTTACCAAACCGGGCAGCGCGGGGCGGCAACTTCCTGTTGCGCTCCCAGAGGAATTTATTTACTACAGTAAACAACACCTCCGAGAACCCAACAGGTAGTTACATAAGATAACGGCTCGGGCGGATATGTGACGACGCTTCGGAGGCAGCAGGCACTCGACAAACACGACGACACTAGGCGACCACTGGGCGAATCCCGACAAATTTGTCTCTCTCGTAAGATAATCGCTACGTCCCCGCAGGAAGACATGGCGGGGCGGGTTGTAGGCTTCGCCTTTATCCCGCGGTATTCATTGCGTGCTCGTAACTACGAGCACGTTTCAATTTTGTTTGGCCTTCTTGGCACTTAGGTATGTGACAGGCGTGCATACACTGCCTGTCAGTAGTGTGGTTGCATTATGTACAGTGGGAGCGTCGCGACGCTGTCTCACAGCGTTGATTTTTCACGACATCTGTGCGACACACTCCCGCACGGTGAGACTGTAGGCGAACCTACAGAGGCCACGCGAGAGATAGTCAGCGAACAGATGCCGGCTATATAGACGCGCCCAGCTGTGGATGTTGATCCCCGCCTGACACGCTTCCAGAGCTAGCCGGTTACGTCCCAGGCTAAGGGACCGTTTATGTATGTTTGAACGGTATAGTAATTGCGTAACACCGTTCATGTATGTAACGAAGCACACTCCGCGCGCGACTTATACTTGTTACGTGAATTCATACGCTTGTGGAGTCATGATTGTATGTTTACAATGTACATAGTGCCTATATTAACTTAGAACACTATATACACTGAATGTATGTACTTGGTATAGTGTTATTGTATGAACGAGGCGCGTGTTATATGGTGTGCGGCTCGTTCAAGCGTCAATCCGGTAATGAGGCTGCGGGGGGGTAGGGTTGGGGGGAGCATGGGCGGGGCCTATGTATTGCACAGGTCACGCGGGAGACGGCGGGCGTCCGGCGGGCGGGAGTGCCATGGCGCTATCTGCGCAATATGTGGGTGAGCAGAGGCATCGGCGCGCGCAAACATATTGGTAGTGAGGCGGGCGCAAAATTCGTCCAGGCTCTCAATCCCTAAGTCGCGTGCGATTACGTCATTCCTCACGTAGCGAGGTGCATCCGTTATCCGGCGCAGCGTTAGGTTTTGCTGCGCGCGGATACGTTTCTTGTTGGTCTCGCTAGTGAGGACGTACCACGATGGAGCGGCGTATGTGATAACTGGGCGTATGTAGGTCTTGTATACGCCCAGTTTTGTGCGTATAGGAAGTCGGGACGAGAGCACTGGCTTTAACATGGCGCGCACCGTTCTAGCCTTCGCTACGACCTGTTTAACATGGCCTCCCATGTTGAGTCTCCTGTCGATGGTCACCCCCAGGTATTTCGCCCGGGGGGTCCACTCGATATCTACCCCCTGCAGCGTAAGGGGTGGTGGGAGGTGGGCGCACCCGACAATTAGGGCCTGTGTCTTACCCACATTCACCGACAGCCGCCACTTCGACAGCCACTCGGGAAGTATGTTGAGCACGCGCTGCATTTTGACGGCCGCGTGACGCGCATTGAGCGATGTACATATTATTATGTACGCGGCGTCGTCGGCATACAGCGCGAGCGTGGATTCCGGCGTCGTGGGGATGTCGTCGGTGTAACATGAGTAGCACAGTGGCGAGACACATCCGCCCTGTGGCACGCCTGCCGCTATGGGTCGGGCGCTCGAGAGTACACCATCGACCACCACCCTGTGTGTCCTGTTTGCCAGGAAGGAGGAGACCACCTTTACTACTCGACGGGGCGTGTCGGTCTTAGACATCTTGTATATTAGGCCCTCGTGCCAGACACGATCAAAGGCTTTTTCCATATCCAGGAATACTGCAACTGCGTGCTCCTTTTTATTTAGCGTTGCTGTGAGCAGGTGCAGTACCCTGGATAGCTGGAGCGTCGTTGAGTGCTCCGAGCGGAACCCGAACTGTTCCGGTCTGGGTGTTAGGTACAGTGTGAGATGTCGCAGCAGGAGTGCTTCGAACACCTTGGAGATTGTTGATAATAGCGTAATGGGCCGATAGCTCTCCGGCTTCAGCACATTCTTATGCGCCTTGGGCAGCATAATGACGCGCCCCTCCTTCCAGCATGGAGGGAAGGACCCAGTGCGCAGTACACCCGTGAACAGGCGCGCCAGCGCTGCCACTGTACGATATGGCAGGTGGCGCAGCACTGTGTTGGTTATACCGTCGGCACCAGGCGCTTTCCTCAGCTTGGTACGGAGTATGGCGCGTCTGACTGCGCAAGGCGAGAAAAAGATGGGTGCTTCATCGAGTGCTATCGGCGATTCGAAGTACTCGACAAGGTGTTTCTCGACTGCCGCGACATGTTCGTGGTTGTCAGTCGGGTTGGGCTGGAACTGACGCTCCAGGTGATCAGCGAAGATCTCGGCGCGGTCTGGCGCGGTATATCTTGGCGCCCCGTCGCTATGTAGCAATGGGCGCACCGGAGCTGGGGCATTCGACAACTGCCTGCACACTCTGTGTATCGCAGGCCAGTCTCCCTCTGTGGATTCTATATATTGCTCCCAGCTCTCGGCGTTGTGCGCCTGGAGCTTGGCCCGTACCTTTTCGGCGTGGCGGTTGAGCTCTGCTTTCATTACTGGACAGCGGGTGACTTGCCACCGCTTACGTAGGCGCCTAGTTTGGGCGACTAACTTTGCTAAGTAGCTAGGCAGGGGTTTATTAATAGGCCCCCGCTCGTGCGTACTTTCAGTTGTCGCCTCAGTGTAGGCGCGTTGTATGCAAGCGGTGATGTCCGCTGCCAGTTTGCCCACGTCCGCGGCGGTGTTTACGGGCCAAGTAGGGGTGGTGGCCTCTATCCCTTCCTGGAACTTTTTCCAGTCCGTTTTTCGACGTGGCGCTGGGGGCGAGAGTATGGTCGGCATCTCAGATAGGACGACGAGTACTGGCTGGTGATCTGACAGCAACTCGTCGTCTATAACTTGCTGCGCGATCTGGCAGGTTAGGCCGCTATGGATAACGATATCGAGCACATCAGGTGTTTGTAGGCGGTTTGCCGGGTAATGTGTCCGCACTTCGGGGCCCGACACCGTGTATCCATGCGCCTCTGAGTCGGCGAAGAGACGGTTTCCACCCGTGTTGCGTGTTGTTGCGTTCCACGCGGGATGTTTACAGTTCATGTCGCCGGCCAGGAGGGCCGGGTGCGAGGTGTTCGTGACTAGCGCCCTCAGTTCGCCTACATTGTAGCGGTTTGAGGGCGGGCTGTAGACTGCGTATATGTCCAGGTCCTCGCCGGCGACGTGAACCTGTATTCCCAGCGCGTAAAACGTGTCGACTGGGGGCGGGGGAAGTGGTTGGTGGACGACTCTCCGCCTAACTAATACCACCAGGCCGCGGTAAATGTTGCCGGTGGCCGACCTCTCGTCCCTTCTGTATATGAGATATCCTGGGAACCTAATCTTGTCCTTAGGCCCCAGGAATGTCTCACTGATGAGCGCCACGTCGATGAGCTGCTCTTTGAGGAGGAGGCGGAGCGGGACGACCTTGTCACGCAGGCCGCGCGAGTTCCAGTGCATGATCCTCAGGCTAGCCATGGTACATTTGCAATAGTTCGGCTAGCCCGTCGAGGATCACTAACTCCACGTCCTGGCCTTGTCTGATGGCCTTGATCAAGTCCATCAGAAGCTTAATGGCGCAGGCGGTAAATTCGTGTCTCGGTTTGGTAACAGGTTTCGTGTACTCCGAGTTTGTCGGAGCTTGTCGCTGCTGGCTTGGCGCGGCGACTGTGACCTTCTTGGTTTAGGTGGCGGGTGCAAAACTTTGTGCGCCTTGCGCCTCTTGTGTTTGCCGCGCCTTCCCTTGGCTTCTTTGCCTCTTGGGCTTTTGTTCAGCAGTGACAGGGGCGGTCTGCGCCGCCGCCTGCGCCTTGTGCGTGACGACATTTGTCGCCCCGTCTGTCTTGGTTTCAGTTGAGGTAGGGGGTTGGGTCTGTTTACCCTTCTTCCCCCCCCCCTCCTGTTATTCCTCCGTCTCCCGGAGGGGGCTTCTTGCCTATTTGTAGGCCCATTTGCTGCCGCCATCAGAGACTCGCTAGGAGTCTCCTTTTCCTCGGCATTGACTACCTTGTTGCTGGCACTTTGTGTAGTACGTTTAGTGCTGGCGACAGTACCCGCTCGCCTATTTTTTGCCTCCTGTATGTATACAGGGCAGCGCGGATTGCTTGCTGGGTGCTCCCCCGCGCAGTTAGCACAGGTCGCCGGCTCTGTCTTTGGGCGCGGGCAGTCCCTGGCGGCATGGTTCTCGCCGCATCTCACGCAGGCGAGCGGGCGGTGGCACAGATGCGAGCTATGTCTGAACTTTTGACATCTGTGACACTGGGCAGGCCCTTGCTTACCCCTCCACGCCTCTATCTTGACACCACGCATGTATAAAAACGTGGTGATGTCGTAGACCTTGCGGAAGTCAGGCGTCCTCTTTATAACTGCATGGAAGATGCAGCCGGGTCGTTCTCCACGCGCCTTAATGTGGCGGACGTACTCCGGTTCGAATCCATGCAGTCGCAGCTCTTCTTCTATTTCCACGATTTCCGTGTCTGCAGGAAGTCCTCTGATAGCTAACTTCACGCTCCTCTCGGCGGGCAGTGAATAGGCGAACCAACTAAGGCCGCTTTCTTTTTCAAGGTCGGTGAGATATCGCTGCACGACCCTATACTCCTCCGCGCTCTCCGGTAAAAACTTTATTCCGGCTTGGTACGGACGCGCGTTAGGAGGGTGGCCCAGCTTTTCCCTCACCGCCTTGAAGTGCGCCGCCCAGTTGGGTAGCTTCTCCACTATCAGAGGAGGGTATCGTGGCTTTTTAGCCTTTTTCTGGGCCGCGGCGGTGGCCTGTCTCGACGCGCTCGCATTTGACCGACTGTTTACATCGGTTTTGTGCGGCGCGGAAACTAGGTCATCGCACGCCACTGGCTCAGAAATTTTAGGGGTGGGTTCGGAGTGCCTTCGCCCATCAGTGGCGTAGCGGGCGGGCGAAACCGGGCCGCCCCCCCCCCGCGCGGTGTGCGCTCGGGTAGGGGCGGGTCGACGCAGTATCGCTTGGCCACTTCACTCTCGTCCTCATCCGGACTTCTTGGTCTACGCTGGGCTCTAGTAGCGACGTCGAGGTTAAACTCGTAGTCGAAGCCCAGCGCATTTGTAGTATCGTCTTGGTTGTCTGTACACTTAGTATGAGCTTGGTACTCACCCCTGTCGACGTCGGTCCTAACGGACATGTCTGGCGACATGTCACGGCGATCGACGGCTGAACTCGCCAACTCCGTCGACATATCCGACCCTTGACGGGAGGAATATGCGGACATCATGGCCGGGGAGTCCTGGGCGGACCCTCTAGGTGGTGGAGGCGAGGTGAAAAGGGTCTTGGCTACCCTTCTCAACTCAACCTCTGTAGTGTTATTGGCACTGGCCAATCGGTGGCGCGGAAGTGGCGCCGCGACGCGGCGTAAGTCCGAACTATTTTTCCTCGGCGCTGATTGGTCAGCGGCCGAGGAAATTTTTGCGGTATGCAACGGTGCATTTGATGCACTCTTATGGGGTGGACAAGCAGTAAGCGCACTTGCTGTCGCTACCCTTGCGTAGGAAGTGTTTTTGGCCGAGTTAGGCGCAGCGGAGCGCACATTCGGCGGACTAAAAGTTTTTAGGTTACTGGGCGGCACCACGGGGCTCGCATGTTCCCTATTGTCTCGCGTCGACGACGCCACGGGGCGTACGGACTGCGACACGGTCGCGCGCTGTCCCGGCGCAGCTGGGCGCACGGCGGCGGCGGCGGCGCGAACAACTTGGGCGCGGCTCGGTGGTCCGGTCGTTCCCGGTGCCTGTATTGGTACAGGGCGGAATGCAGGCGGCCGTATGGGCACTGCAGGTTGTCGGGTCGACGGCGGCACGGGCGAAACGCGCGCAGTCGCCGATGTCGGCGGCGATCCGACGTACACTAGGCCTGTACGGCTAGGCGGAGTCCTGAAGGTATCAGGGGTAGCAGGCATGGGCGACGTTCCTCTGACGCTGGGCAGCGACGACGAACGATCTCCCATCTGGCTGGCTGTTGAGCGGCTGGAAGAGGAGGTGTCTTGGTCTCTGGGACCTCGACCATCAGCATTCACTTCATCATCATCACGAGTTGGGGGCGGCATGATAAAAGCAGTAGCCTCCGCAGCCGCGTCGGTTTGTTACCAAACCTGGCAGCGCGGGGCGGCAACTTCCTGTTGCGCTCCCAGAGGAATTTATTTACTTACGTAAACAACACCTCAGAGAACCCAACAGGTAGTTACACAAGATAACGGCTCGGGCGGATATGTGACGTCGCTTCGGAGGCAGCAGGCACTCGACAAACACGACTTCACTACGCGACCACTGGGCGAATCCGACAAATTTGCAGCAAGCCACCCATTATTTATACAATTTAGCTTAGTGCCAGTAAAAGGGTGGCGTAGAGCGCAGGTAGTTTCCGCTCGGCCAATAGGAGCGCGCGTCGCGCGCCCCCTTCCGTGCCCCTTCCGTAGTCCGCACATGTGGTCGGGGCAGGTCTCGACTTGTCCGATATTATCCGCGTGGTGATTTTAACCGCGCTCTATGCCACCTTACAATAATGCTTACTCATATACTTACGTCTAAGGGAGTAATACAAACCTAATCTAATTGTTTACATGAAAAGCCCTACTTAAATCCGTCTTTATTCCATGCTTAAATCTAAACCTTAAACAATCATGCAATCCTACTTTATCATAATTATCTATTTACTTAAGTCTATCTAGTTTATTTATTTACATCGGTATCATAATTACACATAACAGAATTTCATGTATCATAGCTACGTCGTCCGTAACAATACCCTTAAAACATAGTACCAGATGTATGATATCTCAATCAGCACCGTTCCTCTGTGCAGATGGCATCCAGTATTTCACCGGTCAAAATATCATGGGTATTCGGAGCCTGTTGTTGAACGCTGTAGCTGTCGCTCTTATTTGTAGCTGACCATATTTATTTTACTTATTATTTAGTTATATTTAAAATAATCTTAATGAGCCCTGTCAATGGGAAAAATGCAGTATTAGCATCATACAAGCAAATGTCTCACAAGCATGAAAATATAATTTAATTCAACTAATACTCACAGCGCTTGCTGGCACATTATATTTTTATTTTTAGGGCTGTTTCCCTGTCGCCTCCGAGTCATTTTAATTGTTTTATATTAACTTTTTCTTAACTGGATTTTTCCGTGACCTCCTCAGTAAGAATTAGCAATGGAAAGGAAATGTCACTCTTGTCAGCCATAGACATTGAGCGTTTATCGACCCATAATTATAATCATAGTTACTAGACTTGTCGCTTTTATTTATAAATTGAATTGTGTGTTTTATTATAATATATATTTATTACACACAATTCATAATTATTTACTTATTTTTAAACAATTTAGTATTTTTTAACCGACAGTAGCGCCGTCTGACAGAGTTGCACTAGAAGCAATTACAATTATGAAAGAAAGTTAGTAAGAGATGCACGCCTTTGACACTAGATGTCGTTATTCTATATAACAATATAAATAATTGTTACAGTACATCTTTCCCCGGTTAAAAAAATTGATTTACAATTTTTTTGAATATACCATATTTCCATGCACATTGTGAATCTAAACATGTCCCCTGACAGAAATTGAGGCAGTCCAAGAAAATCTAATTTATAGAAGAACTACCTACATTAAGTATTATAAAAAAAAAAACTAATAGTTTTATAAAATTAAAGTTCAAAACTTATTTCTCAAGTTTTTAAGTTTCTAATTATGTACAAAATGTACTAATTATTAGAACATTAGTGATAGTCCAATAACTAGCAGATAAAAACTTTGATTGTTCTCATCTAAGACTAATTCGACATACTCAGTGATTGTCCCAAAACAGATAGCAATGAAAAGCATCCATATATCAAAACACAATCGCCAAGTAGTCAGTTTAAATGCTAGTTATGCCATTAACGAAGTTTATTTAAGTTAATGATTGATTCATCAAGCATTTAAGTATGTTAAATGTTTAAGAGTCAGGTTATACTCAAAAGAGATTTAACCTTTTATTATTTTAAGTTTAGACCAATATCTGATCAAGTTAAGTTTTACAAACAACATAAACACTGCTTTTTAAATCAGCAAGTGTTATAAGTATCAAGTTGTTCAAATGTATACAAGTAAATGTAGACAAGTACTAAATCAAGTTAAGATTCACAACAGAAAGTAACATTGCCTTTTAAATCAGCAAATATTACATTAAGTACCCATTCATTGTATAGATATAGGATAATACCTAATCAAGTTAAGATTCGCAACGAAAAGTAAACCCGCCTTTTTAAATCAGCAAGGGTTACATTGAGCACCTATCCGTTGTATAGATGTAGGTAAATATCTACTTTAGTTAAGTTTTATAATTCAGAATTCTACTAAGTTTTTGCATCATTGTGTTTCCTTTCATCCATCCATATACATACCCAGTTATTAAATGATTGTTAACGCATTAATTAAAAAAAAAATCCTTATACCCTATCAGCATTCATTCATCCCTTTCTTAATTAAATATTTGCACCTCAATTATTGAATTCCGTGCAAATATTCAATTATAAATATTTACACCTCCATTATTGAATTATGTGTAAATATTATGTTAATTTACACAACAATGATTATAACTAGAGAATCTTCATATTTTACATTAATGTATTTAAATCAATTGAGGACCATTGTTAACATGGATACTTTTAGGCATTCCGTGTACAAGAAACACTAAAATTTCACTATAGCATTATTTGTTGTATTCCGTATAGGAAACAACATAACATATCTACTATAGTGATCAGAGTATAATAAATACCAAATTGTGTTTCTTTTAGTTGACACAGGAAAAAAAGACCTAATAAGTTTAAGCATTGTTCACATGTACAAATTTAGGTAATTTTGTGTACAAGAAACACTAGTATTTCAATCATAGAATTGCTTGTTGCATTCCGTATAGGAAGAAATCAACATAACAATTAGAATATACTATAAAATTGTGCTTCTTCTAGTTGACAAAGTAAAAACATTCTAATAAGTCACTACAAATTGTTTATTTTATTTATTTTAAGATTGGGCGCCAGTGGGATCATAATGAAATAGTTATTGTAGATTTCCCACATTTTCTTTTGGCATCAATATCTTCCAAAAGAATTTAGCAATTAAGTTATATTTATTTTTAGTATAAATAATTAAGTGTGAAAATAATTATTAGAGAAATTCTCACTATGTAATGTTTAAAGCGAGCTACAATACATATAATTGTAAAAGTACCTCCTGAATTTAACTCTTTATTTAAATGAACAGCTCAGCAACAGGTTTCCGAACACAAGTGTACCTCATCAGACAACATATGTGCGGGATAATCCATCTCCTTGATGCTTCCACTATGATACAACTACACAGGGAACGATACTGCTTGCAGACCACATCTCCAGTTGCTTTATGATCTGTTGAAACATAATAACGTTTAAGTATATTAACTAATTCTTCTTTATGAAGATAGTCAAATAAAATTGCTATAAGCATGTTGAACAAAAACACTTTTTGTTCTAAATATTCAAAACTAATTATCAGTTAAACAAAACATTCACTGGTGGAAAGGTATATAGTTTTAATAAAACATGTGACTATAACCCCACTTTTAAATTTATATATAATGTTTAAGTTTTGTTTTTTTTTTAGTCTAAAGTAATGCTTTATGCATGTTGAACAAAACAATTGTTTGTTCCATTTATATATTTAAGCCTAATTAGACAGTTACAATAACTATGTTAAATTAGAGTGTTTTATATTCAGTTTAACAAAACATTTATCAGTGAAATGGTTTATAGTTTTTAAATAAAACATTTGACTATAACCGCACTTTTTAATTTTATATAAAGTTAATGTTTTGTTATTTTAAGTTTTAAATTAAGCAATCATGAAGTTAACCTATAATTTGGTTAAGTTCTTAAGTATTTATTTATAACTACTAGACATAAAATAAGTAGTTAAGTATTACAATCAAACTACATGCGACACATTGGTCGTACAAATTGTAAGTTTGTCAAGTACTTCTATCAAGCTTCATGCGACACGTTGGGCGTACAATTGTAAGGTAACTTTTCCCTTACTCACCAGCCAGCTCAGGGGTAGGTGATCAGGATGAGACAATTGCAGGGATGATTTCGCATGACGGTCGACAGAAGTAAAAGTCTTTCTATCTGGTCAACTAGTTTAATATTCATATCAGCAGCACTACAGTTTCATAATTTATACATATGACACTTACTTGTGTATGGGCTATAATATACCCTTAAAACATAGTACCAGATGTATGATATCTCAATCAGCACCGTTCCTCTGTGCAGATGGCATCCAGTATTTCACCGATCAAAATATCATGGGTATTCGGAGCCTGTTGTTGAACGCTGTAGCTGTCGCTCTTATTTGTAGCTGACCATATTTATTCTACTTATTATTTAGTTATATTTAAAATAATCTTAATGAGCCCTGTCAATGGGAAAATGCAGTATAAGCATCATACAAACACATGTCTCACAAGCATGAAAATATAATTTAATTCAACTAATACTCACAGCGCTTGCTGGCACATTATATCTTTATATTTAGGGCTGTTTCCCTGTCGCCTCCGAGTCATTTTAATTGTTTTATATTAACTTTTTCTTAACTGGATTTTTCCGTGACCTCCTCAGTAAGAATTAGCAATGGAAAGGAAATGTCACTCTTGTCAGCCATAGACATTGAGCGTTTATCGACCCATAATATTATAATCATAGTTACTAGACTTGTCGCTTTTATTTATAAATTGAATTGTGTGTTTTATTATAATATATATTTATTACACACAATTCATATTTACTTATTTTTAAACAATTTAGTATTTTTTAACCGACAGTAGCGCCATCTGACAGAGTTGCACTAGAATCAATTACAAAAGATGACTTTAAAACACTAGATGTCGTTATTCTACATAACAATATAAATAATTGTTACAAACTGTGCCATAAATTCGGGGATTTTCCCAAAAGCTTTCAAGCGTGCAGTAGTGTACCCTATATTCAAGGCTGGAGCAAGAGGCGATGTGTCCAATTATTGACCAATATCCGTACTCAGCGCATTCTCCAAAATCCTAGAACGTATTCTTAATAATTCCCTGACTAAATTCCTTGCAAAAAAAAATCTCCAAAACAATACGGATTTCGTACAGGTGTCTCAACCGAGGATGCGGTGTTAGACTTTGTTAACAACTTGGTGGATAAACTGGATAATCGCTTTAAATGCTACGGAGTCTTTCTGGACCTCACTAAGGCCTTCGATACCGTCTCAATTGACACTTTATAATATAAACTTTTTGCCAAAATGGAGCATATAGGAATACGTGGTTTGGCTCTGGATATTTTTAAATGTTACCTGAGTGGCCGTAGTCAATGCGTAAAAATTGAAGACCTTCTCAGTAAAGAGGAACCGGTTTGCTACAGCATACCACAAAGCAGTATTTTGGGGCCCACCCTCTTCCAAATTTATATTAATGACCTCTGTCAATTACCTATCATCCATTGTGATATATTTACCTACGCTGATGATACGGCACTTCTTATTTATGACAGAGACTGTACCAAGGTGACTGATAGAGTTGAATCTTCATTGCGTAGTATAATGGACTGGCTAATCAACAAAATGCTGACACTGAATATTGCTAAAACAAAAATCATACAGTTATCTCCAACAAACTGCCCTAAGCCTCCAACTACTACAGATATAATCCCACATGTATGCACAGATCCTACTTACTATAAATGTATTAGCCTCACTTTGGTACCTCACATCAAATATCTAGGAGTCCATATAGACGAAAAGCTTGACTGGCGAACACACATAGAAGCTTTATGTTCCAGGCTCTGTAAGCTTATTTATTTTTTTAAAGAACTACTAAACTTCTACATTCGGACAAGAAGACGGCAACAATGGTCTACCGCACGTTATGTGAGTCTATAAATACCTACTGTATTCCTGTATGGGGAGGGACATTTAAGATAACTATGCTTAGAGCGGAACGGGCACAACGGGCAGTACTTAAAGTGATGTCCTTCAAAAAACAAATCTATCCCACTAGAAAGTTGTACTCGGAAGCCCATGTCCTTATAACGGTTCGACAATTATATATCCTCCGTACTGTCCTACGTAGACACATGTTACCAATAAGCTTAGATGCAATAAATAGACGCACTGGTTTTCCAGTCTGCAAAGTTACCAAATTGTCACACTGCACTCGCGTCCAGACACTTATGTGCGTTAAGTTCAAAGATCTACAACCGTATTAATAAATCTATCTCAATTTATAAGCTCACGTTATATAAAGTGAAACAAATTTTAAGACCATGGCTTCAGTCCTTAAGTTATGACATGGGGTATCAACTCATACAAATTATAATTAGTATTAAAAAAAGATCATAGATGGCAGCATAGGTAACAAATGTGAAAGTAACAATCAATTAAAAATGTTTAACAGCAGATTCAGGCTGAAATAAGTTTAGTAAAAATCAAAACTTGCTTCTTTAATGTTAATTTATCCATTTACACTCATTAATCAGATTTTTTGAAAAAAAAAGATAAGTGAAGACTTTGTATGTTAAATTAGTTGAAAGTAGCTATCGACTTTTCGTTTTGTTTTGAGTTCTTTGCAATAGATGGCGTGTTTCACAATTTGTCCTAAACTATATATCCATCGTAAGATTCATTTTGTAGGATAGTTATTATTTATTATAGGCGTAATTTAAAAGATATTATTTATTATAGGCCTAATTTCAAATATTAAAGTTTTGGTCTATTATTTAAAATCACTTTTTTGTGAAGCATGTTTACACGTCGAATTAACTAGATACCTCGCTGGAACAGGACTCGTATCGCGCTAGGGCCTACTCAAATCGCACGGGTACTAAAATAAGAGATAACGCGACGCGTGTGCCGCTTGCCGTCCGAGTTTACGCGTCGCATAGTAGGTACAGTTTGATTAAAACTTAATAACGGTTCGAAACACTTCGTGAGCCACTACGCGCTAGCAATTTCATGTGACAGCGGGGGTGAGGGGTAGGGTAGGTACTGCCATGCTGCGTACCTAACTAAAGTATTAAAAGAAATCATTTTTGTAAAAACATCTTATTCTTTATATATCTAAGTACCAACCTAAAATAAAAAAGCTAATTTAAAAATCAAACACCCGACTGCTTAAAAAGCGAACTAAAAAGCTGTAAACATGAAAATAACTAGCTGTGCAGTCGGAGGATACATATTCGCGAACTGCCTGATCCTCCGACGGCACAGCACGATTTTTACTTGTTTACAGCTTTTTAGTTCGCTTCCTTTTTGATTTTTAAATTAGCTTTTTTATTTACAACATATAAGTATTTTTTTTTATAAATTGTTTTAAACATATACGTGGTATGTATTTTTGTAATCACCACTAAAAGCCCTTCATTTTGATACCCCACTCGACGGGTTACGAAGATAAAAAATTGCAACCTCTACAATATGGAGCCCAAACTCCGCCATTTTTTTTGAATGGCACTTATCTAAGAATATTTGGGTGGCCAAGACCTATCTAACGATGTCTTAATTATAAAAATCCGTCATGTGGTTTGAAAGATACGAGGTAATAAAGAATATTACACACATACTTACATACAAGATACGCGCGAAAAACATAACCCTTTCCTTGCAGCCGGGTAAAAAAAGGATAACCCTTAAAGTGAATAATAAAATGACATGAAGTAGGTACCTAATTCGTGTCATTCCGTTGCCGCGGAAGCAAGCTAACTACCTACATTTAATTCTACAACGAGTTCTATAGTTTTGATTAATTTGGAATATTCGTGAATATTGTGAAATTCGCTATACAATGCGACCACTTAGATTTAAGAAGTTACTGCGGTCTGAGCGGAGTCTGTCCCGAACCGAACATACCTAATGTTATTATTACGAATACGAAGTAAGCGTTCAAGGACAAGACAACTGGCAAATAACGTCTCTGAGTACCTACATGATACGATTCCTCGCTCAAATTGCCATATGATTTAGTATCTAGGCAAACTACTAGATGGCGTTAGAAAACCACAGTCTCGGGCTATTAAAGAGTCACTGGTGCTGCCGCCTGTTAAAAATATGGAGAAAGAAAAAATAGCCAGACCAATAGCCCGACTTAAGGAGGTGACATTTCTTTGTATGGAATTGGGTATCTGTACTGTGGTATTAAATTATCTTTGGTTATGACGACACTGAAAAGTTACTTTTATCAGTACCATAAAAGACGCGTATAATTTGAAAAAATTATGTTCATCAAGATTACATGAGATACCCACTCGCTCACTCATGCGTCCATTCACCATCACACATACATACATAGACACACACACTCGCACGTTCGCTTTGCTTCTCATTATTGTTTAGTTTTACTGTTTCAATAGCTACCAATGTTACTTAATCCTTGTGTTCTATTACATAAAAATTGAAATGTGTATTGATTTATATCAGCGGAGGACACTGATTCCTGTAACACAGGTTCGCCTAGCACGGGAGTCCTGGGCTTCACATGTATGGCTGTAATATTTTTATGTCAATAAAGTTATTTATTTATCACTGATAGTGGTCTTCTTTCTTATTGACGTGGCCACCTATGGTGTCGAGAGTTAATTAAGCCGCCTCTGGGAACCCCACAGGCCTCTAACTTGGCTATTTCAGACTCACTTTAACTATACAAGTCCAGGTTTCCTCACGATGTTTTCCGTCACCGATGCCTGTGATGTCCAAGATAAATAAAGTGCAAATGAATTTGAAAAAGTCACATTGGTATTTTTTTAAATTGTTGATAGGCTTGCGCTTGACCACTATTTCACCTAATGATAAGGGATGATGTGGTCGACGATGAATCACGGTTGCTTAGAAGGAATCTATTCACTCTTGACTTAAAGACTCCCAGGTTGTGCTTATACCGAGTTCCTGTGTGCTTATACCGAGATTGTTAACTTACTCACTCGTGATAACGTTAACGATCTCTTATGTCAAAATGTATACAAAAAAGAGGCTTCTATTTACCGTCACTAGACGGAACTTATCCAGTTTCAATACAAATTGACGTTTACGTTAACGCGATTGAGCGTGAGTAAAAACTCGCACTAAGGCCTCAGAACACTTTACTAGTGGTAGGTTTCGGCCGAAGGCTTGCAACCACCCACCTTGTTGCTACAAGAGGAGTTGGGTCGAGATATTGTGTTAAGGTTCTTTAAGATGTAAGCTGTGGATTTTGTAATTAATAAATAAATATTTGTTCCACTGCAGGCAGACCAACCTGACTCGCGTTGTTATGGGCCTATCGGGAGACTAGTCGCGGAGGGTAGCGGGATCCGAGGCACGGTGCGCCGCTGGCCGACCGCAGGTAGTTGGGGGCCCAAGTAGCGTGCCAGCCACACACGAATGGCCCCGCCAACTGTCGAAATATCCCGGGATGCGCCATCCTGCTGGTTGGCGACCAGACGAAAGTGCCCGATGGACATTCCCGGGGGGATCGGGCGTCCACGCAGTCACCAGACTAGTCCCCGAATGATGGCGTCCTGTCTGCGCGTGTCTGAAGGTTGTCAGCGTGGAACCTCATCTCACTTCCTTCTCCTCACCTTCCTTCACTCACAGCAATAATGCCAAGGAACAAAAAGAGAAAAGCTGAACAGTGGCAGCACTCACTCTCACATAAGGTGCACTCAGCAACATCCGAGGTCTGCACTCGAACCTTATCGCAGTCCTTCACCACCTTGAGACTGAGAAACCAGCATTTTTGTTCCTTACGGAAACGCAAATCGGATGTAGGTCGGACGTGGCGTACCTATCTTACCCAGGATTTACCCTGGAGCACAAATTCAAGCCACGTGCGGGTGTATGTGTTGCGCCATGGGATGGAGTACTACATCCATTCTCTGACGTAGCGCAGTCCGGCGTTGACCGACCATGGTTTGGTGCCGGTTAAACACAAGGCTTACCTGGCATGGGTCGACGCTCTAGTGCACAAGGCAATTGACGTAACTCAGAAGAAGAGAACCTTCAACAGGGCTGCCAAGTCCTGCAAAAAGGCGATGCGAAGGGCACGTTTTGACTATATTAGCAGAATCGGACACAAACTAGTTTAGTTTAGTTAAATTAGATACCCTGCTGGTATCAAAGGGTTTTGGTCCCTGGCCAAGTCGGTTGAATCATTCTGTCGCCCCTCACTACCACCAGCTGAGACCCGACGGGTCACTGACCCACTCCGCCGAGGACAAGGCACACTTGTTTGCCTCCCTTTTTGCGGCATCTTCGTGTCTGAACTCTGATGGCGCGCGCCCCCCTTCGTCTCCTGTTGGATGTGGGACGAGTTTGTCGGACATTCGCATCCATCAGAGGGAAGTCTGTAGGGTGTTGCGTAACCTTGACGTGAACAAAGCTAGTGGCCCCGACGGGATACCGGCAGTTGTACTAAAAACTTGTGCGCCTGAATTTTCTACTACCCTGACACGCCTATATCGCCTTTCGATAGTGACTGGAAAGGTGCCGAAGGCTTGGAAGCTAGCTAACGTTCACCCCGTGCCCAAAAAGTGTAGTCGGGATGACCCGGCCAACTACAGACCCATCTCGGTAACGTCCATTCTCTGTAAGAGTATGAAACGTGTGCTGAACAATAAGCTCCTGGCATACCTAGAAAACAACGATATCCTCAGTGACCGCCAATACGGCTTCCGCCGAAATCGCCATTCCCGTCTGGAGTGAGGCCATCGAGAGGCACGGGGAAGCGCTTGCTGTCTCCCTTGACATCTCTAAGGCTTTCGACAGAGTCTGTCATGAGAGCCTTACTGGTAAGCTTCCTACCTTCGGGCTGCCTAGTGGTCTGTGTGACTGGATTGCTGAGAAGCTTATCGGCAACGATGCACTGGTCGCCTCAAAGCTCCAGAGCCTTGAAAAAGGAGAAAAGTTCATGGAAGAAGCCCACGCAGACGTACACTCGCTGGCCTTATTCGGCGTTTTTATCGCACTCGTACGCGTTAATGTTCTCTTCTGTCCCTTATTGTCATCAGACGGCGCTTATCCAGTTTCAATACAAATTGACGTTTACGTCAACACGATCGAGCATGAGTCGCACTTAACCCACCGATCAGAGCGATTACGGAACTCATGGTGACCACTGCCCTGAGAAGAGCCGAAGAGAGAGCTTTTAAGTGACTCCGTCAAAGCTTTCCATATCGGGCATAACCTTCAGCAATTAATGAAAGAAGAGACCACGTGGAACTGTCACATGCCACAATGTAGGACTAATTTTGGTCAAACTCGTAATGGTACAACTAATTATACACGGGCGGACCGCCAAAACAAACAGTTGCGCTAATTATTTGTCATATTTAATTATATCGCTGAAGTTTCAGACCGAAGCCCGAAAGTCTAACACCCAGTCTTAGCAATAGGTCTCGTTTCACCCTGTAGGTAACTGGGTTGTGGAAGTCAGCTAAGCAGTTGCTCCTTGTTGAAGTTTTCGGAAGTCGATGACTTTGGTAGGTACCTATTTTCTTTTCGTTTTTCACACCGACTTGTGATAAGTTATTTTTCGCTTTGTAGTGTTTTTTTTTGAACTCGGTTTAGTATTTTTGTTAAAAGGTTTTTATTTCTTATCTTTTTAGTTTTGGTACCTTATATTACCATGCAAATCATTTATAGCCAGAGGGCTTTTTAGAACAATTCCAACAAGCCTAAACACGACTGGGATACATTGTTTTATTACGGAGTTCCGGTGCCTACCTTCCGGCTTCATCACCAGAGCAGTTCGATAGTACCATTTTCATTAGATTTAAATTTGCTTCATCACAGCCATTTCTTCATCAGATCCACTTCACCAACGACCAACTCGAGAGTATATAACCATACAAACAAAAAAAAAAAAATTCAAAATCGGTTTTAATTGATGGAGTAATCGGTGAACATAGAATAGAATAGATTATACTGATTATTTTGATAAAGTACATCGATCGCGATCGGTTCAGTTCCACGTCTATATGGTGTTAGCAGTGGTTTGCAAGTAAAAGGGTTTACTCGGTTCGTGACTAAAGGCCTTCTAGATGCTTGTAAACATTTGTTAACTTTTTATCTCATTTTACTTTTGTGTAATGTGTATAATCTTCTTTTTTTATAATTTCTTACGACTTATTGTCGGGCCTACATTGTCCCGCCATATCTAGGTACTAATGTTGTAATATGGAAATATTGTAAAACCAACCAGTTTTTGAAAAGAGTAACCATTGAGTTTCTTGCCGGCTCCATAGTCTCCACTGTCGACGTTTTATAAGTGCCCGTGTAGGCCTATGTGAAATAAAAAAGTTAGATTTTGTTTTTTTTCTTTAAATACAGTGACGTATTGTTTTCAATTTATACACGTTTTTACAGTTTCATGGTACCTACTACCTACCTAATACAAATTTAAAAAATCGAGTGGCATGCCTCAGAAATTGTTAATCGCGCCATCTATTGGAATCAATTATAAATAATCCATTAAATTATTATCTTTGAAATGTGAATTAAGAGCCCAATATTCCATTATTATGCTATGTTATGTTATTGTGCTTATGAGTTGATTAAACAAGAAGCATACAATTTTAACGATCAATTCTAGAAAATTTTAATTTTACTAACAATTCAAATAACAAATCGATGCATATCGCGCCATCTAGTGATATTTATTTGAAACAAAATTTTCTTTCTTAGCGTTTGGATCCCGTGCCTAAACACAGTTGGTTGGCTAGTATTATGATAAATAATAATAATACCACGGGTTGATGATTTCAGACTTATATTAACTATCTACCATAAAGTCCAAGTTTCTTCACCGATGTTAACGTTATCCAAGATAAACTTAGAACGTACCCATGAATAGATAATTCACATTGGTACTTGCCCGGATTTTAACCCTCGACCTCGAACACGACAGGCAAGGTTTTAGCTACTGGGCCAACAAGACTTTTGAGAAAGTCTCCGCAGATGATTTATTTAAACAGGGTTAGAAACGAAGATAAACTGTCAGATAATTTCACAAAGACTTAGAACGTTTAGGAATACATGCCGCACTAACGAGTCTATCTTTCGTCAACTCAATATTTTATTATTGTTATATTAACTAAGAAGTAAGATTAGTATGGATTACGAAATAATCGTTGTAGGTAAGTAGACTCTGTTTCACGGCTAAGCTAACCTTGGTAAGTGTGAAAATCCACACAAATTCTTTCTACCCACGTGTTCAAAATGTGTAATATTTTATTTTCGACAGTTAACAGGTGAAGAGAGACATAGAATAGGTATTTTTATTTGTAGATACAGTCAGGTGTATATTCTTAAGACTTGAATATTGCTAGGGAAAACGTCTATGCAAAATTGTAAACAGAGAGGGTAAAATTTGTGAGTTTGTGTGTGTGTGGAGGGTAAATCTTCATCATATGTCTACCTAGTGGGAGGCCTTACATTACTGTGTCAAAGTATGAACGGTAACTACTTTTAACAAAAAAAAACTTTTTTTTTAAATTTGGCTCTTTGGGCTAGTCTCTGAAACGGCTTAACAGATTTTGACGGCACTTTCACTGTCAGAAAGCTGATGTTATAAGGAGTAACGGCTCCTTTTAATAAAAAAAAAAAGTAGAGTTCCGCTTAAAAAAATAAATGCCTGTTTTTTTTAGTTTCACGAGTCTGATGCCTGCGTCCCTCAGAAATCACGTTAAGCCCGGTCGCGGCGGTTACGTGAAGTCAGTAGCTTGAAATATGACACCAGTCTTGTGATGGTTATCGTGTTACCCAGTTACTGGGTTGTGGAGCTCAGATATGCAGTCGCTCCATGTAAAATACTGGTACTCAGCTGAATCCGGCTAAACTGAAAGCTACAAAATAGTTCGGAGAACTGGTTGATTGAGTTTGACGTGGACGAAGTCGCTGCGTCAGTAAAAATAAAATGTTCAAATGGCAGCCGGGTATAAATACAGTATATAGTTCTCCCCAAACTTCTTGGCCGCTCTGAAGTTGGCTCTCCGATGCGCAAGGCACGAAACGGTGCTGTTATTTTATGAGATTGACTACTGCGCAGCCATTGTAGCCAACTTCAGAGCGGCCAAGACGGTTGGCGAGAACTATATTTTCCGAGGCTCGGAGGAGTCTCGGTATGATTTGATTGGTCACCCATCCACCCGACTTCGGTAACAGAACCGTACAGACTCATAATGATTATAATAAAATAATAATAGTGCATCTTTGTGGCGAGCTGGTGGGCAGTGGTGACCCCACGGACCTGATCTCCAGGGAGAAGTCTTGTCCCTCATCTCCGGTTTGTGTTAATTGGCTGACTTGAGTGGAGATTCGCAAGAGCAAACGTGCTCGGAAGAAGAAAGTTAACCCAGAAAGATGCTGGTAGGGATCTTGACCGTGCTGCCAGGATTGTCCAGATAGCCGTGGTATACCTCTTCAGTTCTCAAGCACCTCAGTATATGTTGCCCCTTGGTGCTACGTCACTAAAGTGCTGGCGACTGTTTATGGGGGGAGGAGGAATTAATTGAATGTGCAAGCCATCCCCTGCCATGTTATAACCGTGCTGATCAACAGTGGTCAGGAAGGGCCAATAGTCCTTCTATAGTTTTAGGTAAATGAGCCACGAAATCTCCCAAGCCCATAGCCCAATGTATTTTGTCTCCATATACTGCAATAGTCCTGCACCAGCCTGGGATTGTCCTTGGGTGCTCACTATAGAGCATACGGGGTTAATTGCCGGTTGGTGTCACATTTCCTGATACATGTCTAACAAGGCTTCTGTGAGTTGGCTTCGGCCCCTCGCACGCCTTTCAAAGAAGCGGGACCCCAGGGTCCCGAGATTGTCAAAGTAAAATAATATCCTGTGCCCCATATCAGTAAATATGTATTAAGCAAGAATGTAGATGAATAAAGGAGATATTAATAATTCGACATAATCCGCCGTATTTTCTCGGGTTAAAGATAAAGATATATTTATTGCATAACTGTGTACATTTAGTTCTTGTTAATAAACATTACATTTTTAGTTTCAACAGTCTACCCAAGTCGGATATGCAATAGTATTTAGAAATTAGTAACTTACAAATATAATTTTTTATCAAATAACTCATGCAGATTATAAAATACATTATCAATTAACATTTTTTTCAATTTATTTTTTAACATATTTCCATTTAATTGCTTAATTGCTGGCGGTAACTTATTGTACACACGAATAGCAGTAACATAGGTACTTTTATAATACATCATATTGTTAATAGACGGTAAATTAATGTCATATTTATATTGTTTCCGAATGTTTCTTTTTAAATTTGATTTGAAATTAAAATATTGCATATTATTTCTAACAAATAAACATAATTCCAGTATATAAATACCAGTCAGTGTCAGAAAACCCTCCGTTCTGATGACATCTCTTAATGATTCCGTACTATACATGTTATATATTGTCTTAAGACATTTCTTCTGAAGAATAAATGTGGATTGTACGTTTGTCGAGTTCCCCCAATATATGACACCATAAGTTAACAGTGGGTACACATTGGTGGTTCCGTATGGTGCCGGACGGTTCCGTATGGTGCCGGACGTAAAGAATTTCACCATCCCATGTCTTCCAGTGGGTGTCGTAAGAGGCGACTAAGGGACAAACCAGAGAATGGGCAGTAGCGTTCTCTGTGCGTCTATAACAACCATACTGCGATCGCCAACCCGCCTGCCAAGCGTGGCGATTATGGCAAAACCCCCCAATGAATAGCACAAATAAAAAATGGCCCCTAGTACCCGGCTGCTTGCCTACCCTCGACTACGGTAGCGGTCGAGGCTACGGCATGGCAAGGGGTGCTAAGAATCTCCGGACGAGATCCGGCTACCCCAACAATCACCGACGACTGGACCTGGCAACGTACAACACGCGCACACTTCGGACCGACGAGAAGGTCACCGAACTCGAGGAAGAATTGAGCAGGTTGCGATGGAGTATTATAGGGTTATCTGAGGTCCGAAGAGAGGGGGAGGACTCGATAATCCTCAAATCCGGTAACCTGCTCTATTTCCGAGAGGGTGACCGGCAGTCCCAGGGTGGTGTCGGGTTTATCATCCACAAGTCCCTTGTGAACAACGTGGTGAAGATCGCGAGTGTGTCGACCAGAGTGGCGTACCTTATACTCAGAATTTCCTTAAGATATTCGCTGAAGGTCATACAGGTCTACGCCCCAACCTCGGCACACCCCGACGATGAGGTAGAGACCATGTATGAGGATATCTCCAGAGCCATGCATGGTTTCAAAACTCACTTCACTGTTGTCATGGGGGACTTCAACGCGAAACTGGGCAAACGAGACGAGGATGAGCTGCAAGTGGGGCAATTTGGAGTTGGACAACGGAACCACTGGGGTCACCTACTGGCCAGTTTTATGGAGAAGGAGGGCCTCTATATGAAAGCGTGAACACAGGAAGTGGACCTGGCAGAGCCCCGATGGTGCAACAAAAAATGAGATCGACTTCATCATGTCAACCAAGAAGCAAATGTTCAATGATGTCTCTGTGATCAATTCGGTAAAAACTGGGAGCGATCACCGCATGGTAAGAGGCACATTGAACATTCATATTAAGCTTGAAAGGTCTCGACTGATGAAGTCCACGCTCTGGCAGATCCAGGTCCAAAACCCCCAGGAGCTTTCAGCTCGAACTCCAGAATCGTTTCGAATGCCTAGGGAGCTCCGTGGATGAATACAGCAACGGGTTCGTGGAAGCTGTCCATACGGTCGGGTCTAAGTTTTTCAAGACCCGTCGTACAGATAGAAACAAAAAGCTCTCTGATCATACCCTCAAGCTTATGAAGGAGAGGCGTGAGATGATCCTGCAGTCTTCAGATGAGGCATGCAAATACCGGCAGCTCAATAGACAGATCTCTAAATCCTTGAAAAGAGACCTCCGCCGATTCAATACCGAGCGTATTAAAGACGCGATCGAGCGAAATAAAGGCTCCAAGGTGTTTGCAAGGGATCTGGCTATTGGGCAGAGCCAACTCACGAAACTGAAGACCGACGATGGCAGGATTGTATCCGCCAAACCGGAGCTTCTAAGGGAGATCGAGACATTCTATGGGCAGTTGTACACATCGATCAGCAAGCCCGTTGCGAGTCTAGCAAACGACCCAAGAGCTAGATTGACCCGGCACTATACCGAAGATATCCCGGACGTCAGCCTGTACGAGATTAGGATGGCTCTGAAACAGCTCAAAAACAACAAGGCGCCGGGTGATGACGGAATTACGGCCGAACTCCTGAAGGCGGGTGGCAAACCGGTCCTTAGGGCCCTTCAGAAGCTGTTTGATTCCGTCATACTCGAGGGCAAAACGCCACAGGCATGGTGCAGGGGTGTGGTGGTACTCTTCTTCAAGAAGGGCGACAATGCCCGGGTGAAGAACTATAGGCCCATCTCACTTCTTAGCCATGTCTACAAGTTGTATTTAAGAGTCATCACGAATCGTCTCGCGCGCAGGTTTGACGATTTCCAGCCCCCCGAACAAGCCGGATTCCGAAAAGGCTTTAGCACCGTAGACCACATACATACGCTGCGGCAGGTTATACAGAAGACCGAAGAGTATAACCTGCCTCTATGTTTAGCGTTTGTGGACTACGAGAAAGCCTTCGATTCGATCGAGACTTGGGCTGTACTGCAGTCTCTCCAACGGTGCCAGATCGACTACCGGTACATTGAGGTGTTGAAGTGTTTGTACAAAAACGCCACCATGTCAGTCCGTCTTCAGGATCAGACCTCGAAACCAATCCTTCTCCAGCGCGGCGTGAGACAGGGAGACGTCATTTCTCCAAAACTGTTCACTGCTGCGCTGGAGGATGTCTTCAAGGTTCTGGACTGGAGGGGGCTGGGCATCAACGTTAATGGCGAGTACAGTACTCACCTTCGGTTTGCCGACGACATAGTGGTCATGGCTGAGACCATGGAGAGCCTCAGTAAAATGCTCGATGACCTCAGTAGAGCTTCCGAAAGAGTGGGTCTTAAAATGAAAATGGACAAAACCAAGATCATGGTGAATGCCCATGTAACACCCACTCCTATCAAGGTCGGAGACTCTACACTCGAAGTTGTAGACCATTATGTCTACCTGGGACAAACGGTCCAGTTGGGTAGGTCCAATTTCGAGAAAGAGATCAACCGTCGAATCCGACTCGGCTGGGCGGCGTTCGGGAAGTTGCGTGGTATCTTCTCGTCCAATTTACCGCAGTGTCTCAAGACAAAAGTCTATGACCAGTGTGTGTTGCCAGTGATCACCTATGGAACCGAGACGTGGTCGCTCACAATGGGCCTTATCAGAAAGCTCAAAGTCACCCAAAGGGCAATGGAGAGGGCTATGCTCGGAATTTCCTTGCGTGATCACGTCAGAAATGATGATATCCGCAGGAGAACCAAAGTTACCGACATAGCCCGAAGAATTGCCAAACTTAAGTGGCAGTGGGCAGGGCACATTGCTCGCAGAACGGATGGCCGATGGGTCCGAAAAGTTCTGGAATGGCGACCGCAAACCGGAAGACGATACGCTGGAAGGCCTCCCACTAGGTGGACTGATGACCTGGTTAAGGTTGCGGGAAGGCGCTGGATGCGAGACGCACGGGATCGGTCAATGTGACGACGCCTGGGGGAGGCCTATGTCCAGCAGTGGAAGTCTTTCGGATAAAATGATGATGATGAATGATGGGTACACATTTCCAAAATAAGCATTTCTAGTAACACTTGGATTTGTAATTTCCGCCAGAACTGACAATGCGTAGCAGGCACTGGATATTGTTTTATTAATCTTTTCAATATGTGCCTTCCAGTTCAAATGTTGATCTATTGTGACTCCCAAGAAATTTGTGTCTTTTACTTCTTCAACCGCTGTATCAGACATGGTTACATTCAGTTTAGTATGTTTACTTTTATAAATTCTGATAGTATAGGTTTTTCTCGTCTAGCTAACAAGGAGTACTTTCATATACACAACCTTGTAGCAGCATCTCGCTCTGAAATACACTCTTGTGGCATCGGAGGTGCCGTACTACAGATATGTGCCCGACCCAGTTCTCGAAAATGGCAATATCACATTGTACTGGGATCGGTCCATTATCACTGACAGGACTATTGTAACCAATAAGTCTGATATTGTAGTGGTGGACCGAATCGAGAGGCGTGCAATGATTGTTGACATTACGACGGGAACCTCGTGAAAGCCGAGAAAGATAAATAAATCACGTATCTTGACTTGGCTCGCGAGTTTATCGACATGTGGAATTTGGACACAGCGATAATTATACTGATAGTCGTGTCAGGCAATGGCTTAATATCCTCGAGCCTCGACCAACACCTTGAGAGGCTCTCGTTAGGCGGTTGGGTTGAGATTCAGAAAGCAGTACTTCTGGATACGGCTCGTATTGTTAGGAGGTTCCTCTCTCTGAAGCACTGACCGGCCGGTAGCTTGGACCCTGTTCCCGATACCGGTAGGCGTCTTTATTATATTTTATAAAAGTTTTTTTTTTTTAAGAAATATTTAGTAATGTGGAAAATAAGAAGAATGTGAAATAAAGGAAATAAATATTTTAAGAAAATATTTTTCGTCAACGATATTCGGTGTCGTCGTGGCCCAGTGGCTTAGACCTCGCCTCTCGTGCTTGAGGTTGTGAGTCTAAATCCTGACAAGTGCTAATGTATATTTTTCAAATTCATATTTACTTTCTAAGCTCAAACAGTCGGAATGCGAGTTATACCTACTGTTACCGACCTCCGACTTTGGATATACCAGCTTGACTTAATTCTACAATACGTATAGTACATCTTTTATTTTGAATGTTAATCTTCTAATATATTCATAATAAGTATTCTGAATGATTAAAACCTCTTAGGACAACATCCGCTTGTCATCTTTCGGTGTAACAAATAAATAGTAAAGTTAATCACTACGCAAGATTCCATGATAAATATTACTGGCAATAATTGTTATTTAATATTAGTTATTTTATTAAGTAATTCAATTTGATTATTACATTAATATAAGTTTATTGGAATAATATATAAAGCGGATGTGTTAGGCAGTTTGAATTGTTGGCGGCGACCGCCATTGTTGATACTACGAATTGTAAGGCGAACGCTTGTCAGATTGTTATTTTGAAAATAGCTGAGAATAAACACTTTGTAAATTATACGAGTGCTGTTTCTGTTCTGTGACCAGCCTATCCTGACCACTGGTTCACACTACGCTCCTCGAGTTCGGTATAGTGTCGGTACATTTACAGTCGCAGTAACGAACGAACGGTGTGATGGTGTACCGCGCGACTGTAGGTAATTATTTCAAGGACAGAACGAGTCACAATACTGTATAGATATCATTACCGTGGTTACAGGCTAGTATTATTATTATACTAGGCGACGCAAAAGTAAGCCTATTGTATTTTCAGGCGAGATCAATGAGCAATCACATTCCTTTTTACCGACTTCCAAAAAAGGAGGTTAGCATTTCGATACGCATGTATGTTATATTGTTGGCATTACACAATATTCTCCTAAACACGTGTGCCAAATTTCATAAGTGTATGTATGTTAGTTTGTATGTATGATTGTCCATGCTTATCTCCGAAACTACTTATCGGATAGTGATCATTCTTTTTAATTGCATTAGGTATCTCTCAACTTACGGAATAGTGCAAGTTTCATCAAAACCGGTTCAGCGGTTTTCAAAATATGAAACACTAGAGGACGCCTCACGGTTTCACCCGCGTAGTTCCCGTTCCCGTGAGAATACAGGGATAAAAAGTAGCCTATGTCACCCGGGGATAGAGTAGCTTCCCAACGGTGAAAGAATTTTTGAAATCGGTCCAGTAGTTTTGGAGCCTATTCGGTACAAACAAACAAAAAATCTTTCCTCTTTATAATATTGGTATAGATACAACTGAACTCCTTAGCGACAAACAGCACGAATGTGTAAATTAAGTTATTATTGGTAACTATTTTGTCAATCCTTTAGTTACATTATTATAGAACTTGCTCACTTTTTAGTGATTGGGTACTAAAACTAAAAAGAAAGAAATAAATACATGTGAGAGCACAGGCATGTGGTACACAGTTCGAATTACAATTCAATTCAAGCCTCTTTCATATATTTTTTTAATTTTTTATTATTCGTTATAGGCTCGCGTTTGACCACTATCTCGCCTGATGTTAAGTGATGATATGGTCGAAGGTGGAGCACGCTTGCCTAGAAGTAACCTATTCACTCTTGACTTGAACACCCCTAGGTTGTAGCTTTCAGGAAACAAGGACGCCGGCAGGGAATTCCACTCCTTAACTGTACGCACAATGAAAGTATTTTCAAAACGCTTTGTGCGTATAGGTGGGATATCCACCATGTACCGATGGCACATTGCCGTACGTCTTGTAGTTCGATGATAAAAAGGGCAAGGCGGAATCAAATTGTGCAGTTCCGTCGCACACTCCCCGAAATGTAACCGATAAAAAACCGACAAGCTGGCAACTCGGCGACGATGTTCCAGGCTCTAGAGCTTTGAGGCAACCAGTGCTTCGTTGCCAATAAGCCTTTTGGCCCGTCTGTCAATCAACTCAAGTGCATCAAGCTGGTATTTAGCAGATCCATCCCAGAGGTGAGAGCAGTACTCCATGCATGACCGAACTTGCGCTTTATACAAGTTGAGCAGCTGTTCAGGCGTGAAGTACCGTCTCACCTTCGCAAGGATCCCCAACTTTTTTGCAGCCAATTAAGCCTTTGCCCCCAATGTATGGACTAAAATTGAGGGGCGATGTTAACGTAACACCAAGAAGGTCGAGATGGTCCGTTATCGGCACGGTTACACCACGGAAGGATGGAGCCGGGTGGAATTGGCTCTTTTTTGCGGAAAAAAGACACGCCTGGGTGTTAGCAGCATTGAAACTGACTACATTGGCATTGCCCCATTTGGAGACTGCCTCCAAAGACAGGTTCAAGTGCTCAACCATGGCCTCCCGAAGAGACCGGACTTGAGGCCCAGTAGCCCGTGCGCCAAACACGTATCTCTCAGTAACAGTGCTGTCGTCTGCATACCCAAAGGTCCCGGGTTTTAGCAGGTCATTAATGTGCAGCAAGAACAATGTTGCCGAGATCACTGACCCGTGAGGGACTCCGGCGTTAATACGTAACTGACCGGACGAGCAGCCATCGATAACCACTCGGATGGACCGATCCCTCAGGAAGTCTGCAATCCAGTCACACAGACCACTAGGCAGACCGAAGGAAGGAAGCTTACCAATAAGGCTCTCGTGCCAGACCCTGTCAAAGGCCTTCGATATGTCAAGGGAGTCAGCAAGCGCCTCCCCGTGCTTCTCGATGGCCTCACTCCAGATGTAAATGGCATACGTTAGAAGATCCCCAGTTGACCGGTTTCGGCGGAAGCCGTATTGACGGTCACTAAGGAGGTCGTTGTCTTCTAGGTATGCCAGGAGCTTATTATTCAATACACGTTCCATACTGTTACAGAGGATGGACGTTACTGATATGGGTCTGTAGTTGGCCGGGTCCGCTCGACTACCCTTCTTGGGCACGGGCTGAAAGTTCGCTTGCTTCCAATCCTTCGGCACTTTTCCAGTCACCATCGAAAGGCGATAAAGGCGTGTCAAGATCGGAGACAATTCAGGCGCACAAGTTTTAAGTACAATTGCTGGTATCCCGTCCGGGCCACTAGCCTTGTTCACGTTAAGGTTTCGCAGCACCCTACAGACCTCTCTCTGATGGATGCGAATTTTCGACATAGTCGTATCACATCGAACAGCAGAAGGAGGGGGCCGCGTGCCATCAGTATTCAGACGCGAAGATTCGCAGCAAAGAGAGAGGCAAACAAGTTAGCCTTGTCCTCAGCGGAGTGGGCCAGCGACCCGTCGGGCCTCAGCAGTGGTGATAGTGGGGCGACAGAAGTTTCATTCAACCGATTTGGCCAGGGACCAAAACGCCTTGCTACCTGCAGGGTGTGAAGCGAGTTTGTCCCCGATTTTGCTAATATGGTCAAACCGTGCCCTTCGCATCGCTTTTTTGCAGGACTTGGCAGCCCTGTTGAAGGCTCTCTTTTTCTGACTCACGTCATTTGCCTTGCGCACACGAGCGTCGACCCATGCTAGGTATGCCTTGTGTTTAACCATGTTTGCGCGGTGACACTCGGCACCAAACCACGGACGGTCAACGCTGGACACCGTTACGTCAGAGAACGGAATGTAGTACTCCATCCCCAGACGCAACAGATCTGTCACTGCGTCAGCGCATGACGATGGGTCATCCGAAGACAAGCAAGTGGGCCGCCAAGGATAGCATGCGAAGAAAGATCGCATACCATCCCAATCTGCTGACTTGTACCGCCAAACGGCCACCCGGGGGAGGGTGCCTCTTGGGCTAGGATCGGGCGGGGAGTAGACGGATACAGATTTAACCAGACAGTGTTCGGAATTACCCAAATGTGATGATCTGAAGGTCTGGATCAGTTGTCAGCAGAAGGTCCAAGCAATTGGCTGTATGTGAATCAACATCTGGCACCTTCGTAGCCCCTTGGACCAGCTGGGTGAGATTTAGCGCAATCGAAAGATTTCGCATCTCTCGTCCAGCATGGTCAGTGCACTGGTATGGGAAGAGCCACTCTTGGTGGTGGGCATTAAAGTCCCCCAGTAACACTAGTTGGGCGGAGGGGTACCGTAGCTGAGCCACATCTGCCGCTTCACTCGGGTACTGTGTGAGCCTGGTTGTCTCCAGATCACCGCTATGCGATCGGTAGACACAGGCATAGATGTTGTGTTAGGTTAAGTTGAGGTTGAGGTCTGCCCTCGGATGTTGCTAAGGTGCACCTTATGTGAGAGTGAGTGCTGCCGCTGTTCAGCTTTTTTTTCTCTTGTTCCTTGGCATTATTGTTGCGAGTGAAAAGGAGGGAGAGGAGATGGAAGTGAGATGAGGTTCCACGCTTGCAACCTACAGACACGCGCCGATAGGACGCCATCATTGGGGGACTGGTCTGGAGACTGCGGGGACGCCCGAGCCCCCCCAGGAATGTCCATCGGGCACTCTCGTCTGGTCGCCATCCAGCACGATGGCGCATTCCGGGATTTTTCGTCAGTTGGCGGGTCAGCCTTTCATGTGGGGCTAGCACACTACTTGGGCCCCCAACTACCTGCGGTTGGTAAGCGGCGCACCGTGCCTCGGATCCCGCTACCCTCCGCGACCAGTCTCCCGATACGTCCATAACAGCGCGAGCCAGGCCGGCCTGCCTGCAGTGAAACAACTATTTCGACCCAACTCCTCTAGTGGCTGCACCGAGCATCATACCGGAACACGACTAGGCCGCTTGGCAGTACGTCTTTGCCCGGTGGGTGGTCACAAGCCTTCGGCCGAAGCCTACCACCAGTTTGTCACCTGATTTGCACCACCCGGGGACCACGTGTAGGGAATCGAATGGTGTACACTCCTACGGACGTGGGTGATTCAGCCCCCAAAACACCCAAAACAGTTCGACCTAAGTGGCCATCTTCTGCTTAACCGGAGACTAATCTCTTAGCCTACCAGCCAGGCTCATCCTCTTTCCACTAAAGCGAGCCTATTTAGACGTTTTTCCAAATAACAAGACATCACGCAGCAACAACTACCAGTGATACCCGTCTCACAATTTATTTTAGAATTAGGTTAGTAAAAAATCAGTAATTGCGTAAAATATTTGATTAGTTATTAATAATGCCTTTTACAAATACTTTGAATCATTTTAGCTACCAATTATTTTATTTAAATGTACTAACAGTCACAGTGGATACCCTCCTTTTTATTTTTATTAAATTATAACTTAAACACAAATAAACAAATCATGAAATTAACAATACTTAATTTAAGACGATTTTAAAACACAATGCAAAATCACATATTTATTCATTACTGATTTTAGGCACTTTTAGGTACCGATTCGTATTTCCGCTAAGCCATCAGATGTTTTGACGTTTGTTACAGACTGTGGTACTGCTTTCATTTGCCAGCGCTATCATACATTTCACAAAAAATAAAATGAATTCTAAAACAAAACACTAAAGGCCAAAAATTACTTTCGTTTCAGAAGTCTGTGTCTTTGGTACGTCTTGTTTTTATAGTTTTCAACACCACTACTTATTCTACTGACGCCATAGAGTTCAAAGCTTGATATGTCCTAAAAAGTGCAGTCGCATACGGTCGATAATGAAGAGAAAATAGATTACAGCGTAGTGCACCGAACTGGGCGACCATTTTAATAATAGATTCGTTGACGTTGAGATGAGTAGAGAGGGCATGGAGTCGATGTCGCAACTAAAATTTTTTTTTAACTACACAGTAAAGATATCTCTTGTCACTGCGACAAACTAGTAGTGAGAGAGTTCTCGCCGGCGATCGTCTCTTTTATTGACACGGGATCTATATCATTTGTCCGTTTCTTTAGCAATAATATAGTCGATAGCTAATCGCTTTCTCGTCGACGGTGGGACAAAGACAACTGCCTTCTACGGGCATTTGGGGCACTTTAAGCATGTGTCATATTCTGCACAGGAGCACCGAACTCACATTTTGTCATCCGACGGCAGTTCTATCTTGCTACTGATTGAGGTTAATCAGGTATTTTTCGTTGTCATGGTGACTGATTTATTTACTAAAAGGTTTTTTTTTATGGTAAGCGAAGATGTGGTCGACGGTGAAACAAGATTGCCTAGAAGTAACCTATTCAATGTGGACTCAAAGACCCCGAGATTGTAGATATCAGGAAACAAAGATTCCGGCAGAGAATTCTACTCCTTAGCTGTGCGCACAATGAAAGTATTCGCAAAACGCTTTGGGTGGCATTGCCACTATGTAGGTACCGATGGCGCATTGCCGTACGTCTTGTAGTCCGATGATGAAACGGGTAGGTGGAATTGGATCGTGCAATTCCAACTCACACTCCCCGAAGTGTAACCGATAAAAACCGACAAGCTAGCAACTCGGCGACGATGTTCAAGGCTCTGGATCCTTGACTTGACCAATGCCTCATTGCCGATGAGCCTCTTTGCCCGCTATTTCAAAAATTAGGACTTAGCATTTGTCTTAGTATCAATGAAGTAGCAGACACTTTATTATAGTTACCATAAACCGATAATAACATCTTCTTCTCTCGCGATCTTATCCTTTTTATTTGTGGTCGGCCTTCGCTACCCTTTTTCTCCACAGTGCACGGTCTAGACCTTTGCTGGCGTCCAATTTTACTTCCTACAGGTCTTTTTCAACCGTCGTGAAGTAAGTGGCAGATGGTCTTCCTCAACCGCGTTTCGCTGTTGCCAAGTTTAGGTCAAACTTCACCATTGACAATCTGACCGTCTTTGAATGTGGCCATACCTTTGGAGTCAATTTTCTTTCACTTTGATGGCTATAGACTTGCCCAACATTATATGAGACTTCTCATTAACAGGTGGCCTGTGGGTGGTGGTTTACTAATGATAAGCTTAAGATATATTGGCATAATTAACATTGGCATAATGAAATTACAGCAAAATGATCATTACGCATAAATGTTTTGCCATAATATATATTGCCGTAAATACTGTTGACATAACAGTAATGAAGCATAATGTTACTAACGCATAATGATTTCGCAGCTCAAGGGTAGCCCAAGGGCCACCCCCACCGCACCTTAACCTTATCCAATTGAGTCCTAAACCTTTTGTTTTGCCCGGACGTGTGCAGTATGTGGGACTCTAACCCACGAAAACTTCACCGTGTTCCTCTATGCCGGTGGGAACACAGGGGGGTGACCACAAGCTCTTAGAGTAAGGTTATTTTGAGTGTGTGTAAGGGACAGATGTATATGACGTGTATACATCTGTCACTTACTCGATCTCAAAATAACCTTACTCTAAGAGCTTATGGTCACCCCCCAGGTAGGCGTAAGCGCTCATCCGCCGCGGCTGTCCGTTACCGGACGCTCCTCTGGGGAGTACCCCCCATCATTGCACACCGTGACCATCCCAGGAACCAAATCTGCACATGGGTGCCAGACGACCCCGTGAATGACACCCTTGGTCCCCATGTGACGGGTAAGGTCAGTGGCCCCACCGCCTACTTTTTTCCAGTTCACCAAGCTTCGGCTACCGAGTCCCCTGCCATGTCAATGCGAATACCCACCGGTGAGAAATTGAGTCTTAACCAAACTTAACCTACTATTCAACATAAAATCATTTTGACGAATAAATATCCGCGTCAATATAAATCCCGCCCAAATATGATGCTCTGTCTTGTCTGGTTAGGGAGTTGCTGTGATCCCGGCTCCATCATGAGACCAGCTCAATAGTATAGAATTATTTAAATGTTTCCAAAGCTACATAAGTACGCCAAGTTTCAACCTATTCGGATGCCAGGAAGTACTTCAAAAATGGATTACTAGTTGCCGGACACACATATGAAAGCAAGGTAATAAAAAATTTAAAGCTTGTAATAAAAATGAAAATAAACCGGCCAAGTGCGTGTCGGACTTCGCACAGTTAAGCTTGCGTACCAAACCTTAAAAATAATTTGGTTGTAATACGAAACATATCTTTTTCACTTCTCATGCTCTGAAATTGCTTATTTGTGCAGGATATAGGCTGCACAAAATCGATTTTTGTGCACAAGTGCATTAACGTATGTACTTATAAATGTATCTATATTAAGGCAAAGAAAATGAGCCATACAGCCAAACACAATAAAAATTTCACAGATAGAATTTGTTATTTTATAATATTTACTTTAATTTATTTGCCTTTTATGTGTTTTTTAAGACATAAAAGATATTAAAATTTAAATTGAAATACGGTAGGTTATTTAATTGATTTAAAAAATATATATATTACAAAATTAATTTAATATTAGGCTGTATAGGTCTGCAGTCCAAGCCTAATATCAATGTCGTAAGATTTTAAAAAAGCGGCGGGAAACAGGTCTTGTTTTTTCGTGCGTTTATTAATTTCTTCAAATTTGCTAAAATTGTTAAAAATGTCCAATGAAGAAGATGATTTAGCACTCTCTCCTAATACGCTTATATTGTATGTATGTATTGTATGTTATTAAGTCTAAGTAATATTATTTTTGATATTTTGTACACTGACAACCCTAAATTCTTCTCCTATCTTTCAGTCCATCCAAAGGTTGTCTGTAAGAGATTGCCTAGTGCGATAAGACCGCCCATTGTACACTTGTATATTTGAACGTTTGTCCTGTATATTTTTTTTGTGGTGTACAATAAAGTATATAATAATAATAATAATAATAATAATTTCAAAGTTTATGGTACTTTGAATATTAATTAAAGAAATGTTATGTTATACTACTGTTTAATTTCCTCGCAATCGAAATGAAAAGCAGAGTTTATAACTCGTCCACAAAACCATTTTATCCTCGACATCACTATCAGCTGCTAATAGTCTCGGATAAAAATGGTTCGTTTTGTGCATTCTTTGTAAAATCTACTATATCAATATATTGGTATTTTTTTGTAAAGTTTAGGCAATAATAAACGTTATCACCAGAGTTCAAGATCATAGGTCAATGGAAAGTATTAAAATCTTTGGAACAAAATTTTGTAAAAAAAATGCTAGCTTTAGTGGCTTCTCATTCCTTTGTTTTCTACTCTTTTTTTAAACAAGACACAGGTATTTATCAACTCAACGAGCTCTAAACAACGATACCCCACTCGATGGTCAGCATTTTTTATGACAATTTGTTTGGTAATAAGATGCTTATACTGTGAAAATTTTAAGACTGTAGCTCCAACCTTGTTTGACTGTAAAACGCGTGTGACAGACGACCGACGGACACGTGAGTGACGGCAATAGGGCTCCGTACGAAGGGTCCACCCTTTTCGGGTACGGAACCCTTAAGGTTAAACTAGTCGACGGCACGAACTATTTTGTGCGCGAGGTTAAAATGCATGCTATCTCATCCCACAACACGTGCGAAATATGTAGATGCTGTGATGAGCAGTAAGAAGCTAGTTCGCGTACGAATTAGCACTTCTGCAATCTTTTATCGAAATGGATGATGATTTAGGACGAAAACGAGCGCGCGAAATTTTATAAACAGACCTTTGGGAGTCTAGATTTCATGAAAAAACTACTGAATGTATCTGATCAAAATAAAATTATTTGGATTGTTGAATTACTAATCTATCCCTGTATGGAGGCCGTTTTTTAATTTTCCTTCTTCTTATGGTATTTATTTGCGCCCAAAGATACGTTAAAATTAGTGTTGAAATATGGAACTTTCGACGCTCATAACTTTCAAATATTTTATTTTTTTATTTTTTCGGTTCCATACAGATATATACTTACATACGATTCCATAAATTGATATCTTTTTTTTATTTTGAAAGTACATCGTCAAACAGTGGAGTAATCTGTAGACTACGTTTGTATGGAAGAATTTTTGACTTGTGTACCCTTAAAAGGATGAATGATTTTACAGCTAGTTTGTTTTCCAACATATTTTATTTCGTGGTGATGTTCAGTTAAGTTTTTTTTTTAATTTACTGTAATAGCAACTCCATGCCTCTCTACGTCGTGTAGTCAATGTAAAACGAAGAACATAAGCCAGTTTGCGCCTGTACGTTAACAAAACCAGCGCGTAATACGAAATAATAAAAATAATACTCACAGATACTAAAAATAATAAGAGCAAACGGCTATTTAAGAACTGGCAAGTCATTTGAAGTCATATATAACAGCTTTTATCAATAATTTATTGAGTTTCTATCTTATTTTGATGTTTAGGAATCGTAATTTTTTACAATATTTTATTTGTCTCAAATGAGCTTTTTTTTATTTATCAGCTGTCATAATTGCCCGCGTTAAATGACATGTTTTGTTGAAAAAAGAAAACTTTATGGTGAATTAAAAATAGTGAAGTGCTTCGTAAGTGTGTGGACAGATGAAATATGATTAACGGTATTACGGTTTTTGTGATTTTTGTTAAAATTAACGTATTTTTTGCGTAAAATTGACGTAAACATAGGTTTTTTTTTTTTGTAAATCATTGCGTTAGTAATTGATCTTCATACTTATTCTCTTTGGGAAGGTCCAAATTATCGGCATTTTTAGTAGGTACCTAACTTTAACCAAAAATGTCGTGATGGTCCAGTGGCTAAGACCTCGCTTCTCGTGCTTGAGGTCGTGGGTTCTTCTCGGGCAAGTACCAATATTACTGCAAATTCATATGTACTTTCTAAATTTATCTTGGGAATTGCTGACAACGGTGAAAGAAAACATCGTGGGGAAAGCTGGACTTATAGTTATTATAAGTCTGGAATCGCCAACCCACCTTAAGCCAGCATCAATGGTGATCAAAGCTCGTGCCTTCTCTGTATGAGAAGAGGCTTTTGGTCAGTTACAGGCTGGTATTATTACTTTCCATAACTTTCTTACGACTAATTTATACCCCTAAATAAATTTTAAAATTATCTATAATAATATTAGGGTTGAAAAGTGCCTACTGCCAAATAATATCAAATAACAAAAAACCGGCCAAGTGCGAGTTGGACTCGCGCACCGGGGGTTCCGTACAATTCGCTACATTCACCAAAATAGTTAGGTAACATTACTGAAGTTCGTAAACAACTACCGAAAATATAAAGTAAGAAACACTTGTCCCCATACATCGATATAAGTCCCGGTCAGTTTACCAACTGTAAATAAGTTTCTTTTTTTTATGCATGTTCAAGTTTACGATTTGCGGTTTTTCCCCTTTACTTGTGCTATAAGACATTGCTTCTTGCCAAATTTCATGGTTCTAGGTCAACGAGAAGTACTCTTCTTTAGTTTGCATTCCCCTGCGATTCGTCAAATTTACGACTTAAAAGGCGATATCTTTTGGTTCCGTTGTTCTAGAAGTTTTACTTTTTCACACTTGCAAGGGGTTTCAGACTTGAGAATAAGATATTAATCTCAACTTGATACCTCCAGGCGTTCCAGAGAAAAAGGTCTTGAAACACGGACAGACAGACAACTAAGCAATCCTATAAGGGTTTCTGTTTTTCCTTTTGAGGGATGGAACCCTAAAAATGGATATTTTTGGAAATAGGCGATTTTTACTAAAGAAATGCTTGCAATCATTGGATGTAACATCAGTGACACCATCCATAATTTAGACCAATTGAATGCATTCATGTAACACACAAACTGAATTGTTTTTGATAAGACTTGACCAAACCAAAAGTACTAGGCCATCATGATATCAAGAGAGTAATTGATCAAAGCTCTATCAGCGACCAATCAACCAGGAAGCTTCAGATTCTCTACAAACTATCAAATGAGGTCATTATAAATAATGCCCCAGGTCGCTTAGCCAGTCTTGGCGAGTGACGCTGAGTTTAAATGTCAAAGGATGGTTGGCAGCTCGAAATAAATAGTGTAATCGAGTTTTGAGGGCGCGGTGCAGAGAGACGACTTGGCTTTGTTATGTATGAAACTTTTAAACTAATTAACAAGGCAAGTTAAATTAAAGCCTTTAATAAAACAAGCTTTTATAACTTGTCTTGTTTAGTTAGTAGTAAGTTAGTGTGTAGGTCACATCCTGCAACTGAATTTTAAAACAGTTATCTGAGCTGAGCTGAATTTTTGCAAACACGTTTGGTTGGGATGAAAACGCACGGTTAGTTTAACGCTGTTGTTCCGTATTTGGCCATCCACACCCACTTGTAAAACTTACCCTATGTAGGGGTTTTAAACTGACTTCCCAAAAAGGAGGCGGTTCTAAATTCGGATGTCTATATTTTTTTTGTATGTTCGGTCATAACTCTGTCATATATAAACGGATTTGCATAATTATTTTTTGTTCGTAAGAAGTTTATTCCGAAATGTTCCCATTTAAATTTGGTAAAGATTTGATATATACAACAGAACTCTTCAATAAATGACGGCAAATCTCTCAGGATTGCTGCAATCGCATGTCTGTTTATTGTATTGTACGTATACACCATTTCATAACATACCATCACGCCTGTATGCTCTAAACGGGTACGCAGATGTGTACAGTTCACCCTGGTACACTCTCATTCCACTGGTTATGTTCAAGTTACATGTTATTCCTGTAATCTATTCTAGCATCACTGTGAACATTATAGGTACCTTAATATAGAACTTGTCCATTATGTACCACTAAAAAGTGAAAAATAAAAATCTTTTTTAAAATTTTTTTTTCATTATATCTTACTATTATAATACTTGAAGTTGGAAGTTTAGAGTATGTGATGCTCACTCAAATGTCTCTGATAGTGGCGCATGTGTTGGATAATTCGGTTCCCTTCATGACGTTTGAGCTGAGTGGTGCTAACCCATGAGTCATGTTCGTGAACGGGCGCCTTTAGCTGGGCCTGGTCATTTCTTCTAAATGTTTGGTTCTAGGACATGCCGGTTTCCTTTAAGTTTTGAGAGCCTAGTTTCGAACCCACGACCTAAAACTTGTAAGTCGCGGCCCTTACCACTGCACTACCACTGCTCACGTACCTTTAAATGTTTTAATTGAAATTACTTACAGTTTGAAATCACTTCTTATGATTTCTATAAAGAGACTGTTGGTGAGTCAATCCCAGTTGAAACTATAAACATTGATAAAACATTACATGCAATGTACGTTGAAACGATGTTTTCCTTTGCTAACTACCGAGTGATAAATTAATTCGTTTATTTGTACAGCGAAAAACACTTTAGTAAGAATAAACATGATATTCTTAACCTGAATTTCGTATTAGCATTATCATCGTTTAAGGTTCCCATTGCTGGGACACAAGGCCAGAGTGGGCCGTAGTCCACGGGCATAGTACGGGTCCGTAGATGTAACGTGTCTTCGAATTTTTGGCTGTAGTACATAGGGTTTCTTCAATGTTTTCCTTCACTACTTGAAGATCAGTGGCGTTGAATCGCGCAAAGTAAAGTGCCTGTTTAAGTTTAAACAGATGGCCTTTTTTATGGTTTGTTTGCTCTTGACTCTAGTCTAGGTCAGAGGTGACAGAGTCAACGATGGAGTGAGCTTACCCAGAAGAAGCCTGTTCACTCTAACTTTTAAAAGATTCAGGTTGAATGCGTTCGGAAACACAGACGCAGTGAGTACCACTCATTCACTGTGCCCATTATGAAGGATGATTAGAAGCGCTTGGTGCGAATTGGTGGAATGGCAACCAGGCAATGATGGCAACTTGCAGTGCGTCTAGATTTCCAATGGTAACAGGGAGCCGGTGGGATGAGGTCGTGGAGTTCTTGAGCACACTCACCGAAGTACAGTCTGTGGAAGACCGACTAGCAGGCAAACTTGCGGCGATGCCTGCAATACTCCATGCAGGATAGGTCACAGTTTTTTAACAATAATTGCGAGACTGTTCTTATATCAAACTTTTTTTTAATTTATTTGACCTATGTCTGTTGTTTTTCTTTTTTTTATATCTTCTTGACTGCCTTTTGAAATTTGATTCCCAAGACAATTGTTTTTTCTATTGTGTCTACAATTAGCACTCAAGGGAATATTAATATGTACTGTCCCACTACTGGGAAAAGTTCGTTTACTTTTTTTTATATATATAAACCTGTTCGAGCCCTCACTTGCTCCTAACGTTTCATTGGTTCTGCGTCATCCAGTCGATACCAACTATCGCTGAAAATTCATGAACCACAGCGCTGTCTCATACGCAAGTCGCAGCATTAAGCTGAGCGATGACCATTGTTCCCTTTGTTCCTTTATTATTTTTTTGGTATGCGTCGTGCCTAGCGTCCCTAGTTCTTTTTCTTTCTTTTCACCACGGGGCCACTACCAAATTTAAACGTATAGTTTTCGAAAGTTTCAGTCAGACCCCTCTCAGACTCATTGTGGAATGATTTTCCAGACGCAGAAGAAGATGTTTTAGCCTTTTCTAAATTGCCGACCCTTTTCTATACAATACAACACAAATAAATAAAGTTGAAGTCATCACCATCATATCAACCGAAAGACGTCCACTGCTGGACATATGCCTCCCCCAAGCGTCACCACATTGACCGGTCCCGTGCGTCCTGCATCCAGCGTTGAGCAGTTTTTATTCTTGGCCGCCCTGAAGTTGGTTTTCCGATGCGCATCGATATCGTGCCCTGCTGTTTTAGTATGAGATTTACTACTGCGCAGCCATTGTTGCCAACTTCAGGGCGACCAAGAAGTCTGGCGAGTACTGTATTGATGACACATTTTCTTTTGGCTGATGTCCTAATTAGCAATCACCAGCTGTCCTGGCAATATGTTGCGCGATTAAAATGAAATTAAATATATACACCGGTGTGTAATTTTGCATTGTAAGAATAATTTGTTGATATTTATCACCCTATTTTTAACCCCGACGGAGAAACCTGTGTGTTTGTGTATTTATGTATCTGTCTGTGGGGTCTTAGCTCCTAAACGGATGAACCGATTTGATTTAGTTTTGAAAGGAGACATTATCGGTTATGTTCTTAGGTATGTTTAGGTATGAAGATGTGGGCTTTTTATCCCTGTATTCCCACGGGATCGGGAACTATGCGAGTGAAACCGCTAGTAATTAATATAGTCCAAGCTTCTGTCAGCGACTTCACCCGCGTGAAAAGAGTTTTCTTATTCCCAGGGAACATTACACCGGGATGATGAAATGAAATGATGTGTAAAGATTTGCCGTTGTTTATTGAAGAGTTATATTGTATATTTCCGAACTTCTTCATCAGATCTTAATCACATGATACAGGACCACATGCGAAGCACCAGCTTTCAAATAAAAATAATCATCAAAATCAGTTCACCAAGTAAAAAGTTTTAAGGTGAAACATATAAAAAAATACAGTCGAATTGATAACCTCCTCCTTTTTGAAACCTCCGGTTAAAAATTACGATTGACTTCAAGCTCAATTTCAAGACCAAAGTTGTAGATCATTTTAGTACCCACAACTTTGCCATTTAACTTTTTTCCATAGGAGTTTTAGTTTTGCCGGCAATCGAGGTAAACCGTATACCCTTAAAAACTCACCCCCTTCCACTTCCCGACCACAGATCGCCCGTAAATTATTTTTCAACACACTTGCTCATAAAGTGGCTCTAATTTCACCGCAATGAGGCACAAAATGACACCTGTAATCAAACTGACTTTTTCATTACTATTATTCACAAGTGAGTTATAGAGTATTTTTTTTATATTTATTAGTTGAGTTGCTTTGTTCTTAAAAAAGTTTCGATACAAAAAAGATCGTGCTCAATAGTCAAAATAAATTATTGTACCTATTGCTTGCTCATTTCATGCAACTTCCTATTTAAATAGATAATTTCAACTTGTACGTGTTTAATAAATAAAACTTTCACTCAAATATAACTTTTGTTTTTTGTAATAAAGAACACTTGAAATTCCCCATTTAGTACGTGGCTAAAACGCTATCCGCGAAAAGCCAAAAAGAAAAGAAAACTCATTATTTTAGTATATGGCCGTCCGCCATTGTTAGATGCGCGCGCATAGGAAAACTAATAAATTTTTGCCGCCATTGCGAACATTTTTTCACAACTCGTTTTCACTGTTGAAAATGTTTTTTTTTGTATTATTTTCTTCACAAGTGTGTTGAAAAACGTCGTATGATCCACGAATGTATTGATGATTACACACTTGTACCATAATGTACTATTTCCTTTCATTTTTATTATCTTCTCTTCCTTTTCCAATAGGTTTCATCCTACTATTATCGACCCTGGTCTGTTATGCGAATGCCATGTTAGCGGCATCAACTAACACACATTCAGGGTCTGCGTTACTACTAAGAAATTTACTAACCACAACATTTTCGATCGATCTTAAATGAAATGACTTTAGTATGAAAATTGGTAAGCTAGGAAATCTACCGTGAAGATTATAATAATGATACCAGCCAAGTTGTACGTGTTTAATAAATAAAACTTTCACTCAAATATAACTTTTGTTTCTTGTAATAAAGAACACTTGAAATTCCCCATTTAGTACGTGGATAAAACGCTATCCGCGAAAAGCCAAAAAGAAAAGAAAACTCATTATTTTAGTCTATGGCCGTCCGCCATTGTTAGATGCGCGCGCATAGGAAAACTAATTAATTTTTGCCGCCATTGCGAACATTTTTTCACAACTCGTTTTCACTGTTGAAAATGATTTTTTTTTGTATTATTTTCTTCACAAGTGTGTTGAAAAACGTCGTATGATCCACGAATGTTTTGATGATTACCGTCCTCGGCTCTCTTAAGACCCTCACCTAACGGCTTGGGTCTCAATGGCACCTCGGCGGTAATCACCAAGATTACACACTTGTACCATAATGTACTATTTCCTTTCATTTTTATTATCTTCTCTTCCTTTTCCAATAGGTTTCATCCTACTATTATCGACCCTGGTCTGTTATGCGAATGCCATGTTAGCGGCATCAACTAACACACATTCAGGGTCTGCGTTACTACTATGAAATTTACTAACCACAACATTTTCGATCGATCTTAAATTAAATGACTTTAGTATGAAAATTGGTAAGCTAGGAAATCTACCGTGAAGATTATAATAATGATACCAGCCTGTAACTGACCCACTGCAGGACAAAGGCCTCTTCTTATACAGGGAAGGCATGAGCATTGGTCTACATACTCTATACCAAATGTCATCTAAATTGGTTCTGTGGTTTAGTCGTGAAAAGGTGACACTGATAGACAAACAAAGTTACTTTCGCATTTATAATATATATGTTGCATCAAGGCTGGCAGATATATGTAAACCATCGGGAAGTCAGGTCGGTGGGTACAATCGTAAAAATGAAATCACTCAAATTAGTCGATACACTAGGTTTATTCAAATAGTCACATTTTACGGATCGACATTGCTCTAAGACGGTCAGTATTCAACTACCATACTCTGCTGTCCCCGCAACGCAAGCGGTTAGAAAAAGCGCGCCAATGCGTAGTTGTTCTTGCTTTGCCGCCAGATGGCCTGCTTGCGATTTGTTTTGACGTCCGTACTATTGACTAAACCTGATATATATATAGATAGTATGGATAAGACCACGTAACCTCACGATGTTTTCCTTAACCGTTGTCAGAGATGTCCAAGATAAACTAAAAAAGTACATATGAGTTTCGAAAAGCCACATTGGTACCTACTTGCCTGGATTAGAACCCACGATTTCAAGCATTTTAGAGGCGAGTTCTTAGCCTTAGCCACCACGTTGATGTGAAGATTTGATTACCTAAGTATTTTTACCAAACAGCTGTAAGTGCAAAACTAGCATAAAACCGTAAAAAAACATAACAACAAAAAACCGGAAATCTAACAAAAACCGAAAACAACGTCCCATCACTACGAGTATAACCGCCATTTTTGAAAGAGTGACTGGCTATGCGATGAATAACGCTCGGACGGATTCTGAGAGCGACACTGCCTCAAGTTCGGAAGAAGACGTTGACTCCGGGATTGCAGACGAAGTTACACCTGAGGCAAGAAAAGCCGTCGACTGCATGGATCTATCCGAGTTCTTCAGTTATTGGTAAGTACATTATAAAATCCAACAAAAATATTGTACATAAACTTCATAAAAAGATAGCTTGATCTCTGCGACATATATGTCAAACTGACGTATACGTTATTGTTAGCCTGTCAAGCGCTATTATTACTGTATTGATACTGACAGCTGTCGCAGAGATCAAGCTATCTTTTACGAAGTATAGTCCTTATACTCAGATTTTTTATTTACTGACTAATTTGACATTTGGTGGGTTGCCACTTTATTGTAATAAAAGGGTAAGATACCCAGTTATTGGCACTTTAAGAGAGTACCTCCTGTAGCTTCGTAATAAAATGCCCAGAAAATCTTATTGAAATGCACTAGCATACAAAAATTATAACGACATCAATTGAAATATACTAATCTTTATTTTAAGAGTTGTTTCACCCAGTGAGTTAAGTAATTATACATGTAGAATCAGAGAGGCCGAGTGGTAAATATGGTCAGGATTTGGAGTTCCCATTTAATTGGGATTAACAAGACTGCACAAACGATAACAAGGTGTTTAATTACAGTATTAGTTTCACTAATAAAACAATACAAATGGTAACAAGATAAATTAGGTTAAAAAGGTATAGTAACAACAATACAGTTAATCGAACAAACCCTTAAGGTTACAGTTCGTACAGCAGCCTAAGCCACCCAAATACAAAGTGTATCGTTCCACGTCGTTCCGTGTATTCCCGTTCGTACCACCGACTTCGTCCTGGTGGGACGAAAGGGACTCGCAATCAGCAAGCCAATACAGCTATGTGAATATACAGCAGCGCTGTACCAAATAAACCGACAGTTTTGTCGGGAGCAGGGGAGCTCTTTATTGAGTCTAATCCAAAGATAGACTAAATCGCATTTTTTTTTTTATTCTTGGCCTCTCGCATACAGTCAGAATGACCGTCCTATGCTTAACCGGGCTACCCTGTGGAGATTAATATCTTAGCCTCCGGCCAGGCTTCAAATTTCTAAGCCTAAAGCGACTAAGCGGCTAAGGCCGGATCTAATAAAGTGATTCTACCATCCGTTCGGAAAAGCCTACGTGGAGAAGAACGGACAAGAAACTTCAATGAATATCTAACTGACATTTAACTATGGCTCAGCATTACGCGGGCTGGCTTATATGAATCGAAAAGGATTACGCGACGAGCCTCTGCGGTGAGGACGGAACGAATTTGTATCTGAGTTTGTATGGACAGAGGGTTCGTACTATTTACGAACCCATTGACCGTCCTTGTAGATAAGGCTATCGAGCTCCCTAGTAATGGACTCATACCTCGAAAAGAGGCGGGCGCATGCATCGGGGGAGAGAGAGCCTGCGTTCCGGATTTCTACATCCAGAGCGCGGGCTTGAGGGGACATAAATATGGAATACGCGCTGATTATATTTTCAGCGACGCGTAGATATGACTTTGGCCCGGAGGGGGCGACAGGGGGCTGGCACTTAGCGGAAGGGGTGGTGTAAGCCACCTTCTGGCTTTGTGCGGTCATAGGGGCAGCGCGGGGCATTGGGTCAGGGATTAGGATTGGCGCTGCGATGGGTGTGGCCATCAGCGCTGGAATTGGCTGGGAGCAAGTCTGAGGGGCCACACTTTGGTGGTTCAGCTTGCCCCAGGGTGAAGTCCTCTGAGGGGCTAGTCTGGGGGGACTAACTCGCATACCGATGCGAGCTCTTTCATACCTTGCTATCCCTCCACAACAACTCTGTCCGATGACGTACGGACGTACACGTGTTTACTTGATACAAAACACTAAATTGGGGTAAATCTAATAAGACTTACATGTCAAAATAATCAAGTAATACAAGAATAATTGTCGTAAGTAAACAATGGTGATTACACAAATAATAATCTAACTATCATGTCAACAATTGTTTTTGAACTTGACCATCGATTACAATTAATGAAATAAGTTGCCAAAAATCAATCTGTGCGTACACTGAGTACTCAATAAATTATTCATCATCAAACTGATTTATTGCAATAATTGATAGTAAAATCACTTAAATTAGTAAAAAGAAAACAAATTATTACAAATTCTGTTGACTACCCGCAACCTTAATTGATAACCATCTCCTACATACATATATTATCACTAAATTATAAAAAAGCTAACTAAAATCCTATTACTGGCTAGCAAGAAATTCCAACACTGGGTAACCTATAATTATAGGATTTTTAGCCTATAAACTAAGTCTAAGAGGGGCGCGCGTGGAACACTACTCGCCGCCACCTCGGGTCCTGATGTGTTGGGGGCGACGGACGTCCCCAAGTCCGTCACCTCTGGGCCCATTTAGGGGGGCTGGAAGAGGGCGTTGTGCGCCCTCTGCCGACGTCCGGCGCGTCTGCTGCGGATTGGGTTAGCGGATGAAATCTCCCTCTCCCTCTCCGCAGCCTCCTTCTGCGAGACGACTGTTTCGCAGAAGGATACCACCGCGTCCCAGGACTCCTCGCTGCCGACCATAGACTCGACTACGGCCGGCAGCGACAGGTCACTGCCTACTTCAGAGATGAGGGCACGGCGTGGCTCCTCCCAAGCGGCACACTCTGCCAGCGTATGCCGCGCCGTGTCCTCCCGGCAGTCGACGCAGTGGTGACACCGGTCGTCCGGCTCCCTGTTTATGCGACACAGGTACTTCCCGAAGCAACCATGCCCCGAGAGCACCTGCGTCACCCGAAACGACAGGGAGCCGTGCCTCCTCCCGAGCCAGCGCTCGAGCACTGGCCGGACGGCCTCGATGGTAATGAGGCCGGCGGTAGGGCGTGAAAGCCTGTCCCGCCATTCCGCCACCAGGACCTCACGAAGCTGAGACCGACGCAGCTCCATATGTCGCTGCATCGGCCCTTCGCCCCGCGCCCGCGCTTCCTCGCGCCAGCGGCGTTGCTCCCTTGGCCAACCCAGGTGGACTCGTTATCTTTCCAGAATAAAAGAAGTCTCTGATACTCAGGTATAATGTGGCTGACTACTGCTGAAAGACTTTTCAAAATCTGTTCAGTAGTTCCAGATATTACCTCCTACATAACAAACTTCTAAAATTTACCTCTTTATAGTAGGTATTAGTATAGATCAGGGGTTACCAAAGTGTGCGCCGCGGCGTCCTGGTGCGCTGTAGAAAGAAAAGAAGGGCGCCGTGATGCGATTATTTTTACCATTCACCAAAACCTCAACTTTTAAAAAGCAAGAAGAAGAAAGTCTCATTGAACTCTCTTGCGACAGCAGCTTTCAAACTAGATTCGCATGTTCCGATTTGTTGGAGTTTTGGATATCGATTCAATATCCCACTTTAGCTTCAGAAGCCATAGGAATTATCTTTCCTACTGCAACATCTTATTTATTTGCGAAGCAGGATTTTCAGCTGCAGCTGTAAACAGAAGCAAATATCGCTAGAATCAATGTGGAGCAAGAAATGTAAGTAGCGGTGTCAAAACTTATCCCACGCTTTGAAAAAAGGGGTCGTGATCACCAAGATTACCCGTCACATTGAGTAGCTAGGCAGCTAATGTTTATTATTGTTTCTATCTATTTCGACCAGCTAGATAGGTTAAGGCGCCTAGGCTAAATATTAAACATGTATGTGCGCCGCGGACTGAAAAAGATTGTGAAATCCTGGTGTAGGTAAAAATAGAGTTGTATCCAGCCCCGGATCTACGATTTTTTCGAACCGGGGCAAAACCTTGATAGTGGCGCCTTTCAGTGTTTGAGCAAAACTGTTAAAACTGCCAAACTGTTAAAAATGCTGCTCCATTTTTGTGACCATTTGTTAAAATAATAATCCTATAAAAATATTAACTTTTTATTATCTAATAACTTTTATTTGTGAGATAAAACAGAAACGCAGAAAAAATATATAACCAGGAAAGACTACAACTTTACACGGCGTGCTTTCTTTTATGCGAAAGAATCTTAGCTCCTCAAAGTCCGTCGCATAGGCAGTTTTGTTTTCAATGGCTATAAAAGTTAGCTTTAAGCTATAAAAGTTTGTTTTTCAAACATATTATATTAAGATTCGATTACTTGTTAAAAAGCTATGAGATTGTAGGAAAAGAGGCTTCATTTGTTTGATATTTCGAATTCTTGTCTCAAGGATTTGGCGCCCCCATGAAACTGCCGCCCGGGGCAAGTGCCCCGGTTTGCCCCCCCTTAGATCCGGGGCTGGTTGTATCCTCATTGATCTTAAATCGAAAGAAAAGAATAAAAGCAGATTCGAAAATGGAAATATTAGTCGGGAAAAAATTGGCCCTTATTTAATTTCTACTCATTCATGTGTACTACATTCTATCGAAAGCATTTTTTTTTTAATTTATTACAAGAACAGGCTATGTTTAATAACACCTTTTTTATATTTAATGTGCTACGTTTATATTTATAAAACATTTATTTACACCGAGTAAAATAAAATAATATTAACGTGTCAGAACGATTTGATGAATTACTTGTAAAAGAGCTAGACTATAACACTATAATCCACGTTAGCAACATTATAAAAAAAACAAACCGAATTCCATAACAAAATACTACAAAGCAAAAAATAACTTTCTTTTCCGTAATCGGTGTCTTTTGTAACCATTTTTTTTTCAGTTTTTCGACACCGACTTCGGAAAATAAAGTTATTTTTTGCTTTGTAGTATTTTGTTATGGAAGTCGGTTTGATTTTTTGTTAAAAAGGTTTTTATTTTTCTATTTTTAGTTTTTGTAGGCATATCCAATTAACATGATAATCATTTATGGCCAAAGTACATCTTATGACGATTCCAATAAGCCCAAGCACGACTGGGATACATTGTTTTATTTCAGAGTTCCAGTGCCTACCTTCCGGATTCATCATCAGAACAGTTCAATGGTAACATTTTCATCAGTACCATTCATTTATAAGTATTTGCTTCATCATAGTCGGTTAACTATTCGAGATATTTTATACCCGTGACATACTTAGCATTAAGTAAATCCAGTGGCCATCTGTGGTCTTCTTCATCAGTTCCACTTCAACTAATTATACTTTCTGAGTGCAAGTGATTGCATTGTTGATGAAAATACCAAAATCACTATATGTATGCCTATAATATTTGAGGAGTTCCCTCGATTGCTCTAGGATCCCACCATCAGTTCCTGACCTGATGACTATGGGACCAACTAGGAAGTATACCCTTCGAAACAAAAGAAGAATTTTTGAAATCGGTCAAGGCGTCTATGAGTAGGTAATCGGGGAAAATATATTTAAAAAAATACCGACGAATTGAGAACATCCTCCTTTTTTTGAAGTCGGTAAAAAAAAGCAGAGTATAGAAGGTCAAAAGCGTGTCTGCCGAACATGTGTCTAGGACTCGATTCCTCGTTCGATCGGGCAAAAAGTGTTACTTTGGTTTTTCCGTAAAAAAATACGTGTAAAAGCATGTGAGGCCGTTGGCGCCTGATCTATGTCTGTTCGTAAAGGATTGCCGTCCCACTGGACCATGACAGTATAGGAACTGATAGTGCATTCATTTGTTTGAGCATGACACCAGATTATTGCAGACATCGTAAGTTTGTAAATTAACTTGCGAGATTTTAAATTCTCGATATATTGTGAACAGATAACTTCAAAGACAATAAATCCCGTTCAAATCAGATTGTTTAAAGTAATACCCATGTCTTCATAAGAAATAAAATAACGTGCGATTGTGAATTCTTACAATCCTAAGTTAAGCGCCTGATCTTTACAAGATTAATACAACGGCAACGTTTTGTAGCTATTATTTTTTAAGTAGGCGTTTTGTAGAAAATTATTGTTGATAAAATTTAACATACCTGTTTTCTTTGCTTTGTTGCGAGGGGAGTGACCATGCACACGCACTAAGAATGAAGTTATTTTGAGTGTGTGTAAAGGACAGATTTATATGACTGATATACATCTGTCCCTTACGCACACTCAAAGTAACCTTACTCTAAGAGCTTATGGTCACCCCGTTCTTTCCTGATTATTTTCGTTGGTACCGACAGATGAGTCAGTCCTCTTCATAATATTCAGAACCCTTCTCTCATAGGCCTCAATTATTTGCAATCTAAACGGATAGGAGCAAACTGGTCTAAAAGAAACATTATCACAAATGTGTATATAGACACATAAACTTGCCCTTTTTTCACTTCACTTAGACAGAAACTATAGAACGCTGGTAGCTTTCGTCATGATCCTTAGACTCCTTTTGTTAAGTTCACGTTCATACCTCAGTGGTCGTACTACGACGTGTCATTGCCATCATATTTCCGCTATAAAAAGAGTAGGGTTCTTCGTTCTGTTTAGCTCCGTCTCTCTTTTAAGGTGCGAGTTCGCACCACGAACGAGACCTGAGACTGCGACCGAGGCAGAAAACGTCGCAGTCTCCGCTGGTGTACCTACTGTGGGGCGAGACCGAGCATGTATCACACTCGAACTCTCCCCGATTTTAGTCGTTAAAGTCCAAATATTGTTGAAAATTGTTATTCCACATTGTAATGGAAAGCCAATTTATCAAGTTTCTATTGCAGGAAGAATAAAACGAGGATATGATGTTATATTACTATTGTAAAAACTAACAAAGATTGACCATCAACGAAGGCCAAAAATATCCTTTTCAATTTGGTTGTCAATCAATAAATGGTTCTTTAATTGTTTTATGACAATATGTTCGGGAATTTCGAGCGCGACGCATGACACCGCTCGTCTAGCGGTCTTCTGTCGCGCGACGCCCGCCGCCTCGTGTCACGGTTACGGCACTAACTCGCACCTTAACAGTTTGTTTACAGTGGAACCATAAAGGTCGATCCACACATATCAGATTCGTGCCCGGGACGTGACAGGGCCGGGCCCAATCATTGGAGTTTCGTCACTGGCCCGTGCACGGACGTGTGTGAACGAGTTCATATAAAATGTACGCACCGATATTTTTTTGTGCCCCTAACAGGGCACGTTCCGTCCACGTCCCGGGCACGCCCCTGATATGTGTGGATAGACCTTTATACTTTTGACACGTTAGAGTAAGGTTCCTGGTCATACATTCACGCTGATTGTAAGTACTTCGCACCTGGCCTTTCTGAGGTACATCCTCAACAATGTTTGTGTAGATATGTTATGGCATCCCTTTCCGGCGATGAAGTTACAAATAAAAGATTATTTTAAAAATATAACAAAGATTTATTTATAGTTAATTATGTTTAGATTAGATTCCAATTCGACTGTACCAAAACTGCGACATCATTTTCATTGTTTCTGCAACAAAAGAAACAAAAAATTACGATTGAAAATTAGCTGCACTTGAAAAATGGTTGGGACTTACAAACTTTTTTCTTACTCGTAACAATACAATTAAAAAATACCGGCCATGTGCGAGTAGGACTCGCGCACGAAGGGTTCCGTACCATTATAGCAAACTAGTCCTCTAAATTGTATGAGCGCCCATATAATCAAGATGACTATCGTCAAATGTGTTATGGGGACACCATAATAAACAGACACAAAATAATAAAAGTTGAAAACCTAAAGGATTTCAACTTTTATTATTTTTTGGCATTTTTCCTTTATTTGTGCAAATTTCGACCAAGTGAATAGGTTTTCGACCCAAAACCTATAGGGTACATCCGGTTGACTTAGAATTGTAAATTTTGGTCAAAATCAATGTCTTACAGCACTAGTAAAGGGTTTTTTTTTTCAGTTTTGTTACTTACAAGTTTTGCGAAAATCTAAATTTGGCCATATCTTTTTATCGTGTTGACTCAGGACCTTGATTTTTATACACCTAATAAGAAACTATAGGTTTAAGTATTTGGTATAAATTTCAACTTGCTAGGTCCACCCATTCTTGAGAAAATCGGTGGTGACACACGGACAGACGGACAAGAGAGTGATCTTATAAGGGTTCCTTTTTACCTTTTGAGGTACGGAACCCTAAAAAGGATCAAAGTGAATTCTATTCTAAAAATAGTAGTGTATAATTTTATTAAAGTTTATTATAAATAACAAAAATTTTTTGGTTAAAATCGAAGTTTTGTTACTATTACTTAAAGCAAACTTTAGTTATTTGAAAATAAACTTTAATGCCAAGGAAGAAGAAAAATTTGTAAGAAGTTTTTTTTTTTTATAACTAGCTTTTATATTAAAATTGCATTGTCACGTGAAACAAACGTCTGTGCAAAACTTTAGCACAATCGGGCACTAGGAAGTGGGTCAAATTTAACTTGCAAGATTTGTTTACAGACACCGGGCCATGTGAAAGCAAATAAAATCTTGTAATTATACAAGACCAACTTACCACATATTAATATTAATCGACAATATGTACTCCGCCGCCGTAGTCCCCGTCGACGACATGTACTCCTCCTTCGTAGTCAGTACCATCGACGACATGGACCCCACCGCCGTAGTCCCCATCGACGACATGTACTCCCCCACCGTAGTCCCCATCAACGACATGTACTCCTCCACCGTAATCCCCATCGACAACATGTACTCCGCCCCCATTGTCTCCGTCGACAACATGGACTCCACCGCCGTAGTCCCCATCGACGACATTTACTCCGCCACCGTAGTCCCCATCGACCACATTAACCCCCCCGCCGTAATCTGCGCCGTCGACAACATGTACTCCCCCACCGTATTCGCCATCAACCACGTGGACACCGCCGCCGTAATCAGTCCCTTCGACGACATGGACGCCCCCTCCGTATTCCACGCCGTCCACGACATTCACCCCCCCATCTGCCTGAAATAGAAAATATTTGGGGATTTATTAAATGTAACACTAACAGATTTCGTCGTCGGTCGTGGCTAAGTAATGAAGTAAGAATATACATAATTAAGCACAACCTTAGAGGCTCATTAATGTTTGCTTATTAGTGTATTTCCCTGCCGGAGTCTGTGTTTCCCGATAGCTACAACCTCGACAACTAACTCCAACGACCTTGAGGGAACAAAACGCGCACTTGTTTCACACCCGCGCGACCCAATATTTAGTAGTTTTTTTAACCGACTTCACAAAAAGGAGGAGGTTTTCAATTTGACTGTTTTTTTTTTGTGTGTTACCTCAGAACTTTTTATTGGGTGAACCGCTTTTGATGATTCTTCATCAAGATCTGATGAAGAACTTCGGAGATATAACATCAGAACTCTTCAATAATTGACGGCAAATCACTCGGGATAGCTGCAATCGCATGTCTGTTTATTGTTTACACCATTTCATAACATAACATCACACTGGTACACTCTAAAGAGGTACGCAGGTGTAAACAGTTCACCCTATACTCTCATTCCACAGATTTGTTTAAGTTTAATGTTATTGGGTTAATCTATTCTGGCTTCACATTGGGCATTATAGGTAGCTAGCCTTTAGAACTGGATGTACCATTATGTACCAAAACTAAAAAGTGAAAAATAAAAAACTTTTCACAAAAATTACAACCGACTTCCAAACAAAAACACTACAAAGTGAAAAATAACTTCAATTTCGGAAGTAGGTGTCAAAAAACGAAGAAACGAAAACAGGAACACCGACTTCCGAAATTGAAGTTATTTTTCACTTTGTAGTGTTTTTGTTTGGAAGTCAGTTGTAATTTTTGTAAAAAAGTTTTTTTAGTACTTTCCTTATTACTATATGATTTAAAAAAAATGCGTCAGATCAAAATGTAGATAATTAAATTGTCTTTGAGATGGTGTCGATTTCATTGAAATACGCCCAGCGGTTTGTCGTGTTTTTGTCCGTTTTAGACATAACTTCACAAATTATTTACACCATGTTATACAAAATAGAACTCAAAATTTTATAAAATCTAATTATTAAGAAAATGGTCTAATGTAACATATATTTTTTCCAAAAAATTACGACTAGACGTTTAGACGTGATTCTCATTTTAAAATCAGCTACTGAGGGGTATCTGTGCCAGAGTGAATAGGTTACTTCTAGGCAAGCGTGTTACACCGTCGACCACATCATCGCTTACCATCAGGTGAGATATTGGTCAAGCGCGAGTCAATAGGAAAAAAAATATAGTCACAATAACTTATCTAAAACACAGTGCCAATGTGGAGCCCCTTCTCAGTATATGACCCACCTCCAGAAGCCTTAGACAATCTACAGTTTATCAACAAAAGGTTCGCGATAGACATTCGCCTTTGCCGGTTGCCCACCGGACACAACACACCCCCGTTTTGGAAGGGTTACAAGAGTCATTAGACTTAGCGATGGTGATGGTCACAAATTCGAAATGACAAAGGGATTGATCCGGGAAGTTCGAGGTCCCTCAAAACGCGGTCACACGGTTTAACAAGAGAGAATGGGCACCGCGCAGGTCCGATGCGGGTTGGTGGACATGTCTTTGATTTTTTTCTTCTAGGACATACCGGTTTCCTCACGATGTTTTCCTTCACCGTTTTTAATTCCTAAACTATTAAACATTCAGTCTTAGGACCAAATACGAGTTACTATTTATTTATCTATATGTATACTTCTATATCTATAATTTTATACTAATAATAATATAAAGAGGAAAGATTTGTATTTTTGTATGTAACGAATAAACTTAAAAACTACTAGACCGATTTCAAACATTCTTTCACCGTTGGGAAGCTATACTATCCCCGGGTGACATAGGCTACTTTTCATCGCTGTGTGCCTACGGGAAAGGGAACTATGCGGGTGAAACCGCGAGGCGTCCGCTAGTATGTGTATAATTTCAACATTGAACATCTAAAATTATTTATAACGTTATTAAAAAAAAACTGTTGTCGATAACGGAAGCAAAATCGGTGTTCTTCGCGCGTCATACTCTGTTCTCTCACTTACGGCAAACTTTGATAACTTTTATATACAATTCATAAGCATAATTATACGTAATGTAATACATCAAATTTATCGTGTTTATCTATGCATCATACCAAAGATACAATACTTATAGGTCGGCGACAACTCAAAATGATAGACGTCCGCTAGTATTTGTATAATTTCAACATTGAACATCTATAATTATTTATAACTAGCTGACCCCCGGGGCTTCGCTCCCGTCAACTGGCTATCTACCTACCTACCCTGCCCCTTCGCCTACCCTGCCTACCCTGCCAACCCTGCCTACCATGCCTACCCTGACTACCCTGCCTACCCTGCCTATCCTGCCTACCCTGCCTTCCCTGCCTATCCTGCCTTCTCTGCCAACCCTGCCTACCTTGCTAACCCTGACTGCCATGCCAACCCTGCCTAGCCTGCCTACGCTGCCTGCCCTGCCAACCCTGCCTACCCTGCCTGCCCTGCCAACCCTGTCTATCCTGCTAACTCTGCCTACCTTGCCTACCCTGCCTTCCCTGCCTATCCTGCCTTCCCTGCCTACCCTGCCTACCGCGCTTACCGTGCCTTCCCTGCCTATCCTGCCTACTCTGCCTACCCTGCCAACCCTGCCTACTCTGCCTACTCTGCCAACCATGCCTATCCTGCCTACCCGGCCAACCCTGCCTAGCCTGCCTACCCGGCCAACCCTGCCTAGCCTGCCTACCCTGCTTACCCTGCTTACTTTGCCTACCCTGCCTACCCTACTTACCTACTATTTTTATCTTTCATCAATGTTTTTCTCAGCGCACGCCAAAGAATGAATTTTATAGGCAACATTCTCCTACCTTGGGTTACATTATTGCAATTTTCATAAGGATCACTAGTTTTTTTGAAAATTTATTATAGCCTATGACACTCAGGAATAATGTAGCTTTCTACTGGTGAAAGAATTTTCAAAATCGGTTCAGTAGATCCAGAGATTACCCCTTACAACGTCACAAACTCACAAACTGACAAACCCACAAACTTTACCTCTTTATAATATTAGTATAGATGTTAATTAAAAAAAACTTTTGTCGAAAACGGAAGCAAAATCGGTGTTCTTCGCGCGTCATACTCTGTTCTCTCACTTACGGCAAACTTTGATAACTTTTATATACAATTCATAAGCATAATTATACGTAATGTAATACATCAAATTAATCGTGTTTATCTATGCATCATACCAAAGATACAATACTTATAGGTCGGCGACAACTCAAAATGATAGACTAATTTATTTTTTGCTTTTAAGTTTCTTATTTCGTCGGTATTTTTTTTTTGTTAAGAAGGTCTTTCTGGTCCTGTTTCTTCAACGTCATCATCAGCCTTTTAACGTTGCCATAGCTGGGACTCAGGTATTCTCTCTATAAGAGAGAATGGCCTTAATCCACCTCGCAGATCCGGTGCGGGTTGGTGGATGTCACATGTCTTCTATTTTTTGCTTCTAGGACATGCCTGTTTCCTCACGACGTTTTCTTTTACCGTTTTGAGAGCAGTAGTGATGCAATAATATAAGCAAAGTAAACTGCCTGCATGAGTTAGAAGGACCTACGACACCTAAGTCGACCCCGTTACAATTGGGCTACCACTACTCTTCCTGCTTCTTGTCTGTTTTTAATGTAAGCACACACCACACAAAATTTCTTAAGTCATCAGATAACTTACGACTTCAAATGCCAATGCATTCCACGAGTTTTCTGGATAAATCCTTTACTGTCCAGGCTACTCGTCTATGGAATGCGTTGCCAGACAAATCAAACGCGCCCAATCGTTGCCTGTGTTCAAAAGACTCGTGAGGTAGCATTACCTGTCGCTTTGATTATCATCATTATATTTATTGCCTTTATATATTAGTATGTATGTATTTATTTATATATTATATAGCATATGTATGTATCTGCATATTATCTTTTAAAATATATATATTTTTAACACTGGTATTGTCACACCGACGACAGCCCCACCTCGTGTTCAGCAGTTACTGTCTCTACCTGGTTGCCTGGACGAGATCGCGGAATACGATAAGGCCGCCCATTGTATCTTATGGTGTACAATAAAGTATATAATAAATAAATATAATGTGTGTGTGCATTTAAATTAATTAATATAACAAAAACATACGTGCATTCCTCCATCGACGAACACTACTCTCTCGTCCCCCATTTTATGATATTTTTGTCAAAACTGGAAAATTGTAATCGTTTTCCTCAAAGCGACGTTTTGACACCAATACACTTATCAGACTGGGCTAGCACCTACGTACTGATTACGTTATCGTCGATATTATTTATCTAAACACTTAGCCATTGAAATCTTAACAAAAGATTATAGAAGTACTGGGCAGGTGTTTAAAACAATCTTAACACGTACACCATCATGATACTAGAGTGTGACAAATTGAGGTTTTAACCCTAGAACCGTTATTTGGGGTATGAAAGGTACCCCAAGTTCTTCATTACGCGTAGCCTTGTTTATTCGACTACGGCGGAGTTAAAAAGAGGTTTGTGATTTTTACCCGTTTACGGTGAGGCCAAAAGGAGGGTTTTGATATTAACCGGTCTGTATACATATATAAATGTTCATCTGTCCCCAATTAACATCCAAAATTTTCATAATTATTTGACGAATGAGGTATCGTTAGAAGCGTTTTGATTATCCGCTGGTTATATGCTATGTGACGTCACACTAAATTTAATATGGCGCCCTCTAGGAAATATAAATTCAAGAATCAAAAAAAGCGGCCAAGTGCGAGTTGGATTAGCGCATGAAATGTTCCGTACCATTATCGCAAAAAAAACGGCAAGAAAATCACGTTTGTTGTATGCCCCACTTAAATATTTATTCTGCTTTTAGTATTTTTTGTTATAGCGGCAACAGAAATACATCATCTGTGAAAATTTCAACTGTCTACCTATCACGGTTCATGAGATACAGCCTGGTGACGGACAGACAGACATACGGACGGTGGAGTCATACTAATAGGGTCCCATTTTTACCCTTTGGTTACGGAACCCGAAAAAATGATTTCGGTTAAAATTCTTCATCTGCCTGCCTATTCACAACTATGTCGGCTTTTGTTGCTGAATACATAATATTATACCGAAAGACGCTGCGCTAGAAGGCGTCCCACGAGAGGGACTGATCACCTAATTAATGTTGCGGGCATTCGCTGGATGCGAGACGCACGGGGCCGGTCATTGTGGCGACACTTGAGGGAGACCAATGTTCAGTAGTGGATGACTAACGGCTGATTTGATGATGATAATGTTGACGTGTATTGTACTATAAGGGTCAAAAGTGCAGTCACACACTACCAAAACAGAAAAGGCATTTTTTTTGCAGGCAGCAGAATTTCAACTTTCCGCGGTTAGTAGGAATAATCTATACTTTAGTTTCTATACAAAATATTAAATCAGTTGTGGATAATTTAACTTCTTCTACAAAAACTAGCCCTTTGAGTTTTGGGAGAGTATGTGTGACTGCATTTTTGACCCTTGACTGTACATAGAGTAACTGCTTAAATGAGGCCATGCCAAAAACATGTCAACTGTCAACACGAACCTGAGCTGTCTTCTTCTTTTCGTGTGAAGTGTGGCTACCACTGGTGTCAGAGTTAATTAAGCCGCCTCTGGGAATCCCACAGGCCTATGACTTGGTTATTTCAGACTTACATTAACTGTATAAGTCCAGGTTTCCTGACGATGTTTTCCTTCAACGTTGCCTGTGATGTCCAAGATAAACTTAGAAAATACATGAATATGTAAAATTCACATTGGTACTTGCCCAGATTTGAACCCACGACAGGCCAGGTCTTATGAGCTGTGAAAATGGGATAGTGCTCTTCGTCATGTATAACTTCGTCTCTCTCCTACAGTTGAACTATTATAGTAAAGTTTCGGAATGTCAAAATAAGACCGGTAACACAGAACCCCTTGTCACGACTAGTGCCAGATTTTCTGGCTCCTGAATATCCGTAGCGAATCTCAAAGATCTTAAAACTGACGGCCTAAAAGGTCAAGGTAAAAGCTAAATACATGGTTTTATTCTACGGGGTACTCTAGTACCCCTGGGCACGATAAGTGTCCGAACTGTGATAGGTGCGATTCTAGGGTTGACCTGTTTAGATTAAAAAGGGACTTCCTTTATGGGAGTGGAAGTGCTTAGGTGCTCTTGAAAACTATTTTTACAATAATATATTACCGACTTCCAAATAAAAACACAAAAAAGGTAAAAATGAAGGTTGTAGTTTTTTGTAAAAACGTTGTTGTTGTAATTTTTGTAAAAACGTTTTTGTTGTATTTTTTTGTAAAATCGTTTTTGTTGTATTTTTTTATATATTTTTTTTTATGTTTTAGTTGTGGTACCTAGTGGACAAGTTATATAGTAATGTACAATAAACAGACATACGATTGCCGCAATCCTGAGAGTTGTGCCGTCATTTATTGAAGAGTTCTATTGTCTATCTTCAGTTGACGGATAAATCGGTGAACATACGTTATAAAAAAAGACGTGTGGCACTCGGGGACTGCCGCGGTAAAGCTATTGCATAGCATTTGTATAAATAATTAGGTATAAATAGTGTAATGACACACCAAAACAAAATTATTCATTTATAAAAAAATAACAATATTGAGAAGTGATTATCGAATTTCGCGCGATGTACATTTATATAGATATAATATCATATTATTATATACTTTCTCTGCGCGGCATTCATGACAACAAATTTCTTCCAACAAAATGATTACTAATACACTTATAATCAATATAAACGCAAAAATATAACTTTAGAATAACTTTAGAAAACCATAACAAACTAACTGTCAAACGCCTGACCAGAGGGAATCTAGTGACTGACAGTCAAAATGGCGGTCGATGTAATCCGTCTATTTGTTGAAGAGTCAAGGTCTATATAATCCCAGAGCTCTCATTGTTCTTCGTAATTATATCGGATTATAGCCGCCATTAAAAAGGACGTCCGTTTCATACATCGTTATTTTGTATAGGAGTTTCGCCAGACTGGTGTCGAAGACTGCCGAACTGAAACGAGGTTAGACGATGCACGGCCTTCAAGCCACACCTCAGATTCCACAGAATTCAAAAACCTTATTAAAAACAAAACAAAAATACCCTTATTCACATTGAAATAAGGTCGCTTTTCTTTGACAAGCAAAAGTGAACCTTATTCTCATTGGCATAAGGTCCACATTGATCACCATTGGAGCGTGAGGTTTTTTCGTTACGGAATTTCTGGATTCGGTCCCCGCGCTCAAGGCCTGCGATAGAAGCTATGCAATAGCTTAAAAAAACATACAATGGCAAATAGAACCTCTCCTTTTTTGCAAAGTCGTTTTCGTCGTGTTTGTAATTATCAGGAAGAAATTTATGCCAAGACAAAAAAAAACATTTTCACTTCGCATACATAATATATTCAAGTATTTCAGGGTCAGTTCAATAGTAGAAGTTGTATACAGATGACTACAGTCAACAGCAGATATATGCATACATATTATACATAGAAACACACTGTCTATTCAGATATCTCTACGTTCTTAAGAAAACCATTCATTTGCATATCAAAAGTATTTCAATTATTGCTCCTATATAATGCGTCAATATGACCTAAACCTTGCACTCGTATCTATTACTGGTCATATCGATTGTTTTAATTTAAAAGTAAGTAAAAAGGTCTTGAAAGACAGACATACAACAAAGTGAGGCCATATAGAAAATAAAATCTTATAGGGGTCCTATAAGGGTTATTTTTTAAGGATTCCGTTCCTTTGAACGAAAAGAGGAACCCTTATAGGATCACTTCGTTATCTGTCTTTCTGTCTGTCTGTGTATGAAGATCATTTTCTCTGGAATTCCTGAAGGTATCCATTTGAAATTAATATCATATGCTCAGGTCTGCAAACCCTTCATCATCATCATATCAGCCGAAAGACGTCCACTGCTGGACATAGGCCTCCCCCAAGCGTCGCCATATTGACCGGGCCCGTGCGTCTCGAAACCAGCGGATCCCCGCAACCTTCACCAGGTCATCGATCCACCTGGTGGGAGGCCTTCCAACGCAACGTCTTTCGGTACGCGGTCGCCACTCCAGAACTTTTCAGCCCCAACGACCATCCGTTCTTTAAGTTTGGCAAGTCTTCGGGCTATGTCGGTAACCCTGGTTCACTTACAGATCTCTACATTTCTGATTCGATCACGCAAGGAAACGCCGAGCATAGCCGTCTCCATTGCACTGGCAAGTGATGACATATGTCTCTGAGACGTGGTCGCATACAATGGGCCACATCAGAAAGCTTAGTCACTCAAAGAGCAATGGAGACGGCTATGCTCGGCGTGATGGCGTCATAGACTTTCGTCTTGAGACACGGTGGTAAGTTGGACGAGAAAATATTGCGCAACTTGCCGAACGCTGACCAGCCGAGTCGGATTCGATCTGGCACCGTTGGAAAGATTGCAGTACAGCCCAAGTCTCGATCGAATCGAAAACTTTCTCGTAGTCCACAAACGCTAAACAGAGAGGCAGGTTATACTCTTCGATCTTCTGTATAACCTGCCGCAGCGTATGTATGTGGTCTACGGTGCTAAAGCCTTTTTGGAATCCGGCTTGTTCGGGAGGCTGGAAAACGTCAAACCTGCGCGCGAGACGATTCGTGATGACTCTTGAAAACAACTTGTAGACATGGCTGAGATGTGAGATGGGACTACAGTTCTTCAGCCGGGCAATGTCGCCCTTCTTGTAGAAGGTTACCACCACACCCGTGCACCATGCCTGTGGCGATTTGTTCTGCAATCCCTTAAAGCTTTGAAAAAATCAACGTAATCAAAAATTACTGGCGTTTATGCCGCATATTGAAACTCGCAAGGGAATCAAAACATAAAGGGTACTTTAGGTTAACTTCGAATCATGAAGTTTGGCAAGAAGCAAAATCTTATAGCACAAATAACCTTTGGCGCGAGGCCGGTACGTACCCGGCAAGGTACATAAACGCGAGCGCCGGCTGCGTTTTTTTTTATTTTTGTGTGGGCCCTCAGTAAAAGTGAGAAATCGGAAATTATTGCTATGAATCATGGTATATTATTACACTTTCATGGCTTCGCTATGAATTAACGTAACTATTTATACTATTCAATAAGCAAATAAAACTGACCTCATCTCGCAGTGATGAAATACGCTAGCAAATTATCACTTTTACAATATTCAATCGCTTCTCTTTCACTCGCACCATAAAACTTTATCACAATATATCGAATTCACACACATATTCACTAAAAAAACACTTCTTTACGATAAAACAATATAAGTAGATAATGTTTAGTCAAGCAATTCCAAATAATCAACACTCAACAATAATAAAATGTAATAAAAACTGTAGGCTTCTCCTGCATGGATTTTATAATTACTGAACACACTGGCCAGCTGAGGCTTGAGCACCCGTCAGGATGCTAGGAGACAAAAAGATATTGTTGATTGGATACGTCAGTTAGTTAATAAATTACTGAAAAATATAATTGACTAAATTGGTGACCTCCTGGAACACATAGATCTATATTTACATGGCGCATCATGAATTTAGAGATGCAGAGGACAATCGTACCGGATCTAGCGATGGGACAATGTCGTCACTACAAGACATTTGTAAGGTCAGCGTGAAAGTACCACCGTTTTGGCCCGACAAACCCGAGATTTGGTTTGCCCAAGTTGAAGGACAGTTCATTCAGGCAGGTATTGTAAGTGACGCCACTAAATTTAGTTACATCGTCTCGAACTTGGAGCGACAATTCGCAAAAGAAGTCAAGGACGTCATTATTAGCCCACCTGTCACCAACAAGTATGAAAAGATTAAGGCTGAGCTAATAAAGCGCCTCAGCGTCTCCAACGAGAACAAGATGAAGCAGGTACTGTACGAGGAACACCTAGGAGACCGAAAACCATCTCAATTTCTCCGCCACCTCAAGGACAACGCCGGAAAGGAGCTGTCCGATGACTTCCTTAGAACCGTCTGGATTAGCCGCCTACCACAAGGTATTCAGATGGTACTCGCCGGGCAGCCACCTTCAACGTCACTCGACGTTCTTGCGGACCTAGCCGATAGGGTCAATGACCTTACTACGATTACACCCCGTGTGGCCGAGGCATCATTTTCCGGTCCCGGTTCTTCCGTCGTCACTGACCTCGTCAGGGAAGTCGCCGAGCTACGCAAGCAGATGCAGCGTTTGCAGACGTCGACAGCAAGAACGTCTAGAGCACGTTCCCGTCCCCGCAACCGCAACACCCAGAGGGAACGTTCCCAGTCCAATTACAGGAAATACCCCCTCTGCTGGTATCATAGCAAGTTCGGAGAAAAAGCCAGCGCGTGCGTTAAACCCTGCGACTTCAAGACGTCGGAAAACAGCAAGGGCAGTCGATAATGGCGGCCGACGATTGCCCCGCAACAACTACTGGTCGCCTGTTCGTGACGGACCGCTCCACGAAGACGCAATTCCTGGTCGACACAGGAAGCGACCTCTGTGTATTCCCCAAGTCCCTTCTACGTGAACGTCGTACACCGACTTGTTATAAACTTTGTGCTGCTAATGGTTCTGATATTTTAACTTATGGTTATGTTAACTTAAGTTTATATTTTGGCTTGCGCCGAACTTTTGTATGGCGATTTGATGTTGCTGACGTCACAAAGCCAATAATTGGCGTTGATTTTTTAAATCACTATAATATTATTGTAGATTGCCGCAAAAAGCGGTTGATCGACAACCTGACGTCAGTTACAACAATAGCCGCTATTGTAAATTGTAAAAATGTTACATCTGTAAAAGTCCTGACCGGTGCGACTCAGTTTCATGATATTCTTAAAGAATTCCCGGAAATCACTCGACCAGCCGGAATACACCGTGTTACACTACACAGTACAGTCCATCATATACGCACTACACCAGGCCCACCAGTATCCTCTACACCCCGTCGTTTAGCCCCTGACAAACTTAAAATTGCCAAACAGGAGTTTAGCCCCTGACAAACTTAAAATTGCCAAACAGGAGTTCCAGTCTATGCTGGCCAATGGTACAGCTAGACCTTCCGACAGCCCCTGGTCATCGCCTTTACACCTAGCGCCGAAGAAAAACAACGGCTGGCGGCCTTGCGGTGACTACCGCAAACTCAACGCTCGGACGGTGCCTGACAGATACCCAATTAAACATGTGCATGACTTTAGTCATAATCTTGTTGACTGCAAAATTTTCAGCGTTTTAGACATAGAGAAAGCGTACAATCAAGTTCCCGTCAGTCCTGACGATATTTCGAAAACCGCAATCACGACACCGTTTGGATTGTTCGAATTTCCATACATGACATTTGGTCTTCGAAACGCGGGCCAAACTTTCCAGCGTTTCGTCGACAAAATGACCAAGGGGCTTGATTTCGTATACACGTATCTCGACGATTTTCTCGTGTTTTCGCGCAGCCGTTCGGAGCACGAGGAGCACCTGCGCGAGGTTTTCAGACGTCTGAAAGCGTATGGTATGTTGCTCAACACGTCTAAGTGTATTTTTGGGGTAAGCGAAGTCCAATTTTTAGGTTATCTCATTTCCGAGAGCGGTTGCAAGCCACTGGATTCCAAGGTGCAGGCTGTGAAAGGTTTTCCTGCACCCACGACCGTGCAGCAGCTGAGAGGCTTCCTGGGCATGCTGAATTTCTACAGGAGATTCCTTCCACGGGCAGCAGAAATTCAAGCTCCATTGCATGTCTTGTTAACAGGATCGGTGAAGGGATCGCATCCAATCAGTTTACAGGGAGACACCTTAGCTGCGTTCGAGGCTTGCAAGGAGAGTCTCGCTAACGCCGCCCTTTTAGCTCATCCCGATTGTTCTGCTAAACTCGCGGTTGTGACAGATGCTTCTGATAAAGCTATCGGTGCGGTCTTGCAGCAATTCAAGGACGGCGATTGGCAGCCATTGGGATTCTTCTCTCGTAAATTGAGTCCCTCGCAGACGAAATACTCGCCTTATGATAGAGAATTGCTTGCCATTTATGAGGCAATCAAATACTTTAGACATATGCTCGAGGCGAGGCATTTCGTTATCTATACTGACCATAAGCCGATCAGCTTTGCATTCCACGAACGGAAAAACAGCTGTTCGCCTAGGCAGTTTAGATATCTCGATTTTGTTTCCCAGTTCACGACTGACATTAGGCATATATCCGGCAAGGATAATGTTGTCGCAGACGCCTTGTCTCGTATAGAAGAACTGAGAACACCGCTTAGCCTCGAGACATTGGCTGAAAGTCAAGCCTCTGATCCCGAGCTTGAAAAGCTTCTCCGCGATGGATCTTCGTTGCAATTGAAGAAACTCAGTGTCCCTGGGAGTTGTCAACCCTTGTACTGCGACGTAAGTACACCAACTACCAGGCCCTTTGTCCCGAAACCTTGCCGGAAGCAGGTGTTTGATAGCCTGCACTCATTAAGTCATCCTGGCACTAACGCTTCGGCCAAGTTGGTAGCCGGACGATTCGTATGGCCAGGAATCCGGAAGGACTGCAGAGAATGGGCACGCTCATGCCTTCAGTGCCAGCGAGCCAAAGTCACTCGTCACGTTAGTTCTCCACTCGGCAATTATCAGCTAACGCGTACCCGCTTCAAGCAGATCCATATCGATTTGATCGGGCCGTTACCCTACTCCGAAGGTTATCGGTATTGCTTAACAGCCGTAGATCGATTTACTCGATGGCCGGAAGCAGTACCTATACAAGACATTACGGCAGAAACCGTGGCAAAGGCGCTGCTGTCGACATGGATAGCTCGGTTCGGTTGTCCTACGGAGATCATAACCGACCGTGGTCGTCAATTTGAGTCTGCACTCTTCCAATGCTTGTCGAAGCTTGCCGGTTTCGAGCATAAGAGGACTACAGCATATCACCCAGCCTGTAATGGGTTAGTGGAACGTTTCCCCCGTCAACTAAAGGCCGCGATAGTATGCCATGCCAGTGACAGGTGGACGGAGTCATTGCCGTGGGTTTTGTTAGGAGTGAGAGCTGCCTTTAAGGAAGACTTGCAATCATCTTCTGCAGAACTAGTGTACGGAGAGCCGTTGCGACTGCCTGGCGAGTTCTTTGAGCCAACGGTCACCGGTACAACCGATATTACTGACTTTTCTGCACGGTTACGTAATTTCGCCGCTCAAATTCGACCGACTCCAACGTCACGGCATGGTAGCGCAAGAGTATTTGTATATAAGGAGCTCGAAACCTGTGACTCAGTGTTCCTTCGTGTGGATGCATCGCGGGGTTCCCTTACTCCTGCTTACTCAGGACCTCATAAGGTCCTTTCTAGAGGGGATAAAGTTTTTAAGATTCTTCTGAAAGGTAAAGAAGCGACCGTTTCGATCGATCGCCTTAAACCGGCCTTCACACTTCAAGTCGAGCGTGGAGACCCTGACGACACATCCGAACCGCGAAATCTTGTAACGCGTTCCGGTCGTCAAGTCAGACTTCCCGACCGATACCGCCGTTGACGGGCTCTGGAGGGGGGGTGGTGTAGGCTTCTCCTGCATGGAATTTATAATTACTGAACACACTGGCCAGCTGAGGCTTGAGCACCCGTCAGGATGCTAGGAGACAAAAAGATATTGTTGATTGGATACGTCAGTTAGTTAATAAATTACTGAAAAATATAATTGACTAAAAAACTATTTTGTTTACACAACGAAAAAACATGGCGGCGGAGTCGCAAAAACTATAGACCTATTTTGTGAATTTTTCTTTCGTTCACTTTTAGTGATGGTTCACTAAAATGTTACCAAAGTCGAAAAAATATGAATCGATTGAACGAATGATACAGCCAAAAAGTGTTGCAAGTAAATATCTTACTTCAAATACCACCGCCCAATCGGAGCTGTTACGTACACGCACCGGTACGTAACACGTTTCGCGACTACATTTCTTACGTACATGCGTAGGTACGAAAAACGCGTCAGAGGATAAAGGAAAAAAAACGAAAACCGTAAATTTGTAACTACAACAAAAAAATGGAAAATTCAAAATTAAAAATGAATACATTTTTAGAGGATAGCCGTGGTCACAGAACAGAGAAGACAGCGTTTTTTCTGTTCTGTGGCCGTGGTCATATGCCACCTTGCCATAAATATTGCTATATATTTACTTTTATAATGTATTGCTTTGTAAACAAATGCAGATGGCATAAGACCACGGCTATCCTTTAAGAATATTTTATATACCTACATACATAGAAATCGATTGAAAGCATAACCCTCATTTTGCCTTCGCCGCATTCGGGTAAAAAATCGATTATTAACTTATTTGGTAGACAATAGTTTGCCAACGTTTTCGTTAGAGTAGTTTTCAGTGCTATGGTGTTTTGCATTGTTTATGAACTTCAGCAATGTTTATTAATTATTTTAGTGAATAAAAGAAAACAAAGGAACACAAATTTATTTGACACAAGCTGGAGCACACAACACAAACACAATAAAGAAAACAGACTAAACAACAATAATATATAAAAAAAGGAAACAATATGCAATCAATGCAGCTGTTTGTACGGAACCCTCGGTGCGCGAATCGACGCGCACTTGGCTGGTTGTTTATCCTTTTGAGGAACGGAACCGAAACATTATTTTTACAGGTGATATTACATACAAATGTTATTATATATTATTTTTATGTCTTACCTGCGTCCCAGATCTTCTGACCACACAACGGAGATGCGATATTATATTTCGACAGCATTGAACTCCCAAATCTTTGAGAGCCAAACAAATGCGGATCACAAAGACGAGCAACAACCAGACTGAATTTTTTGTATCCCCACTTTCGGCAGTTGAACGGAACATAATACTTTGTGAAAAGAAATTGACACTTGTATTAGGCCTTAAAAGTTTAGCACCATGTGAGCTATTTGCCGTCGGAATTTCTTTTATTCAAGGTTTAATCAGTTAGCGAAATTCAGCAGACATGTAAATGATATTTAATTACTGCTGATGCCCACTGCTGGAATACAGGCCTCTTCCCATGAGAAGGAGCGAGCTGTAACCCACCACTCGGCCCAGTGCGGATTGGTGAATTCGTTTTGCTTCTTCTGTAACTTCAAGAGAACTACAGCTTACTACGGGGTCAGCGGCCGTTGGTAGCGTAGTTACTTGTTTATGTATATTTCTTCTTTATTTTTTGATACCATAAAGAGTTATTTGCGTAGTTTCTTTCCTTAATTTGAACCCGTATTTATAAGTTCTCGGGAACTTAGGTCATTCCGTAGACTTAGGCCAAAATAAACTCAATCAAAATAGATTCATTCGGTGAGGAGATACGAGTTCACAGATAACACCACTCTTTTTGCGTCGAGCGACAATAAAGCAGCTTGACCAACAACAGATGTATTTAAGATGAATGAAATTGATGCGAGATTGTCGAATGCACAATGTCATCGTCACATATATTGTTTTGTCAATAAACTCTGTGGAATACTTACCCCCGCACTCACAAACATCATTTTACGATATCGAATCTTTAATATTAAGGAACTTGTGGATATACGATTATAACACCAGTTGCACGGGCCGATGTTTTTATTACCCGACTTCCGAATGAGGGTAATGTGTTTATCAGTCTATCTGTGTTTGTTCGTTAACTTTTCGGCGTTCTAGAGATCAAACGCGTTTGGTTTTGATGATTCTTACGTGAATCGATTCGTCTTAACCTTGCGTGTGTCACTGGCTACATTAAAATTGGAAAATAGAATAATGACGGTTTTAGGGTACCATATCAAGGGAGACCAATACATTTTTTTCTGCCTAACCCTTCGTGAGAGGTATCAAAATAAAGGGTTAAAAATATACAACACTTATCTTATATGTTTAAATGCACCTAATTCGAAAAAAAAGGTGATCTCTAAAGTTATAAATAAAAAAGTTAATACAATAAAGGAGAATGCCCATTTTGTATGGAGAAATGTACTGACCGAAACATTTTAGTGTCCTGATAAAACACCTTTATTTGATTATGTTACCTTAATTAATTACACGTACCAACTTTAGTCAATTTTCATTGCGGGAGTTAAGAGATATTGAACGAAATATATTCCTTTTTAGGTTACAGTAGATTCACAGCAATATGGACTCTATGCCAACATATTTAAGATTTGTATTCGTTAGACATTTGTTCAAGTGCTGTTAAGATATATAATGTTATTCTTACTTACCGGTGTAGATCCAAGCCCGTAATATGGTCCAATATAATATTATCAAGAATCTTCGACAAAATGTTGTCTGCGCATATTTGGCGCCAACATCAAAGAACAATTGAGACACCAACTTCGAACGGTAGCCATGTCCGAAATCACAAATATAAAGTCCTGTCTTATTAAGCTCTATATTCACAAACACACGGCGGTGTTGTAGTGATAAGTTTTTAGTAACGGCGGAACGAAAACTCAACTTGACGGAACAAAACACAAACAAAACAAATGAAAAGACGACTACCGTCACTGTCAAATGAAATGACTGACAATTATAGGCATGTTACCAAATCGGTAATATAATCGATTTCTAAAAACATGATTAATTTTTTATCTTGGTTTGCATTAAACTAGTAAACCACACCAATTTCAAAATAAGTTTGTTCTTTACATTAAAGAGGTGAATCCGGATGGATTGATTCAGTGTTTCAGGTAGATTATAACAAAAAAAGATTCTTCAATCTTCTTCTTTAATCGATGTCAGATCATGTCAACATGCCTCAACCCTAACATAAATGGTGGAATATGTTTGAGCTGTGAAACGGAAGTAAAAATACTTATTAATACAAGAAAATGAACCCAACTAGGAATCTTTTTGAAGAGAAGTTAAAATACTTAAAATATTTTTGTTTTATTTATTGTCCAGAAATGATTGTGACACAATAAACTTTTTTTAAGTACTGTCCATTGGCATTCTCCTTTAAAACCCTAACAAGACGTAAACTAGAAGAAAATCTTCCTGTGCAGTCAGGGTACATCTAGTTTTGGTCAGCCAGCTCGCGAATATGTATCCTCCGACTGCACAGCATGATTTTCATCTTACGTCTTTTTAGTTCGCTTTTTAAGCAGTCGGGTTTTTTTTTTTTTTTTACTACTGATAGGCTCGTGTTTGACCACTATCTTCATACCAAGCGATGATGTGGTCGACGGTGAAGCGCCCTTGCCTAGAAGTAACCTATTCACTCTTGACTTAAAGACTCCCAGATTGTAGCTATCAGGCAATACAGACTACGAATTTTACTCTTTAGCTGTACGCGTGATAAAAGTATTCCCAAAACATTTGGTGCGTATGGGTGGGGTGTCCACCATGTACCGACGACTTATCGCCGTATAATATTGACAACGGATCTTGGTGTCTCTGAATTGGCTGCAAGACTCTGCACTGTAGCTATTTTTTTATCAATGTTGAAGGTGAAGATAGCATTGTTTAACTGGCTCTTTCACTCGCTAACGTTTGTCGCATCGTCCTATCTCGCTTTCTCTATGTATTATACTCGAAGACAAACTGTTTCTTGCGCAATGGTTGGCAGAGCCAACTTCCGAGACACAATGATCCGCTGTGACTATTGTACGTCTTGTAGTCCGAAGATGGAAAGGGCTACAGTCATTCAAGGTGTTCAAGGTTAACCAACGTTTACCGAGGTCAGTCCTGTGGGTGACCATCTTAGCATACCGAAACTTTTCCGTTCCTCAGAAAACTCGTTATTCTGTTGGCTCCGACTGTCATTGCCAGATGTTTGATAGTAGTTACGGATAGTCAGATAATCTGACACCAGTCTTATTAAGGTTTATCATGTTACCCAGTTACTGGGGGCGCCCAGTAGGCGACTGCATGCCTTTCTGACTAAAAAGGCACGTGGGCTGCCAAGGGAAAGATGCGAAGAAAGAACGCATCCCATCCTATCCCAATCTACTGACCCAAACTCACCGAGTGCCTCTTGGGCTGTGATCGGGAAAGGAGTAGACGGATACAGACTTCACCAGACAATGGTCGGAGCTACCCAAAGAAGATACCGACACAGAGTAGCGGTCTGGATCTGTTGTCAGCAGAAGGTCCAAGTAATTGGCAGTATGTGAATCAACATCCGGTACCCTCGTTGCCCCCTGGACCAGCTGGGTGAGATTTAACGCAAGCGCAAGCTTTCGCGTCTCACGCCCAGCACGATCAGTGCACTGGTATGGTAAGAAAGTTCCTGACTAGAAAGGCAGGCGCTCCATGTAGAATACTGGTGCTCATCTTCATTCTTACATCCTTTCGCGTTTGTAATAAGAAGTAGAATAAGGTGCAAGTCTTCTTTAGGAAAAGACCAGAGAGAAAGCTATGCAGAATCTTTAAAGGAGGTCAACCAAATTGGTACCGTGTTGTGCATTATTTTTCATTGTACATTTATTTCCATAGGTTAAGTTCTAAGGTCGTATGTAGGTAGCTAAAGAAAAATATCTCCACGTTTTTATTTCCTTACTAGCTCGCCCCCGGGGCTTAGCTCCCGTCAACTGGCTACTTACCTACCTACCCTGCCTACCCTGCCTACCCTACCTACCCTACCCTACCTACCTACCTACAATTTTTTATCTATCATCAATAGTTTTCTCAGCGCACGCCAAAGGATAGGCATCATTTTGCTTCCTTGGGTTACATTATTGCAATTTTCATAAAAATCTCTATCTTTTTTGATTTTTTTTATAGTCTATGCCACTCAGGAATAATGTAGCTTTCTACTGGTGAAAGAATTTTCAAAATCGGTTCAGTAGATCCAGAGATTACCCCTTACAACGTCACAAACTCACAAACTTTACCTCTTTATAATATTAGTATAGATAATGAGTATGACGTCTTTATTGGCTAAATCATATTATATTGCATTTACTAAAATGCTATTATTTTGTTATAACAAACAGAAACATCAGTTTTATTTCATTTGGATGTATAGATACATGTAGATTAAGGAGAAGTCCATCCATATATTGATGACTAGCGGACGCCTCGCGGTTTCACCCGCTTTGTTCCCGTTCCCCTGGGAATACAGAGATAAAAAATAGCCTATGTCACCCAGGGATAGTGTAGCTTTCCAACGGTGAAAGAACTTTTGAAATTGGTCCAGTAGTTTTTAAGTTTATTCGTTCATACAAAAATACAAATCTTTCCTCTTCATAATATTAGTATAGAAGACTACAAACACAAATATTTCAGAAAAATATTTTACCTTTTAGGTTACATGTAAGGTTTTTAATAAAAACAAGAACTCGTTTATGAATAACAATTTATTTTAAAATTCTGCATATCTTAGCAAATAATAAAAAGAAGGCTTGTATCTTCAGTACCAGACATTTTGAATCTTATATTTATTTATACTCTCCTATATTTATTTATTATAACTTCATGCAACAAACAGGCAATTTTCTCTACCAGTCAATCAAGGGCTCGATATTTCATAAAAAAGTTAAATGGTACAAAAGTATATAATATAGTTAAAATAAACATACATACCTGCTTATATTTACTATAATAAATACATATATAATAAAGTAATAAAAGCCGTTTTATTGAGACGACTCTGCTGTATATATTTGCTCGATACGAATATAATAAAAAAGCCTAATCTAAAAATACATTAATCGTAAAATTGGATTTTGCCCGATATCTGTAACAAAGATAAAACAGTGATTAGTACAAATTATCGACTCATTTTAAAATGGCTTCCTACTTGAAAGATAAGAGCACAAGTGTTATTCGATGTAAGCGATGACGTAGGTTTAAAAATGCCAAAATGTAAGGGATTGATGGCGTAACATTTCGATAACGCCATTAATTTAGTAAAGTTAACAGAATGATTGTATTTTTAAACTAGAATGGTTAATACATGTGAAGCTACGGGCCATTAAATAGAGAAAAGACAAACAATTTGTTTTATTTTCTTTGTTTAGCTCCCCACCGGCCGATTAAAAGTCTGACTGTTCCAATTAGTTCTTTCCGGCAACCTTTATTGTATTTGTACTGTGTGAACGTCCCTGGCGCCCGAAATTATTAATTATTTAATTTTCATTTTGGGAGAACACATTTTTTTTGGTTTATTCAAATACAACAAATTATTTTCTTACATTTGGCTTATTCACAATAATAATGTAAATTTTCCATTCGCCATCACAACTGTCACTTGTCTATTGCCTAAGGTGAAATTCGTAAACACAATTTGACTTTAACTTGACGCTAAATTACAAATCAACACATTAAAAAATCCGAGACGATTTGCTTAAATTTTCGAGCTCGCTTGACTCGCTCATATATTCTCCTTTTTTATTATTCTAACCTTTTTTTGCTCAAGTTAAACATTGCTCTCTATACAAATGGGCAAAAGAAAACCCAACCCTATTCAAAATAGAGTGCTGAAGACTCTCCAGAAATCAGAACTGCTGGTACCGCCGCCGGTGCCTATGCTTTGAGGTGTATTTTCAGAAATATGTTTAACACAGCTTGCGCACTATTCAAAAGTGAAAATCATATATTTCAATTAAGTAAACCACTGGCACTCATTGTTAACCAGTTCCTTTTTCATAAAGTATAATCTCATTCCAAATAGTGGGTTATTTTTATCATCTTCCTTTCCGCCGAAAGATGTCCACTGCTAAACATAGGCATCCCCCAAGTGTCGCCATATTGGCCGGTTCAGTGCGTCTTGCTTCCAGCGGATTCCCGCAACCTTAACCAGGTCCACCTTTTTTTTTTTTTTTGATCTCGCTGGGAAAAAATGCATTACGCATACCCACCCATTGGGGGAATGGGGGGGCTATGTGGGACTCCCCGGCAAGCCCGGTATACCCACTAAAATAACCCAGCGGCACTCCCGCATCGTCTGTGTGGAGGAGGACTGGGAAACCGGCACAGCCTTTACGTCCAGCCCTCCGCCGACGACCGCCCGCCTTTTAGGGCAGGCCCTTCACGCCCCTCCCTCAGTGGAGGGGCCCGGGAACGACAGCGAGTGCTCGGCCGTACCCGCCCGATGGTGGTGATTGTGCAGTGCAGACGAGAGGCGCCCCCGCACCTGTCGCCCGCTAATCACCACCAGGAGGTGGGAGGAGACGATCATACAACCGCCTTCTCCCACCTCTTCTTCGCCTGCGGAGCGGCGGCGCGAGAGGATCGTCCCCCCGCGCACGCTCCGCCGCCTCCTTTTGCGACATCACGACCTCGCAAAAGGAGGCAACTGCTGCCCAGGCCTCCTCACTCCCCAGCATGGAGTTGACCACGCCGGGAAGTGAGAGGTCCTGCCCGATCACACTTATGAGGACACGGCGCAGCTCTGCCCAGGCTGGGCACACCTCGAGGGTGTGCTGCGCCGTGTCCTCCGCAGCACCACAATCGTGGCACCCCGGGGCTTCCTCCCTCGGGATCCGGTGCAGGTGCGTTCCGAAACACCCATGTCCGGACAACACCTGCACTAGACGAAACGAGAGGAAACCGTGGGGCCGCTCGAGCCAACTTTGAAAGACTGGACCGAGCGCGTCCAATGTCCGACGGCCAAAGGCGGCGGAGGCGAGGTCCTCCGTCCAATGGACGACGATAGCGTCTCTCGCCTCCCGCCGCACGGCCTCCCGCTCCTCCTTGGCGGGGCGCTCTCCAAGCGCCTTCCGCCTCGCCGCCCACTCGTACACTCTGGCGAGCACCCATGCCTCCAACTCCCAGGGAGGGGTGCCGGCCAGAGCGCACGCCGCCGAAAGGCCCACCGAGCGGTAGGCCCTCGCCACCCGCTGTGCAATGGCCCTTTGGGGCCTGCGGATGGCGGTTGCATTCTCCCTCCTGTGGAGGGAGTCCGCCCAGATGGGTGCCCCGTAGAGGGCCATGCTCCGCAGGATGCCGGCATACAATCGCCGGCACCGTGCACTGGCCCCCCCCAGGTTCGGCATGAGCCATGAGAGGGCGTCCGCGGCTTTCAGCAGGCGCGTCGACAGCCCGCTGAAGTGCGGGCCGAAGCGCCACCTGCTGTCCAGCACTAGGCCCAGATATTTCATCTGGGCCTTCACCTCACGAACCCCTATTTGTCCCTATTTGTCGTAAGGGGTTGCCTGGTATAGTGTGCCGCTTTCCATAACGTAAGGTTGGTGAAGGAGGCCACTATAGGAAAACTCAGTAGACAAATAGGGGTTCGTGGGCCTTCACCTCAATTCGGACGCCCTCCACGACAACGTGGGCGGCAGGAGGGTAGCGCTGCCGAGGCCCGTGAAAGAACACGGCCTCGGTCTTGTTCAGCGCCACCCTCAATCCAAGCTGGCGGATCCTACCTGCCACTAAGGATCCGCCAGCAGAGGCCAGACAGGCCGCCTCTCCAAAGTTCCTCCCCCGGGCAGTGAGGAGAGTGTCATCCGCATAGCAGATGACACTCGTGCCCGTGAGGAGGGTGCCCCGCAGGAGCCAGTCGAATCCGATGTTCCACAAGGGGGGCCCTAGCACCGACCCCTGTGGAACACCGGACTCCGCGCCGTAACGCCTGATCCTGGCCGTCTTGTCCACGAGGAGGACCTCTCTGTCCTCCAAGTAGCTGGCCAGGATCGCCCGCAAATATGGGGGCACTCCGTGATACCGGAGTGCCTCCAATATGGTCGAGTGGGGCACGGAATTGAAGGCGTTGGCGATGTCAAACGACACCGCCAACACTCCGTCCCTAGCCTCGACCGCCTCCTTGACCTGGCCCCTGAGTAGGGCCAAAGCGTCGATCGTCGAACGCTCCCGTCGGAAACCGAACTGGGTGTCCGACAGGTCTGGCCCTACCTCCCGCAAGTAGCTATTTAGCCGGGTGGCGATGATCCCCTCGAACAATTTACCGACCTCATCGAGCAGAACGATGGGCCGGTATGCCGAGGGGGAGTCCACCGGTCGTCCCTCCTTCCGGAGGAGGCACAATTGCCCCTCCTTCCACTGTTTCGGGAACCTCCCAGCCGTAAGACACGCGCTGAAGAGGTCCCGAAACCTGCCCTCCATGAGGGACGCCGCGATGGCCGCCACCCGTGCGGGGACGCCGTCCGGTCCAGGGGCCGTCTTCTTCGTGCGAAGGGTCAGAACCCCCGCGCGAAATTCCTCCGCCGTTACCGGAGGGACCTCTTCCTCCGGCGAAGCCACCACCCCCCCAGTGGGGGGAACCAGGTCCACCTAGTGGGAGGCCTTCCAACCCAGCACCATCCAGTGCGCGCTGGCCATTCCAGAAATTTTCAGCCCCATCGACCATCACTTTTACCAGACTGAACTAGCAGTACATTGCTTTTTCAGAATATGTGCTAACTTTGATACTACTTCTATGGATATCCTCATTTCTGTTGCGATCACGCAAGGAAACGCCGAGCCCTTTCCAAATTACCCTTTGGATGACTTTAAGTCTTCTGATGAGGCCCATTGTGAGCGACCACGTCTCAGTTCCATACGTCATCACTGTTAACAGACACCGGCAATTTTTTTTTTTTTTGCCTTGCACTGTTTGTATGTATGTAGGTGTGTGCGGGTCAAATCTTGCAACTGAATTTGAAAGCAGTTATCCTCCATCGATTAAGATGAAAATTTGCATGCACTTTTAGTTTGGATGGCAATGCTTGGTTAGCTAAGTAACGTCATTCTTACTCCAATATGGCGGACTAGTTATTTTTTGTGCACTGCCATGATATGAGTATCAAATGAATGGATTTGCTGAGAAGAATACGAAAAGAGCTTGGTTTTAAAAAGTGTTTTTTAATGCATAATGTATTTTATCTTGGGCGCACGGTTGGCGCAGTGTTTGAGCGATGGACTGCTGTGCTTCGTGACGCGGGTTCGATTCCCGCACGGAACAAATATTTGTATGACCTACAGATAATTGTTCCGGCTCTGGGTGTTAGTGTATGTGAATTTATATGTTTGTAAACGCACCCACGATACAGAAAGAAATTCCTAATGTGGGGCAAGGTTTTTTAAATAAAATAAAAAATAAAAAAATACCTGATCCGTTTCCGAGAAATTATGCGATAATATGGGATCCTCGCGTTTACTTGATCGGAAAAACCGCTCGCTTTTTATTAGAACGAGCCTTTAGAACGTTCAAAAGTAAGTGTCGTATGAGAATACGGATATAAGTCAATCGTAGTATGACAATGTCGGTTTATCACTATTCATCAGGTATACTTCTCCACACGTGAGAAAATAAAATGTAAAAACTGAGCAAAATATTTATAGTATTAATAATGTCAAATATTATTATTATCTTGTATAATATGATTTCATGGAATTAAACAAATAATGCTTTAATAATTATTTAAGAATGGATTGAATTGACGCGTCTCACTCAAGGAATGTTTCAGTACCACAAAACATTAGACGACAGCGCTTTATATCGCTAAAATATAACGCGACCAAGTGACATTGCTCGTTAGTTTCGTATTACACGTATGTTACTTTAAGTTGATTGAATTTGGGAGTATTTGTTGTTGATTGACTTGTCGCTAAGTAACTTAGTAGAAGTCTTTATTTATAAAATTTATAGCTTCTCGTGGCGGGGACTTTAGTCATTATTTAGAAGCAGTGGTAGCCCAGTGGTGACTGCCGTAACTTACAAGTTGTAGGTCGAGAGTTCGAACCCAGGTAGGAAGGAAGTAGAACAAAGTGAGGAAAGCGGTATGTACCAGAACCAAAAATCCTTGTGACATCCATCATCTCACACTGATATGGGCCCGCGTGGTGGATTAATTCAAACTTCATGCAACGTACTGGTACATAAGCGGACTTAATGTCTGAGACATTCTCCACCAAGGGTGGTGGAGAGATAACATGGCAGGCGCATAAAAATATTAAATAATTATTAAAGTAAAAATGAAGAATATGTATATTGTATAGATAAAATAAACATACATATATATTTCCTATAATAAATACCTATATATATATACAAAATAATAGAAAGCTGATTGAGACGACTCTGCTATTGGTGTAGAAAATAATGCCGTAACGCTTACATGCATATTGACTGGTGGCCGTCCTGATATCGAGAGGAAGCGCAATCCAGAGAAGAATGGACTGAATATGAAAGGAAGAATGAAACGAATCAGAAGTAGGTATGAGAAGGACAAAGCAAGAGAAGAATGTTAGACGAACGCAGATTCCTAGCGTGTGAAGTACATAGATATTGAAACTGAAATGAGAGATAAGAAGGAGGAGTGGGAGAGTTGAGTAGAGAGAAAGCGCGCAAATTTCTCTCGCTCGTTCTCACAGAGAACAGTGGGAATAGTATAAACTGATTATGATTATTATACAGAAAACAGACGGACAAACTATAAATAATACTAGCTTAACCCGGCTCCACTCGTACGAATAACATAACAAAAAATTACGCCTGTTATCCTCGAAGGGTTGGGCAGAGGTTCCCTCATCACCATCATCATCATATCAGCCGAAAGACGGCCACTACTGGACAAAGGCCTCCCCCAAGCGTCACTATATTGACCGGTCCCGTGCGTCCCGCATCCAGCGGAGCCCCGCAACCTTCACCAGGTCATCGGTCCACCTGGTAGGAGGCCTTCCAAAGCAGCGTCTTCCGGTTCGCGGTCGCCACACATTGCTCGCAGAACGGATGACGGCAATGTGTCCTGCCCACTGCCACTTAAGTTTGGCAATTCTTCGGGCTATCTCGGTAACACTGATGGTTCTCTTGCGGGTCTCTACATTTCTAATTCGGTCACGCAAGGACACTCCGTACATGGCCCTCTCCATTGCCCTTTGGGTGACTGTAAGCTTTCTGATAAGGCCCATTGTGAGCCACCACGTCTCGGAGCCATAGGTCATAAACTGGCAACACACACTGGTCATGGACTTTCGTCTTGAGACACTGTGGTAAGTTGGACGAGAAGATACCGCGCAACTGCCCGAACGCTGGTGCCCTAGTACACCCAGATTACCCAAGTTGAAGTCCCATGTAATAGGGGCGAGCCTGTTGCCATCAACCGGGCACAAATGCAGATTCTGGGGTTGATACTGAGAAATTCCAGGTGGAAAATCCCAATAATACTTTGCTCCACCCGGAAATCGAACCCCAAGACCTCATGCTCACGAAGCAAAAAAGCTCGCTAAGGAGGAGGCGGTACGCGTTATGAAGACGCAAAGGAGACGCCCTCACGCCCCTAGCCACCGCAGGAGATGCCCCGGGCGTCGGGTTGCGCAAGCCGATGCCCGGCCACCGTAGGCGCGCGCTTGCCGACGGCGAGTAATGGGTAGCTCGCCGGCCGATAAGGACCTGGCCCAAGGTTAAGGTACGTAGTTTTCCACGCGCGCCTCTAAGAGATGTCAGCAAAAACTGACGAGGTACACTAGGGCCGATGCCAGACAGGCATCGGCCCTAGTCGAGTCCGAGGTCGCGGATAAATTTGAAAGAGTGTTACCGTGGCCCTGGCACAAGCAATTGAAGGAACAATAATGGGTTTTAGTCAGTAAAAGTCTGACACGCCCTCCCCCTTCCCCCAGAGCGGGAGAAATCATTGAAAGTAATCCAACAAAAAAATTACCTCATGCTCAGCTACTTATACATTCGCATTGTCCACTGGAATTGAAAATCAGCATGTAAAAATCGTAAATATGAAATGTAATATATCAAAACTTACCAGAGGTTAACTTCACTCTGCAATTTCATCCCGCTGTAATCTCAGTCGGCAAATTGAACCCCGCCACCATCTCCATCAGAAATTTGGACTTCCCCTCCATTGTCGGCAAACTGAACGCCACCACCGTCAGAATCCGCGAATTGGACGTCTCCACCGTTGTCGGCAAACTGGACTGCCCCATCGTTATCTGCGATTTGAACGCCACTGCCGTCTGAGTCAGCAAAGCTGACCTCACCACCGCCATCGTCGACCTGCAACAGAGAATGTTTTTTTTTTACCCACAAGCCAAGGAAACCGGCATATCTTAGATTCAAAAATTTGAAGACTTGTGACATCCAAAACCCGCACTGGGCCCGCGTGGTGGATTACTGCCTATTCCCTCTCACAGAGAGGAGGCCTTTGTCCCAGCAGTGGGAACATTTAAAGGCCTTTGTCCCAGCAGTGGGAACATTTAAAGGCCTTTGTCCCAGCAGTGGGAACATTTAAAGGCCTTTGTCCCAGCAGTGGGAACATTTAAAGGTCTTTGTTCCAGCAGTGGGAACATTTAAAGGCCTTTGGCCCAGCAGTGGGAACATTTAAAGGCCTTTGTCCCAGCAGTGGGGACATTTAAAGGCCTTTGTCCCAGCAGTGGGAACATTTAAAGGCCTTTGTCCCAGCAGTGGGAACATTTAAAGGCCTTTGTCCCAGCAGTGGGAACATTTAAAGGCTAATGATGATGATAATTTACAAAGTCGACTTGAGTGGAAACGCCGGGATGGGACGTCCTAGAAGTACATACTCGGATCTTATTCGTGACGTTCTTCATAAAGGCCAGGTGCGCAGTACTGATAACCGGTGTGCGTGTATGGCTAGATGCATGAACGTAAGTTAAGGATCGTAGCAGGTGGCGTTCTGTAGTTTCTGCACATCCCGAAGGGAAAATATTAACATTACATTGTCATCGAATAAGTTCAGGATCTCCTTGATCAATTTAATTGGTGGCTTAAAAAAGTAAAACAAGAACTGTAGTTTTATCTATTTTAATTGAATTTATTATATTTTGTTTTTGCATGAATGTGGTATAATTTAAGAGTTTTGTTGTTTGTATTTTAAATATTTTAGATAATTTTAAATGTTTATCTTCTATTTATTTTTTTCTTAATGATCCTTTAGATTTTAAATACTTTTGATATTTGAATTGCATGCCAATTTTAATTACTTTTGCATTTTAGTTATTTTTGAAATTTATAAATTTAATTACTTTGACATTTTAGTTATTTTTGAAATTTAGGAATTTAATTCCTTTTACATTTTTGATTAAGTGCTTGCTTTATGAATTTTAATTATTTGCTGAATTATAATTTACTTTGTATTTTGATTAAGTATTTTTTGGATTTTATCTTTGTATTGTTAAATGCTTTTTTATTGTTTTGGAATTTTGATCTTTTAACTTTTTTTTTATTTTTGTTGCTCTCAGCCTCAGTCGTGGGCAATGTTTAAATTATTTAATTAGGATGTGGATAACGTCCGCGTCGTGGGCTACACATATGTAACTTTATTTATTTTAAATATTTTTTGTGTTTGTATTTTTTTGTGTAACTGTTTGTTTTCCCAAAATAAATACATAAATAAATAAAATGAATTAAGTTATGTATGTAAGTTAAGCTCGGGTTTAACCACTATATTCATCCCCCTAGCCAAGTTACAAAAGTTTCATTATGAATCTCTTTCTACAATCGATAACGCCTTCTATTTGTATGGACTGACCACGTGACTTAAGGTTCAGACGTGTCATTGCCATACATTGATTCGTTTTCTACTAGCGTTATCGATTGTAGATTATCAACTTGGCTACAGGTGTGTTGACGATGTTGTCGACGTTGACGCACGTTTGCCTAGAAGCACAGACCTAGAAATAACCTATTCACTCTGAAATTAAAGATAAGGATTACTTTTAAACGGTCTCTCACCGAGCTTTTCCTCGAGATATATGCAACGATAAGTTTAAAATAAAACTGTTATGTCTGTAATTGTGGTTGATCAAATGGTTGAAAATGTTATTATGTTTGTCCTTTATAGAATTCCTTAGTTACTATTCTGAGTCTGGATGTGTGTCCGGTTAGAGCCTCTAACCTTGGGCAACGTATTAATTACTGCTTGGCCCCAACTTGCTGCCTCATATCCTCAAGGTCTTGTGAGAACCTATCTTCGATAATGTGGGTTCAAGTTATAGAGCAAAAACCATACTGACTGCTGAAACTCAGGTCACTTCTCTATGAGAAGGAGTGAGCCATATCCCCACACGCGGGCCTATTAATATTATTGAAGTGAAAACTTATGTCTGTTATCTTTTTACCGCTGGACCGATTTAGATGATATTTGGTAAGGTGGTAGTTTGAGACCCGTGAAAGGACATATAATAGTTTTTATCCCAGAAATCATCCTTAAGGGGGTGGAAAGGTGGTGGAAGTTTGTATAGTGAACCAATAATTTTTCAAGAAGGCAGCCTACAATGTTATTTCGCGATATAAAAACAGGCTATCGAAATACTAATGCTACGCAGGTTAAATCGTGGGTAAGAGTTAGTAAATAATACACAACAAAAAAAAACTTACATGTACTCCACTCATATTGTGCTTTTTTGTAACAGGAAAATATAAAAGAATTCTTCGAAGCGTGTTTTTTTCACAAGGACGGATGTGAGACTGCATAAGCACTGATTGTGCTATCTATATCTATACTTAGAAACAACGTTTTATCGGCAGGGTCACACTTAATCTAAAACACACGTATGTATTTTAGAAATGAGTTTAAGCTGATAGAGAAAATTGTGAAGTCGTGATTACAATAAAAAAACTGTTCTACAAAAAATACTACCGGCTTCCAAATAAGAAACTACAAAGTGAAAAAAAACTTTATTTTTGTAATTCTGTGTCCATAACGCAAGAAAATGGTACCTACCAAAGACAGCTCCAACTTCGCACTAGTTAAACCTTAACAAATTATGCATTTCAACATTCCTCATGAAACACTCTGTCTATTGGTGAAAACTGCATGAAAATCTGTTCAGTAGTTTTTGAGTTTATATCCCAAACAGATGGACAGTCGCGACGGGGGATCCCTTTTTTTCGCATATTGTTCTTTTTCCTAATATACTTTAGCATAACTGTTTTGGCATATTTTCTTGCCATAATAATTCTTTGCCATATTTTTATTCGGCATACAGTTTATGTTGGCCTAATTATCTACAAGGCTAATTTGTTTTGGCATAATTTTAATTCGCATAATGTTACTAGCCCTAATGATTATTAGCATAATAGTATTAAAGCATAAAAATGAGTAGGAGTAACGGAAACAAATTTGAATTATTTTTACTTTTTTTTTATGTTTCATGTAAATTATTTATTATATATAATATTATGTAACTGTCATGCATTACAAATTATTTAATTATATTGTATAAAAATGTGTATTAGTGTCTAAAATTTTAGGAATTAATTATTATGCGTATTTGTTATGCTTAAAAAATATTTTTTAATATCATTATGCTTAAAAAAAATTATGCATTAGAATGTTATGCTTAAACATTATTATGATTAGAGTAATTATGCTAAAAAAAAATATGCGTAAGCTGTTATGCGAAAACAATGTTATGCGTAAATATAATTAGGATAAACAAAAGTATACCATGTTATATTATGTCTAAAGTTTTTATGCAAATGGATAGGGAACCTCGCGACGGGGGACTTTGTTTTATAATAGAAGTTTGTAAGGATGGATGTTTATTACTCACGCAAAAACTACTGAAAGGATTTTGATGAAACTTTACTTTAGCGTCAGAATAACACATCATTTATGAAGATATTGGGGACAGTACTAAAATAACGCGGGTAGAACCGCGGGCAGGCCTAGCCTATGCGCCTTTTCCAGACTAAAATCTATCTCTGTGCCAAATTTGATGCAGATCCGTTCAACCGTTCTGGCGTGATTGAGTAACATCCATCCATCATCAATTTAATTATGTATGTTTATGAGAGTGTTCTGTCCCACTGAACGGCAAAATAGACCTCACTTCCGTCTTTATTTTTTTCTGTATCTTGTATTCAAAAGCCCAAAGCTTTAGGCCATCAAAAAAACATAGATTATACATTTTTATCGATTGGATAAAAGTCATACCCATCATCAAAGACCTATCACATCATCAAGGTCATCAGATCCCAATCATCAGGTCAAAAAAAAATAAGTGTTACAAGTTTTATGCGTGGTACTGTTTATCTGTGTGTCTGTCTGTGGCATCATAGCTCCTTAACGGATGACAGGTTTTGATTTAGTTTAAAAGGTGACTTTGTCGAGTGTTCTTAGCCATGTTTGAAGAAAAACGGTTTATGTCGCTGTTTAAAAGTTATGCGTATTTTACTCTTTGCATCAGAGTTTTTTCTCATGTCAATAATATGTGTTTCGATAAATTGTCGATGGCCAAACTTAAAAGCAGTTAAGTATTTATTATTTCGGTTGGTTTTTAGAGTTCCGTACCCCAAAAGGTAAAAAAGGAACCCTTATAAGATCACTGTCTTGTCCGTCTGTCCGCCTGTCTGTCCGTGTGTCACCACCGATTTTCTCAGGAACAGTGACCTAGCAAGTTGATGTTTATACCAGATAATGAGGTCTATAGTCCTTATTAGGTGTATAATAATCAAGGTCCTGAGTCAACACGATAAAAAGATATGGGCAAATTTAGATTTTCGCGAAAACTTATAACTAGCAAAATTTACCTTATTTTTTAATTTTTCGGGTTTTTACCTTTACCTGTGCTGTAAGACCTTGCTTAAAACCAAAATTGTCAATTATAGGTCAACCAGAAGTACCCTATAGGTTTTGGATCGAAAACCTATATTGTAGTCCCCGTTGACCAGCACAAATAAAGGAAAAATTCAAAAAAAATCAAAAGTTGAAAATTAAAGGTTGTCCCCATACATACATAGTTGACGAAAATTAAGATAGTCTTCTGAGTTGTATGGGTGCTCATACAATTTAAACTAATGTTTGCTATACTGGTACGGAACCCTTCGTGCGCCAGTCCGACTCGCACTTGGCCAGTTTTATTTATTTACTTAGCATACCCTATGCGGGTATGAGGCTTATTTTATGCTATCTGGAGGCTAATTTAAGTTTTATTTTATGTAACGTTTTAAACTACATAATTATACCCTGTAGTAGACGATGCTTCGGCCCCGCGGCCTCCTGCCATCAATTTTACCATTCTTCATCTTTCCGGGTAATGTGGCCTAACAAATCTAGGATTCTTCAGAGGCTTGATGATCTTGATGATGAGAACTTTGATGTTCAGTTGAAGAACGATACGATAGACTCGTTTGTGCGGTATGCAGTCAACGGAATATGAAGCGGCCTCCGCCAACACCATTAGTAACGGTTATAGCAGAGGGTAAATAATAACACAAATACTTAGTTTATTAAATATAAATGTATTTAAAAGTTCCGCAGATCTTGAGGGTCTTAACAGCACTTTTGTCTTTAAATAAGTTTGCAGAGTTACAAACAAATTAAAAACATTCTGTTGGTCATGGAGTCAAGGTACTCGCCTTCTTTTCGGAGTCATCGCCATCTTGATAAACTCTTCAAGTGACCAGAGAAACAAGTGACAGTCTGTCATCGAAAGGGTGGTGACACGGATTGGTTAAATGCCAAAAATGTAAGGAATTGTCAAGCGTTAGGCTGTTGTCCTACCACCAATTCGAGTTCCGATAGTTTTGTCGCTCAGATATAAGCGAGTGTTCTTGTGCGACGGGTGATTACTCGCACTACTCACGGCGCGATTTCTGACCGCCAAGCGAACATCGCTGAGTATTACAAACTAGTGGTGAGAGTTCTCGCCGGCCACAACAGCCAGCGATCAACTACTAATATATGTGTGTCTTTTATTGACACGAGACCTATATCTTTTGTCCGTTTCTTTAGCGTGAAAGTAGTCGATAGCTTATCGCTTCCTCGTTGGCGGTAGGACAAGTGCTTTATGGAAATGTCCCGTGATCAATCCCCTTCATGTTGAAACTTAATCTGGAGCATCTGAGTGCTTGGCTATTAGAATCAGCATTGCCATTCAACGAGGCAATGCTGCTAGTCTTGCACATTTTTCGTTGACAGCGTTGCGGATAATTTTTAATTTTAATATACTGCAAGAAAAAACTCCTTTGTCATGACAAAGGAGTTTTTTCTTGCAGTATATTTTAAATTATTGTAAAAGTACTTATAAATTAATATGAACTATTGCTTAGTTAATATAATTTCTGAATTAACGTTGACTTGTAATTGCAATGTTTTTTTTTGTGTCTGGGTTATTGCAAACACCGTTTATATAATTATAATCTTGATCGATAATCGACATTATACATATAATTACTACATGGACAAAATAACTTTGACTTAACTGTGCACAGCAAATGTAATAATAGATTGTTTAAAACTACGTCATGCATCATAATAATGAATAATATGAAAATATATACCTATATATATATATTCAAATATTCTAGACCTGTCATACTGTATGGATCAGAATATTGGGCTGTGAAAAAGATGGATGAAAGGAAATTGCATGTAGCAGAGATGAGAATGTTGAGATGGATATGCGGCGTGACGAGATTGGATAAAGTGAGAAATGAGTATATTAGAGGCATTTTGAAAGTGGTGCCAGTGGTAGAAAAGTTGAAGGGAAACCGTTTGTCCTGGTATGGTCATGTGATGAGGAGGGATGAAGCGCATGTTACTAAAAGAGTTATGAATATAAATGTGGATGGATGGAGAGGAAGAGGAAGGCTAAAGAAAAGATTAATGGACTGTGTGAGGAGTGATATGAAGGAAAAGCAAGTCAGTAATAGCGTAACAGGGGACAGAACGGTACGGAAGAAGAAAACGTGTTGCACCGACCACAAGTAACATGGGATAGGGGCAGGAAGATCATGATTCAAACGTTCATAATTTTTTTATGAATGTTTAGTAGTCATTGGATACATTAAATGGTCTGCTTTTGTAAGACGATTAAACTTATAAAGTATATGATGTTCATTTTAAATCCAATAGATCTCATCAAACTTCGATAGTTTTCAGTTTTAGACTCGCGGTATTTGCTATATTTGCGGTATTTGCTACCCAGTGACATTTATATACAATGTTATTGTTAGAGAGTATTAAACAACTTACAAAAAATATTAAATGTAACTTATAAATAATTTATTCGACAATATCAACGTAGCTCTGCGTCAATTGTTTCCTTTATCGATCTGAAACAAAGGAAAAAATATAAATAACACAAATAAATACTTAGTACTTGGTCAAATAAATGTGCACCTCGCTGGAATGCATCCTCACTCCCGCCTACCCGCGCGGCACCCCGCGTTCGCCTCGTGCGCCTATAGCGAGGGTCGAACGACACAATGAAGTAACAGCGCCAGGTGCACAGTTATCCTGATCGAGTAGTAAGTAGTGTACCCAAGATGCCAGCCCAGCTCAGTTTCCAATTTAGCACGCGCTAAATCAGCCTATAGGTAATGTTCCCAGTGCTGCTCTTTACTTTGTGTAAATTATTTCATCACCATTGCTCAAAACGGTGAAGGAAAAAATCGTGAGGAATGTCTTAGAACCAAAAATTCGAAGACATTTGACATTCATCTACCCGCACTGGGCCCGCGTGGTGGATTACGGCCCATTCCAAAGACAAAGACAAAGACAAAGATATTTTATTTCAACTAGGCCACAAAGTGGCACTTTTGAACGTTAGTTACATTAAAATTTACAAGGAATAAAAATTGATTCTACCGTGCATTCGGAAAGTAGCTTGTTATGGAGAAGAACGCACAAGAAACTCCATACTTACTCTTTTAAAAAAAATATATGTTTTTTTTACAATATTTAGGTACATAAGTACATACATTAATAAATTTATATGTGTGAGGACAATGCACTTTCCTTCTCACAGAGAGGTGGCCTGCACGTACAACGGACCAAATGGGAGTCTAGTGGGGTCTATCTATCCTATCCTATCCTGTCCCAGTGCTGGGACACAGGCCTCCTCTCTGTAAGAAGGAATGGGCCAAAAGACACCTCAAGGATCCACTACGGGTTAGCCAAATGTCTTTGAATTTTTTATTCTAGAACATTTTTACTTTTACTAGGACGTTTCCTCACGATGATTTCCTTCACCGATTTAAGAGCAGTGGGGGTGTAATAATTTTCATAAAAGAAGAACTGTCTTACTACTTGTTGTCTGTCTTACTTGTCTGGGAACTCTTAAGTCGTGGCCAAAGCCACTGGGCCATCAGCACTCGACCAAAATCTCAAAAGATTTTTAATGGGACAATTCCACCGCACTATTCCCAAACCACTGCAACTCCTGAAAGCCAGAATCAACAGTGGCGACCACCAGAAAAGCGCCGAGGCAATGAAGCTCGACTAAGTCCCGGAGAATGAATTTAACTGTCTTGGATCCCGCAACGAAATTAATAAGGCAAAAATAACAATTCCACCGCACTATTCCCAAACCACTGCAACTCCTGAAAGCCAGAATCAACAGTGGCGACCACCAGAAAAGCGCCGAGGCAATGAAGCTCGACTAAGTCCCGGAGAATTAATTGAACTGTCTTGGATCCCGCAACGAAATTAATAAGACAAAAATAACGGATGAGTAGGAAAAAAATACAAATTGCCACTTCCTTCCATATCAAGCAGGAGACAGAACAAACAAGGCCAATAGGCACAAAGGGTAGTTTACAATTGGGAAAGATTATAAATTGTTAGTATATAAAACAGTTAAATAGAAAAATTGAAAGTGTGCCTGGCTGGAGCCTCTAGTTTAGTCTCCACAGGATCACCCGATTAACCAGAAACCAATATCTCTGAATGAACTGCGAGGCGTCCAACAAAAATCATTTTTATTTTTAGCTTATTTGACATTCAAAAGTGTTGCTTCGTGGCTTAATTGGAATAAATTACTTGAGTTTTATTTTTATTTTGATATAGGTGTAAGAACTCACTTCTTTTTAATATCTACCATCCACCACGTTTACTCCACCCCCATAATCGATCCCATCGACGATGTTGACGCCGCCGCCCCCATCGACGATGTTGACGCCACCGCCACCGCCGTAGTCTATCCCATCAGTGACGTGGACACCACCTCCCCAACCTCCCCCAGATCCTATGTCGTGAGCGACTATATTATTAGTAAAATTTACACGTGACATTTTTAGTCGTCTTACAAAGATGGTCCACTCAATCTGTCCGACATAAACTACCTCAAGGGGCGATTTTTTTTTTAAGTTTTTTTTTTTAGAAATTGTCTTGGGTGAAAAACTCTCCGGGACCGCGCTAGCTGCATGGTGTTTTAAACTACGTTATGCGTCATAGTAATGTTTTTTAAGCTAGCGGGGGGGGGAGGTTTGTTGCACGTGTTTTCGATTTTCGTGTTGGTATTTTTAGAATGAATTTTTTTTTTGCGGGTGGAGGTAAACTGTTAAGGGGGGGGGGGGGGGGGGGTAAATCCTATCTTGTTATCCTGGATGAAGTAGCGTGGGACAGGGGGGCAATTTTTTTGTCAGAAATGCGCTAACTCCAACCGTTTCTGAGATATGAGTTTTATTAATCGTAAATAAATGCGGGTTTGGCTCGCTACGTTTTCGAGTTTTTAATTTTTTTGACGCATTTTCCAGGACTGTATCTAGAATAAATGCTATGCAATAGCTTTACCGCGGCAGTCCCCGAGTGCCGAGTGTTTTTTTTTTTTAATTATTCAATATTTTTTTAATGAATATTTAGTAGTCATTAGATACATGAAGTGGGCTGCTTTTGTAAGACGATTCAAATGCCACGGTGTATTAAATGGGTGTAGAAACTCACTTGATGTTAATATCTACCGTCTACAACTTGCACCCCGCCGCCCCCGTCCCAACCGCCCCCTTGGACGATGTTGACTCCGCCGCCGCCACCGTAGTCTATCCCATCGGTGACGTGGACACCCCCTCCCCCTCCCCAACCACCGCCGCCACCGCCATAGTCTACCCCATCAGTGACATTGACTTGACCACTCTGTAAAAGAAAATGGTACATTGTTTAATATCTGTATTATCAACCACGAAATGACTTGACAATATTGTTAAAAGACCAATTTGACGTCGTACAGCAGAAAATTTATACTCGATATAGTAACGCAGCTGTTTCTCAGTTTTCTGTCACGTTCCAAAATCAAAGTCAAATCGTTTATTTCAAATTAGGCCAATAAGCGGCAATTTTGAATGTCAAAAATTCAAAATAAAAATATGAATTACTAGCGATCGCCTCGCGGTTACACCCGCGTATTGCCCGTTCCCGTGAGAATACAAAGATAAAAAGTAGCCTATTTCACCCGAGGATAGTGTAACTTCCCAAATCGGTCAATTAGTTTTTAAGTTTATTCCTTACATACAAAAATGTAAACCAGAAAAGCGCCAAGGCAATGAAGCTCGACAAAGTACCGGAGCATGAATTTAACTGTCTTGGATCCCGCAACGAAATTAATAAGAAAAGAATAAATGAGGACTAGGAAAAAAAACTTAATTTCCAATTTAAATAAAAAAAGGAAAAAAAATAAAGAAAGATTTCCCTCCATATCAAGCAGGAGACAGAACAAACAAGGTCAATAGGCACAAAGGGTTGTTTACAACTGGGATGAGCCCACTTGCCTAGCACCACTATATTTGATTCACGTCGGGGGGTCGCTCTCCGACCCGACGACTGGGCAGATCTTATTAAAAACATCACCAAAGCAGCGATGACCGACTGTTCCCACATTGCGTCCGATAGAAACGAATGGCGACGCATGGCAAGAGCCATCATGCATCAGGACCCACCCATGACCACGACCACTCTATCAAGAGTGCACGACTAAGAAGAAGGAAATGATATTTGATTAGTGAGCGCCTGCCTATCTGACCTCCACAACCCAGTAAATGGGTAACATGAAACCTCTTGGCAAGACTGGTAGCGTCAGATATCAGGCTTCTGACTACCCGTAACGACTGTCAAAGATCTTCAAATGACTGCCGGCACCAACGGCTTTACTTGTTTTACGAGACACGGAGATATCTTGTTATGTAAAGATGGTCACCCATGCACTGACCGACCTCGACTAGCGTTGCTTAACCTTGAAGATCGACCCGTGCGGCTGTAATTAATTAGATTTAGATTTAGATAATTCTATTTAGTCGGTCAGTTAGATTAACTAATAATATTGGACCCGTATTTTTTGCTTTAGCAAATAAACAAAAATTGACAAAGATTAAGCGCATCAAAGTTCAGGAGTGGGTGCTTGTGACGTCACTTTGTCAGTATTATAAAATGTAGCACACCGTGAGTTCACACTATATTTCAACGCACTGTATCGTCGTAATTTTTTGTTTACGTGGCAAAATAAAAGTGACCCAGTGGTCACTTTTATTGGGACCACTGGTACCCAGTGATCGTAGATCATGGGTTCGAACCCAGACAAGCGATTTACTTTGTGTAAATTATTTAATCACCACTGCTGTAAAAACGATGAAGTAAACATCATGGAAAACCGGCATGTCAAAGAACCAAAATTTCGAAGATATGTGGCAAACACCAACCCGCACTGGGCCTGTGTTTTGGATTACGGCCTATCCCCCCTCTCACAGTGAAGAGGCCAGTGTCCCAGCATAATTAATATTAATTAATTAAAATTCAATAGAAGTTGTGGGCCACTATATCTACCTGGGACAAACGATCTAGTTGGGTAGGGCCAACTTCGAGAAACAACAACCATCGGTCAACCGTCGAATCCGACTCGGCTGGGCAGCGTTCGGGAAGTTGCGCGGTATCTCCTCGTCCAACTTACCACAGTGTCTCAAGACGAAAGTCTATGACCAGTGTGTATTGCCAATGATGACATATGGCTCTGAGACGTGGTCGCTTACAATGGGCCTCTTCAGAAAGCTTACAGTCACTCAAAGGGCAATGGAGAGGGCTATGCGCGGAGTTTCCTTGCGTGATCGAATCAGAAATGTAGAGATACGCAAGAGAACCAGGGTTACCGACATAGCCCGAAGAATTGCCAAACTTAAGTGGCAGTGGGCAGGGCACATTGCTCTCAGAACGGATGGCCGATGAGGCAGAAAGGTTCTGGAGTGACGACCGCGAACCGGAAGACGTTGTGTTGGAAGGCCTCCCACCAGGTGGACCGATGACCTGGTGAAGGTAGCAGGGATCCGCTGGTTGCGAGACGCACGGGACCGGTCAAAGTGGCGACGCTTGGGGGAGGCCTATGTCCAGCAGTGGACGTCTTTCGGCTGATATGATGATGATGATAATAATGAATTAATAATTCTAGATATCAAGTAATTTGTCCATACTTGATGCAGTAGAATTCTTGACTCATCCTTTATCTGAAGATTTGAAAATGTTATCGGAACCACTATTTTGTAATACGATTACATCGAAATGAGCCCCAATTAGGTGATAAATTAATACATTTATCTATTTTATTTGTCTTTTTCCTGTTAGAGGCATTATCCACGATCAACAATTACCCTGTTGAAAAATTAAGCAAACAATTTGAAGGAAATAAAAATATTTAATTGTGACTCACACAGGCGATACAGATATGAAATAAAAAGAAAATATGAACAAAACTTTAAACAAGCTTTTACAAGATTGAAGATTGAAACATCGACTTGGTCGTCCAGCGGCGAGATATGCAGACGACAGTATTACCATCGCAGTTGGAACCTCATCAGATGGCTTTAAAGTCCCCCAAAGGGCAATGGAGAGGGCTATGCTCGGAGTTTCCTTGGGTGATGGAATCAGAAATAAAGACATCCGCAAGAGTATCAAGGTTACCGACATAGTTGGGAGAATTGCTAAACTTAAGTGGCAGTGGGCAGGACACATTGCTCGCAGAACGGATGGTCGTTGGGGCTGAAAAGTTCTGGAGTGGCGACCGTGTACCAGAAGATGCATCGTTGGATGGCCTCCCTCTAGATGGAGCGTGGACCTAGTCAAGGCTGCGGGAGTCCGGTGGATGCAAGGCGTGCAGGACCGATCAGAGAGGCGACGCTTGGGGGACGCCCATGGCCTGCAATGGACGTCTTTTGGCTGGAATGCTGATGATGAGGTAGAACCTGGGTGGGGCTGGCACAGGAGCTTGGGGCTTGGCCCAAGAAAAGAGAGGCACAGCAGTGGGCGAAGTTGGGCTGTAGTGTTAACGATGATATAAGCCTGAGGCTTTCAACAAAGTTTCATTTTATCATTTACCTGTTAGTGCTTATAAAAATTCATACCTATAGGTACGTAGTATAGTAGTGTACTAGGCGCATCATCCTTACGTATATGAATTAATATATATATGCAAATATTATAAAACACTTTTTTTTAAGAGTACGGCCCGGACTCCACCAAAGCGGAGACGAGACGAGCGGAGAGGAGATGTTTTTTAAACAACCAATAGAATTTCGTAATTCACACATATCGTCTCCGCGAAGCTGAACTTACCGCACATATCCGCTTTGGTGGAGTCCGAGCCTTAGTATGGAGCGTCTTGTCCGTTCTTCTTCATAACAATCTACCTTTGCGAATGGACAGTAGACAGTGAAACGCAAACCATGTTAATATATCTTCTGTCATGTCCTTTGTGCCCCAAAAAATGCAACCAGGGTGATCTATGCACTGCCACAATGACGCCGTGGAAGTTTTGGGCCAAACACAATAGAACGGCTGTTTTGCGAGGGCTACAGAGAAGGAAAACGTAAGTACTTACATCTGAGCAATCACAGAGTGGTATGCAGCAGCACGAAACACTTTGTATACACCCCATGGTGCCTATAATACTGCGTCGTCCTTATCAGAACACTTATTTATCTGCTTCGATATCAATATTTATCTTCTTATCGGGCTCTTGTTGAAAATACAGTACAGATTATGATTGGTTGGCAATGCGATGCGTAACAGGATAAACTAATTAGGTTAGGTAAATAGTCGCGATTTTTAATTTGGTATCTGGGTATTCCATGACGTTCTGCCTATTTATCTATTCTGCGCCGTTCACCAAAAAAAGAAAACTTTTATGATTAAGTAGGTAAAAAGGAAAGATTATTAAAAATTATATTTAAGAATTAAAAACTGAACAAAAGGTGACTTCAACAAGACGGTTCTTAGCTATGAAAATCTGTTCAGCCGTTGCGTCGGGGGATCGCTTGATTGAATAAAATAAAAACCAAAATAATATATCTATCTATATTATACTAAATTATTTGTTTGTACGCGCTTATCTCTAGAACTACGAGTCTGATTTGAACATTTATTTTTTTGTTGGTTAGCACATTTATCGAGGAAGTCTATAGGCTACATAAGATCACGCTACGACCAAACGGAGCGGAGCATCAATGAAACATGTTGTAAAAAGGGGAAATATAAATGCCTTTTGAGAGCTTCCGTTGCCAGCAATCATGTATTATATGTAGGGTAGGTAGGTATGTAGGGTAGGGTTGGTATGTTGGTAGGTAGGTAGCTAGGGTAGGGCAGGTGGGTAGGTCGGTAGAGTAGGTACTAGGCCTACATTGCAGGGTAGTTACCCTACACTACCAACCTACCCTACCCTACCTACCTACCAACATAGCAACCCTACCCTACCCTCCGGAGTCCGAAGTCAATGGATCTAATTGCGTACTTTCGAATAGGCACATTGTTAGTTTAACTCAATTACTAAATCTTAGAATAACTACGTATTTAAACATAACAATTTTGGGCTATTCTATTTATTTAATGTGTACACACAAAACACTTAAAAGAGAAAATATATATAAATATAGAAGAGCACAAAGGTGCTGCTTATTTCTAGAGAAATTTCTTCCAACAGACCTACTACAGGAAAATTAGATAAGAAACATAGACACAGTATACAAGGAAAAGTAATATTAATAAGGTTTTATTATTTATTCGGTATATTTGGTTAGAAGAAAAATACTTCTTACCAACCTTCATCTAAGTTACCTACCTAACTAACCCGTATAAAGCTATAGAGACCTTTTTGCTGATTATACGGAGATATTAAAGAGTTTTAAACGGCCAATGTCAGATAGTCAAACTCAAATTATATATTTATTATATTCTTTATTGTACACCACACAAATATATATACAGGACAAAAAATCATAAAAGCAAGTGTACAATGGGCGGTCTTATCGCACAGGGCAATCTCTTACAGACAACCTTTGGATGGACTGAACGAGAGGAGAGGAATTTAGGGTTGTCAGTGTACAACATATCTTAAATAATAATACTTAGACATAATAACATAAAATACATACATACAATAATACATAATATACTAATAAATAACAAAAATATCATAGAGAAAGGAGAAGACTAATTATAGAGAAAGGAAATGCTCCTTCACCATTTTTTTTAATGTTGGTAAGGATTGAGCACGCCTCACTTCAATAGGTAATGCATTCCACAAACGAGCTGCTTGAACTGTAAAAGATTTGTCGAAGAAGGATGTGGAATGCATACGTATACTTAATTTTAGATTCTCCGATGATCTCAAGGATCTAGAAAATAATAATAATTATTAAGAAACATTTCCCATTATTCTATGTTCACAACAAACAATTTTTTTAACCCCCGACGGAAAAAGAGGGGTGTTATAAGTTTGAGGTGTGTTGTGTATCTGTGTGTCTGTCTGTGGCATCATCGCGCATGAACCGAAAGGTGATTGTGTCGAGAGTGTTCTTAGCTATGTTTGAATAAAATCGGTTCAGCCGTTCAAAAGTTATGGGCGTTTTACTGTTTGAATCGGGATGTTTTCGCAAGATAAATGTGTCGAGGGGTTTTTGAAATTTTGAAATTTTACTTGTTTGTCAATTAACATGCAAAGAAAAACAAATAAGAAAATCCATCATGGTGGACCCTTTTAGCGGCACAACAGTCAGGGCAGAGGAATCAAATAATTCAGCCCGGTCGTGTACCTTTGTATGAGTCAGAAGTAGGGTTACCATTTAATAAGCTACATTGAGACTTTGATAATTTTATTTTTCGCTTTTTGGCTTGTTTCTCTAATATTAAATAAACTTCAATTTTGGAACTCGGTGTCGAAAAACGAAGAAACGAAACCAGAAACACCGACTTCCGAATTTGTAGTTATTTTTCACTTTGTAGTGTTTTTATTTGTAAATCTGTTGTTTATTTGGTTTTTAGGATTCCGTACCTCAAAACGTTAAAAAGGAACCCTTATAAGATCACTTTCTTGGTCAGTCTGTCCATCTGTGTGTCACCACACTCACCACCGATTTTCTCAGGAACGGATGGTCCTAGCAAGTTGAAATTTATACCAGATACTGAGGTCTATAGTCCCTATTAGGTGTATAAAAATAATGTTCAATGTCCTGAGTCAACACGATAAAAAGATATGAGCAAATTTAGATCCTCGCGAAAACATTTAGGTACCAAAATTTACCTTAATTTCTAAACATATTTTATTTTTCGGAATTTTTCCTGTACTTGTGCTGTAAGAACTTGCTTTTATCCGAAATTGACAATTCTAGGTCAACCGGAAGTACCCTACAGGTTTCGGGTTGAAAACCTATAAGGTAGTTCTCGATGACCTAGAATCACGAAATTTGGCAAAAAGTGAGGTCTTACAGCACAAATAAAGAGAATAAAAACAAAAAATTAAAATGTTGAAATTTAAGGAAAATTTTGGTAATTACAAGTTTTCGCGAAAGCCTATATCTTTAAATCTTAGCCACCAATAAAAATTATAAGTACTCATTTTATTATGGCAGTATAGGGTATATGGGTAGGTACGGAACCCTCGGCGCTCGAGTTCGACTCGCACTTGACCGGTTTTTATTTAATTTCACTTTTCAGTTGTGTTACTTATCGCACAAGTTATATAGTAAACTAGAATCAAGAACAAATACGGATTAAAAAAAGTTTCGCTTAGATAACGACAGTACAAGTACCTAGTAGATGAGGCATTTTATACATAAAAAAACAATCTTCTTAAAATGTAGGCCAAGCGCGCGTGATTATAATATTAGGAAAAAGTTGTCTTTATTAGAGAGAGTGAAAGTGACCATAAAATATTCTCGAAGATATTGGAAATTTAAATCAAAGACGATGCAACGAAAATGAAGCCATTATAAATAATGCTGCAGACGAAATAGTTAAGAATGGAATAGAATTTAAAAAAACATTTCTTCGACTTAGACACAACACAACAGCAACAAATACAGAGTAGATGAGAAAAATAGTAAAAAAAAATAAGAGGTGTTTTTCGATAGTTCTGTGTCCCGTGTCCCAAAAAAAACACTAACATAGTGGTCTAATCCTCTGCCTACCACTATAAAGAATACTGGCATAATGCTACATGCGAATATTAAAACAACAAGCTCTCCTGTCAAACTATTTTTTAGAAATAATACACGATCTAGAACGAGATTCTTGAAAAGTAGGTCACTCTCAAGTCAACTCACACTCATTTCTTGTGAACAACCCCTGGTGACTCAGCCCCGCGTCTTTTGCCCCCATTACAACCGAAGTGCAAAATTCAACCGGTACACATTAGAAAATAAATGTGGCTATTTCCGAATGCAGTAACGTGAAACGGTACGCACCAGTCTTTCGAAAGCCAATTGACGTGCGGACGTGACAACCGACATTATAAATAACCTCTTTATTTAATCTGTGCATTGGTGATACCCATTTTTTTTTAATTGACTTTTTAAGGAACTGTCAGATTCGATTGTAAATGTCATTTTATTTGCCCGCGCGTTTTGCTCATGTTTTTGTTTGTAAACAAACTATTGCAAAGTGGTTGTGTTTCAAGTTTTAAATAAATAAGTGGTTTTTTAATAAGTGGAAACGCAGTGAGTAATAGGCAGCTTAATTGTGATGCATTGTGAATATTAGGGGTTACTGTGTTTTGTTTTTTTTTTAAGTTAGTGCGGTAAAGTATTGTTTGTTTGTTATTTTTTTATTCGAATTGCGAAGGTTGATAGTGCAGTATGCGGTTAACGGTTTTTACGAAAAGAAAATGAGAGGTACATTGTCGGATTTTATTTCTGATACAAATATTATTTTATTTTCTATAATTTTATTTTAACGTGCAATCCCAATACCATGATTTACTTTCAACTTCTAAACACTTATAAATATTTGCTTACTTTCTTACTGGACTTTTATTTATTATGGCATTCCAACGAATTGTTCACAGAAACATTTAATAAAAAATAAATACTAACTACAGCTGAACTTTCCACTTAAAGGTGTGCCCAGCACTTTACTTGTAATTTGGATAATAATATGTATTATTTGGCATTAGTAACATGTCCAATAGTCAAAATCAGAAAAAAAGGAATTAATCAAAAACGGGTTTTGGTTCCCTACTGTTAAATAAAAATTAAAATGTTTACTACGTTCAGAATAAGAGAATGGAGCATTTCAAAGCAAGATAACTAACTTATCAGACGTCTGTATATTTTTAGTTTCTCATTTTCGTAACTTCGTTAAAACAAACAATATAATTAAATTCAAAATGATGTTCATAATTCTTTTTTATCAAATGCGAAGAAAAACTTTCTCTGGAATTTTAGTCAGAACTCAGAAGTATGCATTGTACTTCCATACAAATAAATAAAATTGAAGTGTCTGTTGATAGTATTACGGCCCTAGTTACTAATATTTTTTAAGTTTTTGTCTGTTTGTTCCGACTAATCTCCTAAACGGCTGAACTGATACCGGTACTGTCACTGCCAGATGGCTGATGCTATACCCACGTGAGTGCTAAAAGGAGTAACTTAGGATATACTTTTATCATACGTTATATGATATTATCGTATATGTTACCGCGTAAAAAATAAAAAAAATGATTTTCTTAGTTTTACCAGTTTGACGCGGACGAAGTCGCGGGCAACAGCTGGTTATAGATAAGTTCCTTGGCCAAATAACACACGGATTCCAAGCGATGATATAATACAACACCTGACATGCAATTGTTGCCAATAACTTAGTATTTATTAATTAACATCTTTACGTTGGCAACGGCCACCTAACAACAGAGAATGCTCAACTTTCAACAATAGACTATGCCAAATACGGTTTCTATTTTAAGACAATTGTAGTGTTTTAAATATAGCTCTGAAAACATTTTTATCCCCAGTTGGTATAGCATTGCATCATTATCATAATTTCAGCCGGAAGACGTCCACCGCTGGACATGGGTCTCCCCCAAATGTGACCACATCGATCAGGGGGTTGACTACAAGCTCTTAGAGTAAGCTTATTTTGAGATCGTTTAAGTGACAGATGTATTTTGAGTGTGTGTCCCTTACACACACTCAAAATAACCTTACTCTAAGAGCTTGTGGTCACCCCCCTGTCCTGTGAGACTGATGTGTTTTTTACATGTTATGTTTTTGATAGCCTGTATATTAAGGGTATACTGTATTGTATACCTTACACATCTCTTTTACAAAACTTAATCTTTTGTTTGACTGGCTTACTTTTTGAGAGTTTCGCACCCGAAGGGTCCAAACGGTTTTTTTTTTTTTTTTTTTCTAATTGGCGTCTCGCAGTTTCAATCAAAGTGATTGGATACTGCTTAACCGGGCTAACCTGAGGAGACTAAGCTATATTATAGCCTCCAGCCAAGGCACAAATAAGTTTTCTAAACCTACAGCGAATGCGCTAAGGGCTACCCCAGTTTGGGGTCGAACCTCGGCAAAGGGCATCGCTGGTGGGACAACTAAGGCTGGATCTAGATTAATGAATTTACTGTCCGTTCGTAAACTACCTACTTGGAGAAGAACGGATAAGAAACTCCTTTTAAATCTAACATTTAACTAATGGTCCAAACGGAGCCCTATTGTATATATATATATCACGTGTCTGCCCATCTGTATGTCGTTTGTCACACAATTTTGTTCCGAAGAATTTTTAACTTCCCTTTGACCTATGAACTTGGAAAATTGGTGATGATCTTTGCTATTACGTATATTTTACTAACAAATACCAATATATGGAAACATACACACCCTACTCCTCCACACTCCATCACTCCGGCAGAGAAACTGCCCTCTGGAAACGAACTGCAGTGGCCAATCTGGAAATCCCTAAACCGATTGCGGATCCAGGTTGGCCGCTGTAAAAACAACCTGGCCAAATGGAATATCATAGACCCATCCAAAACACAGTGCCAGTGTGGGGCCTCTTCGCAAGATATGGCACACCTCCTTGTCTGCCCTTCATGCCCGACCACCTGCAGCTTACGGGATTTGAACGTAGCAAATGATAGAGCTGTCCGAGTAGCTACATACTGGTCGGACAAAATCTAAATGGCTGGTATAGTTTGAGTTAATCGACACGAAAGAAGAAGAATATATTGAAAATTCTGAATTTTTCATAGGAGAGGCACCCTCAATATTAGATTTTCTATTATTATTTTTGATAGGCTCGCATTTGACCACCTTCACACCTGATGGTAAGCGATGATGAAAACCATGATGGAGCACGCTTGCCTAGAAGTAACCTATTCACTCTTGACAAAGACCCCCAGGTCTTAGCCATCACGAAACAGACTCCGGCAGGGAATGCCCACTCTTTATCTGAACGCGCAATGAAAGTATTTCCAAAACGTTTACTGCGTATGGGTGGGGATTTCCATCATGTACCAATAAGCCCGAAATCGGGCACAATCGTGTTACCCAGTAACTAAGATGAGGAGGTAAGATAGGCAGCCGCTCCATGTAAAATACTAGTGTTCTAATGCACCCGGTTAGATTGGAAGTCGACCCCAACATGACTGCGAAGACGCTAGGCAGATATCAATTTATATCGTTCATATTTTTATTAGATGATTAACAGATTACCGAATATTCACATAGATACAACACCTAACTGTATAAACAGACAGAATGGAGTTTCTTATGCGTCCTTCTCCATAACAAGCTACTTTTAATAGAATCAATTTTTATTACTTCTAAATTTTAATTGTTAACGTTCAAAAGTGCCGCTTAATGGCTTAGTTGAAATAAATACGGTAGACTTTGACTTTGAACCGGGTCGCAAGAGTTATTGGGGTCAAGATATATCGATTAGAATAATAAACGTTTTTTTTATCACATCTATTCAAAAAGAGCTAGTTTATTCTTCGTAAACAGGGACTAAAATAGCACATTAATCCCTAGGGAGTAAAAGTCTCTCGCCTTTAAAATAGTTATTTGTTCCCTTCGTAATCTATTCTGGCATTATAGGTACCTTACTAAACAACTTGCCTATTAAGTAGGTCCAACTAAAAAGTGAAAAATAAAAAAAAACATTTTTACAAAAAAATACTATCGACTTCCAAATAAAAAACTACAAAGTTAAAAATAACTTCGATTCGATTTCCGAAAAGAACGTTCCGTACCCAAAGGGTAAAAACGGGACCCTATTACTAAGACTCCGCGGTCCGTCTGTCTGTCTGTCTGTCTGTCACCAGGCTGTATCTGAAGAACCGTGATAGCTAGAGAGTTGAAATTTTCACAGATGATGTATTTCTGTTGCCGCTACAACAACAAATACAAAAATCAGAATAAAATAAATATTTATGGGGGGTTCCCTTATAAAAAACGTGATTTTTATGCCGTTTTTTGCTATAATGGTACGGAACCCTTCGTGCGCGAGTCTGACTCGCACTTGGCCGGTTTTTTTATTTGGCAGTCGGTAGTTTTTATTTTTTTAAAGTATTATTTTGTAAAAATATTTTCTAATCGCTATGGCGACGCTTTCGTTGATAGAGTGGCACTCGTCTAGAGCTTCTGAGGCTTAAACAAAGTGTCATTCTAACATCAATATCCATTGTAGAAAAGTCCACATTGTATGGGATGTGCATGCAGCACCGAAATGCCACGAGTTCCATCCGATTTATTTCGTTCTAATACCAACATCTAATACCACCGAATCAATTATATAATAAAACACGTTTCACGCGGGCAAAACCGCGTGCACAAGCGAGTTTACAACAAAACGATATATAATGACTCACTCTTTGATAACTAGTTTATGAAATTGAGGTAAATACTAAGTTAATTGATAAACAGTAAAAACTCGTCAAGCGAGAACACATGCATAGGCTTGGAATAGACACAGAGTAATATTTACCAGAGACTACAAACAGAGTTCTGAAACGAAGAGCATAAAAGACGTGTTAAAATTTATTTCATTTGTTTATTCATTAACCGGCTTCCCAAAAAGGAAGAGGTTCTATGTTTGACTTCAAGTTTGTTTTTTTTTTGTGTATATTCACCGATATCTCCGTCAATTGTGAACCGATTTTAAAAATTCTTTTTTGTTTGTAAACGTATATTCCGAAATTGGTCCCATTTTAATTTGGTGGAGATCTGATGAAGAACTTTGGAGATATACAACAGAACTCTTCAATAAATAACGGCAAATCTCTCGAGATTGCTGATATCGCATGTCTGTTTATTGTTTATACCATTTCATAACATAACATCACGCCAGTACGCTCTTAAGGGGTACGCAGATCTCTCATTTCAGCGGTTAAGTTCAAGTTTTATGAAATCTATTTCGGCGTTATAGTTACCTTGCTAACTTGCCTATTAGGTAGGTACAACTAAAAGGTGAAAAATAAAAAAAACTTTTTTGCAAAAAAATACTACCGACTTCCAAATACAAAACTAGAAAGTGAAAAATGACTTAATTTTTTGAAGTCGGTGTCCATAACGCAAAAAAATGGTACCTACGAAAGTTATTTTTCACTTTCTAGTTTTGTATTTGGAAGTCGGTAGTATTTTTTTGCAAAAAAGTTTTTTTTGACACATACAATTATTTTTACAGGAAGAACCCAAGGCAATACAAGTAGTCATACAATGCGACACCCAGAGACGCCTCTCGGAAACTGAACACACATCTACTCGCGTCCCAAGTTACGGCTCCGTGTGCTGGCACAAGTTACATAGAGGACAACACACTAACGGAATTCCGCTAAAAAGCAGGAAACATGTCCAACCGTTGAGAGATGCTATTAATGATCGTAACCGCCCGACATACGGGTGCAAACTTTATTAGGTTTGTATGAGCTACCGGAGTTTCAAACAGACACTCCCTCGGCCCCAACCGTATCCTACTGTTTGGAACGAGAAATCCCAACGATTTTAAGATTTGCGGATTGTTCAGCAAAATCGATATGGTCACACCAATGACAGCTTCACTTGTCCAGGCAATTACGGAATGCGATAAGCCTGCTGTTGTATGTGTTTTTAGTTTTCTTTATAAATGTTACTTCTGGTGTAAAGTGTATCACATCACACTAATCTTCACGCTCAAATGGCTGGACGGATCTGGATGAAATTTGGCACAGAGATAGATCATAGTCAGGAATAGCACATAGGATAGGACATTTTTATCCCCGGAATATGTGCCCTCGGGATAATTTTCGTCTTTCACGCGGGCGAAGCCGCTGGCAGAAGCTAGTGATAAATATATAAGTAAAATTAAACTTGTAACCTAGAAACTAAGTTATGGAGGTCAGAGTCACCCCATGTAAAATATTCAGTACATAAAAATAAAAAAACAAAAAAATACTACCGACTTCGAAATAAAAATACTACTGAGTGAAAAATAACTTTCTTTTTGGAAGTCGGTGTCTTTGGTAGGTGCCGTTTTTTTTCGTCATGGACACCGACTTCTTAAAAGGAAGTAAAGTTTCACTTTGTAATGTTTTTTTATTTGGAAATCGTTAGTTTTTTTTATGTTTTTTTTATTTTACAATTTTTAGTTGTACCTAATAGGCAAGTTCTTTAGTAAGGTACCCATAATGCCAGAATAGATTACCCGAATATCATGAAACCTGAACATAACCGGTGAAATGAGGGTGTACAAAGGTGAACTGTACACATCTGCGTACACCTTTATAGCGTACTGGCGTGATGTAATGTTATGAAATGCTATAAGTAATAAACAGACATGCGATTGCAGCAGTCCCGAGAGACTTGCCGTCATTTATTAAAGAGTTGAAGTTCTAATGTATATCTACGAAGTTCTTCATCAGCTTTTCATCTTATTAAAATGGGACCAATCTGGGAACATAATCTTTCAAAATAAAAAAATACTTTTTAAATCGGTCCACAATTGACGGAGATATCACTGAACATACAAAAAAACATAAAGTCGAACATGCCATCTTGCAAAAAAAAATACAAAACTTTATCATCGGTTGCCAAAAGCTAGGTCTCTGTTGCACTATCTACTCCTGTCGCATAGAAAACACTTTTTTTTGCCCCACAATTATTGTAACTGGTCAGTCAGGAAAAATGTAAAAGAATGTTGTTTGACCTCATTTTATACAGACTTGACAACTGTTAATATCTACCTACAAGTCATTATTGTGGTCCAAATTGCATGCATATCAATCATCACGCGTGTTTTTCACGGAAGGGGTAGACAGAGAGAGACTTAGAACAAATCGATATGCAATTTCGGATCTGGATACAGATACGGATATAGAAAAACATTATACCGGTTTCGAATATGGTTAAGGATATGATTATTTTTCGGCTTATCCGTTAGTTTCGGATACTAGATTTTATTAATATACATGCAGCGTGGGTGTGTCGGCTAGGCCAAGCAGGAAAAACCTGTCATAACATGTATCGTTTAGATTCCGCCCCTATCCGAAATCATCCGAAACTTTTATTTCAGATTCGGTCACGATTACGGATAGTTTTTTTTTTGGATATCCGATAGTATCGGTTACGGTTATAGAGTTCCTTAACATCGCTGCAAAACAACACACTTGAGGATTATAACAGCCGCAGGGGTCGATCTTCAAGTTTAAGAGGAAATGCGGTCGCAAACATCCGACTATATATCCTAAGTAAAAAGTCATATTTCGAGGTTTGGCTCTCGTCTATTTCCTTCTCCAAAATATTGGACCGATTTAAAAGATATTCCGTAAACTGAAAAAGAGAGATATATTTAACTATGGCCCCTATGTTTTAATGGGATAAGTTCGCGCATAGTGCGCGAACCCCGCTTTGTTACTAAAGAAACCTAAAAAGCTACTTGTGCGCGTCTATAAACGACTCAGTCTTTCCAAGCTGTGTGCCGGCAATTATACGGGTTTAACCAACCACTGCTTTAATAGAGTTTTAGGTTTCGGATAATTTTATCCCACTTTTTTTCGAAAAAAAGGGGCTGCGCGATGGCTTTGTTACGTTATTAGTACTGTAGTATTATATTATCTTTGGTTATTAGTAATGATTTTAATGCAAACAATTCGCACCAAGCGTTTCCAAACATCCATCATAAGGCGCACAGCGAATGAATGAAGCTCACTACCTGCGTCTGTGTTTCCAAACGCATTCAACCCGAATCTCTGAAAAGGTAGAGTGAACAGGCTTCTTCTGGGTATGCTCACTCCATCGTCAACTCTGTCTCTGTCACCTCTGACCTAGACTAGAGTCAAGAGCAAACCCATCACAAATAAAAAATAAAATAAAACTTTGCTTCCGTGCGCGTAATAACATCGTTTAACATGTATATTTATGGACATCAATCGCCAGTGGCGCCAACTAGTGAGTATAAAAACGGAAGACCTCATTCGTGACGATTTCTATGATATTTAGAGCCTATATTTTGCTAGCATTTGCACCATCAAACATCTGCCTTATTTCATCATAGACAGCAGTAGTCACATTATATTTGGAATCCACTTGAAATTCTACACTGGATACTCTGAGTATTGCAATAGTTATTTATTAATAGTTACAAATCTCATTTTGATCTGCCCGTTTCTGTATGATGACGCAGTAGGCAAACGTTTTATGCTAGTCTGTACTTGTTTTTTTTTACTTTTAACTTATGAACATATTTTATTATTTACAACATATTTCAATAAAAAAAATAAAAAGGGAAAAGGAGACGGGGCTCATTGCGCGTCAAACATCGACTACATCAATGCCAAAGGAATAAAAAAAAACAAAAGACCTGACTACTTAAAAAGCGAACTAAAAAGACGTAAACAAGAAAAATATATGCTGTGCAGTTGGAGCAGTTCGCTCTTTTTCTTTTTAGTAAATATATTATTAGAATTAGGTACATTTAAACATAACAAACAAGGGTTATATATTTATGAAATCGCCTCTTAAAACCTTTTATTTTGATACCCCACGATGGGAATGCAAGAAAAAAAAAAAAAAAAAAAAAAAAACAGCCCCCACAATATGGCGCCCAAAAGCCGCCATTTTCTATTTTCCAATTTTAATGTCGCAGTGACACTCGCAAGATTAAGACGAATCGATCCTACCTTTGTCATTGGCTAATGCAAACTACGCAAAGCCAGAAAAAAAAAAAAAAAAAAAAAAAGACGAATCGATTGACGTACGAATCATCAAAATCTGCCAACGCGTTTGGCGTCTGCAACGACATACATAGACTGATAGACACATTACCCTCCTTTGGCAGTCGAGTAAAAAGTGCCCAGAAGGCTGGCTGCATTGCCATGTTGAATGGCAATGCTGGTTTTATTTTTTATAGACTAGGTTCGCGCTTGACTACTATCTCATCTGATGGTAAGCAATTATGTGGTCGATGGTGAAGCACAATTTAAGATTCGACTGTTTACTGATACCCATACTTTTAATCAACTGAATTTTATTTATACTGCGAGTCAGCAACCGATTATCATGACCAAGTTTCTCGCGGGCTCACCCCTGATTTCTGGATTAATTATTATTTCAAGTTAAACTAAATTAAATTTATTGCCACACACACATGTTACATCAGATACATAATTTACACAATGGAAAAAAAAACATAAAATAAACAACACAAAATAATGGAAATGGCCATGTGCCCCAAACTTGTCGTAACCTGTATCTTGGTGGCAAAATAAAACAAAATTTAGAGTAGACAGATTAGATGTTCTGTCAGTTGATGTTGAGTATTTGTCAAACTTTACTTATCCCTGAAAGGTTTTCAGTCAACTGTGTCAGTAAAGTAGGGATTGACACATTGTTAACTACAATGCTCAGTGTTAAGACACTACAAAGTGAAAAATAATTTCAATTTCGGAAGTCGGTGTTCTTGTTTTCGTTTCTGCGTTTTTTGACACCTGCTTCCGAAATTGAAGGTATTTTTCACTTTGTAGTGTTTTTATTTGCAAGTCGGTTGTATTTTTTGGAAAAATTCTTATGGTGCCTTTTTTTTGTTAACGAGGAGAAAACTTCCAAAGGTGCCTGGACTTTTGGCGAAGAACTAGTTCTTGTGAGATAAAATCTCACAATCCCCTCCAACTTAAACCACCCCGGTGATTACCATAAGCACTTAGAAGGAAAGAAAAAGTGTTTATACGTCACAAAAAGACATACATTAGGTACTGGTTGAGTTTTCAAGTGGACGTGGATGGCCAACTTCGAAACTATGAGTCATAGCGAAAAACACTCTAAGAATTCACCACAGACATACATCTAACTAGATGACGCGACTGTATGTACTTCGCGTGTCAAAAAACGGAGTAAAGTTACGATCAATGATCGTAATCTGAGCTTTTCATTTAGCATTATCGGCACTGGAAATCCACCGAAATCTAGAAAAATGCCTTTTTATGCCATATTGAGCTGTAAAAATGTATGAAAAAAGTTGGCCGAGACATTGGAAATATTTTATTTGATTGGTAAGTAATTTTTTTTGTGAAAAAGTGGCACGCATGGTTTTCATACTATGAGTCATAGCGAAAAACACTCAAAGAAGTCACCACAGACATACATCTAACTAGATAGCGGCAGTCCCTCCATCTGATCCATACTACATCAACGGATTTTTGAAAATTCTATATTTCTAGCTAGGAAACGAACCCGTTTATTTAGAAAAAAAAAACATGCTGTATTATTACACCATTCGATAGTGTTATTGTTAATAAGGATACAATTTCGGGGAAGTAATGTCATTCGCAAAACTTGATTAGACCTCATGTTTACACGTTTTACACTATAACAACGAGGCAATTTACAAATTGTCAGAATAAATAAACTTCAAAAAAAAAATTACAACCGACACCAAATAAAAACACTACAAAATTAAAAATTACTTAATTTCGGAAGTCGGTGTTCCTGTTTTCGTTTTTTGACACCGCCTTCCGAAATTGAAGAACCTCTCTCTCCAAATTCTGAGTAGCGTTTCCACAAATGTATTTGACTCATAAACTATTCCACTTTATTATTATAGTAAAAACTAAAAAGGGCAGGATGCCACAACTCTCGGAATCCATCAAGAAAAGGGCGTTTTCTAAAAATATTCCCGTTTCCTGCTTGACTTATTACGAAATATCCTAAAACGACGTGTTGGTATAATTATGTCTGTTCTCGAAGTTTCTGAAATTACCGTTGTCGAAATAGTTTGTTGTATTTCCCGAAGAAATTTTAAATGTTTATTTGTCTGTCGTACTCGAGGTCGTGGGTCCAAATCTGGGCAAGTACCAATGTGACTTTATGTAAACTTAATAGACGACTTAAAAAAGGAGGTTTTCAATTCGATACGTATGTTACTAATATTGTTGAAATAGCACAATATTCACATACGAGTTAACTCTATGTGGGCTTCTAAACATGTCAGCCAATTTCATAACAAAATGCAATGCATGTTTTTCCACGCATTGCTCAGAAACTACACTGGCCTTCAAAACTTAGTACCACACTTTTTAACCGACTTCAAAAAAAGGAGGAGGTTCTCAATTCGTCGGATTCTTTTTTTATTTTTTTATTTTTTATGTATGTTCCCCGATTACTCAAAGACGCCTGGACCGATTTCAAAAAATCTTTTTTTGTTTTGAAGGGTATACTTCCTAGTTGGTCCCATAGTCATCAGGTCAGGATCTGATGATGGGATCCTAGAGCAATCGAGGGAACTCCTCAAATATTATAGGCATACATGTAGTGATTTTGGTATTTTTATCAACAATGCAATCACTTGCTCTTGCACTCAAAAAGTATAATTTGGTGAAGTGGAACTGATGAAGAAGACCACAGATGGCCACTGGAACTCCTAAATGCTAAGTATGTCACGGGTATAAAATATCTCGAATAGTTAACCGACTATGATGAAGCAAATACTTATAAATGAATGGTACTGATGAAAATGGTACCATTGAACTGTTCTGATGAAGAAGCCGGAAGGTAGGCATTGGAACTCTGAAATAAAACAATGTATCCTAGTCGTGCTTGGGCTTATTGGAATTGTCATGAGATGTACTTTGGCCATAAATGATTATCATGTTAAGTAGCGATACCTACTAAAACTAAAAACAGAAAAATAAAAAACTTTTTAACAAAAAATCAAACCGACTTCCAGAACAAAAAACTACAAAGCAAAAAATAACTTTCTTTTCCGAAGTCGGTGTCGAAAAACTGAAAACAAGTGGGTACAAAAGACACCGACTTCGGAAAAGAAAGTTATTTGTTGCTTTGTAGTTTTTTGTTCTGGAAGTCGGTTTGATTTTTTGTTAAAATATTTTTTTAAGTTTGCAATTTCTCCTAAACTATAGAAGTCGGAGATTTAAAATAAAAAAGGTTTTACAGAAAATTTTATCAACTTTGAAATTATAGTTTACTAGCGGACTCCTCGCGGTTTTACCTGCGTAAAGGAAACATCCCTATTATGGCAATACAGTCTTACTAATCCGACACTTCAGTACTTCGGCACATCCAGTAATCGGTACTCTCCGCCCGCGTCTTGCCACAGATCCCTAAATATGTCCTTATTATATTGGTACATTATATTTTAAGATAAATTCAGTAATACGGCGCCCCCTGGTTTTTCTTTCTTCCCGTTCCCGTGAGAATACAGGGATAAAAAGTAGTCTATGTCTCCCGGAGATAGTGTAGCTTCTCATCGGTAAAAGAATTTTTGAAATCGGTCCAGTAGTTTTCAAGTTTATTCGTTACATACAAAAATACAAATCTTTCCTCTTTATAATATTAGTATAGAAGTATAGATTATACATTAATAACGTTTTTAACTAAGTTTTTAAGGACAGTGTAGTTATCGGATCGTGATCATTCCGACTTCCAAAGCAAAACACTGAAATGTGCAAAAATAAGAGGTGCCATAGACGCCGACTTCCGAAAAACAAATTATTTTTGCATTGTTTTAGTGTTTTGCTTGGGAATTCGGTTTATATATTGTTTTCAATTCATGTCAGATGTCGCGCTAACTATACATAAACTCAAAAACTTCTAAACCGGTTTTGAAAATTCTTTCATCTAAGGAAAGCTACATTATTCTGAAGTGACATAGGCGATTTTTATCCCGAAAAAAAACGGGTCCTGTTGGATGGGCCACAGGAGCGAAGCCGCGGGAAAAAAGCTAGTTTCTAATATTCCGGTTAAAATGTAATGTGGTATGTAGCAATTTAGGATGCAGGTTTGTTTTAAATTGCTTCCAAATCCGTTCCGCAATTATCGGGTTGATTGTCTAATAAGTTTTGTAATAAATAATATAATTGAGCTATTATGTATGTATATTATTAGGTTCCGGCTACATAATCAAACATAGTTGCACAAATTCTTGTTTGTAGGTAGCAAAATGGTATACCTACCGCACAAATGGCTTGCACAAAACGCTCTTCTTCTTTGTCCAATCCCATTCCCAGTTAATCTGTGGTCGGGTCTCCTTATACGTCTGCGGCAGTTCTCTGCCTTCCGGCCCGTAATGTTGAATTTGCAAAATGTTGAATTCCCAAAATGTTGAATTCTCAAAATGTTGGATCCCAAAATGTTGAATATGAAAAATGTTGAACTGTTAATCCCAAAATGTTGAATTCGTATAATGTTGAGTTTGTATAATGTTGAATTCCCAAATTTTGAACTATTACTAATCCTACAATGTGGAATTCGCATAATATTTTCCGGGACCATGATCCCGAATTCAATATTATGGCCAGTTAGATTTTGCTATTTTCGTCATTTTGATGCCCTGTCGGGAAACACAGACTCCGGCAGAGAGTTCCAATCCTTAGCTGCGTAATAAAAGAGTTCCCAAAACTTTTTGTGCGTATGGGTGGGATGTCCACAATGTACCGATGGCACATCGCCGTACGTCTCATAGTCCGATGATGAAACGGGCTAGGTGGAATTAGATCGTGAAATTCTATCGCACACTCCCCGAAATGTAACCGATATAAAACCGACAAGCTACCGATCTGCGGCCTGGTGGCCCGTGCATTGAATAATATCTTTCAGCAACAGTGCTATCGTCTGCATACCCAAAGGTTTTAGCAGTTCGTTAATGTGCAGCTAGAATGCTACCGTTGCTGAGAGTACCGACCCCTGAGGGAACCCGGCATTGATATCCTTTGGTCCAACAAGCAGCCATTACTACCCGAAATTTTGGAATTTACTGTTCAAATCAACATTGTGGAATTTACAGTTCACCATTTTGCAAATTAAAAATTTTGGGAATTCAACATTTTGCTAATTCAACTTTTAGCAAATTCAACATCTTTTAAATTAAACATTTTGGGATTCAACATTTTGAGAATTCAACATTTTGGGAATTCAACATTTTGCAAATTCAACATTATGGGCCGGAAGGGTTCTCTGTTCTGGATTGACGAATTTCGCTGAATATGACCATACCAAAAGGGTTACTAACTCAGCATTTGGTGCGCCTCAGACACCCAGCGCTAATTTTCAGTAGGGACCCCGCAGCGACACACGGACTCTTTGAAATAAACAACTTGACTTGACCACAAAACGGGACTAAGCGCATTTTGCTTCAATCAAAACTAGTCTGTGATTGAATCAAACACCAATCCAGTCATAAATCATTATTATTTCGAATTTGGAATCGTAAAGCCGTTGGAGTGTTGCCAGAGTATAAAACGACCGCAATCATAGACAAAATGGTGGAAGCTCGTTGTTATTATACTTTTTATTGCTGTATTTTTTTTAATAGCTGGTTTTTTATGTTTTCGTTTTAAGAGTCTTAGGTCCGAGGTTAAATTGACAGTTTGTTATACTATACAACATTGTAAATTTATTTATTTGGGAAAACAAACGACATTTAACCTCGTGTTAGCAACTTACTCCAAGCTAAGTATTTCGTGCATGTGGGCCTGAGCCCCATGCCATCTATCTGGCAAAATTATCACATATCAATTCAATTCAATTCAAATAGCCTTTATTTACAAACTTATAACTAATTATTTACATAATGATATCTTTTGTACAGGTAAACAGTTTGTTTTGCTTTTCAGCATAGGCCTCCCCCAGACCCTTCCACAGTGCACGATCGTGTGCTTTTCTCCTCCATGACGCTCCTGCTGTCGTTCGCAGGTCGTCCTCCCACCTGCGCATCGGTCTCCCTCTACTTCTCATCCCTTCTCTCGGGTACCATTCCAGAGGAGCTCGTGGCTAAATAATAACAGCCGTACGGGTCGATCTTACGGTTAAGCAACGCTTGACGAGGTCGGGCCGTGGATGGGTGACCATTTCAACATATCGGGTTTCCTCCGTGCCTCGGAAAGCACGTTAAGCTGTTGGTCCCGGCTGTCATTTGAAGATCTTTGACAGTCGTTACGAGTAGTCAGAAGCTTGAGATCTGACACCAGTCTAGCCAAGGGGTACCGTATTACTCAGTTACTGGTTTGTGGAGGTCAGATAGGCAGTCGCTCCATGTAAAATACTGGTACTCAGCTGAATCCGGTTAGACTGGAAGCCGACCCCAACATAGTTGGGAAAAAGGCTAGGCAGATGATGATGATGATGACGCTCCTGCTGTCGTTCGCAGGTCGTCCTCCCACCTGCGCATCGGTCTCCCTCTACTTCTCATCCCTTCTCTCGGGTACCATTCAGTAACGTCTTTGGCCCACTTCTCCATTCTACTTCTGATTGTGTGCCCTGTCCACTGCCATTTAAGTTTTTTTATTGTGAATGTCACGTCTGTAGTATTTGTTTTTTTCCTTATGACTTTTAATTTCACTCTATCTTTTCTCTTCAGGTTCAGTATGCTACGTTCCATATTATGTTGGCATGTTTCTAGCTTTCTTATATTTTCGGTAGTAAGAGGCCATGTTTGGCAGCCATACGTCATAACGGGAAGAATGCAGGAGTTGAACGTTTGGCTTTTTAGTTTGAGAGGTATTGATGGGTTTTTAAGAATTTCTTTTAATGACCAGTACCTTTTCCATGACGAGTTAATCCTGTTTTGGATTTCTTTGGCAGTGAGTTCTGTTGGGGATATAATTTGTCCAAGGTATGGATATTCTTCGACATATTCGATGGTTCCGTTGTTAATCGAGATTGGTACTTTTATGCTGTTGGTCATTAATTTAGTTTTCGATGTGTTCATCTGGAGTCCAACTTTGTTACTTTCTGTTACTAGCTGTTCAAGCATTTCCTGTAGATGTGTTGGGTTATTGGTAACGAGAATGAGATCGTCAGCAAAGCGCAGATGGTTAAATGTTGCTCCGTTTATTTTAATCCCATAGCCGTCCCAGTCTAGATTTCTAAATGCCTGCTCCAGAGTGGCAGAAAAGAGTTTCGGCGACAGTGGGTCTCCTTGTCTCACACCCTTCTTTATTTTGAATTGTTCTCCCACTCCTTCTGTCTTTACCCTAGCTGTCATATTTGTGTAGATTTGTTTAATTAGTCTTATATACTTCTTAGGTACACCTTGATTCAGTAGTGCTTCCCATATACATGGATGTTTTAGCGAATCAAAAGCCTTGTTGTAATCTACGAATGCAAGGTAATAGGTCATTCGGTACTCGTTGTATTTCTCAATAACCTGTTTTATCGTATGAATGTGGTCTACCGTAGAGAATCCACTGCGGAATCCTGCTTGTTCTTTCGGTTGGTTTTCATCTAATACCTTTGTAATTCGGTCCAGAATTACCTTAGCGAATATCTTATACAAGTTCGACATCAAGCTTATCGGGCGGTAGTTACCGATATCGTCCCTACTACCTTTTTTGTGTAGTAAGATAATCGTTGAAGTTGACCACTGAGAAGGTATTTCTTCCTTATCCAATATTTTGTTGAACAGGTCCCGCAGAGTTTCCAATACGACGTGAGCTGAGCCTTTCAAAAGTTCGTTTGAGATACCATCTTCGCCAGGTGATTTTCCGCTCTTTTGAGATTGTATCGCTTTATCTATTTCAGAATCTAAGATTGGAGGGACTTCTTCATCGCCATAGTTGTCTATTAGGCTTGGTTCCCGAGGTGGGTTTTTATTATTCTCGTTGTAGAGGTCTCTGTAGAAGTTAGTTGCTATCTTTAGTATGTCAATTCTCTTTGTCTTGTCTTTCTTAATTCTGTGATTATGTAATTTTGGTATCCAATCTGTACTTTCTTGCAATTCTTTCCAAGCTTTTTTCACTCCTCCTGTGGTTTTTAAATGGAATATTATTCTCTCTGTTCTTGTATCTTGTCTATGTTTCCTTATACATTCTTTAATTTTTTTGCTTATGCGCGCTATCTCCTTTCTGTCTCTTGGTAAACGTTGTTGTAGGGTTTGGCGTTTTAGTAATAGCTCTTTTGCTTTTTCACCCACTTTGTCTTTATTGGTTTTGATTGCTGCTATTCTACTTTCTGCTTGTCGTAGTTCTTTTTCCAGGGTGTCATAATCTTCACATATGCATGCAGTTTCTTTTGCGTTTCGCAGTGCTTCTTTGAGATGGACCAAAGTGTCGTCTGGTAGCGGCAGATGTACTTGTTTCTTTGAGCTCCTTATGTGCTTCCTTGATGGTTTTTGCTGGCTTCCATGGACTTTTCCGCGTACCATGCGGTGGTCAGTATTGAAGTTAAGATGCTTAATGACATTTACGTCCATGAAAAGTTTACGTTTGTTGGTGAGTATGAAGTCTATTTCATTTTTCACAATACCATTTGGAGAAATCCATGTCCATCGTTTATGCGGTTTTTTATTGAAGAAGCTGTTCATGACGTACAAGTCATGTTCTTGGACAAAATCTATCAGTCTTTGACCGTTTTTATTCCGTCTACCGGTTGTGTAAGGTCCCAAGTGTTTACTATCGGTATTGGTTATTTTGCCTACTTGGCCGTTAAAATCTCCCATTACAATAACTGTGCTGTGTAAATTCTCCATCGTCAGTGTGAGTTCTTGGTAGAAAGCGTCTTTTGTTTCTTCTTTGGTGATTTCAGTAGGTGCGTAGACTTGAACTATCGATATTGGGTGCATGTAACCAGGTAAATTAATATTTAGTACTGCTATTCTATCCGAAACTCCGACGAAACCTTCTATCCTGGATTTCAGATAAGATTTTATTAAAAATCCAACACCATACTGTCCTGTGGTCATATTATTATAATAAAATATAAAATCTCCATGTTCTTCTATTTTTTCATCAGAACGTCGAACTTCACATAAGCCAACGATGTCCCATTTTATTGATTGAAGAGCCTGTTCTAGTTCGTATAGGGATTCATGTGATTTCAGCGTCCTGGTATTTAGGGTTGCAATATATAGGCTGTACGCTTTGTTTTTATTCGTAGTCAGGTTTTCATTCGAAGCTTTTGAGATTTTATTCATAGTTTTTGGGTTTTTATTCGTAGTTTGTTTGTTTCTATTCGTGGTTTCTAGGATTTTATTTGTTGTTTTTAGGTTTTCATTCGAAGTTTTTGGGTTTATATTCGTGGTTTGCTGGTTTTTATACGTGTTTTTGCGGTTTTTATTCGTAGTTGTTTGGTTTTCATTCGATGTTTTTGTGTTACTATTCGTAGTTTGTAGGTTTTTACTCGTAGTTTCTTGGTTTTTATTCGTTGTTTTTAGGTTATCATTCGAAGTTTTTGTGTTTTTATTCGTAGTATTTATGTTTTTATACGTAGTTTTTAGGTTTTTGTTCCTAGTGTTTAGGTTTTTATTCGTAGTTTTTAAATTCTCATTCGTAGTTTCTGAGTTTTCTTTTGTTGGTTTTTGTTCATAACGGGGTGAATCTGGGGGGTTTTGGTCTTTTACCCCCTCGGTGACCAGCCGGCTTGGGGGAGTTTTTTCCAGGGAAAACGTTTTAATATTTAATAATTTTTGTGATTTTTTATTTGGAGTACATTTGGGGGGCCTTGCTTGTTGCTATTCTGATTCATCTGAAGAGAGTGCTGTGGTGTATCTCGGTGTATCCTGGTTTCTAGTACCTTGTAAGAAGGAAGTCATTGAACTTTGTCCCTTTGGTTTATTCTTGTGTACTTTGGTTCGTTTGGTAGCTTGACCTTTAGGCGAACGAGATTTACATACATATGCATTTTTGTTGTAGTTTGGTGGAGTAATTTCTAACTCCCTTTTTTGAGTTGGTTTACTCTGAGATTCGAATAACTTCTCCTTACTGTTATTCGGTTTCATATTTGAACCGGTTTCCTTAACAATAAGGCGATCATAGCGTAGAAATGCTATTTTCCCCTCGTTTCTCTCTATTTGTACTTGTTTCTGAAGTTCTCGTCTCTTTTCCAAGATTTGTTTAGGGTAGTCCTCTTTTATGTAAATTGTTTTATCTTTCAGGTATTTTTGGTTTTTCAGAATAGTTAGTTTTTTGCCGTACGTAGTGAAGGTTACAGTAATGGGTCTTACTTTGTTTTCTGTCTTTTTTCCCATTCTTCTAACCATTTCTATTTCATTGGGAGTACAATCGATTTTTAAATCGTTTGTAACAATTTTTAAAATATTTCTTTCCAATTCTTCGTACGACCTTTCTTCTTCCTTAACAGCAAAGAAAATTACATTTCTAAATCTTATGTGTTTTTCTATTTCCAGAATTCTTTGATTTTGTTCAGCTCCATTTTTCTTAATATTATCAATTTCTTCTTGAATAATATTAAATTTCTGGTCCAAATTTTCATTTATACTGTGTGTTATTCTAGTCTCCAATTGACTTAACACCTCTTCGGAGTCCTTTTTAATATCAACTCTCAACTCTTTAATTAGTTGTTCAAAAACATCTCATATGATGTTAAATAATAAAAAAAAAATGTTGTTTACAGGATGTGTCGTAGTGGTCTAGTGCCATAATTACTGAAACGATTACAAAGCCGTTGTGTCGGACTCGGGAGCCGAGTCCTTGGCACCGAATGTGAGACCTCGCCTCTCGTGCTTGGTGTCGTGGGTTTATTTCCGGACAAGTAGCAATGTGATTTTTTATATTCGTATGTACTTTATAAGTTTATCCTGTACATTGCTAACAACGGTGAAGAAGAGAGATATAAAAGTCCCTTCTTGCCTATTGACCTAGCTCTGTTCTGTCTCCTGCTTGATAATTACAGAAGCCAAGGCAGATGAATAATTTCTCAGTTGAACTCTTCGAACTAAATTGACTCGGCACTTCTCTGGTGGTCAGTGAAGTGGAAGATGCAGTGGTTGGAAATACTGTGGCGGGCTTGTCCCAATTAAAAAGCAATAATATAATATTATAAATACGAAAGTAAGTCTGTCTGTCTGTCTGTTACCTTTTCACGCTTCAACCGCTGAACCGCTTTTAATGAAATTTGGTATAGAAGACCCTGGGAAGGACATAGGTAGTTTTCATGCCGGAAATCATCGTTTTAACGGGGTGGGAAGCGGGGTGGAAGTTTGTATGATGAACTAATAATTTCTCAAGTAAGGCCCACACCTACATTATTATTGCACGATATAAAACACTAGGGGACCCCTCGCGGTTTCACCCGCGTAGTTCGCGTGTCCGTGGGAATACAGGTATAAAAAGTAGCCTATATCACCCGGGGAAAGTGTAGCTTCCCAACTGTGAAAGATTTTTTGAAATCGGTCCACTAGTTTTTAAGTTTTTTCGTTATATACAAAAATACAAATGTTTCCTCTTTATAATATTAGTATAGATATAGATAGGCTATGTTCTAATGCTAGCCAGACGAGGTCGCGGGCAACAGTCAACAATCAACCCAGCCTTTTTTCCAAATGTATTGAGGTCGGCATCCAGTCTAACCGGATTCAGCTGGATACCAGTATTTTACATGGAGCGACGGCCTATCTGACCTCCACAAACCAGTAACTGAGTAACACAACAGCCCTTGGCAAGACTGTAGTTAGATTTCAGGCTTCTGATTACCCTTAGCGTTGACTGTCAAAGATCTTCAAATGACAGCCGGGACCAACGTCATAACGTGCTTTCCGAGGCACGGAGGAATCTCGCTATGTAACGATGGTCAGCCATCCACTGACCGACCTCGGTAAGAATTGCTTAACCTTGATTATCGACCCGTGCGGCTGTTGTTATTTAGCCACGAGCTCAAAATACAAATTATGAATTTATTGTTATATTAATTTATTATTGTATTAATAATTTATTGTTATCTTAATTTATTGTTATCTTAATTTATTATTATATTTATTTATTGTTATATTAATTTAGTATAATATTAATTTATTGTATCTTAATTTATTATTATATTTATTTATTGTTATATTAATTTATTATTATATTAATTTATTGTTATCTTAATTTATTATTATATTTATTTATTGTTATATTAATTTATAATAATATTAATTTATTGTTATCTTAATTTATTATTATATTTATTTATTGTTATATTAATTTATTATTATATTTATTTGTTGTTATATTAATTTATTATTATATAAATTTATTGTTATGTCAATTTATTATTATATTTATTTGTTGTTATATTAATTTATTATTAGTTATAATGTTTATGAAAAGAAAAACTTCTCAGTTAGTCATAGAAATAAGAATCCTTCACTCACAAATAAACACCATAGTAACTGCATAGAAACCAACCACATGATTTATGTCTGTTTACAATTCCCACCATCCGTCATTGGTATATTCGAACTTCTTTTAATTTTACTTCAATGTCAACCATTTTGTTTATAGCCTAAGATCCCACTGCTAAAATCCGCCGATTTTTTTTTTTGGATTTATCTTTATTTCCATGAATACTTTATAATAGAATACATTGCTGCAGGGTTACCTGACAATATCCAACCCCAGTTACCTTAATTAAGGCGCAGATACCTCTAAGGAGCTGATTTTAAAATGAGTATCACGTCTAAACGGCTAGTTGTAATTTAAAAAAAAAAAATATGTTACACTAGACCATTTTCTTAATAATTTGATTTCAGTAAATTTGGATTTTACTCGTATAACATCGTGTAATTAAATTGTAAAGTTATGTCTAAAACGGACAAAAACACGACAGTCGCACCAAAATCGCTTATTTTAATGAGATCGACACCATCTCAAAGACAATTTAATTATCTATATTTTGTTCTGAAGCTTTTTTAAGTCATAGAATGATAAGGAAAGTAAAAAAATCTACTGCATTTTGGGTCGCGCGGGTGTGAAACGAGTGCGCGTTTTGTTCCCTCAATATCTTTGGCGTTAGTCGTCGTCTTAAATAAATACCTCAGATATATAAGTTTTTCAAGTGAGGTAAGGTAAGTAAATGAGTGGGTGACTTAAAAACTTACCTATGTATATCTGAGATCATTTGAAGGACAGTGATGTAGAAAATCTTAAAAAAAAAACAGTTTGCTGGGTCTCAGTTACCCGCAATCTATGGGTAGCTATTTTACTTGTTTATATCTGTCAACCCATAAATTGCGGCTTACTGAGAGCTGGCTAATGTAGCGTACGTACCTGCGATACATTCATAGTGCAAAGCAAAGATTAAAAAAAAACAATAATCTAATTGCGGTTAGATATTGCGAGGCAACTCCACTGTGCTCTATTCTTCTATCAAGTAGATATATTTCATAAAAAATAAGATTTGTCAAAAACAGTTGACTGCAGATTTTTGCGCTGGGATCTTATACTATTATGCGCATTGACGTCATACCACTTCCTTTCAGCACTAAGAACACTTTGAGTTGTTTGTGTTGGGTAACATTAATTTCAAATGTATGTTTACATTTTTGCTGGACTGATGAAATAGGAATATTTTCGTTATTAGGTACCATGTTATTTAAGAAATTTTTATTTAGTTTCACTTGTTTTTAAAACCTTGCTTTTTTACGTGTGTCCGACAGCTAGTAATCGATTTTTCAAGCACTTTCGGGCATCCGATTAAGCTTATGTAAATTTGAATACATTTAAATAATATAGTACTAGTTTCCGCCAGCGGCTTCGCCCGCGTAAAAGTCGGAAGTTGTTCCACGGGAACCGCACATTTTGTTAAAATTCAGACTTTAATCTATCTCTGTGTCAAATTTCATCCAGATCCGTTCTGTGGTTCTGGCGTGATTGAGTAACAAACATATATCCATCCAAACTTTCGCATAATATTAAGTAAAATGGAGTTGATCCCATGATGGAACCGGAAGGTAAATAATAAGGTAATAATACCGACTCCTCAACCTAATAAGATCACACCATCGTGTTGTGTTCATTTGATAAAGTATTGATATTGACAAGCGATATTACATTTCGTACTTTTTAATTTTATTTAATTTTTTAATTTTAATTATTGTTATAACTTTCGGTTCGGAATTCAATGTCCCAAAACAACGATTTTCTCTTGACTAAGAACAGTTTCAGTCAAGTTACCTTTTTGAAAAAAAAGCTTAATCAATATCGCTTCATTCATTTAGAAGCTACGATGCCACAGACAGACACATAAATACACAGCAACATACCTCAAAAAACTTATAAGAACTCACTTTTTCCGTCGGGGGTTAAAAAGAGATTCGAGGCTAAATCAAAACACCCACCCAGCTTGATTTTCAAGGTTAGGTAATGCTTGCAAAGGTCGGAGGCTGATAGATTTTTATCGGTGAAAGATTGTTGGTATTCGGATCAATACCAGAGTAGGATCTACTTCCAGCGAATACAATATTGATATTGGTGTTCGCAAATACTACTGCTAATGTGGTCCAGGGTTCGAGTCCAAGGTCATGCAATGCTAATGAGTTCTTCCATAAGATTTGATTTTCCTTAATTTCTAGAAAAATAAAATTACTAAAATGCTAGGCGCTTTGCAAGTTTATCAGAAACAATAAATTATAGAAACTAAAGATTAAAAAAAGAAAAACTTCACGAAAAGTACCAGGAGAGCATAGCTCAACAAGGGTATATTCAAAAGTCGAACCGCAGACGGCGTTTTAAAAAAAGAGCAATAAAAATAAGCATGTGTGCGTGAAATCGTATTTATAAAACCGGACGCCGGACGCGCCGTCTTTCCGTTAGATCAGCTGTTATTAGTAGCATAGTGATGTGCGTTATTTATCGATACTTTTCGGTTTTATTAGGGAAATTGTTTTGTCGGTCGTGTTTCCGATTTATTCGTTTTTTTTTTTATTTATAATAGCGGTAGTAGCCGTTTCCATGACTTAAGAAAAAAATTATGATATCATAAACTTAAAGTGATACGAAATTATGAGGCAGTCCTGCTGTTAGCAAAAACGTGAAAGCCTGCATGTTTGTTATTCAATACACGGATAGACCACGTCTTGGATAATACAACATAATTAAGATACTTTTTATCCCAGTGGTACATGTTCTTGGGATAATTTTCGACTATCATAGAAGCGGAAATACATATCGCAACACAGAATGAAAGTGACCTAACTCAAAATTGTTATTTGTGGGAAATGAGCAAAAATGTCTTCAAAAAAGTATAGTGTTGTTTGTTTTTAGAGTTCCGTACCCGAAGTTTTCAAACGAAGCCCTATATCTGTCACTCAAGTGTCTGTCTGACTGTCACACAATTTTGTTCCGAAGAATTTTTAACATCCCATTGACTTATGAACTTGAAAGGAGAATGACCAAAAGTGGTACCAAAAAGTCTCACGCATCAAGACCAAAATTATATAGTAATTAGTTTTATATTTTTATACGACATTACGCGTCGGGGATTTGATTTTTGAATAGGGAATTTAATGTTGAGTTTAAAAGTATGGATATTGTTATACTACTCCCTTTAAATGACGTTCCGTTTCACATAATATGATTAACTTACCTTTGATTTTTGAAAGAGTCATGACATTAAAAAAAATATACTTAGCCAATTCTAGATTCTACATTAATTAAAAATAAACTAGAATATAATTGAATCTCATAGAATCTTTATTTAAAAGATTATCATTATTTATCTATGGTTAATTGGCCGTTCACAGCCGGTCATAAAGATGTAGATAGAATGTATCTAGTAGAATCGATTTTTGATGAAAAGACGAACCAGTAATCGTTTCTTTTGTGTAATAAATAACTATAACATCCATGTACGAGTATATCGTGTCTATATAAATTACGTCGTTGGTAGCGTCGTACAAAATAGACCAAATATTAGGTTATTTTTGATTTTATGAAATAACTCCGAAATCCTTGTTTTGTTTTCAAAAAGAACTTTTGTAAGAGTTAACACGATCAGTGTAGTCTATAAAAAACAAAGTTTAATTTTGATGCATCATGGTACGGGATTCCATACATCCATGAGCATTCTCCTTTGGTGATAATGTTCATTATTACGTATATTTTGATAACAAATACCAATATATTGAAAAATCTGATGTTTCTATGTTGCGGAACCCTAAAGGTCTATCCACACATATCAGGGCCGTGCCCGGGACGTGACAGGGCCGGGCCAAATCATTGAAGCTTCGTTACTGGCCCGTGCACGGACGTGTGTGAACGAGTTCATATAAAATGTACACAACGATATTTTTTTGAGCCCCTGACGGGGCACGGTCCGTCCACGTCCCAGGCACGGCATTGATATGTGTGGATAGACCTAAAATGTGCGAAGTCCGACACGCACTTGATCGATGATTAAAAAGAAAGAACCCAGTGTAAGATCAAAAAGGCTCCTATCTTACCATAAGCAGCGATATTTAAAAATAATAAATACCACCGCACTTTTATGACTTCCAACATGTACTTATCTTCTAGGAACACACCTTCACAAGTTTCTATCTTCAGTGCCTATACGTCTATCAGCACTTCAGACGTCACGGAACTACTATATTTATTTTGATGCGACACACCGCGTGTCAAATCCACGCGTCTTGGAGTGCGTAGTTAATGATGCCTGATATAAATAGATTACGTACGTTATATATAAATAAAAGCTACAAGTGTATTGACAGTGCGTGTGTGTGTACATGTGATTTATTACAGGGTGTATTTACTTTTAGAGCAGTGGTGGCCCAGTGGTAAAGGCCGTGAATTACAAGTTGTGGTTTCGAACCCAGGCAGGCGTTTTACTTTGTGTAAATTATTTCATCAGCACTGCTCTCAAAACGGTGAAGGAAAACATCGTGAGGAAACCGGCGTGTCTTAGAACCGAAATTACCAAGACATGTGACATCCATCAACCCGCACTGGGACCGCGTGATGGATTACGGCCCATTCCCTCTCACGGAGAGGAGGCATGTCCACGTCCTAGCATGTCAACATCAACTATCTGCCAGTGAAAATCTTTCGAAATCGGTCTAGCCATTTCAAAGATTACGCGGCTCAAACAGAAGGATAGCCAGACAGAGAGACAAAAATCTTAAAAATTGCTTTTGTTATTAAGAAAATAAGGTTATTTGGCACACACAATGTATAAATAAAAGAGAATCGTTTAAATAAAAGAGAACTTAATTTTAAAACCCCGTGTGTGCCCCGCGGCTGCGGCTAATAGGTCCTATTCAGCAAAATGCCAGACAACTAGGAGTTGCCTGACGCTGGTACCGGTGGTATTGTACCGTATATACTTATACATACATTCAATAAAACGTTGTTATTTTGATATTGCATACAGACACTTAAATTATATTTATTTTTGTAGATTTTTAATTCATACAGGCCTGGCATTTTCGAGTGTCCCTGCACAAAAAGCGATTGCACCACGATTGCGACAGGCAACGTGATCACCACGTGGATATATGTGCGTACTACGCTGATTTGTTTTGTGACAAAAATAAATCACATTTGGCAGGCGACTGATTAAATGTTAAGGTGAGATTGATAATTACTGGAAATGGTGTTGATATATTGATAGGTGAATGACAGATTTGCTTGTAAGGTTGAATTGACGGCCAGATTATTTTTTAGAAAATTTTAGAGATGTACTTTTTTTTTGCTTGTAAATAAATGCCACATATTTTACCTAGTACTTTGCAAATAATTGTAAATAAACGTAAAAACATTAAAAGGCTGATGATTATGATGGTAAATTGTAAATAATATAACATTATAATTTACTAATAAAGGAAACCTCCTTCGGTCCCCTATTTATAGGCCGATCACAACAAATATTTACGAATACAAATGCATATTGTGTAACAAATGCATACAAAATAATGCTACAAAAAATTATAGATCTGTAAATAAAGTAACTATATACAAGCGTACATAAAAAGGGGAGAGGGGAAAGGGGTCATTAAGCGTCAAAAAATATGTCCACATTTTTTCAATGGTAAAAGTGCCCAGAACGCTTACAGCGTGTTAATTTCAAAATTATAAGTAATACATCTAACCACAATCAAAACTCTTTAGAATATAAATAAATGCCGTCGTACAAAAATAAGCCACACCACAAACAAAAAACCGTAAACATCGAAACGTCACGACAACACTATCACATTCGTAACATCAATCGATACTTACTTACTACCGTAAATCACTGCAGCGCGTCTCTACGGCTAACTTTCACTAAATATATGCGTCTGCCTGTGAGTAACACGTGGATCTTGAGAATATATTTAATTGAGGCACTGACCTTTACTTTGGCAACGGTTTAAAACGTAAACATGGAGGAATACAGATTTATAACCACAACTTTGTTGTGCAATAAAGCAGAAGATTTTATTGCAACACTTAGCTATTTAGAATAGAATATACGATTACCGATTTTACCTTATTGTCGTGGTGGCCCAGTGGTTTAAATCTCAACTCTCGTGTTTGAGGTCGTAGGCTCAAACCCGGGCAAGTACTAATGTGCCCTGGATGTATAGTTATCTAGATGTCCCAGCAAATTTCATTTCACCTAATTGTTTTTACCTTCAATATCTTTATAAATAAAAATAGAGCCCATCTCACTCCAGAATAATATAGCGTTCCAAACTTGAAAGAATTTTTAAAATCGGTTAAGTAGTTTTTGAGTTTATCCATTATTAGTGTAGATTAGTGTGTTACCATCCTCAACTAGTTGCCATTTCACCAATTAGCACCAAGCGCTTCCAAACATCCTTCATAAAGCGCACAGCAAAAGAGTGGAACTCACTGCCTGTGTCTGTGTTTCCGAACGCATACAACCCGAATCTCTTTAAGTTAGATTGAACAGGCTTCTTCTGGGTAAGCTCACTCCATCGTTGATTTTTCTCCCTCACCTCTGTCCTAGACTAGAGTCAAGAGCAAACCCACCATAAATAAATAACAAATTGGTTATGCAAACGTTACCCTTTGCAAAAAAAAAGTTTTATTAAAATATTATTTTAAAAATAAAAGTAAAAATAAAGTCTAAAAAACCGTAAAACTTCATTTAAAATCGATATCCATCGTAAGTAATGATTCGTCCTAGCACAACTCTAAATAAACTATTTTCTGAGCGCGCGCATACACTGGGGTTTATATTTAGTGAGACACTGACCTTTGATTTTATGGATGCAGGCGTCTGTTTTGTTCCAAATGTACCGCTTTTATTAATGTAACTTCACGCTTGTATTTGACGACGAGGTAGACAGGGGCATTTATACTTAACTACACTATCAGCGGTAGCTAGACTGTTTTAAAAAAAATTAAAGACTTTCATAAACTCACGCCTTTTGCCCATAGGAGTAAGCACAAACGACAGAAAGCCACCTTAAGGTTACACTAATCGAAAATTCATCCATACAAACGTAGTCTGGCGATTACTCCACTGTTTGACGGTGTACGTTGAAAATAAAAAATGATATCAATTAGTCTCATCATTATCTAGCCCTGTATGGAAACAGAAAAGTAAAAAAATAAAATATTTGAACGTTATGAGTGTCGAAAGTTCCATATTTCAACACTAATTTTAACGCATCTTTGGGCGGAAATAAATACCATAAAAAGAAGAAAAATTGCAAAACGGTCTCCACACAGGAGTAGATTAGTAATTCAACAATGCAAATAATATTATTTTGAAAATATACATTTAGTAGTTTTTTCATGATATCTAGACTCCCAAAGGCAAGTTCATAAAATTTCACGCGCTCGTTTTCGTCCTAAATCATCATCCATTTCGCTACAAATTTGCAAAAGTGCTAATTCGTACGAGAACTAGCTTTTTACTGCTCATCACAGTATCAATCTCTTTCGCACGTGTTGTCGGATGAGACAGCATGCATTTTAACCCCGCGCATTATTTGTTTCTAGGACATGCCAGTATCCTCACGATGTTTTCCTTCACCGTTTTTAGAGCATTGGTGATGAAATAATTTACACAAAGTTAAGCGCCTGCCTGAGTTCAAACCACAACATACGACACGTAAATCAGGACCGTAAGCACTGGACCACCATTGCTTTTAGGAGGCTGAGAGCCAGCACTTTTTGAACGTCAATGTTTTTACAAAAAACTACTAAAAACAGTCCCCCAAAACGCCCGCCCATCAGTGTTTCAGCTGTGAAGAAGTGGCGCACATATATAGCACTATATGTGCGCCACACGTCATTCCAAAATCAACTTAATGTTCTGTGTTGTAAAGTTGATTTTCACTTTAGCTGAAAATAACATAAATTGAAAACAAGGATTTGTTACCCAGTTATTGGTTACTGAACCAATGCCAATACTAATATTGTCTATGGCCTTGCTGAGTTTTGTTTACTTCGTTTTACCGTCCGTATACTGTTGTGATAGAGTGGACGCTTAAGGCGCAGATACCTACTGATAATAGCTGATTTTAAAATGAGAATCACGTCTAAACGGCAAGTCATAATTTTTTGAAAAAATATATGTTAAATTAGACCATTTTGTTAATAATTTGATCTGAGAAAATTTTCAGTTTTATTCGTATAACATAGTGTAATTAATTAACATAGTCATAGAAAAATAAGGAAAGTACAAAAAACTTACTTACTACTACTTTCCTTATTATTCTATGACTTTAAAAAAGCCACAGATCAAAATATGGATAATTAAATTGTCTTTGAGATGGCGTCAATTTCATTAAAATACACCTAGCGATTTTGGTGCGATTGTTTTTGTGCCCGTTTTAGACATAACTTTACAAATTAATTACACTATGTTATACGAATAAAACTGAAAATTTTCTTAGATCAAATTATTAAGAAAATGGTCTGATGTAACATATATTTTTTCCAAAAAATTACAACCAGCCGTTTAGACGTGATTCTCATTTAAAAATCAGCTACTCAAGGGAATCGGCGCCTTAATATTACGCTTCTGTTGTCCGGCGGTGTCAGCAGAGGTATATAGCACGTGAACATCTCGCCAGTATTTTTAAGTATCATGTAATAGGAGACGAGCATTGTGCCGCCACCAACCGGGCAGTAATATCGGGGTATTTTTAACCGCCTTTAAAAAGGAGGAGGTTCTCAATACGACTGTATTTTTTATATTTGTAACCTCAGAAATTTTTACTAGGTGAAATGATTTTGATGATCCTTTTTTTATTTGAAAGCTGGATCTCATGTAGTGCATTTAAATTTGGTGAAGATCTGATAAAGAACTTTGCACATATAAAACAGAACTCTTCAATAAACAACGGCAAATATCTCGGGATTGCTGCAACCGTATGTCTGTTTATTGTTTAAGCCATTTTATATCATAACATTACGCTGGTACGCTATAAAGGGGTACGCAGTTGTGTACAGTTCACCCTGGTATACTCTTATTTAACAGTTATGTTCAAGTTTTATGTTATTCGGATAAACTTTTCTGGCATAACTTAGGGTACACTACTAAAAATTGAAGATTAAAATCATTTTTTACAAAAAAATACAACTGACTTCCAAATAAAAACACTGCAAATTGAAAAATAACTTTATTTTCGGCAGTCGGTGTTCCTATTTTTGTTTCTTTTTTTATTGACACCGACTTTCCGACTTTTAATTACGGAAGTCGGTGTCAATAAAAGAAGAAACAAAAACAGGAACACCAACTGCAGAAATTGAAGTTATTTTTCACTTTGCTGTGTGTAAAAAAAGTTTTTAATGGAACATATTGCTATCGCTAATAACTTTTCACTTTGTATAGGCCCTAGAGGTCACCGATTTCCACAGCAATTTGGCTGTATTCCGGTTTTCCAAGTCACAGAACTAATTTCAGTCTATTATTATTCCACAGGTATTTTACGTAAAAAACTTGGCATTACCAAAGTATGTCATGTAACAGAAATAACAGTATTTTGTAACAGTCTTTTATTGTGAACATAGCGATAATTGTTGATAGTTTTAGTGGCTACATTTCGAAAAAACAGTACTAAAAATGCCACTTTAAAATTGCAAACTGACAAATCTTTTTCAACCATGTTATTGGGTGCTCCTCGCTCGTGGCTAAATTATAACAGGCGCACGGGTCAATCTTCAAGGTTCAACGCTTGCTGATCTGCCGTCAGTAGATAGGTGAACATCTGAATATACCGAGATTCCTCCGTGCCTCGTAAAGCAAGTTGGTCCCGGCTGTCATTGATGATCTTTGACAGTCGTTACGAGTAGTCAGAAGTTTGAGATCTGACACCAGTCTTGCCAAGGGGTACCGTGTTACCTAGTTACTGGGTTGTGGAGGTCTGATAGACAGTCGCTTCATGTAAAACACTGGTACTCAACTGCATCCGGTTAGATTGGAAGCCGACCCCAATATAGTTACAATAATAATAATCATCAATCAATACATATAATAAATCTGTAGAAAAGTAGTGTTTGTACATCCAACATATTTCCAAAAAATAGCCAGGGTGTTAAAGGATAACCAAAAGAACCCATTTCCAGCATTTCCTTTTTTCGGTTTGTCTTATTACAGTCTGTTTAAAATAATAAAAATGTTTATTGATACAAAAAAGGTTCCATTAAAGTTTACATACACGTACAGCTGTATTGTAAGAATTCCATTGTAACCATTGTATAATCAACCCTGCCTCTCAAACTAGGGCAAACCTGTATCTTGAGAGACAGTTGAGTTGGGAAAGGTGTAGGCCACAGATATAAATTTAACCAGATGACGCGATTGCATGTACTTCGCGAGTCAAAAAACGGAGTAAAATTACGACAATGATCGTAATCTGAGCTTTTAATTTAGCATTATTGGCACCGGAAATCTAGCAAAATGACTATTTATGCCATATTGAGCTGTAAAGACTGTATAGAAAAAGTTATTGTTTTTAAATTATATGTGACAAGTAAAATTTCAAAATTTTAAAAAACCCCGACTCATTTTTATTTCATGCTACATAATTTATCTGGTACATAGTAGATACGCTTCGATCAGCAATCTATTGAACACGTAATTATGACACGATATCTTGCGAAAACATCCCGATTCAAACAGTAAAATGCAAATAACTTTTGAACGGCTAAACCGATTTTATTCAAGCATAGCTAAGAACACTCTCGATTAAGTCACCTTTTAAACAAAAAGAAACTAAATCAAAATCGGTTCACCCGTTTGGAGCTATGATGCCACAGACAGACACAACACACATCAAACTTATAACACCCCACTTTTTCCGGCGGGGGTTAAAATGTGGCACGTGGTGGGGTTTTCATACAGATGGAGGTACTTACGTTATCTAGTTAGATTTATGTCTGTGGTGTAGGCAGATTGAATTAGATATAAGGAAAAATATTATAATGATGTAACAATAATATTATAATGATGTAACGGGACAATATTGTATAATTAAAATAACAATAGATTAGTCATTAGCAGGTACAATTTAATCTATAAAGGGAAATAGTGATGGATCATTGTTCTCTATTTATTTATCATTGTTGAGATAACGTATTACTTCACTGCAGATAGTATAAAACAAAGTGGTTTGCCGCGTCTGCCTGTATATCCGCTAACTCCTCCTAAACCAAACAACGGATTTTGATGCGGTTTTCACTATTAGAAAGAGCGATAAACGAAGCAGTTTTTTGTATATAACTTTTTCAGGCTGAAACTGGGGCGGGTCGTTAGTATATGATAAACAGCTGTTGCCCGCGACTTCGCCCGCGTCAATCTCAGAAACAGAAAAAGGTTATTTTTTTTCGCCGAACCGTGTTTCTTTTTTTAAAACAAAAGTAGCTTTAGTTATTACTTACAACATCAGCTATCTGCCAGTGAAAGTCTCGTCAAAATTGGTCAAAGCGTTTTGGAGAGATAGACAGAAAGAAAAAAATAAACTTAAAAAAAAAAATGTATTTTTGTAAAAAGTACCGTACTTATAAACATTTATTAGTAAAAAGCTGTTATTTTTACATAACAAACAGGCATTTAAATTTTATTTATTTGTTTCATCAGCATCCGCCTTTTAATGGTCCCACTGCTGAAACACAGGCCTCCTCTCTGTGAGAGGGAATGGGCCGTAATCCACCACGCGGGCTCAGTGCGGGTTGGTGAATGTCACATGTCTTCGAATGTATGGTTCTAGGGCATGCCGGTTTCCTCACAGTGTTTTCCTTCACCGTTTTGAGAGATGTGGTGATGAAATAATACACGATCTACGACACGTAAGTCGGGGCCGTTACAACTAGGCCACCACTGCGCTCTGGTTTATTCATTTTTTTGATACTTTTCATTTAACCACACAACTAACGCCCGAGTTTATTTTTTCATGCAAATGGTGTCAATTGAAATAAATGTTTTTTAACCGATTTCCCATTTTTTTTCTATGTTCGGGCTTAACTCCGCCATGTATTAACGGATTTGCAAAAATCTTTTTAATTTTACATTTAAATTTGATAAAGAACTTCGGAGATATAAAACAGAACTTTTCAATAAATGACGGCAAATCACTCGGCATTGCTGCAATCGCATGTCTATTTATTGTTTACACCATTTCATAAAATACCGGTACGCAGATGTGTACAATTCATCCTGGTACACTCGCATTCCACCGGTTATGTTCAAGTTACATATTGTTATTCGGATAATCTATTCTGGCAGCACTGTGGGCATTACCAGGTACCTTACTATAGAACTTGTCCACAACTGTGTGTACCACTAAAAAGTAAAAAACTGAAAAATAATTTCAATATCGGAAGTCGGTGTTCCTGTTTTCGTTTCTTTGTTTTTGGACACCGACTTCCGAAATTGAAGTTATTTTTCTTCGGTTGTATTTTTTTGTAAAAAGTCTTTTTTACATGCGTTTTGTAAGGATTTACTGGCAAGAAAACGAACCTTATCCTGTAGTATTATTGTATAGCTTTCTTTGCGATTTGGACTTGACTTACCTACTCAAAAACACAGCTAATTGTATCTACATGAATTTTATTTTCGCTTTGTAATAAATATTATTTCTGGTTTACAATAAAGAAGCTTGTAATACACACTTGTGCTAGCCGTGCAAGAATATGCAGTTATTTATGCAGCGTTGCCAAAACGTAACTTTTGTTACATTTTACGTAACTTTTGACCGTCTCATGTAACCTACATGTAACATGACTCAAAATGTAACTTTTACGTAACTTTTAGAACTTACTAAAAATATTAAATATTTGCCCGCAAACAAAACAAAACGTGAAACGGAACGCATCTAAGAAAGCTTTTGTTCGTCGTGTTGTCAGTAAATCAACAAAAAAGTCGTCTTGCAACTGAAATAAGTTTATTTTTGTATCAATCGCCAACTAAATATCAAGATTATCAAGTAGCATGATATATGTGTGCGATGCACTGCACATAGCTTCAAGAAGTTCATTTGGATATTTACTACTAATTTTTAAGTAACTTTGGTTTCGTTTACAAGAACTAGAGTGGGATGAATATCTATCGGCCGGTGTAACCTTGATTTCATTTTATTTATCGATATTTTCGCTAATGCGACCAAATAGGTACCTAAAAACATAGTTGTTTCTAGTTGTAATTTGAATGTTCTAAACTAAACGCCACGGATTTACGCGTGGTAGTAGCGGGGGAGGGCCCGCCCGCTCGAAAATTCGAATAGTGGGCGGGTTTCGCTACCTTAATAGTAGAAAAAAAGTAGACTTTTATTATTTTAGTGTCGTTTTCCATATAAAATAAGGTATTGTAACTTTTCTTATGAAAATGTAACTTTTTAGATGTCTCATGTAACATTGGACTATCTGCCACTGGCAACACTGTATTTATGTGACTGGTTGACCGCGGTAATCATCTGCCTACCTCTTCAGGGAATGCAGGCGTTATGATATAAATAAAAGTCTACCACATTATCAATCTTAACGTTAATTATTTTACTGAAATCCAAAAGCTATATATCTGTTAGTTCGATTTTTGCCAAAACATTTCACAAATGTTAAAACATTTTAGAAAAACATTCTGTTAGACGTACCAGTCCATAAATTAGTAAGTGTTTATAAGTACTTTTCAGTAAAGAGAATAAAGTATCAGGCAATGTACCTGAGGAAAATAGACGTATTTATATATATAACCAGAATACATTCAATAGGAATGTACACGTTATTATACAATTTTACTCAAACACAAACACTGATATTTACATAATATACCGTCAATCAAAGAAAAAAAAAGAAAACAGATGCCGCACTCACTGCACTGAATCAACCGCAAAACATATGTTAGCAATAGGTCTATACTTTACAGCTTTTCACCGACCAGTCGGTGGGACATCGCCTCGGCAGGCGGTCATGACAACACGCGGCCGCCATGTTTAATTTCTTCAAGAGGAAAGGCGGGAAACCCGAGGCCGCGCCGGCGACGGCCGACGACGCCCGAAAACTCCCGAACCCCGACCATACAAAATTAACATCAGTTACCGCGCGCGCGCAACGAAACGACACAGAGCACGAAAAATTCAATACAATACGTAAAGATGTAGTGAATCTATTGTTACCTGAAACTGATTACAATAACCAGAAAACTGGCGTCGGTGCTATACTGCAGATTATGGCGGGGAAAAGGAAGAGGGGAAAACGGAGGAACGTCCGTACCGAGTCTTGCAGAATAAGTCCCTTGAAAGAGACGAACGTATTGCAGAGAAGCAACTCTGATCGGAAGGCGAATGACGTCGCTGTACCCACACAAGCCAAAAATACATCAGACGATGCGGACTTCGTCAAAGCTTTGGTACTGCAGAAATATTCTAAGAGCAACGAAAACAAGGAACACGTGTCTCTAGTGTACGTGAACGAACCCGATTTGGAAGAAAAAAAACATGCGGAGGCATTACTACGGGAGATCGCGCGCACTATAGACTGTACCGTTGACAAATTAAATGAAAGCAAACAAATGGGAGGTACCGACAGCAAGATCGATAAGAGTGAGCCTCTATACGAAAGCATCGACGAACGAAATTTAAATTATAGAAATGAATTGAAAGGTGAATTAGATAAATTGTTAAAGACAGATGGAGATACTAACAGTTTGGAACCTGACGGGGATTCACCGGGCATTTCGAAGAAATCTAACTTGAAGCCTCCGAAATCTGATAATGAGGGTTGCTCTGATGATGACAGGTCAGACTGTGGGAAGAAAAGAGTGACATTCAGAAAGCACATAGTCTTCGACGATGGAGAACAACAGACTGACGAAGAAGTCTGTTCGTCTTTCGAATCTCTTTCATCAGAAGACGAGGAATTTCTAGAAGATGCTGACGATGACATTATCTTCGCTGATAACACTACAGTTATCAACGTTAATGATTGTGAAAATGATAACGAGGCAGTGACTATTAAAGTGGAAAGTCCTGAGACATTGAAAAGAATATCTAGCGATAATAGTGATAGTGGTTTTATAGAAATAGGAGACAAGAGTGAAGTGACTGATAAACTAGAGGACTGTGAGGAAAGTGAGAGTGAGAGTGAAGAAGAAGTAAGTGGGAGTGAGACGGAAGAAGAGATTATAGAGGAGATAATAGAAGAAATCAGTATCGGTGAGCCGTTCGTCCTTGCAAGTGAGGAGAAGAAGCCTTTGGATGATCAGTAAGTTCTTTTTGTTTTTTTATACTTGAAATAGAGGTCATTTTAATATCTCTGACCGTTGTTACGGTGGTCAGAAGCATGAATAATCTGACACTAGTCTTACCTAATATCGTGTTATCCGGTAAATGGGTTGTGGAAGTGGAGGCAGCTCCATGTAAACTACTGAACTTAGATGCATAAGCAGTGAGTGCTAACGCGTGCCCGTATTCCCATCATAAGCGTCACAGGAGAATACCGTGGAGTTTTAGTGGGTTGGAGTTCCTCATGACTGCACTATCTCCCCGTTGTAATGCATGAGCATAAATCCTTGCAAAAAAAATGCGCTTGGCTGGAAGCTGATACTAACATAGGAAATGATTAAGCATGATGATCATAATACTTTCTAGAAACTCTTTGATTATAAGCCAGATATAATTGTGAAAATCTAAAAAGACCGATGACATTTCTCATTTTATATAGCCGGTATAACTTTGTTCGTAAGAAATTGAAAAATATAATTCATAATTCTAATGAACTACTATGTTACCCATACACTATAACAACGAGTATCGGTAAGCATATTTTTATTAACCGACTTCCCAAAAAGGAGGAGGTTCTATGTTCGACTTCATGTTTGTTTTTTTTTTGTTTTTTTTTTTTTTTATATATTCACCGATTACTCCGTCAATTGTGGACCGATTTTAAAAATTCTTTTTTTGTTTGAAAAAGTATGTTCCGAAATTGGTCCCATTTTAATTTGGTGAAGATCTGATGAAGAACTTCGGAGATATACAACATAACTCTTCAATAAATAACGGCAAATCTCTCGGGATTGCTGCAATCGCATGTCTGTTTGTTGTTTATAACATTTCATAACATAACATCACGCCAGTTCGCTCTTAAGGGGTAAGCAGATCTCTCATTTCACCGGTTATGTTCAAGTTTCATGAAATCTATTCTGGCGAAATAGTTCCCTTACTAACTTGCCTATTAGGTACGTACAACTAAAAAGTGAAAAATAAAAAAACTTTTTGCAAAAAAATACTACCGACTTCCAAATACAAAACTAAAAAGTGAAAATAACTTAATTTTTTGAAGTCGGTGTCCATAACGCAAAAAAATGGTACCTACGAAAGACACCGACTTCAAAAAATTTTGCTATTTTTCACTTTGTAGTTTTTTATTTGGAAGTCGGTAGTATTTTTTTGCAAAAAGTTTTTTTATAGCTGTCAAAGCCGACTTCTTAGATTGTCACGACTATAATAGTTAGTGTTCTTAAAAAACGATATTATGTAAAGTTTACATGAAACCTTACTCAAGTGAAAACGTTGCCATAGAGGTAGCCAGAAACTACAGAACGCCACCTGTTACGATCCTTACAAACTCTTTAGCTTCCTTTACTTTCATACATCTATCTGGTCATAAACGCACCGGATTATGCACCAGAGGCTCTGGACAAGTGACAAACTCACGATTGAAAATAAATTGGCAAGCGCTATCGAAACAGTGGTGTATTTATCCTTATGCCAAGAGGGCCATGGCCCGTGGCGACAGGCTGCGAACCAGTTTGCCGTAGTAACAAGCAATAAGCGACATTCTCTTCTACCCTACCTTCCCACACTGTCTGCTCTGCCACAAGAAAATCTAGCCTATCTTAGGGTGGATTGCTAAAAATTATCTAGATCGCTTTGCTCATTCTTAGTTTTCCGTCTTTAATCTATAGTAGACAAACAAACTTCGTATTTGAGACGGCTAAAATTTACGAGCTTGTTTGAATTTTAAATGCCCATAATCCAACCGCATAACCTATTCGAAATTCAAAAATAAACGGTATCCGCTACGCTTGCCCTCGCAAAAATAGTTTTTTTTTTTTAAACTGAAACCTCCACCAACGTCGAGTATTTTTTTGATATTAAGGCGCGTTTCCATTATGCAAGTGATTTGCATACTAGTTGCAAGTTACATGCAAATTGTATAGTGGAAACAACAACTTGCAAACAAGTTGCAACTTGTATGCAATTAGGTTTAAACTTGTACGCACAATAATCAAGTCGGCACATTTGCACGCAAGTTGCAAGCGCATGCGGTCGTGCATAGAGGATTACTTTGTTTATGACTTTATTACTTTGTAAAAATGACTGCTAAATGGGATACGGAGAAAACAATAATGTTTATTGAGGAATATCGAAAAGTATAGCACGTCTTCTACCCATGTTAAACACTGTACAACTAAACTAGAACTAACTTGTATACCACTAAAATCTTGTATGCAAGCTGCAAGTTGAACAAAATCGTGTTTCCAATTCAAATCACTTGCACACAAGTCTGACATCATACATGTATGCAAACACTTGCATAATGGAAACGCGCCTTTATACAAGTGGCATTTGATGTCAGTGAAGGCGATAGTCGGAATGTCAAAATGTAAGGGATTGATCACGTAATTTTTGACACGATATCGCTTGTCAATCCCATGCAATTTTGCCTTTTTGACAATCGCTATCGCCACGGTTTCCATGATAGAATTTTACTTGTCTAGGGTTTCTGGTCTTTCTGAAGAACATCACCGATAAAATCCAGGTATATCCTTCTAGGGCGTCCCATCCCGATTTTCCAATCACATCAAATAAAGAAACAATTTTATCCCCGTACAATATACTCAAGATATCAGCAATATATTGTCCTATTTGGCGCAGCCGTGGGACACACAATGTCATATTTATATTGTTTTCTCTCTTTTTTATTGTTTTAAAATTTCTTTTTGATTTTCTTTTCTATATTGTGTGCTCTAGTATCTTGTGACAATTAAATGTGTTTTCTTTCTTTTTTTTCCGAATGCAGGACGAAGACCTCTTTTCATACAAAGAAGAAAATAACACTGATTACCACGCTTTCTTATAGCGCGTTAGCAATGGCAGTCACAAAGTCTCTTTGTCATTAGATAAATATTTTTCTTTTGTTGACTATTACAAATGGCGTGTTACTATAGAACAGCTGATGCAATCTGTTTTTCTACAACTGAGTAGATTTATTTATTTAAAGTAGCTTCCGCCCGCGGCTGCACCCGCGTGAAAAGTGTTTTATTATCCCAAGGATCATTATATCTTGTTTAATATTTTGAGATCCGTTCAGCCGTTCTGGCGTGATTGAGTAAAAAACATATATCCATCCAAACTTTCGCATTAATAATATTAGTAGGTCAAGTAGGAGTATTTTTTCCCGTGGCTTGTACCACAAAAAACCTTGCAATTTTCCAAGCTTTTATTCAATTTAACTTACCTGCGCTGGCTGTGGCTCTGAATTGCGCAGAGTCTCAGCATTATGCTGAGCGATGACCGTTTTGCGTGGTTGTGACGCATACTTTGTATTTGTATTTAAGCTTTCCTTTGTTTTTTTTATGGTATGCGTCGTGCCTGGCGCAAATAAACGTTTTTTCTTTTTTTTCTTTACCTTTTTAGGAAGTATGTGTCGGTCAAATCTTTTAACTGTATTTTAAAACAGTTATCCCCAACCGATTGAGCTGAAATTAAAGCTTGTTTATTTTTTATTGAAAACAATTATGGATCGATCTATCTATCGAATGTAATTATAACACGATATTTTGCTAAATTACTCCGATTCAAACAGTAAAACATGCCCATAATGTTTAAACGGATGCACCGATTTCCATCAAGCATATCTAAGAATACTCCCGATAAAGTCACCTTTCAAACATTAAAACCGGCCAACCGCGCACAAAGGGTTCCGTACTTGATAAATTGCGGTTTAAGATTTATGACGTATTATAAAAAACTACTTACTAGATCTCGTGCAAACCAATTTTCGGTGGAAGTTTACATGGTAATGTATATCATATTTTTTTTTTAGTTTTGGCATTCTTTTATTTTAGAAGTTACAGAGGAGGGGGGGGGGAACATATTTTACCACTTTGGAAGTGTCTCTCGCGCAAACTATTCAGTTTAGAAAATAATGATATTAAAAAACCCAATATCATTTTTGAAGACCTATCCATAGATACCTCACACGTATGGGATTGATGGAAAAAAAATGACTTTCAGCTCTAATTATACAGAATACATCTACTTACCAAGTTTCAATAGCATAGTTCTTATATTTTCGGATAAAAGTGGCTGTGACATACGGATGGACAGACAGACAGACAGACATGACGAATCCATAAGGGTTCCGGTTTTTTGCCATTTGGATACGGAACCCTAAAAACACTCAATCAAAATCGGTTTATCCATTTAGGAGCTATGACGCCACAGATAGATACACACGACACATGACCTGGCGGGCGAGCACGGCCTTCTGTGACAGGCTTGAGTCAGACATTTTTATCATACTTTGGGAGCAAAAACCGTGATACATTGCGTGACTCAGTCCTATCACAGAGGTCGTGCTCACCCGGCTGGTAAAGGCGTGGGAATCCGGTGTATGCAAAATGCACTGGACCGATCAATGTGGCGACGCTTGGGGGAGGCCTATGTCCAGCTGTGGACGTCTTTCGGCTGAAATGATGATGATGATGAGATGATATATCCTGGCCCCTTATAACATGAAACTTAAACATAACTAGCGAAACGTTTGTGTGTGCTATCAGCTCTGTATAATCCTTCGGAGCGTACAGTCGTGATGATGTTGCACTAAATATTTAATGTCGCACAGTTTCGTCTTGGCTGCCTCAAGACTCCATTAGAATTTAAATGTCATGTGTCAGGAGATAAAATGGAAGATTAATAATTACTCGTGGGTAAATAATAACTGTAACACAGGTTTATCTTCGTCGTTAAGCATTGTATCAAGCGCAAGTTCGATCTTGCATGGAATACTGTTCTCAACTCTGGGACGGATCTGCCAAATACCAGCTTAATGCACTGGAGTCGATTGAAATACGGGCCATGAAGCTCATCGGCAATGAGACACTGGTTGAGCCAAAGCTCCAGAGCCTAGAATATCGTCACCGAGTTCCCAGCTTCAGCATTTCGGGAAGTGTGCGATGGAATTGCATGATCTAATTCCACCCAGCCCATTTCATCATCGTACTACAAGACGTACGGCGTTGCGCCATCGGTACATTTTCTTTTTTTTTTTTTCAATAGGCTCGCGCTTGACCACTGTCTCACCTGATGGAAAGCGATGATGTGGTCGACGGTGAAGCACGCTTGCCTAGAAAAAACCCATTCACTCTTGACTTAAAGACCCCTAGATTGTAGCTATCGGGAAACACAGACTCCGGCAGGGAATTCCACTCCTTAGCTGTACGCGTAATAAAAGTGTACCCAAAACGTTTTGTGCGTATGGGTGGGATGTCCACCATGTACCGATGACGCATCGCCGTGCGTCTGGTTGTCCGATGATGGAACGGGCTGGGCGGAATTAAATCATGCAATTCCATCGCACACTCCCCGAAATGTAACCGATAAAAAACCGACAGGCTGGCAACTCGGCGACATGGTGGACATCCCACCCATACGCATTAAACGTTTCGGAAATACTTTCATTATGCGTACAGCTAAGGAGTGGAATTCCCTGCCGTCTTTAGTCAAGAGTGAATAGGTTACTTCTAGGCAAGCGTGCTTCATCGTCGACCACATCACCGCTTACCATCAGGTGAGATAATGGTCAAGCGCGAGACTATCTAAAATTTAAAAAAATTAAACACTTGCCGAGGTTATTTTGTGGATGAGTGACCATCTTAACATAGCGAGATTCCTCTTCATAATCGTCTCTGGTGGTCAGAAGACAGAAAATCGAAAAGCCAAGGAGCCTAGGATCATGTTACCCAGTTACTAGGTTGTGGAGGTCAGATAGGCAGTCGCTCCATGTAAAATACTGGTACTCAGATGTATCCGGAAAGTTTCTTGGGTAGACAAATAGAAGATTGATAATTCTATTTAGTCCGTCAGTAAGCTTATCAAATAATATTGGAAACGTGTTTTTTGCTTTACCAAATCAATAAAAATGTACAAAGATAAAGCGCGTCAATGGTCAGGACTGGAGGCTTGTGACGTCACTTTGTCTGTATAAAGTGTACTAACGACGAGACGTCACACGATATTTCAACGCATTATATCGTCGTCACTTTATGTTCGTGTCAAAAGAAAAATACGTATGCAATATATTTTATTAGTCTACCTGACGGACAACAATAGTAGATTTTTTATCAGCAAATAACTATTTTAAAGGCGAGAGCACCTATTTTGGACTGCATGGTTTGTGATTCGGCTCTTTGCTGATTGGAACATTTACTAACAATATCCAAATTCAAATCACTTTTATTCCCTAGGGATTAATGAGTTATTTTAAGCCCCTAACGAAGAATAAACTAGCTATTTTTGAATAGATGTGATAAAAACTAATTTTCAGTTAATATCCCTAATCATCACTCTTTCTCTTACCTTCACAACTCAGTAACTGGGTATCACCCCTTTGACAAGACTGGTGTCAGGATTCCTGGCTTCTGAGTATCCGTCAAAGATCTTCAAATGACAGCCGGTAACAACGGCTTAACGTGCTTTGTGAGGCATAGAGAAATCTTGAGATGGTCACCCATCCACGGACCGACCTCGGCACGCATTGCTTAACCTTGAAGATCGACATCTAGCAGCTGCGGATGCTTGCGTATGTTTGTATGTCCGGCTGTTCTCTACAGGTCGCAAATTTCAACCGATTCTCGTGAAATTTTGTGAGCAGGTTCAATAATAATATGGAATTTTTTGTCCAACAGTTTTTGTGTTTGTGATTCAAAGAGACAGACTTGCGAGGTGTACGGCTCACAGAGCCACTAGTTATGTAACCACGAGCTCCTCAGCTGTGGAACATTATTTATTAATTTATCAATTAGTAGCTGACCCCCGGGGCTCCGCTCCCGTCAATTGGCTATCTACCTACCTACCCTGCCCCTTCGCCTACCCTGCCTACCCTGCCAACCCTGCCAACCCTGCCTACCCTGCCTACCCTGCCTAGATAAGATAGATAAGATAAGATAAGATAAGATTTATTTGCCCAAACATGTGTATACATATAACAAATCATTACACTTGCATGCAGGATGACAAAAAAAATAAAAACAAAGGTCCAGCCATGTTTGCCATATTATGGCGTGCAAATATTATGTAGAAAAAAACAAAAAATATAATAATTAATTACTCCATTGAATTTAAAAATAAAATAATTTCAAATGACTACGGCAATAAAAACTAAAATTATATAGTAACTATGTCAAAAATATCAAGCAAACGTCAAATCCATGTAAAAATAATTCCAAATGTCAACACTAAAAGAAAAATAATAATAACAACAATATCAAAAATATTAAGCAAATGTCAAATCCATGTAAAAATAATGTCAAATGTCAACAGTAAAAAACTAAATATTAATAAAATACCAAAAATATTAAGCAAATGTCAAATCTATGTAAATATAATTTCAAATGTCAACAGTAAAAATATATAATAACAATGTCCAAAAATATCAAGTAATTAAAGTAATTGAAACATCGTCTATGTAAAAATATCAATCAAATGTCAAATCTATGAAAAAATTACAATCAATTTAAAAAAATATATAAAAACAATGTATGTCAAATCCTTGTAAAAATAAAATTATCAACAAATAATTAATGTCAATACAGTAATAACAATCTATGTCAGAACGAAAGATTCTGCCAGAAATTCGCTAATACTATAGTAAGCCCTGGTACTTAGAAACGACTTTAATTGTTTCTTCAGTTGCACATTATTAAGGTCCCTCCAACTTTTGGGTAGCTTATTATAAACAATTGGAGCCATGCAAAAAACACTTTTGCGCATAAGTGCCGTTCTACTGCTATGCATACAGAGCTGACTTTGATCCCGCCTGTTTCTCGGAAATTCATCTGACATACGTAAAAATAAGCCACTATTATTTCTAACAAATATTACCGTTTCCAGAATATAAATAGACGGCAATGTTAATATCTTATAACGGACGAAATAGGGCTTACAACTGTCGGTGGGTTTTAACTTAAACATGGCTCTTAGGCATCTCTTTTGTGCTTTAAACGCAAATTCTTTGTTCGTTGAGTTACCCCAAAAGATAACCCCATATCTAAGAACCGATTCAGTTAGCCCGTAGTAAGCGGTTAATAGCGCATCTATATTAACGGTTCGAGATAGTATAGACAAGGCATACGCACTACTGCTTATTCTTTTAGTTAGGGCTTCTATGTGCGTCTTCCAATTTAAACTACGATCTATTGACAGTCCTAGAAACTTGGTTGTGTTAACTGTGTCAATTGCAATATTATTATATGTTATGGCAAAATTGGGAAAGGTCAGTACGCGCTGACTAAAATGCATAATCATCGTCTTGCTTAAGTTAATTTTTAAATTATTATTATGTAACCAATCTATAGTTTTATTTAATGTTGTATTTATGTCCTGTTTATATAAATTTCTTTGATTACACGGTATTGTTATTGTACTGTCATCCGCAAACAGTGTCATCGGATGCTTGATTGCCATTGGAAAGTCATTTATGTAAATCGTAAAAAGCGGTGGTCCTAGTATACTTCCCTGTGGAACTCCGTACACAATATTACGTTCCTCAGAATGAAATATGTCTTCTCTTTTTGTATTTATGTTTATTCTGCTTATTTCGGTTATTTGTTTTCTGTTGTTTAAGTACGATTTAAAGAGCTCAAAAACGTTCCCTCTAATACCATAAGCATCAAGCTTTTTCAGTAAAATATTATGGTCCACGCAATCAAAGGCTTGAGTCATGTCGCAGAATATCGCACACACTGGAGTATTTGTATCCATATTTGTCATAACCGTATGCAAGAAGTCAAAAATTGCCATGTTAATTGTATTGTTTTTTCTAAATCCTTTTTGTTCGTTACATAGAATATGATTTGTTTCTAAATATAAATTGAGTTCATTATAAATATATTTTTCAATTATTTTTGAGAATATTGGTATCAAGGAAATTGGTCTGTAAAATTCCATTAATTCTTTATCTTGTTTTTTGAACAATGGCTTTATTATAGATTTTTTTAGGGCTTCTGGAAAAATACCTTCACTTATACTCAAATTTATGACATGACTCAAAGGGTTACAGATTTCCTCGGCTACTGCTTTCAGTATGTTTGTACAGATGCCATCGTAACCGACACTGTTTGTGTTGTTTAGGGTTAAAGTGATTTTAAATACGTCATTTGGCAAACACGGGTCCATAAACATAGAATTTTTTCTATTTAATATATGCCTAGTGACCCTGTCCCCCGAATTAGTATTGGGCTGAATTTTATCAATGAAATAATTATTGAATAGATTAGTAATTAATTTAGGGTCCGAGATAATGTCATTATTATTTATTCTAAGTTTATTAATGTTATTCTTTGGAATATTTAACTTGGATTCGTTTATAATTTGCCAAGTTGTTTTGGATTTATTGTTTGATGTATTGATTCTATGGTTATTTTGAGCTCGTTGAGTTAAACTAACGATCTTTCTAAACCGTTTTGTATAATTTTTGAATATCATTTTATTGCATTGAGTGGGTTTTTTCCGGAACTGCCAAAGTAATTGACGTTTTTTCTCGCTGCATTTTTTAATACCACGTGAAACCCATTTTTGTTTCTTATGGACATTCACTGAAACGATATTTTCGGGGAAGCATTGTTTGTATAGTAATGAAAAGATATCTGAAAACGAATTAAAAGCTACATTCGGATCATTTGCTTCATATACTTCGGAAAATGTCAGACTCCGCAGATATCCCTTAAATTTACTTATGTTGTCGTTATTATAGTCCCGTCTTCTCCTACTCCACCGATTAAAAGTACAAACTGTGCTAGTTGGGCATTTCAGTAATTGGGCTGTGTGATCTGACAAAGCTAACTCTAACACTGAAGCCTTGCAGCCTTGCCTAAAGTTATGCGCAAAATTGTCAATGCAAGTTTTGCTCTTAAGTCGAGTCGGTTGATAAAGCACCAGTTTCAAGTTAAAGCTTAATAAAATATTTTCGAACTCTATTGATTGATTTGTTCTTTTAAGTACGTCTATATTAAAGTCACCCGCTAAAACAATATTTTTACAGTCCTTTTTACTTAAAACTTGAAATATTTGTTCCAATTTAACCATACATTCATTGAAATTGTTTGCTTTTGGTACTCTGTAAATACAAACACATACGATTTTGTGGGTGATCAGTTCAATGGCGCAGCATTCAAAGACGCCACTTACAGATATTTTTGCAATTTTTGGCAGTTCTCTCCATTGATGACCGGACTTCACAAGAATGCATGCCCCGCCTCTTTTGGTTTCTTTTCGACAGAAACAAGCCGCTACGCAGTAATTGTTTAAATTCATATGTTTTTCGTATGTTTCTATCATAAAGTGTTCCGTAATACATAGGACATCCACGCTTATGTTTTTGTCAGTTAATTCGTTTAGACAAACTGCAAGAGTGTCACATTTTGATAGCAAGCCTGCAATATTTTGGTGCATTATGTATAAATGATTACTCAAGAAAAAGCTGGTTTCCAGGTTTATCAACACCATTCAAATTGTAATTTATGTCAACGTTTATCATAATGTCAGTAACTAAGTCCAGTAAATCCTTAAAAATAGTTCGTAGTCCATGTTTATTTATTTTGCCAGAGTATCTATTAAACATGCTGTAGTCATATTCCAAATTCAAGTTACTATCCAAAAGGAATGCGTGGCCATGCGTCATTATATCTAAGTATAAAAGATTATTAAATGTCTCCACTCTGCAGTTGAATAAACTGGTGTCAAATGGATACTTATACGTTGGCATGCAAATAATTATGTTAGTGTGTTGCAATGCTTGAAGTACCTCTCGTATAAGAAAAATAATGCCATAATAATCATTAGTCCTCTTGAAGTCTTCTTCCCCAAGTAATATAATGCAGTAGTCGTTCATCGTATAGTTTAATAGTTTTGTCTCTAGACCGCTTAGAAGACGTTTAGTATCACCCTGTGATTTCAAATAGTGACATAAACTGAAGTTTTTTTTGAAAGTGCTTTCAGCTGTTGACAGTACGTCGTTTTTATTATCCGTACTAAGTAAACATAACTTACGTTTGAGCATTATGTCTTGGTTTAGTTTTTTGATGGTCACTGTTTATGTCTGAGTAGGAATGATTTGTTGTCCTTTTTTGTGATGTTGAACATTGCGGTTCCTCCAATGGATGTTCACTGTTCATAGACGGCAGAATTAGAGGTGTGTTACAAGACTTCGGAATCCTTGAATTAAATTTATTTTTGGTAGATTTAGATTTTGGTGTACGAAGTGTTTCAGATGTGCAGACTTTTTTATAGTTGTTTATTACTAGTTTACATTTATCTAATTCTTGTTTTAAATTAGTGTTTTCTAAGTTTAAGTTAGCAACTTCCTGGTTTGCAATCAATAATTCTTCTTGTAATTGACTTATTTTATCACAAAGTTCTTTATTGTTCTGTGATTCGTTGATAGAAGTGTTAGGTAAACTTATCATTGTTGTGTCAAAGAGGGATTGGTTCGAAGACATGTCGCAAAGCGAACTTGAACGCTGTGGTTTTCTAAATGTGATATTATCACTATGTTCATTCTCCATCATAATAATATTATTGAACTAGTTTGGAACGGGTCTAGTCGAAGTTAAACAAATTTTAAGAAATTTTGAGATTCCAAAAACTGATGTCTGATGCTTGACGCGAACCTGCGACCACTCGCTGCCGAGATACACTTCGCAGCCCCTCGACCGTATGAACTGTTAAGACACTGTTCGAAATTAGACACCGGTTTCTTCAAGTACAATTTTTTAAATAAATAAACGGATTTGTTAGAAATGACTTATTGGAAATAATTTTGTTTTTCTTTGTTTGTCTGTTTTGTCGTTCAATTTATTTAGATCACCATACACTTTATTTCAGTTTTATTGCACTTTAACAAGATTTCTTCGAGTTCTTGTATGTTTGTTGATACTTTTTATAGTTGACAGTCTAGATTTTGTTTTTTCACTGATTCTTTATTTTCTTGTAAAGATAACACTGTCACTTCGTTATTGTACTAATACGCGACTTTTTGCATTATTTCAAGGATCAATACAGTACATTAACAGCAAAATCACGTAAAATTATAGCGGAGCTTTATGCTTTAGGTTTTTAGGAGTACCCTTCATATAGTATAAGGTCTTTGATTCCTACCCTGCCTATCCTGCCTACCCTGCCTTCCCTGCCCATCCTGCCTACCCTGCTAACCCTGACTGCCATGCCTACCCTGCCTAGCCTGCCTACCCTGCCTAGCCTGCCTACCCTGCCTTCCCTGCCTATCCTGTCAACCCTGCCTATCCTGCTAACCCTGTCTACCATGCCTACCCTGCCTGCCCTGCCTATCCTGCTAACCCTGCCTACCCTGCCTGCTTTGCCTACCTTGTCTACCCTGCCTGCCACGCCTACCCTGCCTATCCTGCCTACCCTGCCTACCCTGCCTATCCTGCCTACCCTGCCTACCCTGCCTACTCTGCCTACCCTGCCTTCCCTGCCTACCCTGCCTGCCGCGCCTAACCTGCCTATCCTGCCTACCCTGCCTATCCTGCCTACCCTGCCTATCCTGCCTACCCTGCCTATCCTGCCTACCCTGCCTATCCTGCCTACCCTGCCTATCCTGCCTACCCTGCCTATCCTGCTTACCCTGCCTATCCAGCCTAGCCTGCCTACCCTACCTACCCTGCCTACTTTGCCTACCCTGCCTACCCTACTTACCTACTATTTTTATCTATCATCAATGTTTTTCTTAGCGCACGCCAAAGAATGAATTTTATAGGCAACATTTTCCTACCTTGGGTTACATTATTGCAATTTACATAAGGATGTCTAATTTTTCTGAAAATTTATTATGACACTCAGGAATAATTTAGCTTTCTACTGGTGAAAGAATTTTCAAAATCGGTTCAGTACTTCCAGAGATTACCCCTTACAACGTCACAAACTCACAAACTCACAAACCCACAAACTTTACCTCTTTATAATATTAGTATAGATGGACGACTTATAACTAAACAAACAGAATAATTTATTCATTAAAAATATATTTCTTAAAACAAGTTTTTTTTTGTATTCATCTCAGCAAACCCTTTCATTTGATACCCATATCATGGTAGTGCACAAAAAATAACTAGTGCGCCATCTTGGGCCGTCCGCCATATTGGATTTAGAATGACGTCACTTAGCTAACAATACATTGTCATCCAAACTAAAAGTGTATGCAAAATTTCATTTGGTGGGGGTAACTGCTTTAAAATTCAGTTGCACGATTTGACTCGAATTCACTTACATACATACATTGCAAGTTAATTAAAACCTTGTAAAATAGTAAGTGAGGCTGACAGCCAATTAAAAAATTCGTCATTTCTAAAAATAGATTGGAAAGAAAAAGTGAACAACACTACACACCTACCAAAAAAAGTTAATAAATTCAAAAACCCGACTGCAAAGATGTAAACAAGGAGAAAATCATGCTGTGCAGGATACATATTCACGAGCTGACTGACCAAAACTATAGATATCCTCCGACTGCAAATCATGATATTCTTCTTGTTTACATCTTTGCAGTCGGGTTTTTGATTTTATTAACTATTTAGTTTTTTGGAATGACTTTTATACATGTGGTATATATTTTTGTCATCACCTCAAAAACCCTTCATTTTGATACCTTACTCGATGCGTTAGGAAGAAAAAAAAATTGCAAGCCCCACAATATGGCGCCCAAAATCCGCCATGTTCCTTTTTTAACGTAACTTATCTGAGAACACTTGGGCGATCAACACCTATTTAACAATGTCTTAATTATAAAAAAAACCGTAAAGTGGTTTGAAAGATATAATGTAATAAAGAATATTACAAACATACAAGATACGCGCCAAAAACATAACCCTTTCCTTGCAGCCGGGTAAAACGGAAAAGCAAAACAGTATAACATTCAAGCTCATTCAATACAAAACCTGAACATACAAAATTTGAATTAAAAAAGCTAAGGCACTTTCTGGTCCAAGACCGTTTTGGAAGGATCAAAATCATGCCGCTTACATATGTCATTAAAGTTTCTATTTTTTGCACGCACTATACAACCACATCTATTAATAAATATCAATTAAGATTTAAAAGATATGACATGTCCCTGAGAAACAAGGAAACGTCCTATTGCAATAAACATACATCTTTGAACGCAATTTATAATCTGCGATGACAAATCTTGGCTGAATATCACATGTCCGTAGCTTCGGACGCACTTAATTAAAAAAAAAACTAAAACGCATAATGTTGAGAGTGTTTGGATTTCTGTCAATATTGATTTTATAGACTCGTGAGTGTATGTGATAAATTGAATCAGCTATAAAAATGGTGAAGGAAAACTTTGCGAGGAAACTGCCATTTCCTAGTACCAAAAAGTTCAAAGACATATAATGTGGCAACCACCAAAACGTAATAATTATTCTTATCCTTACATAGTATAAAACAAAGTAGCTTTCCGCTGCCTGTCCCTATGTATGCTTAGATCTTTAAATATCCGAAACGGATTTTGATGCGGTTTTAAGCTATTGCATAGCTTCTTTCGCGGGCCTTGAGCGCGGGGACCGAATCCAGAAATTCCGTAACGAAAAAACCTCACGCTCCCCACTGTCCATCAATGTGGACCTTATGCTAATGAGAATAAGGGTCACTTTTGCTTGTCAAAGAAAAGCGACCTTATTTCAATGTTAATAAGGGTATTTTTGTTTTGTTTTTAATAAGGTTTTTGAATTCTGTAGAATCTGAGTGGTGAGGGGCAGGGGGGCGGTGGGGGGAGGTTTGTTGCACTTGTTTTCGATTTCCGTGTTGGTATTTTTAGAATGAAAAATTTTTTTGCGGGAGGAGGTAAACGGTTAAGGGGGGGGGGGGGAAATCCTATCTTGTTCTCCTGGATGAAGTAGAAGAAGCAAGGGGGCAAATTTTTTGTCAGAAATGCGCTAACTCCAACGGTTTCTGAGATATGAGGGTTTTAAAATTTTTGTTGGTCGTAATTTTTTTGCCTTTTATCGGTCTCTCTGAGCTGTTTCTGTGACAATGGTGATCAATGTGGACCTTATGCTAATGAGAATAAGGGTCACTTTTGCTTGTCAAAGAAAAGCGACCTTATTTCAATGTGAATAAGGGTATTTTTGTTTTGTTTTTAGAGTTTTATTAATCGTAAATAAATGCGGGTTTGGCTCGCTACGTTTTTTGTTTTTTAAAGTTTTATTAATCGTAAATAAATGCGGGTTTGGCTCGCAACGTTTTCGAGTTTTTAACGTTTTTAATTTTTTTGACGCATTTTCCAGGACTGGATCTAGAATAAATGCTATGCAATAGCTTTACCGCGGAAGTCCCCGAGTGCCACACGACTTTTTTTTTTAATAGATAGAGTGATTCAAGAGGAAGGTTTATATGTATAAAACACGCAGGTGAAGCTGCTGGCAGAAGCCAGTTTTAAATAAAATCATTGGTCACACTAGAAATTTTACCTGCAACGTGGACACGCATAAACAGCCAGATCCGGAACAACTATCTGTGGGTCATACAAATATTTGTTCCGTGCGGGAATCGAACCGACTCGCACCGCAGCCGATCATTCAACCACTGCGCCAACCGTGTCGTCTTGCTTGCATGGTGAGAATTCTCACAGAGGGGAGGGGTGTGTGAGAATTCTCACAGAGGGGAGGGGTGTGTGAGAATTCTCACAGAGGGGAGGGGTGTGTGAGAATTCTCACAGAGGGGAGGGGTGTGTGAGAATTCTCACAGAGGGGAGGGGTGTGTGAGAATTCTCACAGAGGGGAGGGGTGTATCCCTGTAGTGGGAACATTTTACACTAATTTTATGAGTTACTAGCATTGCCCGTGACTTCGTCTGCGTAGTATTATTTATTTATTTAAACTTCATGCACAAAGGTACAATGGCGGACTTAATGCCTTGGCATTCTCTACCAGTCAACCAAGGGTGGTGAAGAGAAAACATGGCAGGTGCATTGTTTGAATCGTGGCAACAATTTAACAACAAAATATTTTTTTTTATGATACATACCTAAATAAATATATATATATTTAATAAAGTAATGTAAGTAAGTATTAGTACTTTGAATAGCCTTTTTAGGGTTCCGTACCCAAAGGGTAAAAACGGGACCCTATTACTAAGACTCCGCGGTCCGTCTGTCTGTCACCAGGCTGTATCTCAAGTACCGTGATAGCTAGAGAGTTGACATTTTTACAGATGATGTATTTCTGTTGCCGCTATAACAACAAATACTAAACAGAATAAAATAAATATTTAAGGGTGTCTCCCTTATAAAAAACGTGATTTTTATGCCGTTTTTTGCTATAATGGTACGGAACCTTTCGTGCGCGAGTCCGATTCGCACTTGGCCGGTTTTTTTTATATCGCGCAATAATATTGTAGGCGTATTTGTGCCGCCTTACATGAGAATTTATTCATTCACTATACAAACTTAGACGCCTTTTCTGAGAAAAAAACTATCCTATGTCCTTCCCCGTTTATCGGTTCAGCTGTTTAAGCGTGAAAAGGTAACAGACAGACAGACAGAGTTACTTTCGCATTTATTATTTACATATTAGGGGTTAAAGTATGAAATTGCCGTTTTATAGTAATAGGTACTTCGAATTGACATAGAACCTTCTTGGTTTGAGATTTTTGAGTGAAACTTTTTTCACATGGTACCTATGAAGTTCTTCTTTTAAAAAAAAGTTAAGAAAATCATGCTGTGCAGTCGGAGGATACATCTGGGTTTGTTCAGCCAGCTCGCGAATATGTAAGAAATTAAAAATATGTAAGTTAATTAAATAAATAAAAAAACCCGAATGCTTAAAAAACGAACCAAAAAGACGTAAACAATAAGAAAATCATGCTGTGCAGTCGGAGGATACATATTCGCGAGCTGGCTGATCAAACCCAGATGTATCCTCCGACTGCACAGCATGATTTTCTTCTTGTTTACGTCTTTTTGGTTCGCTTTTTAAGCAGTCGGGTTTTTTTATTTATTTATATAACTTTTTTATTTACAACTTTTCATTTTTTTTTTAAATTAGTTTCATTTAAAGATATAAGTATTATATATTTTTGAAATCACCTCTTAAAACCCTTTATTTTGATACCCCACACGATGGCCATAGAAGAAAAAACAATATTTTCCCTCACAAAATGGCGCCCAAAATCCGCCATTTTTTTCTTTTCCAATTGTTTTGAATCGATTGATGTAAGAATCATCAAAATCGGCCAACGCGTTTGGTCTCTAGAACGCCACATAGGAACAAACATACATACATAGACTGATAAACACATTACCCTCCTTCGGCAGTCGGGTAAAAAATGTGCAACATTCGATTATCGTATGTATAGATATGTTCCAATGTTCAGATGTTCCAGGTGGAAAAATCCAATAATTTGCTCGAAAATCCCACATATAACCCATAACATTTTACCGAGCCTGGGCTTCGAACCCTGGCCCCATATTCAGCAGAAGCACTTGAGTCCAGACCAATGATACAGTCCTTATTAATAAAGTAACCTTTGTACTTAATTTTTTGTTGAGCAAAATCCTATTCGCATACTTAACAAAACACAGTTGCATCTGAAACAACATGCAAACATATGGTACAATATGGGTTCTATTTTGTCCTCTATATTTGGTCGTAGACTAAACATGAAAACAATTTGCGCTGAAAAAATCCTTCGAAAAAACTGCCTAGAGCTCTTGGCATATGCTTAGCTGTTTAGAATGGGCGAATAGCTTTATCTTTGAGCGCTTGAGTCTTTAAAACGTTCGCGGACAGAGTGAAATTCTGTCAGCGATAACCGATTGTCAAAATCTTTATACCTTGCCTTGAAAATAATTGTCGCCGAATTGCCAGCTTGTCGGTTTTATATCGGTTACATTTCGTGGAGTGTGCGATGGAATTGCATGATTCAATTCCGCCTAGCCCGTTTCATTATCGGACTACCAGACGTACGGCGATGCGCCATCGGTACATGGTGGATATCCCACCCATACGCACCAAACGTTTTGGGAATACTTTTATTATGCGTACAGCTAACGAGTGGCATTCCCTGCCAGAGTCTGTGTTTCCCGATAGCTACAATCTAGGGGTCTTTAAGTCAAGACTGAATAGGTTTCTACTAGGCAAGCGTGCTACACCGTCGAACACATCATTGCTTACCATCAGGTGAGATAGTGGTCAAGCGTGAGACAACACAAATAAAATAAAAATACACACGGCTATATTATTATGTGGAAATACAGTAGGAGAAGAAGGATCCAAAATTGTATGTTATTAATGCCAAAAACAAATTATTTCATCATTTCACTAAAACAGTTTAGAGATTTCATCAAATAACTTGCTTTCTTTAGAGAATGACCTCACAGAATTGTTAATTGAACATCTCCCGTGAATTGATCTTCCTTAAGGTGATATATACGCCCCAATGTAACGCAGTACTGGCCGTGCGCCCGCTCGATGCCAAAAATTCAAAATTGAACCTCCTTTTGAACAGTTTTGTTTGCAAAATATGATTTGATTTACATATGCAATGTTAGGTGTGAAGAAATTCCAGCCATAAATTTTTCTGTATAAAAATATTTTAAAACATCCAAGTCGTTTTGGAGGAGTTTCCCAAAGTTGCGAATAAATATCGTGCTGTTAATTATTTTTTTAAAGCAAAACTATTAGTTACACGAAAAAACCTTGTGTTCAAAATTATGTACATGAATCAATAATAAATATATATTTTTTGCAAACCTTTTAACCTAGCCGTTACTGAGGAGTATGCTTTAGAAAGTTACCGTTTTACGGCACTAAAGCGTATGTAGGCCCTTAAGGTGATATATACGCCCCAATGTAACGCAGTACTGGCCGTGCGCCCGCTCGGTGCTAAAATATCAAAATTGAACCTCCTTTTGAACAGTTTTGTTTGCAAAATATTATTTGATTTACAATGCTATGTTAGGTATGAAGTAATTCCAGCCATAAATTTTTCTGTATAAAAATATTTTAAAACATCCAAGTCGTTTTGGAGGAGTTTTCAAAAGTTGCGAAAAAATATCGTGTTGTTAATATTTTTTTAAAAGCAAAACTATTAGTTACATGAAAAAACCTTGCGTTCAAAATTATGTACATGAATCAATAATAAATATATATTTTTTTCAAACCTTTTAACCTAGCTGTTACTGAGGGGTATGCTTTAGAAAGTTACCGTTTTACGGCACTAAAGCGTATGTAGGGCCTTAAGGATTTGATGAAATCTCAGTTTTCATCATTTCCCTGCGACAAATATACCAACAAATAATTAAGATGTATAGGGCGGATACTTAGGCGTTCACTAAATTTTAAATACTTGTATTCAGCTGCATTTGGTATTCTGGTTAGACTGGAAGCCGATCACAACGTATACCTCTCGCCAAACTTCTTGCCCGCCCTGAAGTTTGCTACAATGGCTGCGCAGTAGTAAATCTCATACAAAAACAGCACCGATGCGTGCCTTGCGCATCGGAAAGCCAACTTCAGGGCGGTCCAGAAGTTTGGTGAGCCCTAGAATAGGGAACAAGGGAGGCAGATGTAGCGACAACGTCAGAGGAAATTGCCAATAGTAGTCAGAAATCTTTTTTAGGGTTCCGTACCCAAAGGTAAAAACGGGACCCTTTTTTTGGGATTACTAAGACTGTCACCGGGCTGTATCTCATGAATCGTAATAGCTAGAAAGTTGACATTTTCACAGATGATGTATTTTTATTGCCGCTATAACAACAAATACTTAAAACAGAATAAAATAAATATTTAAGTGGGGCTCCCATACAAAAAACGTGATTTTTTTGTCGATTTTGGCGATATTCGTACGGAAACCTTCGTGCGCGAGTCCTACTCGCCCTTGGCCGGTTTTTTATTTTATTTTAGGATCCACTATCTCACCCGATGTGGTAAGCGATGATGTGGTCGACGGAGTAGCACGCTTGCCTAGAAGTAACCTATTCACTCTTGACCTAAAGACCCCTAGTTTGTAGCTATCGGGAAACACAAACTCCGGCAGGAAATTCTACTCCTTAGCTGTACACATAATGAAAGAATTCAGAAAAAGATTAGTGCGAATGGGTGGGATGTCCACCGTGTACCAATGGCGCATCGCCGTACGTCTTGTAGTCCGATGATGAATCGGGCAAGACGGAATTAGATCATGCAATGCCATCGCAAACTCCCCGAAATGCAACCGATAAAAATGCAATCTCCAAATCTTGCCAATAACATGAAAACATTTCCAGAAAGTTATGTTTAAATTCTATATCCTCCTCATTCATCTATATATATACTAATATTATAAAGAGGAAAGATTTGTATGTTTGTATGTGACGAATAAACTTAAAAAACTACTGGACCGATTTCAAAAAATCTTTCACCGTTGGGAAGCTACACTATCCCCGGGTGACATAGGCTACTTTTTATCCCTGTATTCCCACGGGAATTGGCACTACGCGGGTGAAACCGCGAGGCGTCCACTAGAAGTAAATAAGTTGATTGAAAGAAAAAGAAAAAATATTTATTTGTGACCCGCACAGGAGACACGAGAAATATGCATAAATTTAAACAATAATAAAAAATTTAAATAAAAACCCCGTGCGAGACCAAAAAGGCTCCTATCTCAGCATGTGCAGCGATATCCAAAAAAGAAAATAACGCCGCGCTGATATTCTGATAGGACCCACTGTTGGTGTTGATGCCACAGACACACGAGATTGCAAGCATTTGTGGCAAGGTTACCGGATGAAATGCCAACTTTTAGATAAATATTTATGGATTTATGTACACTGAAAAACATGAACTCTGAAATAGATAACTAATATCATCAAAGAGCAGTGGTGGCGCAGTGGTTACGTGCTCGACCAGTCATAGGTCGTAACTTCGAACCCAGGCAGGTGCATTACTTTGTGTAATTATTATTTCATCACCACTGTTATCAAAACGGCGAAGGAATACATCGTGAGGAAACCGGCATATCCTAGAACTAAAATTCTTAAATATATGACATCTATCTCGTGGTGGCCCAGGCTTAGACCTTGCATCTCGTAACTCAGAGTTAGAAGCTCACACGAGCAGTTATGTATGAATTATATGTTATTTAACCTCTTGTTAGCAACAGTGGCGTAGCGTGCCTTGACGGGGCCTCGTATAAAAAAAATTAAGAAGGATAAAGATTGTTCACAAAAAAAATGTTTGCATAAAATTAAAATAAATATTTATTCATCATAATTATCTATTTGTCACTAATACCAAAAATTCATATTAAATATACACTCTCCTTGCCTTTTTTTCGGCAAACTGATTTATAAAATCATTTATATGATGATGATGACTTTTTTTTCTAATGTTTCTGCCTCTATGGACAATAGTGACAAAGTAAAAGGCGAAAAAAAATTTTGGGAAGCTTTTATTAATTTTTGCTTACGCATGTCGGAGGCCCCCGTGGCCCGCGGGCCCCGTATAATTGATACGGCAGATACGGCGGTAGCTACGCCCCTGGTTAGCAACTAACTCTGAGTTAAGTTTTTAAAGCAAGTGGGCCTTAGGGAAATACCCTTGTATTTGCCGATGACCTACGAAAATCCTAGAAAATTTTAACAAAAGAAAATCATCTATCGAGTTTATCAAGGTCACCTACTGACTATTTTTCTGTCAAATACTCATTAACCTACAATTATCTAAAAACAATTGTATTTCACTAAAACGAACTCCGTAAACTTTCTTTGTTTCAAATTTAGAATAAGCGTGACTCACACCGTGCGTCAAACGCCAATATGGCGACCTTGAAACGTCAAAAATGCGCGCTAAAATAAATATACTGTGTTAAGTCTGTAGGTAATTTGTTTGCAATCTGGTGTCATGTTCATTTGATTTAAATTCGGTATTTGGCAAGCTTGCGTGAATCATTTAGTCTATATTTTCGTCGGTTTCTACAAGTAGCACTGTAGCAGAATGGTTAGCACCGATGCATCAGCCGAGGAGTCTTGAGTTCGATTCTGGGTCGCGCGAGTTCTTTTTGTGTTTTCTCGATTTCCAAAATATTACATTATTCTCATGTGGGTTAGGCCATTGGCGACATTTCTCTTGTATAAGACGGACCTGTGTTCTTATGCCATAAGGTCATTGTGAGCTATTATCTACCGACATAGTAGAAATATATAAATAAATAAAGTCACAGTGATTGTGCATACATAAGTGTCATCCAAATAGGGGTAAGTTTTAGCTTTAATGGGAGCAGCTTTTGTTTGTATTTATGATCATAATTAGGTACTTTATAGTATTTTGTTATTATTGTTATAGCCTCACGCTACGCCCTTTAAGTTGGATATTGATTGAGCGAGCTATTTCGTAAGAACAAAAACCCTGAGTAACAGCTAGCAGGCAAAGGTGTTGGCAGAGTTCACCGAAAACCATAACTCTCCTGGCGTCCAAATTAGATTAGGTTTACTTTAAGTCTAGTTAGATTGTAAGGTTGGGTACCCCTTAATTTAGTTCTAGTAAGTAAATAAATATATGTAAAGGTTGATCAAATTGCCTAGTTTTATTCATACATGATGAACCCGTAACAAATAGCGCCCAACGTAAAAAAAAAACGGATTCAATAGTCTTTTACATACTAGTATTCTTCCACCGTCTTTTCTTTATTTTTTTTATAAAATACTTTTTGTTGTAGTATTAATAATTTAGATTGAAGAATTGTACTTAGAATGGTATATTCTGTTACATACTAGTGTTCTTCCACCGTCTTTTATTTTTTTTGTTGTATAATTAATGATTTAGTTTGAAGAATTGTACATAGAATGGTACACACACTCTGATTTTTTATGTTACCTTATAATTATTAATAGTTGGTTTTATTTTCACATGAACGTTGATTATTCAAAATCAATATTGCAAATTGTAGTATTCTTAAAGTAGGTAATCTTTTATTATTATTGTAAGTTGATTGATAATAGCTCACATACATAGCGTTACTTATTTAATAAGCCATTATGGATCCTTATTATTTATTGAAAGAGGAATTGGAGTATGAACTTCAGTCGAGGGGTGTTTCTATAAATGGGAATGTCGATTTGTTGAAGAAACTTTTAAAAGAACTGCTTGTTACTGAACAGTCTGGTACAGTTGATTATGAGATCAAGGCTCCTCGATGCGTTTTAGCAGCGCCAGTTGTGGAATTGGATAATTGTAAATCAAAACTAACAACTTTAGCCGCATACATAGACGAAATTACGGGGAAACCTGATAGGCATTTATTTAAACGACTAGTATCACGCTTGTATCATGTAAAAAATCGATTGGTGCTTATTCCAACTGATTTAGAGGCCGACGATAAATTAAAGACCGAACTCTCTACGCGTTGTCTCACCTTATTGAACAAACTTGAATCGAAAGATGATATCGAAGATCAAAAGGACGAAATCACTTCGGAAATTAGGCAAGTGTTACAGGAAACTTTAGGTGATATAGGGGACAATATTATCAGAAAATTACAAAATGATTGTTCATCCAACAACAGTTATCATGATCCGGCAGAAAATAAACCAAAGTTAATAAGAACTTCAACTATGGATATAGATTTTCCGAAACGTAAACTGGTACCTATTAGTCAATGGAATGTTTATTTTTCAGCTGACAATAATGTCAGTGTTAATGCATTCATAGAGCGTGTTAATGAAATTAAAGAAGCTAGGAATGCAACCGATGAAGACTTGTGGCGTTATGCGATAGATTTCTTTAAGGGTGACGCCTTGATATGGTTCAGAGCTAACAAAGTTTATGCTACAAACTGGAAAGAGTTAGTGATTTTGTTAAAGAGAACATTTCAATCGTCATTTTATCAAGATGATTTATTAGCTGAAATTAAGGCTAGGACACAGGGAAAGGATGAGTCAATCACAATTTATATGTCAATTCTTCAAAATATGTTTAATCGCTTACCATCACCGATTACAGAACAGGAGAAAATCTCAATTATCTTACGTAACATACAGCCATATTATCAAAGAGCTATTTGCCGAGATGTATTTTTTTCTGTGTCGGATATAGTGGATGTTTTGAGGATAGTTGAAAGGACTAAAATCAATTGTGATAGGTTTGAAGAACCAAAGGTTCAAAGAATCAACTTAGAACCTGATTTAGCTTATAAAAATACTTCCAACAAAATCATTAACGAGGTTTCGGCTAAGATTGAAATTGACAACGTCACATCCAACGCGCAAAAAGTGGTTGCCGGTAGATGTTGGAATTGTCGTGAGGTGGGACACTTATTTAGGTCATGTAGTGTACCTAAACAGCGTTTGTTTTGTTACAAATGTGGTCGTTTTGGAGTGACTTCTAAAGATTGTGTGTGTAAGGGAAACGCTGTAGGGGAAAGTATGAAACCTGCCAAATAAACTTTCCCCTAGATAGAAATGGTAAGGAGTGGCAGGACTGGCTTAGGACGGTAAAAGTTTTTATGTCTCGCGGTGAATTGAACCCAGTAGTACTGGAAAAAGATAATGATAACAGGGACTACGTACTAATAGATATTTTAGGCATTTCATATGTAGGTCTATTAGATTCGGGGGCTAATCGCACTGTCATTAACAGTGATTTAGCTCAAACTTTAAAAGGTTTAGGGTTGAAAACATATCACTCAAAGGACATTCATGTTGCTACCGCCGATGGTAATCGTCATAATATTACAGAAATCATAGACGTTCCTGTCAAATTCAACGGACATTTTAATGTAGTAAAGATGATGGTTATGCCAACCTTGTCACAAAAAGTTTTATTAGGCAAAGATTTCTTTGCGAAATTTGGCATTTTCATAGATTTTAGAGGGGAAACTTCTGATTACTGTCAAATGGTTAATGCTTTATCGTCACAAGAACCAAGTGTGATTTCAAGGGAAGATCTAAGTGAAAATCGGCAGGAATCTTTAAGTAATTTGATAGATTCAATGAAACAAAAAATTGGATCAGGGTTAGGCCGGACAAGTATTATAAAACATGAAATTGACACAGGTAGTTGTAAGCCGGTACATCAAAAGCAGTACAATTTTTCTCCAGTAATTAGAAGAGAAATAGAACGTGAGTTGGACGAAATGTTAGGAAAAGACGTGGTAGAACCGTCACATAGTCCTTGGTGTTCTCCAGTTCTGATAGTAAAAAAACCAAATGGTGAGAATAGATTGTGTTTGGACAGTAGACAGATCAACAAAGTCACTAAGAGAGATACATATCCGTTACCTAGGGTATCAAACATATTGGACAATCTTAAAAATGCCAAATTTTTAAGTACGATTGACTTAAAATCAGCATTTTGGCAAATTCCATTGAGCGACTCAAGTAAAGAAAAGACTGCTTTTGCCGTACCAGGTCGGGGTTTGTTTCACTTTAAAGTTATGCCCTTCGGTCTGGTGAACGCTTCTCAAACACAACAAAGACTTATGGATATTTTGTTGCATGTGTTGGAGGGGAAGGTTTGGGCATACCTGGATGACATTGTTATTTGTTCTCCAAACTTTGAAGAGCATATGGAGACATTAGAGAAGGTCATGCATATTTTAAAAAACGCAAATTTGACCATTAATGTTGAAAAATGCAAATTTGCAAGGCCAAGCTTGAAATTTTTGGGGTACATCGTAGACAAAGATGGACTTCGCACTGATTCCGATAAAGTGTCCGCTATTTTGAATTTCCCTAGGCCTAGAAATATTACAGAGCTAAAGAGATTTATTGGACTGGCTAGCTGGTATAGACGTTTTGTGAGGGATTTTTCTATGGTAGCAGCACCTTTGCATAATCTCACCAAAGTAAAGAAAAACAAAAAGTTGATATGGGATGATGAAGCTGAAAGGTCATTTACAGAGCTTAAAACTCTTCTCACAACGACACCCGTGATGTCTTGTCCTGACTATAGTAAGCCTTTTATGGTCCAATGTGACGCGTCCAGTAAAGGCATTGGGGCGGTTCTTTGCCAAAAGGTTGAAGGAAATGAGCAAGCTATAGCGTTCCTAAGTAGGAAACTCACGGACAGGGAAAAGCAATATTCAACATCAGAACGAGAATTATTAAGTGTGGTATATGCAATTGAGAAATTCAGACCGTACATAGATGGGACAAAATTTACTGTGATAACGGATCACAGTGCACTTCAATGGTTACATAAAATGAAAGATCCTCACGGGCGGCTGGCTAGGTGGGCGATGAAGCTACAGCAGTTTAATTTTGATATCGTTCATAGACCGGGCAAAAGTAATACAGTGCCTGATGCGCTTTCCAGATCTATCGAGTTATGTACAGAAATTAATTCAGTCAATATAGGTGAAAGTGATAAAGACGATTGGTATAAAACAAAAGTTAACAAAATTTTAAGTGGTGAGGAAACTGATGTAAGTTGGAATGTCAGAGATGGTCTTTTGTATAAGAAAGTGAAACTTAGACAGTATCCTAATTGTGAGTCTATGTGGAAACTTTTTATACCAACCGACCTGCGAAGCAAAGTAATAAAAGAATGTCACGACGAGGCTAAAGCGGGACATTTTGGCATCCGAAAAACACTTTTCAGAGTAAAGCAATTCTATTACTGGCCCCATATCATTCGCGATATCAAGCAGTACATTAAGTCTTGTGAGACATGTGCAAAATTTAAAGTTTCGCAACAGTTACCCTTGGGCCAAATGGGTCAACATAGGGAGGTTACAGGACCTTGGCAGGTTATATCACTGGACTTGATGGGTCCTTTTCCAAAAAGCAAACTCTGTCATACTATGCTTTTGGTCATTACCTGCTGGTTCAGCAAATTTACTCTAATATTTCCTCTTAGAACGGGCAAAACAGAGAAAATATGTGAAATATTGGAAAATCAGATTTTGCTTTTTGGATCCCCAAAAGCTATTATATGTGACAATGGCAAGCAGTTTGTCTCAAAAATATTTCAAGATTTAGCGCTAAAATATAATTATAAAATTTGGTTTACGCCAAATTATCATCCACAAAGTAACCCTACAGAACGGGTTAATAGGGTTATAGGTACTATGATATCATCGTACGTTAAGTCAAAGAAGCATAATGAGTGGGACGTCAACCTTAAAGAAATTGCGCACGCCATCAGAACTGCAGTACATGAAACTACCGGGTATACGCCTTCATACTTATTTCTAGGGAGAGAAACCTCTACTTCCAGCTCCGATACCGGATGGGACTTGATTCCAGATATTAACAATTTGCTAGTTAATACAAAACCTTTCATCGAAAGACAAATTGTAAGAAATAATGTATTTAGGATTGTGAGTGATAATATGAAACGATCTCACATGAAGAGCAGCAAATTTTATAACAACAAACGCACTGTTGGATCTTTTCAAGTGGGCGATGTTATCTGGAAAAGAACCAAGTACCTTTCGAAAGCTAAAAATAAATTTATGGCCAAGTTGGCACCAAAATTTGAGAAGGCTATAGTGACTGCAAAGCTATCAGATTCTGTTTTTCGTTTAAATAATGCTTTTGGTAAATCAATTGGGATGTGGCATATTAAAGACTTAAAACCAATGTAAAAGAAAAGAAAAAAAAAAATATAAAAGAAAAAATACATTTTTTTTTTGTTTTCGTTGGAGGTGTATGTCATGTTCATTTGATTTAAATTCGGTATTTGGCAAGCTTGCGTGAATCATTTAGTCTATATTTTCGTCGGTTTCTACAAGTAGCACTGTAGCAGAATGGTTAGCACCGATGCATCAGCCGAGGAGTCTTGAGTTCGATTCTGGGTCGCGCGAGTTCTTTTTGTGTTTTCTCGATTTCCAAAATATTACATTATTCTCATGTGGGTTAGGCCATTGGCGACATTTCTCTTGTATAAGACGGACCTGTGTTCTTATGCCATAAGGTCATTGTGAGCTATTATCTACCGACATAGTAGAAATATATAAATAAATAAAGTCACAGTGATTGTGCATACATAAGTGTCATCCAAATAGGGGTAAGTTTTAGCTTTAATGGGAGCAGCTTTTGTTTGTATTTATGATCATAATTAGGTACTTTATAGTATTTTGTTATTATTGTTATAGCCTCACGCTACGCCCTTTAAGTTGGATATTGATTGAGCGAGCTATTTCGTAAGAACAAAAACCCTGAGTAACAGCTAGCAGGCAAAGGTGTTGGCAGAGTTCACCGAAAACCATAACTCTCCTGGCGTCCAAATTAGATTAGGTTTACTTTAAGTCTAGTTAGATTGTAAGGTTGGGTACCCCTTAATTTAGTTCTAGTAAGTAAATAAATATATGTAAAGGTTGATCAAATTGCCTAGTTTTATTCATACATGATGAACCCGTAACACTGGTTATTTGATATTGTAAATATTATAGGTTTACTTTTTTGAACACAAAAAGACCGCTTGCCTGCTAAGATAGTGGTCAAGCGTAAGCCTATCGTCGATACATAAATGCGAAAGTTACTCTGTCTGTCTGTTACCTTTTCACGCTAAAACCGCTAAACCGATTTAAATAAAATTTGGTATGGAGATAGTTTGAGATCCTGGTAAGGACAAAGGCTAGTTTTTATCCCGGAAAACATTCTTTGTATGGTGAACTAATAGTTTATCAAGTTACACACCCACAATATTACAAAATTAACAATAGGCTATACAAAGTACGCAGACGAAGTCGCGGGCATCAGCTAGTCAAAAATATTGTTTTTAAAGGCGTATGTTTCTAACGAGTAGTGCTTTTCTGTCAACAGTCGCGGGAATAACTAGTATTTTTTTATTCATGATTTTTGCGGTCGATGTAACCGCAGAACGTACAGTTCGTTAAAAAGCTTAGGATTTAACACCAAATCTTAGTAGTTAATAAATATCATGTTTAGCAGTTGAGCATCAAAATGTTTAACGGATTGTAACTGGCAGAAAACCGCTAAACGGTGGAATTTGTTCTAAAACTGCCTACGCATGAGTGAAGAGAAGCAAATAAAGCTTTTCTGTACTGTATATTTTCTTGTGTTGTACCGAATAATTGTTATATTTATAATTTTTTATATATTTGATAATAAAAGTTGTGAGTAGTAGTTTTTGTTGTTGTTGTTGTAGTTGTGTTGCACTATTAAACATCTGGGGTATGTCTTAGCATAAGCATGCCATGGTCTGGGATGTAAACAATACTCTAATAACAGTTATCACTACACATTATTATAAAACAAAGCCCCCCGCCGCGTTTGTCTGTCTCTTCGCGATAAACTCAGAAACTACTGAACAGATTTTCATGCGGTTTTCACCAATAGACAAAGTGATTCACGAGGAAGGTTTAGTTGGTTGAAATATAATGATAATTGTTGAAATTGTCGGCAAAATTCAATTCGCCTGGGAGACAGTTTCATCGAAAAGCCTGCCTACTCCCTTTGGGATATAACAAAACAATGTATGGTGAAATAATGTGTGGTGAATGGTCCTTTTTAACCCGTGCAAACGGGAATGTGGCAACGCTTGGGGAAGGCCTATGTCCAGCTATGGACGTCTTTGGCTGATATCTTCTTTCTGCTTGTGCTATACTCTTTTACTGTTCATAGAATCACTAATGCCTAAGGGTAAAAAAAAAAAAATCCGTAAAAAATGCGGTTAGATATTGTGAAAGATGCGGTGCCTCTACTATAATAGTTATTTATGATACAAGTGCGGAAGGTAGGTGATTCCCGATGAGTGGCATTCGACACGAGTCGGGTATCATCTCACGTACGTGTATCATACAACATTTTACTATGAATTGTGCGAGGAAATATAAAATATATCTGAACCAAGCAAGAAATTGACAAAATGGCGGGCTTATTCAAACGCGCTCAGCATATCCACAGATTAGGTTTCTAAGTCAGTGCCACAGATTAACTAATAGCTGCCATGTCGTAACGCAAAAATGGCACGGGCAAAATATACGTTCTTCCAAACATATTTAATGAATATTTTAAATTAATTTATTGATCAAATCTAAATCTAGAGTAATAAAAATCGCCTTTAATGAAGTATTAGTTATATTTTACCTTTTATATGAATGATATTCTGTACTTAACTAATTTGTAAAACTTTTCTCAAATAACAAAAGCTCTATGCGTCTGGCTGACGACGGAGTTAAAATTAAAAAAATACAGAAAAGTAAAAAGCACTAGTGAAAAAAGTGACACTTTCCAAAAAGTTTGGCTGCTTGGAAAAAGCTCTTTTCGAGGACATGCATTGTAAAACTATTTTCTTCGTGGCTCTTGTAATGATTGTTTGTTTTTATCTATCTACCAAAGTTAAGAAAACTCGTAGAACTCTCAGTCGCCACACTTTTCTACACTAGTGCAAAATAAACTTCATTGTTAGCCAAAAGGCTGGGTGGCCATAAAAGCCAGTTTGCGAGTATAACTGTTAAAAAAAAAAACATACAAAGTGATATATATATTGAGGAGTTCGTGGCTAAATAATAACAGCCGCACAGGTCGATCATCAAGGTTAAGCAACGCTTGACGAGGTCGGTCCGTGGATGGGTGATTTCAACATACCGAGTTTCCTCCGTGCCTCGGCAAGCACGCTAAGCCGTTGGTCTCGGCTGTCATGTGAAGATCATTGACAGTCGTTACGAGTAGTCAGAAGCTTGAGATCTGACACCAGTCTAGCCAAGGGGTACCGTGTTACCCAGTTACTGGGATGTGGAGGTCAGATAGGCAGTCGCACCATGTAAAACACTGGTACTCAGTTGAATCTGCGGTTAGACTGGAAGCCGACCCCAATATAGTTGGGAAAAAGGCTAGGCAGACTGATACAAAGTGATATAGTTTAAACTGAGGTTAAGCCTAACAATTCTCAAACAACAGTTAATCTTACTACAGTATCGTCAATCTTCGGATGCTCCAATTCTGTCGAGAACAATTCACAAATAAGTTCGCAAACCAAAGAAATTTCGAAACTAGCTTTCTTGATTTGTTACCTATAAAAACGTCTGCAATAATATTATTAAGATGAAATGTTTATGTTTTATAATAAACACGGATTTGTTAGAAAAATATATCTGCAAACGAGAATTTGGCTGAGGAAGTGATGGACAATTTATATATCCAATTCTTAGTTTTTGTTTACTCATAAATTTTTGGTACGAAGTTTCTTAACGGATTGTGGTAGGAGTTACCAATGCTGGTAGAATTCATCACGTCACAAAAAAACGTTATGCCCCCTTTAGAGGTGTTCAGTGGCGTATTAGTTTGGATAGCCATTGGTCGCCATACCTTTTACCGACTTCAAAAAAAATTGAGGTTAATAATTCGATACGTGTTTAACTGTTTATGTAATATTGTTGAAATTGCACAAAATTCACATAGGTCACCTCTATGTGGGCATGTGTGCCAAATTTCTTAAGTGTACAAACATACATACATTGTATGTTAGTCCACAAATTTCTTCGAACCTTACTATCCGATCCTAATTATTTTTAGGATACCGTACCCAAAGGGTAAAAACGGGACCCTATTACTAAGACTCCGCGGTCCGTCCGTCTGTCTGTCTGCCAGCCCGTCTGCCACCAGGCTGTATCTCATAAACCATGATAGCTAGGCAGTTTAAATTTTCACAGATGATGTATTTCTGTTATATCATCTGTCTATAACACCAAATACTAAAAACAGAATAAAATAAATATTTAAGTGGGCTTCCATACAACAAACGTATTTTTTTTGCCGTTTTTTGCGATAATGGTACGGAACCCTTCGTGCTCGAGTCCGACTCGCACTTGGCCGGTTTTTGTATTGAATTAAGTACAATCGGCCAAAGCTATATCTGATCACCGTAAGGACTATTTTAGCTTGCAGGGCTCGCCCGCTAATTTAACGCCGACATACTCATCAACCAATAGCATCGCAGCATCGGGTGACTATTTCTCTAGTACCTGTCAGCCCCTTGTTTTTGTAATTAAAAAAAGACGGCAAAAAAATCAAATAAGTCATTTGGCTCTGGTCGACGCAAAAAGGGCGAACACAACTGTGGTCATCTTGTGCACAGGATTTTGTTTTCAAAGTGATCAGATGTAGCTTTGGCCCATAGTACCTATTTCTCAACTTAGGGAATGGTGCAAGTTTCATCAGCTCGAATCGAACTCACGACCTACAACTCGTAACCATTTGGCCACCACTTCTTATTATTGTAACTATTGTTATAATTATAACTAAAATTTCCTGTAAAAGACGTGACTAGCTATGTTGTATTAATACAATGTTTTAGGAAAACAAACCGAGTAGCAAAAATAACAGTGAAATAATATGTTATTTTGATATCAATGTGTAGCAATACTGGGTATTATTTATTTATATATAATTTATTGTACCCCAAGATAAAAATAATAATACATACGGAAACCTTGCAATAAAAACAAACATACAACAGGCGGCCTTATCGCGTTCTGCGATCTCTTCCAGACAACCCAGAATGGAGAGAGATGCCTGGACACGACATGGGGTTTCACTTAGTGCGAATTTAAGTCAAATAATAAGTTACAAACATAGTAAACACTAAATATGCATTCCATAGACGAGTAAAATATTTGTCTAGGAAGATAGTGGAATGCATTGGCATTTTAAGTTTCATGTTATCTGAATTATGTATTTATTAAACAGGGCTTTTAATCCTATCTGGCGATAAAGGATAAATACCGTTTTATACCAAAATAGAGGATATATCAATCTGCTCAGTGTTTTCCCAACTATAGTCGGATCGTCCAACATGGAATGAAAATGTAATATTTTATGTAAAGAAGTAATCAGAGAAGATAAAGAACAAATATTCATCATCATCATATCAGCCGAAAGACGTCCGCTGCTGGTCATGGCATCCCCCAAGCGTCGCCACATTGACCGGTCCCGTGTGTCTCGCATCCAGCGAATCCCCGCCTTAAACCTTCACCAGATTTTCGGTCCACCTGGTTGGATACCTTCCAACGCAACGTCTTCCAGTTTGCGGTCGCCACACCAGAACTTTTCTGCCCAATTGGCCATCCGTTCTGTGAGCAATGTGCCCTGCTCACTGCCACTTAAGTTTGGAAATACTTTTTTTTTTTTGCTGTAGAAATGCTCATGCATACTGCACTAACACGGGGAGATAGTACAGTTATGTGGGACTCTAACCCACTAAAACTCCACGGTGTCCTCCTGTGCTTATGGCGGGAACACGCGGGCGGGAAAGCGTTAGCACTCACCGTGAGCCCACCGCGGCTGTCCGTCACCGGACCCTCCTCTGGGGAGTACCCCCCAGCACTGGCGCACCAGAACACGCGCCTGCCTAAGTTCGTACCCATGACCTACGATACGTAAGAAGGGGCCTTTACCTCTGGGCCACCACTGCTACCCAGTTGGCCCATACTAGGTCGCATGAAGTTCAGTGAATAAAGGTCATACAGACAGAGTAAACCCTGACTCCCAAGCAAGGAGATCCCGTGACTTAGGAGTCAGTGTTCTGCTATCACTATGATACCAAAAATCTTTTACTAAAAAAAGACGTAAACAAGAAGAAAATCATGCTGTGCAGTCGGAGGATACTAATTCGCAACTTGGCTGATCAAAACCAGTTGTTTCCTCCGACTGCACTGCATGATTTTCTTCTTGTTTACGTCTTTTTAATTCACTTCTTAAGCAGCCGGGTTTTTAAATCTTTGCATATTTTTTTTCAATTTATTACTTTTTAGTTAACTTTTTTTTTTCGAATTATGTACATTTAAACAAATAAGTGGTATATATTTTTAAAATCGCCTCTTAAAACCCTTTATTTTGATACCCCACAAGATGGGTTCGGAAGATAAAAATATTTAGGCCTCCCCAATATGGTGCCCAAAATCCGCCATTTTTCTTTCTCCTTTTTTAATGTAGCCAGTAACACACACACGCAAGGTTAAGACGAATCGATTGACGTAAGAATAATCAAAATCGGCCAACGCGTTTGGTCTCTAGAACGCCACACAGGAACAAACATACATACATAGACTGATAAACACATTAACCTCCATCGGCAGTCGGGTAAAAAGTGTGTTATATCGGTATAAAAAAACATCAAGACAAAAAGAAGTCTTCAGAAACCAGACATAAGTAAATACGAAGGCCGGTATACAAAAATTCCATCGTAAAAATAAAATAATAATAACAGCAAAGATAACCAGATGTACTCGACGAACAGATAAATATATCTAGACTGAAATCCAGGCGTAAACAGGGCTAGGCCGGCCTGTCTAGATTTAGGGTGAGATCACACCGAACGCTAAGTGATGCGAATATTTTAGAAGCTTTAAATTACCTTGCTTTTGTATGTGTATCCGGCAACTAGTAATTCATTTTTCAAGCACTTCCTGGCATCCGATTAAGCAGAAACTAAGCATCCTTACGTAACATAAGACACATTGAAATAATATGGTACTATGGAGCCTTAACGTGGCCTTAGCAACTCCTCAACAAGACAAGATAGTACTGATAGTACCATCAGTTTTGACCATAATTCAGCCACGGCAACAGTGTTTTCATTTGCCTCACAAAGGTCCTTCAGGGTGCAGGTGTTGTTGCACAGAGAGCACGATAGGAGGTGAGGCATTGGTTGGGGTAATTGGAGTACCCCCATCTAACTAAGTTGTGCCTGCAGCGATCCACTTGACTTCGGAGTCGATTTAAAGATTTCCAGGTGGGCCATGGAAGTTGGTGGCATGCAGGGCTTTTCTGCATACTCAACATGGTCAGTCGGAGGAGGATGTTTGAGGAGCCAAAGTCTCTTCTTTGGCTCCCTAGAAAACTAGTGATATTATATTAATACCTTTTAGTTCAAAAAGTTTGTTTTTAAAAGATATTTTTCTTAAGGCGATATATATACGCCCCAATGTAACGCAGTACTGGCCGTGCGCCCGCTCGATGCCAAAAATTCAAAATTGAACCTCCTTTTGAACAGTTTTATTTGCAAAATATGATTTGATTTACATATGCTATGTTAGGTATGAAGAAATTCCAGCCATCAATTTTTCTGTATAAAAATATTTTTAAACATCCAAGTCGTTTTGGAGGAGTTTCCTAAAGTTGCGAAAAAAATATGGTGTTGTTAATGATTTTTTTAAAGCAAAACTATTAGTTACACGAAAAAACCTTATGTTCAAAATTATGTACATGAATCAATAATAAATATATATTTTTTTTCAAAACTTTTAACCAAGCTGTTACTGAGGAGTATGCTTTAGAAAGTTACCGTTTTACGGCACTAAAGCGAATGTAGGCCCTTAATATTTTTACAAGCTTGCCTTGTAAGTTAGTTAGCATTAGGTCTTTAAATACTAAATATTCGTTTTTTAACTAAGAGTTTAATGGGCATGTCGGTACTTAAGAGGAAATGCGGTCGCAGACATTCGATTGAATATCCTAAGTAAAAAGTCGTAATTCGAGGTTTGGCTCTTGCCTATTTCCTCCTCCAATTTTGGACCAATTTAAAAGATATTGCATAAACTGAAAAATAAAGGTATATACTGTGCCCCTATGTTTTCCTTTTTGATGATACATTATCTTTAGAAGCACTAGAACCCTCAAAAATGCTCAAAATTTAACAACAAGAGTGTACAAATTTGACAATTACAAATAAAATTTTAAAAAAACATAGGGCGTAGTATATATCTTTCTTTTTAATTTTATGGAATATTTTTTAAATTGGTCCAATATTGGAGTAGGAAATAGGCGAGGGCGAAAACTCTAATTATGACTTTTTACCAGTGGTCGATGCTTTTTACTAAGGGAATTCAGTCAGAGCTCTCTGCCCACATTTCTTCTTAACTAAACTTAAAAAAGGATTTTGTTTAAAATCAGATATTTCCTTAAATTTGCCATGTCGTTACTTTCCAGAATTATATCTTCAGACTCTATCGGCTGGTGTATTATAAAGCGTTTGTTTTTTTTGCCAAAATCAACGGTTTCGATTCCTGGCTAGGAATTTCGATATTCCAAGTAATCAATGATGCAGTTTTAGTTTTCATCAAAATCGGACCCGACACTTTGAGTGTCTTTCGCTATTCGTCATAGTTTCGGATTTGGCCATTCAAGAACATTTGAAATACTTACCATGTAAAACAATTATGATTGTATCGCTATATTAAAAACTTATCGCAGCGTCAATGTGTTCTGACCTTTAGGCCAGCCTACATAGATGTTTCAAGTGGAAGTATTAAATGGTCTAATTTTAGGTTCAAATGAACAGATGAATGCTTTTGAAGCATCCTGAATGGAGCTAGTTTGATAGTCTTTCGATATCTTGCAATTTAAATTGGGTTGAATCGAAAAAAAATTTTTTTTTTTTTTCTTTGGATATGGCAAAACTGGCTGGTTTGGTAATTCGATAAGAAACTATCAGAACTTCTTAAAAAAATAAAAAGACCGTTGCGAGGCAAAAAAGACTCAGGAAATGCTAAGAAAACCGGCCAAGTGCAAGTCGGACTGGCGCACTTATGGTTCCGTACCGTTCGCAAAAAACGCCAAAAAAATCACGTTTGTTGTATGGGAGCCCCGCTTAAATATTCATTTTATTCTGTTTTTAGTATTTGTTGTTATAGCGGCAACAGCAATACAACATCTATGAAACTGTTTGGCTATTACGGTGCATGAGATAAAGCCTGGTGACAGACAGACAGACGGACAGTGGAGTCTTAGTAATAGGATCCCGTTTTGAGCCTTTCGGTACGGAACCCTGAACACTAGTGTTAATAGGTACAGACATAAAACTAAAACATATAGCTACACTTCAGCGTGGAGCTGCATACAAGGAATTTCGTTTCAATAATATTTTACTACTCGATTTTCCCTCTCACAGACAGGAATGTCTGTGTCCCAGCAGTGGGAACATTAAATGGCTGATGATAATCTATATCATTCTATACTTCTATACTAATATTATAAAGAGGAAAGATTTGTATTTTTGTATGAAACGAATAAACTTAAAAACTACTGGACCGATTTCATAAATTATTTCACCGTTGGGAAGCTACACTATCCCCGAGTGACATAGGCTACCTTTTATCCCTGTATTCCCACGTGAACGGGAATTACCCGGGTGAAACCGCGAGGCGTCCGCTAGTGATGAATATTTTACAACTCGACTAACAATATCTTTTTTATTGTTTTCAGGAAAACCCTGGTCTCCCAAGAGTCTAAGTTCCAGTCTCAAGTAGCGTCCCTGACAGAGCTAGCTGACAGCAGATGTGACGAGGCGGAGAAAGCGAGGGAGCTCATCTCTGCCTATAGGAAGGAGATCGAAGAGAAGGACCAGGAGATTGAACGTGAGTTTATATAGTACTAGAATAGAATAGAATACTCTTTATTATGTACACCAAATAAGTTACAGAAAGTATAGATAAAGAAAAAAAAAAATACACTGGGTGACACCATGGGCGGCCTTATCGCTAGAAGCGATCTTTTCAAGACAACCTTTGGATGGATTTTAAAAAAGAAAGGAAAGAAAGTACTGTAGGTAGTCTATTGGTGTACTATTTATATATAAAATAAATACATATATATAAACATACTATATATAAAAATATATACAGTTATAAGTATGGAACAAAAACATAGAAATCAAGAAAACAACTACTAAAGAGAGAGGTAGTGATTCTTTACCATAGTTTTAAAAATGGGCAGAGATTTAGCTCGCCTTATTGACACAGGCAAAGCATTCCACAATCGCACCGCTTGAACCGTAAAAGATTTGTCGTTAAATCTGGTGGAATGCATCGGCATCTCTAGTCCCAAGTTTTCAAGTCAAGTTGTCAAGTTCTTTACCCGCGGCTTTGAACCCAGAGTCCACTCCACAGGACCCGTTTTCAGTAAAAAAAAACAAAAAACCGTCTTCTTGCCAGGCTGGAAGCAATATAGCTTAGTCTCCACAGGAACACCCGGTTAAGCAGAGTACAAGCACTTTAATTGACCTGCGAGACGCCCCTCAATTAAAAAAAATAAACAATAATAACCGACTGATTAAGAAGCGAACTAAAAATACGTAAAAAAGAAGGAAATCATGCTGTGCAGTCGAAGGATACCTACGTAATATAAGTTTTTAAGCTAACATGGTCACAATCATTAGAATTAATATTTGTTTCGGGATATTTACCATGTATATTTAGATTTTCGGAGGATACGTACTAGCGAACTGCTTTTAAGTTCGCTTCTTAAGCAGTCGGGTATGATTGATAAAAAAAAAATTGGGCCCCCACAATATGGTGCCTAAAATCCGCAATTTTCTATTTTGCCATTTTAATGTAGCCAGTGATACTCCCAAGGTTAAGGCGAATCGATTGATGTAAGAATCATCAAAATCGGCCAACGCGTTTGGTCTCTAGTACGCCACATAGTAACATACATACATACAAAGACTGATAAACACATTACCCTCCTTCGGTAGTCGGGTAAAAAAGCCCAAGTTAATGACTGTCACAATGCACAATAAGCAATTGTGCATTGTGACAGATTGTCGACATGCTAATGTTCAAGAAAGAAATAAAATTATTATAACAAGTTTTTTTCGTATTCTTCTCAGCAAACCCTTTCATTTGATACTCATATCATGGCAATGCACAAAAAATAACTAATCCGCCATCTTGGGCCACCCACCATATTGGATTTAGAATGACGTCAATTAGCTAACCATGCCTTGTCATCCAAACTAAACGTGTATGCAAAATTTCATCTTAATCGGTGGAGGATAACTACTTTAAAATTAAGTTAGAAGATTTAACCCGAACACACTTACATACGAGTACATACATTGCAAGATAAATAAAAGCTCGTAAAAAGTATTTAAGACAAGAGATAAGTGTCATTAGATATCAGCAATGGCGATGGTCGAAATTTCGAAAGGCTTGATCACATTTTGATAGAGTTTCACATTCGTATACATTTTTCCTCTTCCTCACCAGTTATGTTTCATGTCCAAGAAATGAGCCTATTTAAGGGCGTCGCCAAGGGCGGGGCAGGTAAGGGCAGTTGCCCCTCATCCCCCTAGAGAAAAACAAAAGTAGCCAAATGCAAAGAAATCGAAGTCCTAATTCAACATAAACCCAACCCAACAAGTCTAGCTGTTGTTGATGTCCTAAAAGAGAGATTTATTTTTCGGACACGGGAAAGGCGTTGAAAATTTTGTTTACGGTGTAGCGATCGTTTAGCAGCATCAGGGGAGTCTGCTCATGGTTATGGTCTGGCCACGATGAGTGTGTAACGAAATCTTTTGCTCTGCGAATCTCTTCAGCTGTGCTCCCTCCACTAATACAATTTTTTTGCCGTAATAAGTTCGTGCACATGCAGTTGCTAGTTGGAATTTGTTTTTACTTCTTGTGTTGTATGTTATCGTTATTTATGTAATTATATGTTTGATTGTACGGATTTAGTTGGCTAAATCAAAATATCCTACTTACCGACTTGTCACTGGACCATTTGATTGCCTCCAAATTCTTTTTATTATTTTATCCTACATTTTGTCTCCAACTCTTTTTATTCTAATAAATATAATAACTTTGTTTACAAGTTTTATTTATTGTACAGTCAGGAGCTCGTGGAGCGATATCTTTTGGACGTTGTACCGTTCTTATTACAATCACAGTAGGGATAAAACTCGCACTACCAGTGTTAGTTTCAGGGCCGGATTTAAGGCAGGGCAATCGGGGCGACCGCCCGGGGCCTCCACAAGAGAGGGGCCCCCACATAAATTGTATTAATTAAAAAAAAACTTACACAACTTATATTGGAGGATCGATGCCAAAGGAAAGATTTCTGACCTTCTTACCAAATTGTGGCCATACTAGTGAAGCCACAGCAAACGCTTTACTAAAATTTTTAGGCGACCATCCAATTAACATTTTCGATTGTCGCCAATCATACGATAATGCTGCAAATATAAGCGGCAAATACAAAGGCCTGCAAGTTCTGATTTTCCTTTATCAGCTTTTGTACCATGTTGTGGTCATTCTCTTAATTTAGTTGGAAAGGCTGCTGCTAATACTTGCACATCGGCTGTTCAATTATTTAGTTTCGTTCAGAATTTATATACATTTTTCACATTGAAAGATACCGAATTCTAACTGTAAAATTATCGGACAAAACAAACAAACAGTTCTACGTGTTGAAAAGGCTTAGCGAATGTACACTGGTCTTGACGATCTGACGCCACAAAAGCTATTGTCAACGATTATTCTGAAATCAAAGAAGCTCTTACCAGCATATCGCACATCAGCAACGAGAATGTCACAACACAATAAATGCAGTTTTTAGGAAATCACGATTTCCTTTTTTTTGAACTTATAATTCCAACAAAAATTTGTTGAATCCAAAAGAGACGAGTTTGACAATTACGCAGAAGCTGCTAAAGGAATATCAAGTAATGACCAGTACGTACAATCTCGCACTAGAACTAGAAATGTGAGGTTGGATCCATGAGAGGCTTTAAATTAAAGATTATTTACTTATTGTGTGACTTGATTTGTGATTGCCTGTTCTATCTTTTTGTGCCATACGATTATATAAATAAATTATTGAAATACTCGCAAGAAAAATATTATTTTACCTATTTATAAAATAATTAGGGGTCTTGTTCTTTGTTTTGTCACTCCCTTGTTGCCCCAGGGCCTCCACACCTCTAAATCCGGCCCTGGTTAGTTTAACTGTATTTAATATTCATACTTTTCCTATCCTCCATAATTATATGAACTTGCCACCGCCAGGTCCATCTGCTGGCCAACAACCACGCACAATCCAGACGCTACTATTTCGATTTGCTACTCAAAAACCCAGATCGAAAAACCCACTAACACTTATTTAAACGAGACAATTGTAAAACATCGCTACTTCTTAAAAATAACTTTCAATATATTCAGAGTTTCAAAGAAAGAAAATATCGTCAGCTACACTGAATGTCCGTAAACAAAGAATAAAAAACCTCATGAGCGTACTGAGAAATGAGTCAGAATGACATACGATTCGATGCAATGTGTAAATGACCCACGCAGAAGAAAGTGGGAACGTCTGGCGAACCGCCAGGACTTGAAGAAACAAAGTTAATACTGGCTTCTGTTGCGAAATTGTTAGACTATAGTTCATTGAGTGTTTTTAAACATCATCCTACGGCCTTTATCTTAAACAATCTGCCGAGCCGTTTCCCATTTATTTTGGGGTCAGTTTACAGTCTAACCGGAGCCTGTTTTTAGCCTCCGACGGAAAAAAAAGGTGTGTTATAAGTTTGACGTGTGTGTCTGTGTGTCAGTGTATCTGTCTGTGGCATCATAGCTCCTAAACGAATGAACCGATTATGATTTAGTTTTTTTTGTTTGGAAGATGACTTTATCGAGAGTGTTCGTGGCTATGTTTGATGAAAATCGGTTCAGCCGTTCAAAAGTTATGGGCATTTTACTGTTTGAATCAGAATTTTTTCGCAAGATATCGTGTCATTACGAGTATTACGTATTCGATTATAGATTTTTGATCGAAGCGTATCTATTATTAGATAAATTATCTAGTTTAAACAGAATACAAAAAAAATAGAGGCTTTGAATTTTGAAATTTTACTTGTACATGGAGCGACTGCCTATCTGACCTCCACAACCCAGTAACTGGGTAAGACGATACCCTTTGGCCAGATATCAGGCTTCTAACTATCCGTAACGACTGTCAAAGATCTTCAAATGACAGCCGAGGCCAACGGCTTAACGTGCTTTCTGAGGCACGGAGAAAACTCGCTATGTAAATGTCACCCATCCACAGACTGACCTCGGCAAACGTTGTTTAACCTTCTTTTTGGTGTCGTAAATCATCCAGTGACTTCTCCCGCTCTTGAAGCGGGCAGCTTCGTGAAGCGGGAGGGCGTGTCAGACTTTTACTGACTAAAATCCACCCGTGTTCCTTCAGTTGCTTGAGCCAGGGTCGCCGGTAACTTTCTTTCAAATGTATCCGCGACCCAGACAGACATCGACCCTAGCGGACCCGTCAGTTTTTGCTGACATCTCTTTGAGGCGCGCGTGGAACACTACTCGCCGTTGAATCGGGCCTAATCCTTATCGGAGGGCGAGCTAACCATTACTCGCAGTCCGCAAGAGCGCGCATACGGTGGCCGAGAATCGGCTTGCGACTCCTAAAAGTGTTGCCTAACCTTGAAAATCGACCCGTTCGGCTGTTATTATTTGGCCAGGGGCTCCTTCCATACTTCTAAACTTGTCACCAGTAGGCACCATATCAGTAGGAACTCTCTTTCCAGATATGTATTTTTTTTCAATAGGCTCGCGTGTAACCTCTTTCTCGCCTGATGGTTAGCGATGATATGATCAACGGTGAAGCACGCTTGCCTAAAAGTAACCTATTCACTCTTCACACCAAGATTGTAGCTATCAGGAAGCAAAGACTCCGACAGGGAATCAGCAAAACCCTTTGTGCGTATGGGTGTACCGATGACGCATTGCCGTACGTCTTGTAGTCCGATGACGTAAAGGACCAGGCGGAATCAAATTGTGCAGTTCTATCGAACGTCCCACACAATGTTAGGACCCATTAATATTAATGCAATTTTTTGCAACTGGGCTTATCCCAGTCGTAAAACTCGTAAACGACCTATTGTGCCTATTGGCCTTGTTTGTTCTGTCTTCTGCTTGATATGGATGTATTTTTTCCTACTCCTCCGTTAAGCTTTTCTGATTAATTATGTTGCGGAATCCAAGACAGTTAAATTCATTCTCCGGGACTTCGTCGAGCATCATTGCCTCAACGCTTTTCTGGTGGTCGCCACTGTTGATTCTGGCTTTCAGGAGTTGCAGTGGTTTGGGAATGATGTGTAATTAACCCAAAAAAAAAATTGTTCCGCCGCACACTCCACGAAATGTAACCGATAAAAAACCGATGTCATGTTCCTCACAGGCCATCCATAATCCATCGTTTATTTGGTCTTCCTCTAATCTTATAGCCATTGACATTCTTATCAGAGCTTTTCTTCGGCCAAAGACTCAGCATTGCCATTCTACGTGGTAATGCTGCGTTCTGGGCACTTTTCCCTTCGATCACTAAGTTTGAAGACTTATCCCCGTAACAATATTAAAACTTTTTTCTTATAATGCTTTTCACGTTGACATCGATGTGGATGATTTTTTGATGTCCAATGATTTCTGCCCCTCTCTCCTTCTCATCATTCATCATCATCATTTCAGCCAAAAGACATAGGGCTCCCCCAAGCGTCGCCACACTAATCGGTCCTGTTCGTTTGGCATCCACCGCTGTCAATCAATAATCCCGTTGCGAATCTAACAAACGACCCAAGAGCTAGATTGGCCCGACACTATACCGAAGACATCCCGGAGGTCAGCCTGTACGAGATTAGGCTGGCTCTGAAACAACTTCAGAACAACAAGACGCCGGGTGATGATGGAATTATGGCCGAACTTCTGAAGGCGGGTGAATAACCAGTACTTAAGGCCCTTCAGAAGCTGTTTTATTCCGTCATGCTCAAAGGGAAAGCGCCACAGGCATGGTGCATGCAGGGGTGAGTTTCTACTCTTCTTCAAGAAAGGTGACAATGCCCGATTGCAGAATTATATGCCCATTTCTCCTTCTCCTTTGTATATATTTATTACTAGCTGACCCGGCAAACTTTGCTTTGCCATAAAAACACCAAACATTCATCTACCCTACCTAACACTATCTACCCAACTCTACCTACCCTACCCTACTCTACCTACCCTACCCTACCTACCCTACCCTACCTACCCTACCCTACCTACCCTACCCTACCTACCCTACCCTACCTACCCTACCCTACCTACCCTACCCTACCTACCCTACCCTACCTACCCTACCCTACCTACCCTACCCTACCCTACCTACCCTACCCTACCTACCCTACCCTACCTACCCTACCCTACCTACCCTACCTACCCTACCTACCCTACCTACCCTACCTACCCTACCTACCCTACCTACCCTACCTACCCTACCTACCCTACCTTCCCTACCTACCCTACCTACCCTACCTACCCTACCTACCCTACCTACCCTACCTACCCTACCTACCCTACCTACCCTACCTACCCTACCTACCCTACCTACCCTACCCTACCTACCCTACCCTACCTACCCTATCCTACCTACCCTACCCTACCTACCCTACCCTACCTACCCTACCCTACTTACCCTATAAACCTCACGGAGCCCGAGACCTTTCCAACGAATGCAAAACCGTGGAAATCGGTTCGTGCGTTCTGGAGTTATAGCGTCAGGTTATTGTGACTGTCAAATAATAACAGACAAATAATTAGCAATAAATTAAAATTTGCGACTATAATTTGAGATTTAAACTATCCTATCTCTCAAGTTGGATCGAACTGCACATGGTGTGCGAATTTTATTATAATCGGTTAAGTGGTTTAGGAGTCCATTGAGGACAAACATTGTGACACGAGATTTATATATATTAAGATTATCAGTTTATATAAACGAAGTTATTTATTAGTTTATATTTGTAGAATATTGTAAGTATGTTCTGTTGTTTAGAAACAAAGTGCATTCATACTAAAAAAGTTCCTCTCTTCATGTTTACGTTAATTTAGATAGACATACTAAACCAAATCACTTCCCCAGATTAAAATGTTCTACCCACATTTATACCCATTTTACCATTCACCACAAAATGATAAGCCGTTTCTTTTATTAGCAGCTTGATCTTTCATTGGAGCCATTAATCTCTCAAAATGGCGTCGTCCCGAGCCGAAACTGTCAAACAAATTGTTAAGAACGTTCGGAATTCGAAATGGCGGCCATCTTTCTTGTTCACTCATCGAATGTCAAATTACGATTATTTAAAATAGGAATGACATTAAATGTGTTCCACCTGTTACCGTTTTAATAGATTTTTTTATAGTAATATCAGAATTCATTAATCTATCGGTACTGTTTAAAACGTAATTTGTTTCTGCCCGCGTCGTATTAGACTATAATTTATAGATTATGTGATATTCTGATGTAAAAGCTATGTTACTCTAAAGTTCCATCGTTTCTCTTATCGGAACACTTAATTATCACACGATATCTTTCGAAAACACCCCGATTCAAACAGTAAAACGGCCATAACTTTTGAACGGCTGAACCTATTCTCATCAAACATAGCTAAGAACACTCTCAAAATCGGTTCATCCGTTTAGGAGCTATGATGCCACAGACAGATACACAAATACACAAACACACATCGAAGTTATAACACCCCTCTTTTTCCGTCGGTGGTTATATAGGCTGTAGACAACTGTCATTCGATGACGTTGAAATGCCAAAATGTAAGGGATTGATCACGTGACATTTCGATAGCGCTTGTCATTCATAAACAGTGTTGACATTTTTACAAGCTTTTATTTAACTTGCAATGTATGTCTGTATGTAAACCGCTGTGGTGAGCTCGTTGCGTCTGTCTCCGGGAACTCTGTGACTTTCGCATAAATTAACATTTTTTTTTCCTTTCTACTTGCAATTTAAACTACTTACTTAGTTTTCAAGCTTTGGTGGTGATTATGGTGGTGAGTGCGTTCAAGAACGGTCCGCAGGCTTATTACGTATGAAACAGCAATCAGCAATATTTGCGCAGAGATTGTACAATCATCGCGCGAGTATCGCTTTACGTCAAATAATTGGAAGGCTTATTTTTGCGAATTAATTGCTCTTCAATCACGAATCCGCATTATATATGAGCTATAGCCACACCATAATAATTTTACGACAGCACTGCTAACAATAAAAATCTGCTAACTGAAATGTGCATTTATCGCAAGGTGATCGCGATCATTTCGTATTACGTATGGTTTTTGACAGCAGAGCGAAAGCGATCGGCGAGCAAATGTGGCTGTCAAATTGCGATAACTTTTTCCCTTGTTGTTGGTCGATTGCCAATCGCTCGCTGATGGCTGAGTAGGTACAGAAGTTTTTGGGTATATGGCGGCTTTTTTCGTGTGTTATTTTGTGGCTACTTTAATTATCCGCAAATTAGAATAATAATATAAAAGTAAATATTGAAATAACAAATTCCTGGTGAATATTGTAATGACAAATTGGTGTTGTTTTGTGTCTCTAATGTCTACGCAACTGGACTATTTGTTGAATCATTGAAACAGATCACGGTAAAGTGGAGGATTTTTATATACTGTAGTGTTGGCTACCTCAGCGAAGCTTATACGTTTACCTACTAAATACTTACAAACACATAAGATTGTGATAAGTCCGATAAGTATCTTCTATTATATTCTTTTTTTATATGGCAAACACCGATGTCGACTATTCTGCCAATGTCTAAATTAAATTAGAAAAATAAATTTTACGTTTCATAGCTCAAATACGAGATAATGTAGTCTATTAAGTGATGTCCTAATTCATGATCGATTCGATTTTTTATAACAATCGACAATTCGAAGAAATTTTAATCAATTTTACTCATTGACATTTTAGTCATCCAGTTTTTCAAATTAATTATTATATTATGTAAATCAAAAGAAAATATCCAATTTTCACTGCCATATTTACTTTACACAAATACTTTACATCTGAGAATATTAATTTACCGGAATATTGGAGCTAAATAGTAATCAAATTGACTATTGTAAAAAAAAGCCTCCACGAAGTAATGCTCTTTCATAAGCTGCTTAATTCATCGAATGATACATTTTATAAATCATCAGACAGATAAAATAAGTTCTGTTAAAAGTGACTGTCAAAAAAAAAGACTTGACTTAAAGGCCTCAGTAGCCAGGTCATTAAATTGATCGCGCAATAATTGTACAATTATTGCTACTTGCTGTTCCTTACGTAATAAGCCCGCCGGTTGGTGACTTGCTACTGATAGGCTAATGCACCGTGTTGGTGACTTATTTTGTTCTTTGTGGTAGGGTGTTTGTGAATGATTTATTATTTTCTTTTCTTTTTCGCTGCAACCCACACACACACATTGTAGCTCACTATACACGTCTTATTCTTCTATTATTTCATTGTACATTATTTATTTATACATTTTACACATCCTTAAATTGTATCATTCATGTCAAATTATGTAAGTATAGATTATATTTTTTATTTTGTTGCCCACGTCCGTATGTCACTAGCGGGGTGCCAACTGAAAACCAGCGCTGGGTGTCTGACGCCCAACAAATGCTGAGTTGGTAACCCTTTCGGTATGGGCGCGTACAGCGCAATTTGTCTTTGCACTCCTTTTTTTGTATTTTACTCCATGTTTGTTGCTGTTGTGTTGTGCCTGTGTCGAATAATTCTATTCTTTTCTAAACTGTGTTCGGGTCAAATCTTGCAACTGAATTTTAAAGCAGTTATCCTCCACCGATTAAGATGAAATTTTGCATATAGTTTGGATGACAATGACTATGGTTAGCTAAGTGACGCAATTCTAAATCGAATATGGCGTACAGCCCAAGATGGCAGACTAGTTATTTTTGTGCACTGCCATGATATGGGTATCAAATGAAAGGGTTTACAGAAGAATACGAAAAAATCTTGTTTAAAAAAAGATTTTTAATGTATAATTTATCCCTTCGCTCAATATAGTTGTTATGATGTAGTCCATAATAAAAACTAGACTAATTTGATAAATGATACAAGGATGTTTTCCACGCCAGAAATTTCTCGATAGCTTCCCGCAATGAAAGTTTATTCTCGATGCTTCCATCAGAACTAAATATATCCGATGCAACCGGATTCCTCCCACGCTGTCAAATAACTTCACGGATAATTTGCTGATGAAACTGTTAAAGGATTTCTGGGATCTGTTGATACAGCAAGCATACATATTGTGTTACCCAGATTGAGCAACAATCTGCCAAGTCGCTCTAAGTAAATACTGGTACTCTGATGTATCCGATTAGACTGGAAATCCTAAAATAGTTGGAAAAAGGCTAAGTAGTTCTTTTCTTAAGACGACGACAATCACCAACGACCTTGAGGGCACAAAACGCGCACTCGTTTCACACCCGCGCGATCTAAAATTCAGTAATTTTTGTACTTTCCTTATTATTCTATGACTTAAAAAAAAGCCTCAGATCAAAATGTAGATAATTAAATTGTCTTTGAGATGGTGACAATTTCATTAAAATATGGTGGTTTTGGTGCGATTGTCGTGTTTTTGTCCGTGTTAGACATAACTTCATAAATTAATTACATTATACGAATAAAACTGAAAATTGTCTCAAATAAAATTTTTAAGAAAATGGTCTAATGTAACATATGTGTTTTCCAAAAAATTACGACTAGCCGTTTAGTCGTGATTCTCATTTCAAAGTCAGCTACTCAGGGGTATCTGCGCCTTAATATAGCAACCAAACATGTTGTCATAAGATATGAACGCCACTGATGCTGCGATTGACGTGGCCTCTTACTGGGCCTTAACTATTTTCTGAGCAAAACAACTGAATAGATTTTTGTGAAATTTTACAGTATTATAATAGCTTATGCATCACAATAACACATGAATAATAAAGATATTGGGGGCAAGCAGCACAAGCGAAATGGCGGGCTAGTAATATTATAAATATTAGATAAGATTTCTTACCAAGATGTTTTTCGTTACAGAGCTAAAATGCGAGCTCGCGTCAGCCTACAAAGAGTCGGAGCTGATTCGCCAGAGGAGCAGGTCACTGGAAGAGGAGCTGTCTGCAGCCAGGACCTGTTCCTCGAACCTTGCTGAAGAGCTACACAGGCGGAACGGTAAGACAGAGATAATATGAGAATATTTTTGAGTTGATATGACTCTTTTTTGGACCATGCTTGTTCTAACATTCTTAACCGGTTGAATGCCGTAATTAACGAAACAATTAAAAGTCCATTGTTTCTCGCTTGGAACCGCGTTTCCATTCAAGAGGTTAAACCACGGCGAGTTCTAATAATCAGAATTTAACACACAAATTCTTAGTCCTTTTGTAGAAAACTTTGTTGCGACATCTAAGACGCCACATATGAACTAAAAATCACAAAATCCTGTATCGCGCAAGCAGAGTTTTCGGAGAGTTGGCGCAATTTGAACATACAACAAACGGTCAGTTGCCCGCACCAGACACAACACCCGTCTGGGCGAAGGATCCTCCCTATTAGTCAGAGGTTGCAGGCATTAACACCCTGTTCCGCATACTTGACTGGACTCTCTCAAGACAACGAGAATACTCTCAAATCGATGCAGTTCCTGTCTATAAATACCGAGCAGTAATCTAAGCTGTCTATTTGATTGCCGGAGGCTAAGTCTGGGTTGAGCCCATTGGAGTAAATGAATTAGCTTAGGATTGTAGCCCGAAAACTTTTTCACCGATTTGAACCAGTTTCTACCGGTAAATAGGCCCCTCTTTACCCGACTACGGTGAAACCAATAGGAGGGTTATTATTTCAACTGGTTCGTATGTTTATATCTCGTCATAACTTCTGAACCATTAACCATAATTGGTAAAATGAGGTATTATTAGAAGCATCTTGATTGACTGCTTACCATAAACATTACTACTATTGGTGTGTAAATTACCTTAATCATTGAAGTGAGAAGTGGCATTCATGTGTTGTAGGTCGTGGTTTCGAACCCAGGCAGGTGCTTTGTGTTTCATTACCACTGCTCTAAAAACGGTGAAGGATAACATCGTGAAGTCGGCATGTTCTAGGACCAAAAATATAAGACATGTAAAAACACCAACCCGCAAAGGCCCTCGTTGTGGATTAAGGCCCATTTCCTTTCTCACAGAGAGGAGTGTCCCAGCAGTGGGAAAATTAATATGCTGATGATGTTACGTTCTTTTCAGAACGTGATTTTTTAGTACTTAACTTATTATTTTCCTCTATCCAGATGAGTCTCTACGTCAGCTCCGAGCAGAATTGGAGGATGCTCTCGGTCAGAGAGCGGAGCTCGAGTCAAGAGTACTCGCACTGGAGCGAGACAAGGATAGACTCGAGCAGGAGAAGGTCACACAGGAGCAGAAAGCACAGGAGGTGAGATACTGGACATTTCATATATTTTCTGGAGAATTTGTTGGGCCATTTCTTCCCAGCCAAAACAATAAACGAATTTCCTAAACGACACTAACTAACGAAATTTAAATTGCTTCGACACGCGATACCGTTCATGTATTTTCTAGGAACATTTCAAATGCAAATCGGTCGGTTATAACTTACGACCTTGAAGATCGACCAGTTATAACTTAGCCACGAGCCTCATTATCTAAATTATATCTATTCTAGGCGTTAGCATCAGCAGAAGCCTGTACAGCCAAATGGCGGTCGGCTCACGAGGCTGCGAGGTCCCAAGCCGCCGCGAGAGCAGAACGTATGCTAGCAGACTGCGAGTGGAAGATGAGGGAGCTGGAGAAAAAGGCCCGAGAGGCTGACAAACATAACAAAGAGGTAAGATCTGTGCGTTTCTGTTAGCCTGGTACTTTATCGTGGAAGGAATAGTTAGTGGAAGATGATGGAGCTGGTGAAAAAGGGCCGAGAGGTTGACAAACATATCAAAGAGGTAAATTCTGTGTGTTTCTGTGAGCCTAGTACTTTATCGTAGAAGGAATAGTTTGCTGAAGGGAGGTAAGCTACGTGTGTTTTTATGAACCTGCTACCTCATCGTAGAATTATTAGTTAGTGAAAGATGAAGCTGCTCGAAATACGGGCGAGAAAGGCCAACGGGGCGAGCATAGCGTATTGTGACAGGTTTGAGTCACACATTTTTACGCGTGACTCAAACCTATCACAGAGGCCGTGCTCACCCGGCAGATAAAGTGATAACTAAACAAAGAGGTAAGCTCTGTGTGTTTCTGTAAGCCTGGTACTTCATTATCAGTTAGTTTGGCAGGAATAGTTAGTGGAATATGGGAGAGAGCTGTGGAAATGGGTGAGAGAGGCTGATTAAGTGATAATGTAAATAAGCAAGTACAAGTAGCAAGTGTGGCAAGTAAGTAAGCTCTGTGTGTTTCTGTGAGCCTGGTCACAGCCTGGTACAGAGATAAACGTGACCCTGGAATCGGATGTCTTCTTTTTTTGCATAAAACATGAAGGGGTGAGAAATGGCGGCTAATTTCCTTTTTTTATTTTTTATTACGTTGTCAGATTAGCTTACTTACAAAGTACGAGGAGACCAGAATCATGAGTAAAATAGGTATATTAACGCGAGCGAAGCCGTGGGCAAAAGCTAATTAAACTTATAATTGCTTCCACAGCTCACAGCACAAGTAGACCAACTGACATCCAACCCGAAACCCTCACCAGCCCAACTGGCAGAGCTCCAACAGCTGCGAAGCCTGGTCACAGAGCAACAGCGTTCAGTCCAGTCCTTGACCCTGCAGCTGCAGAAAGTGGAGACCAGGGAAGAGGCTCTGAAACTTGAGTCGCATCGGCTGAAGGAGTTGCTAGAGAGAGAGACTGTTAGCGGGAAGGAGAAGGAGGAGAGGTATCGTAAGGTTGGTAGATTATTCTATAAGTTAAGAGTGAGTAGGTTACTTCTAGACAAGAATGCATTGTGAGCTAGTGGCCAAACGCGAGCTGATAAAAAAAATAAAAATGTTATGGTTAAGTGCGACATCTATGACGCAACATACGAAGTAAATCTCAAAAATCCTACATCGCGCAAGCAAAGTTTTCCTATTATTTTTTTTCGTGGTTACATGCTCATGCATACTGCGCTACCACGGGAAGATAGCGCAGTTATGTGGGACTCTAACCCACTAAAACTCCACGGTGTCCTCCTGTGCCGCTTATGGCGGGAACACGGGAACGCGTTGGCATATATCCGCGAACCCGCCGCGGCTGTCCGTCTCCAGACCCTCCTCTGGGGTTGACCCCCATCACCGGCGCACCAGAACTCACTGTACGCCGTGACCACCCCAGGGACCAAAGCAGCACATGGGCGCCAGACGACCCCGTGTATGGCACCCTGTGACGGGTCATGACAGTGGCCCCGCCACCTACCACTTTTCGGCCGCAGGGGATAGGGAGAGCGGCCAACGCTATACCGACACTCCTCTTCCCCTGCGGCCCCACCGCGTCCGCCATCAGACGGTGGCGACCCCGTGCAGGCCGCGGAGGGTAGAGCGAGCGGCGCACCGTAATACCGGCACTCCTCTCCCGCCGCGGCCTCCAACCCTCAGCCGCGATGCCTACCATACCACATCGCGGCCCGCCTCAGTTGCGATGCCGCCCATACGGCACCGCAACCTACTTATTGGCCGCTACGTCGTCGGCTTGTCGGCAAATCCCTGACGAGCGGCCCCTCCTCGTGTTCCTCTTCGCTTCACCGTGGTTGTCCAAGCCACGGCTACTGAGCCCCTCGCCTCGACAATGCGGGAACCCACCGGGGGGGAAGCAAAGTTTTCCTAACCTAACCTACCAACAGTCCGATAACAACTGTCGAGCAGTTGCCCGGATTATACACTACACCAGTCCGGTCGACAGATCCTTAATTCTCAATGCAGGTTTGCGGGACAATCCACCCCGTTCTGTATACCTCTTAAGTCTTTTTGGTTCCTGGTACTTTGAAAAGTCCAGTAATGAGGAACAAATATCTGAAAAGCTATTCGAAAAAGGGTCTTATTTGGGTTTACACTGTTCTCGTCCAAATAGAAGACAGTGCCTTATTAGATTATTTTTTGACAGAGACTTTCAGAGATATGGCCAGCGCAGTGCCAAATTGGCTTCTATGTTACAGGTCACTAGTATGACAACTATCTCTTTTATATTATATCTTATTTATTATCCTTTTGCTCTTTGATATTCTGAGGGGTCGTTTAGACAGCAGTGATCTGCTATCATGTATGGACTTCTGTACCCCAAAAACACGAACCAGACATACAAAATTATTCAGTATCCCTGGCTACCGCACAAAATACGGCAGAAATGCTGTTATGACCCGACTACCTCGCATCTACTCTGAGAGTTTTGAAAATGTCGATATATTTAATTTATCCAAACAATCATACCGGAGACAAGTCAAGCAGATATTGTTTGGTAAATTGATTGTTTAGTGAACTGATTGTGCCATAACTCTCATAACTCTTAGGATTAAGAATCCTTACATCCTTGTTTGGTCGAAATATATCACGCATAATCATATGTGATATATTTCGACTAAGCATGATATTCATGATGTTAGATTTCGCTAACATTTTGTTTGTTTTTCCCTTTGTCTAATAAATGTAGCCCTATAATCATGTTTACATACTTTAAACCCTGATTGAATGTGATCAATGAGTCTTCAATCTCACATAATCACTAAGAGCTGCACTTGTTTGTAGCTAATTAAAATAACCTAACCTAGCTTTACACATGCCGTGAAACTCTGTTATTGGCTTAAGTGATAATTGTCATCATCTTGCTGTCACTGTGCAGTGTGTGTGTGTTTACTAATTACTAAGATGCTAGTAACGTTGATACAACTGCACTGGGCTGTTCATTGACAGTGAGGTGAATATCTATTCATGTAAATTAGTAATAAGCTGTTGAGTTTCCAAATAAATAAATAAATAAACTATCTCGTAAGAAAGCCAACAAATAAATAGATTTTTCAGATTTGACTGTATATTAGCGTTTGTGAGATTTTACAGGATACACTACAAAAGAGGTAGGCGTCAGTTTAAACGTAGAAAACCAAGCCTACATATATGCCCAAATCCAATCATTATCCCACATTTTCCACCAACAAATTCTTCAACCATTACAGGAAATCCAACGCTTAGAAGCACAGCACTCTAAAACTGTGGAAAGTCTCCGCTCGGAGCACAACGCAGTAGCTGCTTCCACTCGAGCTGCGTTAGAGAGGAGCCATGCGGAGAGGACTCGGAACGCTCTCTCACAACTCAGGGCTGAGGCTGACCAGGATGCCAGGAACGCAGACAGGAAGCTCAGAGAAGTCACTACTAGGGTGAGTAATTATCAATAGACCTCCAGACTGAATTTTGGAAACGGCGGTCAATCTTAGTGCAGACTATTCAAGAAATATTATGGTGCAAAAGTGTGTGCACAAACACACGTGTACACCGTCTATCATGCGGAGAGGACTCTGAACACTCTCGCACATCTCAGGGTTGAGGTTGACCAGGATGCCAGGAACGCAGACAGGAAGCTTATCGTTCTAGTCGCTGGTGTGCGTGAATTTAATTGAATCCTGGGCCCTTTACTCATGGTAGCTGTAGGCCCTCTGGGGTTTTAGTCGGTTGGAGTCTGAAATAACCCTCCGTTCCCCCAAACATTGGGTATCCATGAGGAGGTTTCAGATTTTTTGTTATTTTTATGGTATGTTCACAACAATTTTTCTTTTTCTTTCTTTCTTTCTTTCTTTTTCTTTCTTTCACAATAAAACAAAAGGGTCAGTAATTATAAATAGTCCTGCAGACCGAATTTCGTCCACGGTGGCAAAAACTTAATAATATAACACTTAATGGTAATCTTAGTAAAACTAGAGCCTTCAGAATTACCAGAGGCATCAAAGATGCTTTATGTCCCAAAGAGAAAATAAAGTCTACTATGTCCCCAGAAATTTTTCCATATTTAGAACAAATCAATTCTGATAGTGACTAGCCTTTTTGGTGTATTAATTGACTGCTGAGCGTTGAGATCAAGATTTCTATATAAGTCCGTTATCACAAGTTTTCAACCTAGCAACGAAAATATAATTCAAACCTCATTTCTTTTTCAGTTCGAGAACCTAAAAGAAGTTCTAGCAAACAAAGAGAGTCAGTTCGAACAAGCCATCGCAGAAGCACATAGCAAGGCAGACTGGGACATCATGCAACTCAGACATATGCTAGACAAGGCCGACATTACTTACGCCAATAAGTTTGAGGAAACGAGCGAACGATTTGAGAAAGAGAAAGGTAATGTAGTAAAATATATTTAAATATAGAGATTTAAAGTTATGATGTTGAAAGATAAAGCCATAAAAAAGATGAGCCTAAACAAGACGAATAAAAATGAAAAAAAAACTAATGTCACATGGTTTATATTATTAGAACTAAAAAAGGCCGTTTGAAGTCATTATTTTATAAAAAAGGCGATCATTGAGATCGTTTTCAATCATGATGTGCCGCTACACTCAGTGGGCTGAAGCTGAAGTGACTTTGAAAATAATAAAATATTAATTAATATAAATATTTTATATTATATTATATATTTTTTACAAATAAAATCCTTTATAATATATTTTTAGTGCCAGTGTTTTAACCGTAAAGTTTTATTGTAGTAGTGAAAATTTTTCAGGTGGTTATTTCTAACAAGATACAGTTGAATGCAGGTTTCTGTCTTTACCTTCCATTCAACTTCCATTTTTGGGTATAAAATCGTCGGTTAAACATATCGACTTCAACCACGATGTTTTTTTGTTTTTACAGAAAATCTAATAGAAGAGTGGTCAGAAAAGGTAAGAGATATAGAAGAACAAGCAGCCACTGCAGCCAATGAAGCTAAGAATCTTCTAGAAGCTACCAGAATGAAGCTCATAGCAGAGAGAATGGAACAAATCAATAAGCTCAAAGAACAGCATCGACAGGAAATGGGTAAGTCAAATAATAAATCATAAATAGCTGTTGATATTCCACATTTATATAAATTCACGCTTTTGGGAGTAGGCAGCAACTACAGAACGCCATCTGCCACGATCTTTACATACTTCTTTTGCTTCATAAGTTTTTAAACTGACATGGTCCATTAGAACTCTCTCTTCTTTTGCTTCATTTACGTTTACACCTCCACCAATAAGATCCGGGAATTTTCTTCTAGAGCGTCTAGGCCTTGTTGATATTTTTATTGATATTGAGAGCCATTGATTAGTTATCTTATACAATTTTTCTTCTCGGTTAACGAAACAACAACAATTTATAATTAGGTAAACCGCGTTGTTATAATTTTTCATGCTTATGCGTATAATTGTTATGTGTGTAATTTTAGTCTTATATTTTTTATCAGGTTACAAGCATATATTCTTACTTGTCAATGCAAATTTTAATGCCCAAAATTTTAATAATGTAGCAGTGGTAATTAATAATGTAGCTGCATTTTGAGAAAAACTCTTGTAACGGCTAGTTCAACTTTGACTACGTCGTTCGCCTTAGTTTTAAGACCACATCTATTTAGATGTGGTCTTATTTATGAAACGATACTTTTCTAGATGATCAATGGGAACAATTTATGGAAGACAAAGAGAATTGCCTCGCAAGAATGAAGACAGAATGTCGGCAGGAGGGAGAAGAGGACAGAGTCAAAAGAGAGAAGGAACTGATAGAAGAGATAGCTGGTAAGTGAAAATCTAAGTAAATCAATTAGATTTTTAGGATACAAGGGAAACTGTACGCGAATCTTTAAATGTTTTTCAAGTAATTTTAAAACTTATCCCCAGTCATCCATTATTATTAGTCCTGAAATTGAAATGGCTGAAAGTCTGGCGAGAGAACGGCCTTTGCTTCGCTGTGTGATGATGCAGGCAGATAGTAACCAGTATTACATTGTGCAAAGACACACGGCCAACCCGAGCTGCTTATGTCAATATTCAAGGGTAAGCCGAGGACGGTCAATGGATGGATGATTACCTTTACATAGTAAGATTCTTCCATACCTCCGAAAGGTCTTTAAGCTGTTGACCCCGGCTGTCATTTGTAAATCTTTGATAGTCATTACGGTAGTCAGAAGCCAGGCAATACACCAGTCTTGCCAGGGATATCCTGTTACCCAGTTACTAGGTGGTAACAGATAGACCGTCTTGTCATGTAAAATTCTGGTACTCAGCTGCAACTGGTTATACTGGAAGGCGACCCCTATAGTTGCGAAAAGGCTAGGGAGATTGATTGATTGTGCAAAGAGTTGGCTAGCGGTTACCATCAAATGTGAATTTCAGAATTAAAGTCGCAACTTCAGTCACAATCAAGTGAATACGATCACTTAGCTGTAAAAGCAGCTGCTTGTGGAAGAACATTAGCCGTCACTGAGCAGGAATTAAGGTCAGTGAACATTTACACTAATATCATTGGACCCATAATTTTCATCTATATAGATGATGTTGTGTAATATGCATGTTTGAAAACCTCAAGTTTTGGTGAGACCCGAATTCAAAGATTTTATATTTGTAGTTTTTTTTTATGATAATACAAAAATATACTTCATCAGTGTTATTTATATTCCATATGACTTAATTGACTATATACATAAATAATTTTGAATCTGATTTATGAAGCAGAAACAAGCCAGTCAGTTATAAAAATGGATTTGTCTATTCTATTTGAGAGCAATGAGAGCATTTGCTCTTTTTTTTATACCTTTATGGATTTTCTTCTGGCCATTTGAACTTTTATTGTTAAAATCTTTAAATTCGGGTCAAAACAGTCCCTCATTCAAAAAATAATCATTAATTCAACCAAACCAAATTGGTAGCGAAATTTGTTCCTAAAAACCTTTATTTTATCTAAAACTAATAACTTTAACACAAATTTTATTGAAATATAGTCTTTTGGACAAATTTGGCTACCATGATCGCATGTCAAAATTCACCCATGGAGTTGATAACTAGCATTTATTTATATTTCATGGTTAATAACAATATTTTATTTAAAACATTAAATAAAATAAGTTCATTTTGGAGGATGCCTGTATTTTTGGGGTCTCTAACATCGACTCTATCCACATTGCTCAACGTTGTAATATTTTTCTATAAAATTAGGTTCTTTATTTAATTATCTAAGTATTAATTATTGGGTCTCTCGTCCACTCATCCGAGTACAATGCTTACCGAGTTTAAAAATATTAAAATCTTTTCACTGTTTTCTTTTCTTTAATTTTAATAATTTTACGCCTTTTACCTCGTTTTATTATAAATGATAATGATAATGATAAATGATGATATCTCGGTTGGGTGACTTTGTCTCATAAAAAGATGTAATTGCTATTTATAGCAACAATCTTAACGGCTTTTATATTTCATGTTGAATCAATTTTATTTCGATCTCGATTAACAAAAGGCAACTTCCAATTCATTTAGCAGGTACTAGGTACATACACATATCACTAAAACACATTTTTCACATAATCATCAAAGAAACGGTGTCCAAAAGGCAATATTTCAATAAAATTATACATAAATAGAAAAAAAGTAATACAGCAAAGGAACAAAGTTCGTAATAAACGTTAAGAATTAGAAATTATCATATAATTATTTCCCTTGTAGCTTTAATACTACTTATTCTGAAATGGGTGATTTAAATGGAGAAAAATATAATACTCAAGCTATCTATCCATTTTCTTATATTTGTTTCTGCCACCGATCATTGCTGTTCCGGACTGAAGGGTATGGATGCCGATGTAGTAACAGGCACATGAGATATTTCAGCTTCAACTCCAAAATATTTGTCTCCACAACGTATACCAAAGGCTCTAGACGTGACATTCTATCTACGAAGAATGGTCTAAATGCCAAAATGACGTTCTATCAAAGAAGCGTCGTGATAAGGATTGGCAAAATGTCAAAAATTTTGATTGCTAAGCGCTATTGAAATGGCACGTGATCAACGCCTTACATTTTGGCATTTCGACAATCGCCATCACTGATACCTACTTGGTATAGAGCCTCTGATGTTGTAGAAATTCAAAACCGACCGATTGCGACTGGTCTAAGCCCTCAGGTTTGCAGCCAGCTTGTTCGTAATCAATGTTAGAATCAGCATCATTGTTGTCACAGTGTCGGCATCATCGTGGTTTTGCTGTGTGCGTGGGGAGGCTGTAGCCTACGGATGACTCTCATCGCCACTCTGCTTGCTGTCATCGTGGCGCTAGCAGCCAGACTGCTGCGTCGACGAGCTAAACGACGTTACTAACCGATTTTAATTTTGAAGCCTGCTCCACCTTTGTTGATGAGTTTTCTTTTTATTGTTATTATTGATAGGCTCGCTCACTACCTCACCTGATGGTAAGCGATGATGTGGTCGACGGTGAAGCACGCTTGCCTAGAAGTAACCTATTCACTAGACTCATTTTCAATGACTCCACTGGAATAATTTCATAGACAAGCATCTATTACCCTTGCTCAATGCGTGTTGACGATTAATGATCTTCTATCTAGTTTCAGATCAGTTCGATTAGCTGCATTTTTTCCAACATTACCATTTATAGTCATATATATATGAATATAAATAGTTAACATTTCCTGTGCCACTGCTAGGATAGGTTATAGACTTATAGTTCTCTCTTATAGACTTTCCACAATTCCACATCTTTATTTTGGATAAGTCCGTAAATAGTGTTTACAATAATTAATTCTCATTTACGAAAAATCTTTCAGTTATTTTGAACATTTCCCACCTACACTTTTTTATCTCTCTCTTTGCCAAGCCATATCATTATTTGGGGTCAATCTCCTCCATTTTCTTTTATAACCCTCTCAAAAAAGTTTTCATATCAAAAATAAACTTACAAATGTGGAGCAGGGCTCACAGCGTAGCTAGGATCCTTGTCAGTTCAATTTTCAAGACGTGTCGACAAATTTTGTGTACAGCTATCGCAGAAATCGTAAAAAAATATTACGATTGTTTTCAAAAACATGTAAAGGTTACTTAGCATAGTAGTTACCTTTCTAGTAGTACAGTTCTAGATATATACCGTTAAATTTGCTTTTCCCGTAATTGCGGCCTAAGTTGACAAAAATAAACTTCTATGAAACCATTACAAGAAGGATTCCTGGTTACGCTTATTGTTATAAAGTTTTGCCTTTCCTAACATTCGAACATTGCAAATAAAATGTATATAAATGTGAGCTAAAATTCCAAAAACAATATGACAGCAGCGCCTCTATAATGTTAATATGGAACTAGCAATATGAAATGTCTCTGAGTTTTCGTTTTAATTATTCGAATGAGTAGTGTTATTGAAGAAAAACTTCTGTGGCGGCAATTCGATAATACAGGAGGAGAATGAGGGTTTTCTGAAATGCCGTGCACTAGGTGGCAGACTGAAGCGTCAGATCCAGGCACCTGTCAAAACGCACAGGTCTTCCGACATTAGTTAAATACGTCAACACCATGTGTTCCAATGGGAGGCCCTCTCGCCAAAGTGGTGCCAACTGGTGGCGTAAATTTTCCAGAAAACCCTCATTGTAAAATTTTATGAACGCGTCACGATTAGGCAATTTTGTTACATGATTTTAACTTCTTCCTGCTCTCACACTACATCTCTCTTATTCTTTATTTATGAAGTTTTATTTTTACTATTTATTTAATTTGAGGACCATGTTCTTACCTACTTATGTGATGACGTTTTCTATACAGATAGTTTTGCATATGTTTCTTATTGCTAGTTCAATTATCCTCCTATAGAGGCGCTGTGCTTTGGTCCTAAATACCACAGGTAAAATATAACATTAAAAATTGTTTCTAACATTTTACTTTTTCTATGTATAATTTTATTATTATAATACTGCCAATTGGACTGAAATCATCATTCATTGTACACATATCATCACGCCTATTATCTCTAAAGTGGTAGACAGGGTTGTGTACCAACATTTCATAATTTATGTTAGTACGCAAAATACGCGCTTAGACGTGGAGTTGCGGACACCAGCCCGTCTTAATCTAATCTAATCTATATCGCACGTCCTCGTATATTTATCATTTTATTGTTTATAAACATTATTATTATCTAGTCATCATATACTATATTTGTTTCTTATTCAAAAGCAACAATGTGGTTAAGGGTGTTTGACAGACAAATATAACATTGAAAACAAGCATATATATCAATAAGAATAAAAAAGCAAGTTTTCAGTTTGCGTTGTCACGTAAAATAAACGTGTGTGTAAAATTTCAAATCAAGCGAACACCTGGAAGTGTGTCAAATTTAACTTGCAAGATTTGATTATAGACACCTTGACAAGTGAATCTATTAAAAAATAACTGGCGTTTACCAGCGGCTTGTTTTGCCTGAAAGTAGAAAATTATGTATTTATTGTATAATACTACACCCTTATTTATAATCTCACGGGAACGTAATACCGGACAGGTACCTATGTCCTAAGCGAGTCCTGTGTTCCCTAAACCGATAAGGCGTATTTTATTAATGACCTTCGCATTTATAATGCTGCTTTGGAAGCATAACCTTCGTATATCACAATAAATAAATATTAGAATATTGCCTTCCTACATTGGAGGATTGCACTGTTCCTCCTCCGAAAAATAGCAAATAAAAACAAAAAAATGTTAAATAAATTTTCGTTTCTGCATCATCATATCATTTCCACATTGATCGGTCCTTTCTTATTTATTACGAATTAATTTCGTTTTTTTTTACTGTTTAAATCTTTGCCTTGATTTGACAGCATTCCTAACTTCATCTGTTGAATACCCTCCATTATAGCTGCTACCATCGTTTTTATTATAAATCATCACACTAGCTCATCATTGCTCAAATTGTTATCATTAATATCATAAGTGTTTACCTGTTTTTCTATTTTTATACTATTTTGATAATTATTTTGTGTGAAAAATAAAAGTTAATAAATACATAAATATTTTTGGTTATTGCCACCAAAAAGTTTGACACAAACAGATCACACTTGTTCTGACAAACCTAGTGTTGCCAGAATTACAAATCTTAACTGCAGATATATTGTTAAATTGTTAAAATAATTTTAATTTATTACGTACAGCTTTTCTTAACATTAACATCTTTAAAACCAGACACTTTTGAGTTACCCCTTTTGCTTACCAATTAATTTCCTTTAAAAAAACTGGCAACACTACAACATGAAAGGGTGAAAACCCCCGTTATCGGCTATACAACACAAAACTTAGGGTGAAAAGCCCAATTATCGGCAAGTCATAAAAAATATTTAAACACAAAATCTAACTGTCTATCCTTAACCGACTAACAATAGAGAGGCATTGGCGAGGGAGAAGGAATTAAGACAGAAGAGATCAGAAGATGCGACGAAGATCAAACAAGTGGAGAACGCTTCGAAGGACCAGATTGAGCATCTAACTAGGAAGTGTGCGTGTTTGAGGAAGCTGTAAGTACCCTTCCCTTGAAGTATATGTCATTTCTCTTGTAATTTTCACTCTTCAGTATGTTTTAATCATTCATAATTTCAGGATTATGTTTTCTCCATTATAACCTCGTATTAAATTGAATGTAACTCCATTATTATAAGTCTACTTTTATTCCGGTACAAAACTTCGTTTTTAATTCACGGGACTATGCCGCAATTCCTTAGTTCCAAACTAACTCTACTTATGGAACAATTTCCACTAAATAGCGTTGTCTTTATCGCACTGTCACATGGCGCCTGCCTATGGAGGCTTTAAAGGCTATCTACACTACCTACAAAACTGCTACAATTTTATTACCGTCTTTTCTAACTCGCTTTTGACCACTATCTCGCCTGATGGTAACCGATGATGTGGTCGACGATGAACCACGCTTGCCTAGAAGTAACCTATTCACTGCTGACTTAAATACCCCCAGGTTATAGCTATCAGGAAACAAAGACTCCGGCAAGTTTATCTACTAACTCAGTAAAGAATTGGTACAATGTTAACAACACAGCAAAGAAAACCTCCACGGATGGGGGTTCTCGGATGGCTTTAATCTTCAGTGCTTGTGCGGCATCTCACCGCAGACCAAGGCCCACCTCTCGTAGTGCGCAGCATGCCCTGAGACCCTTTGACTGCGTCATCGAATGGTGATACCGTAGCGGAGTACTGGGTCAAACATACTATTTAATATTTGCCATCGACACGCTAAGAACAAGGGAATAACAAAAAAACCTTAATTCTAAGTTTCTTTGTTTTAATCAATAAATCCTATTATTCAGTTTCGATGACATCCGAGCCCGCCTCACTGCCCGAGAGAGGGCCGCTGAACAGGAGTCCAAGGCAAAGGATAAGGAGCTCCACCAACTGCGGGGTGAAGTCGCCAGGCTCACCAAGATACTTTTTGAGCAGAAGTAAGTAGTCTGGTAGTCAGAAGCCTGCACAGATTAAGTAATTCTCTTTGAAGACTAACCAGCCAAATACTCGTAGATGGATATCATATTACCCTGTAGCACAGATAATTTAAATATCTGTAAGGTTACGCACTACATCCGATCCGTGTCCGTGAAATTTCGGTTCCGAACTAGCCGCGGATCCGCACTATATCCGAACTCTATCCGTCATAATCTGTCATAATTCAGAACATTTTGAACTCGGAACTCTTATCACGGACACGGATCGGATGTAGTGCTTAACCGCCCTAAGTTATGGTGGTCAGATAAGTAGTCACTCCATCTAAAGTACTTCTATTCAGACGGATCTGGTTAGAACGAAAAGCAGAGAGTTTATTGATCCAATGAAATAAAATCGCTGTGGGTCATGTTATTTAATTTTGGCAATTATCACAGAGTACAGCATAGCGTATAATTTACTTGTACCCGATATAATTTACTCTAAAGATAAATTATTTTCCTTCAAGCTCGTTGCCCCACCTTTATGTCTGTGTTCTACATCTGACTGCGAATATGTACACTCTGCACATCATATCTTATGGGAGTATATTCTTTATCAGAATGAACGCAATATTATGTTGGATAATGTACAGGCTGCAATCTAGAGTTGTTAACTACACAAGCCTTGTACAAACTAGAACAAATTTCCAAGCGTTCAAGCGTTTTTGCCATATCTATTATTGGAATCAAATATAACAGCTCACAATGTTAGAACCCATTAATATTAATGATAATTTTTATCCGTGGTGCTAGGCAACTGGGCTTTTCACAGTTGTAAACGACTCATTGTGCCTATTGACCTTGTTTGTTCTGTCTCCTGCTTGATATGGAGCGAAGCTGTGTTGAAGGCTCTCTTCTTCTGACTCACGTCATTTGCCTTGCGCGTTCGCGCGTCGACCCATGCCTGGTAGGCCCTGTGTTTAACCGCGTTGGCGTGGTTACACTCGGCCCCAAACCATGAGCGGTTAACGTTAGAGATTGCTACGTCTGAAAATGGAATATAGTACTCCATCCCCCGACGCAACACATCTGTCACAGCATCAGCGCATGACGATGGATCGTCCGAAGAGAAGCAAGTGGGCTGCCAAGGATAGCATGCGAAGAAAGAACGCATCCCATCCCAATCTGCTGACTTGTACCGCCATACCCGCCGGGTGCCTCTTGGGCTGGGATCGGGCGGGGAGTAGACGGACACAGACTTCACCAGACAGTGGTCGGAACTACCCAAAGGTGAAGATATCGACACTGAGTATCGGTCTGGATCTGTTGTCAGCAGAAGGTCCAAGCAATTGGCTGTGTGCGAATCAACATCTGGCACCCTCGTTGCCCCCTGGACCAGCTGGGTGAGATTTAGCGCCAGCGCAAGCTTGCGCGTCTCTCGTCCAGCATGATCAGTGCACTGGTATGGGAAGAGCCACTCCTGGTGGTGGGTATTAAAGTCCCCCAGTAGCACTAGTTGGGCGGAAGGGTACCGCTGCTGTGCCGTATCAGCCGCCTCACTAAGGTACTCTGTGAGCCTGGTTGTCTCCTGATCTCCGCTGTGCGAGCGGTAGACACAGGCATAGACAATCTTATCCAGCCCAGTGTCCACCAGAGCCCACAGCACTGAGAACCTGGAGTCTTCAAGATTACGTAGACGCCGATAGCAAGTGTCGTCGCGGGCATACATGCATACACCCGCGCGTGGTTTGAAATTGTGCTCCAGGGTAAACCCTGGGTAGGATAGGTACGACACGTCTGACGGACTTCCTATCTGCGTCTCCGCAAGGAAAAACAGTGCTGGCTTTTCAGTCTCCAGGTGATGGTGGACTGAGGTGAGATTGGAGTGCAGACCTCTAATATTAGTGAGATGCACTTTGTGGGGGAGGGGGTGCAGCCGCTGTTTAACTCCAGTTTTCTTTTTATTTCTTACCATTATTTTGTTCTAATAGAGTGAAAGGAGAGGAGAAGGAAGTGAGATGAGGTTCCACGCTACTAACCTATAGACACGCACTGAAAGGACGCCATCATTGGGGCACTAGCTCGGAGACTGCGGGGACGCCCGAGCCCCCCCGGAGATGTCCATCGGGCCCTCCCATCTGGTCGCCAACCAGCACGATGGTGCATTCCGGGATTTTTCGACAGTTGGCGGGGCAGCCTTTCGTATGTGGCTGGCACACTACTTGGGCCCCCAACTACCTGCGGTCGGCCAGCGGCGCACCGTGCCTCGGATCCCGCTACCCTCCGCGACTAGTCTCCCGATACGCCCTAAACAGCGCGAGTCAGACTGGTCAGCATGCAGTGGAACAACTATCTCGACCCAACTCCTCTAGTGGCTACACCGAGCATCGTACCGGAACACGGCTAGGCCGCTTGGCGGTACGTCTTTGCCGGGTGGGTGGTCACAAGCCTTCGGCCGAAGCCTACCACCAGTTAGTGTCACCTGATTAGCACCACCCGGGGACTACGTGTAGGGTAACATCAATACGGGTAACTCTCCTACGGACGCGGGTGACTCAGCCCCCAAAAACGTAAGCTCCTCCGTATCCTGTGGTAGCTACAGTTACGATATGGTGATACTAGGCATAGACATAAAGAATAGACTGACCAATACCCTCATAATGTTGACCGCTCTGTAGAAAGCAACAAAGTCTCGTTGTTGTAGGTCATAGTGACAAAGACTACGCTGACAGTCTGTGACGTGGACCAATCAGAAATCTCTAAAATGACAAATACTGGCCGCACGATCGTTTTATCTCTCTCACACTTTTCTGTCAGAGATTCATCTCGATTTTCCTGTCAGGGTTCTTCATGCCTGGATGTAGAAAGCTCAGTTTATTCTCTATGTGTATTGGTTATGGTAAACTAAAAATCCATGCATGAAATAAAATTAATGCATGAGCTAGCAACACTGCACAAACTCACGCACAATTTTTATGACAGCACTCCAAAATTAGGTGCACGCACGAGGGCTGACGGCTGTGAGACTGCGGCCCCGGAGGAAACACCAGCGGAGCCCCGGCGTAAGGGTATGTCAGCCTGTATATAGGTGAGCACTCTTGTCGCTATTGTGTGTGGAATGTGCGCTGGTGAAAAGTGAACACCCTATGTTGTGGCTGGAGCTGGGCATTTCTGATAGACTTTTTGGTAGAATCATTTTTCAGCATATGTTATTTCATCTATACTAATATTATAAAGAAGTAAAATTTGTGAGGTTTTAGGGGGGTAATCTCTGGACCTACTGAACTGATTTTAAAAATTCTCTCACCAGTACAGCTACATTATTCCTGAGTGAAATAGGCATTTTTTTATCCTGAAAACTGGTCCTTTGGGGTGGGCCACGCGAGCGAAGCCGCGGGAAAAAACTTGTAGTATAATATAAAGCCTGTTTTGTACTAATGCCGAGTAATTAATAATTTTTATTAAGTTTGAATGATAGTATAACATCCATTAACCCCTTGAATAAGCAGATCTACGCGAGACACAATGGCTTTCTCACTGTGTCTCGAATCAAAATCAAAATCAGTTTTTTTATTTCACATAGGCCTACATGGGCACTTATAAAACGTCGACAAAATGTGCACGGTTCGGGTTGGTCGTTTTCTATGGAGAAGAACCGGCAAGAAACTCCATGGTTACTCTTTTAAAAATGGTTTGGTTTTACAATATTTCCATGTTACAGCATTAGTACTTAGATATGGGGGGACAACGTAGGCCCGAATTATGACAATAAGTCGTAAGAAACTAAAAAAAAAAAAGAAAAAGATTATATAAAAAAGTTAACAAATGTTAACTAGCATCTAGAAGGCCTACAATGTTCACACATTCACAAAACAATCGGTAAAAGAATCTATACAAAGGTAAAAATAATAAAAATATGAATGGGTTAAACTAGTGCAGATTCAGAACCTAGATTGCTTCTATGAAATGCCTCAAAAACATAATATCAACAGCTAGCCCGACCAGGAAATCGAACTGAAGACCTCTCACTCAACAGTCACTTTTGTTACCAATCAACGAGAGAATTTCACTTTAACACAAAATTAAGTTTTAAATAATAGAAACGCATGGCACTAGAAAGTACAATAGAAGACATTTTGTATCATAGTAGCACACGAGTATATTTTAAATCTTACAAATTCACGTATAGTCGTCAAAACATGGCCAGCGCTGGCCATAATCACAGGGAGGTGTTAACATAAGGTACTGGAAATACTCTGTGGTAATGTTATGTTGAATTTAATTGTTAGAATGCACGAAGTACTACTCCATTAAGCTAATTTTACCAATTTTTACAAGCTATTATTTACTTTCACCCAATGATATTCAAATAAACAGATATGTTATGAGCGCGCGCATTGTGAAGACTCGAATAGGTCACAATTGTGACCTTTAGTCTTTAGTTTATGTCACGCATGGCGAAGAGCGATAGGCTTTGCTGAAACACAAACAAAATAAAAAAAATACCATCGTGTGTATTTAGAAATTGTACCAATTATGATACTAAAGTACATAAAGAGAAGGGATCTCATACCATATGTAAGTACGCAATACGCCTCTATTTACTAATTTATTTCATTTTTTTCCTAATATTCTGATAACCTCCAAGGTTAGAAAAAGTTAACAACATTGGTGGTCAGAATAATGTTTGTTTACATTCACACGCAAGTGACAAACACTAGCTGTCTCTTTTTTCTTGTTAGTTTTATCAAGCCATCCCTTTCGACTTGTAGTGAAATGTCAGATGAATTAAAAGTGTGTAGGTGTGCTGCCGCTGCTGCGCGGAACACTTTTTCAATTGTTTTGTGAGTGTATAACGTATCTGTTTATTTGAATATCATTGCTTTCACCTGTCTCGGTGTCTGTAATCAAATCTTGCAAGTTTAATTTGACCCACTTTCCAGTGTCCGATTGAGCTGATATTATGCACACACGTTTGGATCTCGTGACAATGCTTTTTTCTTAAAGATAAAAGCTTTTTAAAAAAATACTTATTTTTCATTGTGATAGCTTGTTGTTTATAGCAATAACTGGTGCCGCTATGGACAATTCTGCCAGTGTCAGGTTTAATATGGACAATCAGTTAGTGGACATTAAAATATTTTTGATAAACGTTAATAAATATCTTCTCTCTCTTCGGTTGATAAAAGTATCCATTATTTTATTGTTCTGAGAGTTAGTAGCGCAACGCAATATCAAAACCATTTGAGATCCGATAAAATATTTTTGTCAGATTTTGTTTGACAACAAACGTCAATTTTATTCTATAGATATTTTTTTTTTTACCAACGTCAGATACGTTGGTAAATCAGATCCAAAATAAAATACAACGCCATTTGTAGAAAATATTCTTTGCTGAAAGCACTGAGGTAATTATTATCTCAATGGCTGAAAGGATGTTTGGCATAAAGGTGGAAAAAAATGTTTTTTTTCATACATTATATTTTATTAAAATATATATTTTTCAAGACTGGCAGCAGTTCAGTTGTCTTAGTGGAGTAGTAAGTAGGACAATCAAGTTGTTTACTAGATTTCTTCGACTCCACTCAATAAACTCACTCAACGTTATTTTTAGTGTAAGTAGTGCAAAATAGAAAAAGATATAAGCAGTAAAAATATTGCCCGTTTTTGCGATATTTTTACATAATTAGAATCTATAGCTTGTTTTAAATTGAAACTTTTCTCTATACTGAACATAACGTTGTAGAATTTTTTTTTTTGTTTTCAACTGTATGTTTTGTGTGTGTATTTTTAAGCTAAGTCCCCTGCGAGGTATGTAGGGGAACTTTAAATATTAAGTGTGTAGAATGAAACAAAATAGTTTTTTTGTTGTAAATAAACTGTCATTAAAACATAATATATTAAATTCTTTTATATATATAGATTAACGGTTTGTAATTTATTTTCTTTTTTTTTTAAGAAATATAAATTGATGTAAGCTGAGTAAAAAGTAGTTAAAATATTTTCAAAATTAACTTACACACTTTTTCTGGCCTTGTCTTCAAATCTTTGCTTACCTCTATAATCTTAAAAAACACACGTAAAAAATTTTGTACAATGATTAAATAATACATTTTTAATGCCAATCTACTAAGGAAGACTATGCATCGTCAGACAGCAAGTGGTTTGAAAGCGGTAGTGACTTAAGTTTACCATACACATTCAGATTTTAACCATTTTTTTTTCAATGCATCTTGTCTCTTTTAGCGAATAAATTATTAAAATAATAATCAATTGTAAGTCCTTAAATATTTATCTTTAAAATTACCACACATTACCGCTCTGCGCCGCTGTCTGAAAATAAGAACAAGAAATAACTTCTATCTACCCTCCGCAGGTGGGTCTCTTCGGACGCCCGAACCAGTCCGGAAACTCTCGATGTTCGCCGAACTCACACAAGCGCGCATAACGCCCGCAGAAACAAAAAATGGCCGTCCACGAGCCAAAAGCGTGGATCTGCCAGCGGTACAAGTGCCAGTTAGAATTAAACAATTGGAGGAGAGGAATAAAGAAAAAAATCTTATGCTTTAATACAGATTGGCTGAACGAAAGAAGTGCTTGAAGGGTCTTTTGACACTGTCGGAATTGGCTGTTGGTAAACATTTGTGAAGTTGTCTGTGGTATTGAAAAAAAAAACATAATCAGTTCCAACTTTGAAATTGCACCAAAAGATTTTTTAGCGCATAGACTTATATTAAGCGGCCTATTCACTATCCTATATTAGAGTACTTTCCGTAAAGTAAATAATATTACCTTTTGGGGGTTTTATGCAATGCAATGCAATGGCGAACATATACCATAAAATATTAAGTACATTTTAGCCGCCATTTTTCATTCAGTCAATGTGTACTTTAGCGATTAGTTTTAGTAAAAATGAGCCTCATTTTTGTACATTAGTGGTTAGTCGATTTGATGAAGTCGTTGTGATGGTAAGTTATAAAATTGGTGCTTACCCAAATGTTTAAGATTTATTTTGAGCTAACGCCCAGTCGGAAGACTTTTGATCAGTCTCAAATTTAAGTAATGATGCAAACAATTAAAGGTCTATCCACATATATCAGGGCCGTGCCCGGGACGTGGACGGACCGTGCCCCGTACCGTGCTAAAAAAAATATCGGCGTGTACATTTTATATGAACTCGTTCACACACGTCCGTGCACGGGCCAGAGACGGAGCTCAGTGCTGCCAACTTAGCGCTTTCAGCGCCAGATCTAGCGCTTTTTTTGTTCAATAGCGCGTTCTAGCGCCTAGCGCTAAATCTAGCGCTTTTTGAAACTTTGGACTTTCTTTTAAAAAAAAAGTATTTTCGCAAACTATCAACATCTAAACGACGTGTTAAGGGCAAATTTCATCCACAGATAAATATAAATTCAAGTCAAAAACTGATCAAGACCAACCCGACCGACCATATAATTCGGCGGCAGAAGCAATTGTAGTAGAATCAGACGATGGTGAATTAATTTAATTTCCTTTATATTATGGAACAATTATAATATCACGTTATTATTTTATTTTATTATCAGTAAACAAGTACTATAATGTATTAACTCTTATCTATGACATATTTTATTTCAATATAAAAATACGTTTATACGCCCCTGTCTCAAATTATTGGGTGTTTTGCTTGTATTTAGCGCCAAATAGTGTTTTTTTTACAGTGACCATTTAGCGCTTTCTAGCGAGTTTTTAAAGAGCTTTATTGCGTTTTTGCTTAAACGAGTTGGCAGCACTGACGGAGCTTCAGTGCCTGGATCTGGAGTGCGCGTGACGTGTACGTGTGTGCCAATATTGTCCCTGCACGGTGACGATTTTCTTTAAAAATGACGAGTTGTTAATAGAGGCAGAACGCATCTATAGAGTTTTAAACGTCTTGTACCTCTTCCATTTCCTCTTCATCTAGAGCAAATGCAATCGCAATCAACTCCTTTGTATTAATCAAAGACATGACGTATATTGCGTATTTTAATTTTTATTTCACTACACTACACTGAAGTGATACTATGATACGAAAACAAAATGGTGACCGAGGGGCACAGATGGAAGGTCGCGGTCTGTCCACGGTCTTGTCACATTCCTGTCGTTTGTGAACAGAAAGTCCCTGACGGGACTCGGATGCACGGTCTTAGCACGGCCACGGCCCTGATATGTGTGGATAGACCTTTACTCATAACTCTTGGCTAGTACTCTTCTAGTACGCCTCCGCTTGGCTAGTACGCCTCTTCGAAATAAATTATTTAACTGTGTAACTGTGCCACTGCTGGGCCAAAGCCTTTTCTCAAACAGATAATAAACGAGCATTGATCACCACGCTTGCTCTCTAAGTGACAGTGATTTCAGCAGACTATAAGTTTTGCTCATAAGGTTTGTCTTTATCCACCATGCCAGGTTTCGAACGTACAACCGGGGACTCACAAAAAATGGGACTTATATTAGTCTAGTCACAATAACTCCCCCGACTAATCCGACTGACTAAGACCCGGTTGCTGGAACTAAAATGAATGGGATAAAATGTCAAACACGTGTTAGCTGCTTTGGTTGATTGAATAAAATTTCAAAAGCCTGTCACTAGCGTTTACTTTGTGATACGTCGATATATTTTTTCAAGAAACCGGGGTAAATGAGCTAAACCATAAAATACTTTATACTCTTTTGCTAATTCGCCTCTAATACCGAAGAGAAAGGGTATCAAACGTATACTAATAAAATAAGTGCAATAATAAATTCGTATTTATGTTTCTCATTATTATTTTTAAGTGTAATATAACATCTTGACAAAATGTTATGGAATTGATGTCTTACTAAAAATATTTCATGAAACCTTTCCAGTAGCCTTTTTCTTTACCAAGACTTCGACTGCTACCAATCTTCAGTCTTTATATTTTATTTAATCAAAGTAATAATAGCTGAAAAAATATGTAGTAAGTAACTTTCACTTGCCATGTATAAATTAACTTTACATATGAAGATATAAAGCCAGTCATTTAAAATTGTATTACTTATTTGGGCCAATTTTTCAACTAATCTGCCAAGCCTTTCTCCAACTTTGTAGGGGTCAGCTTCCAGTCTAACCGATGAAGCTAATAGGCCAATTAATAATGTTTAAAAGCAGGCAGTAAACTCGGAACTGCCGACAGGAAAGAAAACTTAAAATTTTGAAATAACTGCCCGTCTTTTACACAAAAACATAGTTATTTCGTCACACGTCACTTTAGCTTGCAGCAGCTTTGCTAAAGTGACGTGTGAGTTTAATATGTTGATGACGCTGTCACATTAACCAAAACTCGCTCACTGAAGAACTCTGCTTAAGAAGGTTTCACTTGAAAAAAAATCATACCTATACTTCATAAAAGATAGCTCTGCGACATTATGTCAAACTGATGTATACGTTACTGTTAGTTTGTCAAGCGCTATTGCTACTGTATTAATACTGACAGATGTCGCAGAGATCAAGCTGTCTTTTATGAAGTATAAGTCTATTTATCTACTTTATGGCAGTCTTAACCAGACCATTGACCTCACTTCTTAGGCAATCACCCTTCCTGGGCTAGCCTGTTATACTTACAACATAGAAACTAAGTTTCTTACAACCTCTAAAATATTAAACTGTAGTAGCGTCTCTAACCAACTAATTAAGCTCAAAACTTGTAGATATTAAAATGATATAAAGAGATACAAAAAGTGTCATTAAACACCAATATCAACAAATAAAGCATAAACAAGTATGAATTAAATAAAAGGCTAAAATGTATGATCGAATCTCAACAATTGTGTTGCATTCAGCTACTGTATACCCGTCTCAGTTTTATCTATAACTGTGCCTTCACTAAGAATAAACACATAGGTCTACAAGGATTTTTTGACGCCCTGCCTAAAGAATTTATTAAGACCGCCTCAGGCAAATTTAATTAAACAGACGGCAACTTCATCAAAGCTTGACTTGCAAGAGACCACTTAAAAAATAAAAACATTTGGCACTTGAATGACATTGACAGCCACAGTTAGTAAATATTTGTGCAATTGTCTATGGAAAGAGCTTTCAAAAAACAAGATGGCGTTAGTTCCGATTTTGGCCACGCGCCAAAAGACCCTTGTACAGCATAGATGTCGCCTAATGAATAGGAGTCCTTATTTCTATACATAAAATCCTTCTTTTAAATGGTGATTGAATAAATGTGCAATTGAAATGTATTCTCTTAACTTTTAAATAAAAGTTGTATTTAATCATTGACTGTGTATGTACATATTATGATTTTTTGTAATAAATATTTTGAAAGTATTACGTGTTACGCGTTTTATTTATTTTAGTCATAATATAATCATAATTCAATCCGGAAAACTACAACACGGAAAGCGCATCTCCAATCTGCGATATGCAAACGACACCGACTCCTTGCTACAACTTTTGACGACGTGAAGGAGATACTATAGACTGGAGCTGGAGAGTGGCAAATTAGGGCTTGCAATAAATAGGCAGAAAAGCAAGCTTATGATGATAGAACGTGCGGGAAAGCTAACGGGTGCCAATAGCATCCAGGGTCACAGGGGACAGTTTTATTTATCTGGGCTCTAGTATTAATAATGAAGGCAGCTGCTTCCCGGAAATAAAGCGAGGGATAGCCATGGCTAAAGATGCTATGACGCATTGTAACGTTACGTTTAGCTCAGGTAAGCCACGTTAATAACATAAGAATTATTATGAATTAAAGCTTTATAAAAAAAGATATTGGGTATAAAAACTTAGGGCCGGCTTCGTACGACGTACCACCCCTGCAACACGTCCAACTATGGGCTCCGCTGTGGCCGTAGATGCAAGAGCCCGCTTATTCCAAGCTGGCGAATGGGTATCCACACCAGTGCGGCGTGGTACGGCGCGACAGGCCGGCTGGTGAAACACTACCGTGAGCAGTGGGCCGACGTGAACGGCGTGCGCAACCTGCGCGTGCTGCTGTTGGGTGCGCTGAGGCCGCGCGCTCCTCTATAGTCTTGTCTGCTGCAGCTCATGCACCACATACCGGTAGGTAGGCAGGAAGGCAGGCAACAAGGAGTGTTGAAGAATCGGGCTGTGGCGTTACACGCCGAACAGCAAACCTACCTACAGGGGTAGGCAAGGCGTCGGACAAAAGATACGCATTAATACACACACACAATGTACATTGTCAGATACTAGTAAGTATTGTAAGTTTATACACACAGTGGGAACGTTAAATATACATGCTAGTTACACTAAACTAATCAGGCTAGAATTCAAATATTTAGACCTACATATCTATCAATAGAGAGAGGGTGATTTAGACCAATTGTTTAGAATAAAAAGACCCAAGTAACAAAAATGTACTGGCTACAAGCCAAAAACCAAATCCAAACTAAAAAAGTGACGCCCGATTTTCCTCGTTATGTGTCAAAACTTCTGAATTTGAAATTCAATTCTCAATTATAAGAAATCATGACCAGAACGAATAAAAACGGTTTACAGAGGGTGCACTCAGCTTTGTAAAAGTAAAAGTGTCCATGGTAGAATAGAATACTCTATATAAGTATTATTGTAAAATACATGTTTAACTTCAGTTTTTGGTGTACAATATAAAGTATATTCTATTCTATTATGTACACCATAAAAGTTACAAAAAGTATAGACGAAGAAAACATTACACTGCGTGACACAATGGGCGGCCTTATCGCTAAAAGCGATCTTTTCAAGACAACCTTTGGATGGATTTTAAAAATGAAAGGAAAGGCAGTTCGTTAGGTAATCTTTGGTGTACTATTTATATATAAAATAAATACATATATATATATAGACAAATATATACAGTAATAAGTATGAAACAAAAAAATTGAAATCAAGAAAACTGTAACTTGACTTAACTGTGATGTGTAACTTTAGTTTTTGGTGTACAATAAAGTATATTCTATTCTTTTCGATTCTTCTATTCTAGAGGTAGTGATTATTTACCATAGTTTTAAAAATGGGCAGAGATTGGGCGCCTTATTGACACGGGCAAAGCATTTCACAACCGCACCCATTGAACCGTAAAAGATTTGTTGTAAAAGTTGGTGAAGTGGAGTGCATCCGGCATCTCTAGTCTCAAGTTTTCCGATGACCTCAGATATCTTTATTATGGAAAGGTTTTGAAGACTCTCAAATTTATCTGGTTGTGCCTGGGTGAGATCAAGATAACTGACATCAGCATAGTCAAGGATAAGAAGCAGAAGGGACTGTGCAAGCGTAATTTTAGTGGCAGTAGGAAGAAAGTTTCTCAATCGTCTAAAGGTCCTTTAACATTCACGGCTTACGTCCTGAAGCTGCCCCAAGACAGATATCTGTCGATCCAAACCCCAAGTTTCCTTAACCTTCTCACATATTGGAATAGTAATTCCGTTAAATTGTACCAGAGGAAGCTGTGTCCAATTTACTTTTGGAATCATCCCAAAGCTGCCAAGAACTATGACCTGGGTCTTCGACGGATTTACCTGAAGCCCATTTGCCTCACTCCATTCACAAATTGTAGCCAAATCCTTATTTATTGCATTAATTGCATCAGCTAACTCTGCAAGGGCAGCTTGTTTATAGATTTGTAAATCGTCTGCATAAAGACGGTAGGAGGAGAGAAGTTTTTTGGAGATAGCGTTTATAAATATTGCGAAGAGTAAAGGAGATAAAACGCCACCCTGAGGTACACCGGCAGTTGTATAACACCAAGTTAATACCAGTTAGATTCTTCTATGCATATACGTTGCCGGCGGCCATACAGGCACTACAAAACCAGTCAATCGCCGTTGGAGATATGTTTAGCGAGCGAAGTATGCCAAGCAGGATATCAAAATCGACAGTATTAAATGCATTACTAAAATCTATCAAGCAAAGAAACGTCAGACGTCCTCGATCCATGCCTAGCCGTATGTCATCCGTAACGTTCACTAAGGCAGTAGCTGTGCTGTGACCAGGACGAAATCCGGATTTAAAAGGATTCAGAAGACTATTCTTACAAAGAAAAGCACTAAGCTGATTGTGGACAAGGGATTCAAGGACTTTGGAGAGGAAAGGCAAGATAGAGATAGGATGGTATGTTATGTCTATGGCTTAAGAAAATAAACTGGACAGACAGATGTCAGATCAGATGAAAATGTCAGAGTATAAAATATTCTAAGATTTTATAAATTAGCAGTATAAAATAAGTTCTAGATGTTAAAACAATCGGAGATAACTAAAAGTATATTTTTCAGGTGCTAACAGTATCAAATAACACTAGTCAATTATATTTTTCAGTAATTTATTAACTTAACGAACTGACGTATCCAATCAACAATATTCTTTTTGTCTCCTAGCATCCTGACGGTTGCGCAAGCCTCAGCTGGCCAGTGTGTTCAGTAATTATAAATTCCATGCAGTAGAAGCCTACAACACTTATAAGTGAGTCACATGAGTTGATACAATTTCAAAAGATATGGTTTGTATAGTATTATAAAACGTAAATAGACTAAAATATGTGGATCTCTACTGCAGAATACCACAGCATGTCTCCAGAACATCTGGAAAAATCGCGGTGTAAGTTTCAAAACCAAAGCCGTTTGGTCAGAGCATTAGTTTTCCCGATTTTCCTCTATGGAGTTGAAGCGTGGACAATCCGAGCAAGAGAAAGACAGAGGATAGATGCATTTGAAATGTGGTGCAGGAGGCGGATGCTCCGAAACCCATGGACAGCCAAACGCACAAATGAGTCTGTTCTTTCACAACTCAATATCAAGACCTTTTGAATATTTTGACCTACTTTGGCCGCATAATTATTGTTATAACTACGTTTGACACGACACGGTTGGCGTAGTGGTTGAGCGATCGGCTGCTGAGCTGCGTGTCGTGGGTTCGATTCCCGCACGGAAAAAATATTTGTATGGCCTGCAGATAGTTGTTCCGGATCTGGGTGTCTTGTGTATGTGAGTTTAAATGTTTGTAAACACACCCACGATACAGGAAGAAATTCCTAGTGTGAGGCAATAAAAAAAAAACAAATTACGAAGGGGAGATAGCCGTCTTGATAAGCTGGTCATTGTTGGCAATACCGAAGGAAAGAGTGCACGAGCATCACCCGCGTAATATCTGTTTTATCAACCCAAGGACTGGGACAAGGACACTGCCAAGATAAACGCAAACCTGTGTCCTTCCGAGGCTCTCAAATTATATAATTATATATCTTTCATGTAAATCGATTCAGCGAGCTGTTTTGGCGTGAAAAGATATCAGACAGACAGACTTACTTGCACATTTATAATACTAACTGCTGCCCGCGACTCCGCCTGCGGGGAGTGAAGTACTTCTCACAATATATTTATAAATTATAGCCTATGTGTTATTCTGATATATATGCTATACTAGCTGTTACCCGCAGATTCGCCCGCGTTAATATAGATTATGTCAATCAATTCTGGTTGTCGACATACGGGGTGAGAAAAATCCAGTGTTGCAGTTTTAGTTTTAATCAAAATCGGTCCCGTAACTCTTTTGATTGTTTTGATTTGGCCATCCACACCCACTTGGAAAACTCAGCCTGTATAGGTACAGGCAGCATACACGTACAAACGATTAATTTATTTAATTGAAGACGTTGGTCAATACAGGTATAGAATGTGTGAACAAATGTGGAATACTATAAACAATATTACACATCGTAAACCGAACAAATCGCAAAGTCTAGAATTATTAGAAATAAAACCCACTCCACATGTCTCAGTTAATGAAGTTAATAACTAATTTTCAAAAATTGGTAAAACAATAGCAGAAGAAATCATAACAAATAATCTACCACATGTTCAGGATATTCTAGATGGTGTTACAGTACAGAGCTGCTCATTTGTGCTTTTAGAAACAGATCCGATGGAAGTCTACAGCATACTTATGAGTCTCAAACCTGAGAGTGCACCAGGATGGGATAATATACCTACAAAATTCCTAAAATTAGCTCAAGACGTAGTTGTATTAATAATTACACAACTAGCAAATCTGTGCTTTCGACATGATGATCTTTCCACACGCCATGAAACAAGCTGTTATCACACCTGTGCACAAGGGTGAGGACAGAGACGATGTAAATAATTACCGGCCAATATCTGAACTACCTGCAATTTCATAAATTTTAGAAAAAAATATAAATAGTCGACTAATAAAGTACCTTAATATATACATCCTTATATCCAGTTCTCAGTACGGTTTTCGACAGGGATTATCGACCGATGATGCAGTTCTAGCATTAGATTAGATTAGATTAAGACGGGCTGGTGTCCGCAACTCCACGTCTAAGCGCGTATTTTGCGTACGGCAGTTCTAGCATTAACCTCTCATATTGTTAACCAAGTGGATACAGGAAAAAATAAATGAAAAGTGTCTAACTATTTACCTTGATTTAAAAAAAGCTTTCGATACTGTCTCCGTCTCCATCCTTGTGCGTAGTCTAGAGGCCTTAGGCATTAGGAGAATCCCCCTGTCCTTGCTTACAGATTATCTTACAGACAGGAGTCAACGTGTTAGAATAGGAAAATACACAAGTGAGGAGGCAAATATGAATTTTGGTGTCCCACAGGGTAGTGTTTTAGGTCCAACCCTAATTCTAATATATAAAAATAGCCTTTGCTACATGAGAATTGAGAATGGTCGGGTATTCTCCTACGCCGATGATACAGCCGTTGTTTTTACCGGGGATAAATGAGAAACTGTGTATAAGTCTACTGAAATAAGCCTAGCCAGGATTGCTGATTGGTTGAACTCCCATCTATTAACACTAAACACCTCCAAAACCAAATACATTGCTTCTACAAAATATAATAATACCCAACTGGGGCCTAATCATTCTTAAGATCAACAGATGTCATGATCTCTCAAGTATTAATAATAAAAATTGATCGTGTGATGAAGGGGCAAAAGTCACTCAAATTAGACATCTAGGTGTTATGGTTGATCAATGCTTGTCTTGGCACACACACATAGAAGTAGTTATGTCCCGAATAAGGAAAATCATATTAATATTCAAGACATTACGACAAGATTTAAGAGGTTCTTAGACAAGACACCTCTAAGAACCTCTTAAAGCAGATTTACCTCTATTTAGTCCAGTCAGTTATGATGTACGTGTGCTCCAGTAGAGGAGGAGCTACTAAAATAAAATTTCTCGAACTGGAGCGTGCACAACGATCTCTTCTAAAAGTAATGCATCTAAAACCATACAGATTCCCTACTGAAAACTTATACCACACTTAGTTATCTCTTGACGGTTAGGAAGTTATACGCCTTACGAGTTATTTTGAAACTGCATAAAACACTACCGTAAGGCCCTTTTTTTTTGGGTGGGAAATCATTAAATGACTTCTCCCGCTCTGGGTGAAGCGGAAGGGTGTGTCAGACTTTAACCTTGACCTTCAGTTACTTGTGCCAGGGCCGCGGTAACTCTTTTTCAAATTTATCCGCGACCCAGACAGGCTTCGGCCCTAATGGACCCCGTCAATTTTGCTGACATCTCTTTGAGGCGCGCGTGGAACACTACACGCCGTCGACTCGGGCCTGGTCCTTATCAGACGGCGAGCTACCCATTACTCGCCGTCCGCAAGCCCGCGCCTACGGTGGCCGGGAATCGGCTTGCGACTCCCGACGCCCAGGGCGTCTCCTGCGGTGACCGTAAGACCCTGCGCCCCAAAAAAAGAGGAGGAATTATTTAGTAGCACTTATAGTCTCAGCTAAATCAACTTACACAGCAAGACAATATACTAGACATTATATAAACTTATACAACAAAATAAATAAAATATTGAACATATACCCGATGACTGTCAGAGAGTGGAAAAAAGCCCTAATCAGTTGGCAGCAAGACTTACTACGACATAGATGTACTCTTGCAAACACTTAAATAAGGTTGGACATCACACACACAAATACACACACAGAAAACACACCCATAGAACATAGTTTTGTTTTATTTTGATTTTATTGTAAGTAATTTTTATTATTTTGAGTTATTGTTTTTTCTTTCTCCTTTGTTACAAGCCTTGTTCATTTTCACTTTCAAAGATATGAAGAGGGGCCCCTAGCACAGTTATTTGATATACTTAAAAGAAGACCCCTGCGTAAGACTGATTGTAAATGTAATGTGACAATGAAATGTGATAATAATAATAATGTGATAATGAAATGTGATCATAATAATAATGTGATAATGAATAAATAGTCAAAAAATGAAACAAATAAACTACACAGTCATTGGTTCTGCTTTGCTGCGAATTATAGATACCACTCTATCATCTATTTTATCTAAAGTTAATTGACATTCCTTAATTATACCGTTAATAATGAGTACAACATTATAGTACGCTTCTATATACTATATTGCATGTCCTTCAATTTGGTGCTAATATACATATTCTGGGCCCTGGACATACGCGAATATCAGTAGCTACATGTAGCTGGCCGTGGTTAAAGCTGCATGCACCCTTGAGCTTTGTTAATAGGCAAAACTAGACTGGCAACTGAAGTCTTTTGAATCGAAATTATAGTTCAGTGGGGATTGTTGGGATTCGAAGTATGAACACGCTTTCCTCTTTTCTCATACCTGTTAATATATTGGCACCTATTATATTTAGCCCTTATTGTGCCTATTATAAGCCTCATCCTTTTGCATAATCTAAATAAATAATCAGATCTCAATCATTTGTTATCAAAAACATGCCTGCAAAGTTCAACCAACTCGAAACCCGCAGTAAAAAGTTGCATACAAAGTTCAGCTTACCCCATTTCCCCCTAAAATTTCTAATATTTAAAAATCCTTTCTTGACCAACTTTCATATTTTTTTACCACCTGCCAATATTCAGCTTCATGAAGAGAATTTGTACGTCCCTTTTTACTTACCAACCCCCTTAACGGGGTAATTAAAAAAATCAATAAACTTTAATTATTTGTTATGGAAGTATTTCTGCAACTTTGAAGATTATCGATCCTCATTTCTTTCCCTTTAATTTTTATGCACAAAGAAGTAGCCTAAGTCCTTCTCAGGATCTCAAACTATCTCCATACCAAATGTCATTTAAACTTGTAGCATATCAGAGCTAACCTAATCTTATAGCGTATCAGAACTAACCTAACTTTGTAGCGTATCAGAACTAACCTAATCATGTATTTTATCAGAGGTAATCCATCCTTGTAGCAGTTGTAGTGTATCAGAGCTAACCTAACCTTGTTGCGTGTCAGAGCTAACCTAACCTTGTATTCTCTCAGCGCTAACCTAAACTAGTAATATATCAGAGCTAACCTAACCTCGTATTTTATCAGAGCTAACCTAATCTTATCTTGTATTTTATCAGAGCTAATACTTCCATGTAGCGTATCAGAGCTCACCTAATCTTGTATTTTATCAGAGCTAATCCATCCTTGTAGCGTATCAGAGCTAGCCTAGCCTTGTTGTGCATCAGAGCTGACCTAACCTTTTAGCTTATCAGAACTAACCTAATATTATATTCTATCAGAGCTAACCTAACCTTATAGCATATCAGAGCTAACCTAACCTTATAGCATATCAGAGCTAACCTAACCCTATAGCGTATCAGAGCTACCCTAAACTTGTATTATATCAGAGCTAACCTAGCATTGTTTTCTATCAAAACTAACCTAACCTTGTATTCTATCATAGCTAATCCTAATCTTATCTTGTATTCTATCAGAGCGAACTTTGTATTTTATCAGACTTTTTTTTCCGGTTCGGTAAATCCTCATTGGATGTCCTCCGCCCTAGGGGGCGGAGGGGTCTGTCAGACTAATACTGACTAAAAACCACCCCGGTGTTCCATCTCACCTACGCTGGAGGTCGCGGGAACAATGATACTTCCGCAACCTCCGGCTAGTGCCGGCCCGCCTCTGCGGGCCACGATCTCGGGTTTGGGGGGAAGTGAGGTGTCAGACTCCCCCCGCGACTTCTAAGAGGGAGGCGCGTGGAACACTACGTGCCACCACCTCGGGTCCTGAGGTGTGGGGGCGACGGACGTCCCCGAGTCCGTTGCCCTCGACCCATTTAGGGGGACTGGATGAAGGCGTTGTCCGCCCTCCGCCGACGCCCGGCGCTTCTACTGCGGATCGGGTGAGCGGATGATATCTCCCACTCCCTCTCCGCAGCCTTCTTCTGCGAGGCGACTGTTTCGACAGGTCACTGCCTACTTCTGAGATGAGAGCACGGCGTGGCTTTTCCCAGGCAGTACACTCTGCCAGCATATACCGCGCCGTGTCCTCCCGGCAGTCGACTCAGTGGCGGCAACGAGCGTCCGGCTCCCTGTTTATGCGACAACCTATATTATACTTCCCGAAGCAACCGTGCCCCGAGAGCACTTGCGTCACCCGAAACGACAGGGAGCCGTACCTCCTCCCGAGCCAGCACTCGGCCACTGGCCAGACCACCTCGATGGTAACGAGGCCGGCGGTAGGGCGTAAAGCCTGTCCCGCCATTCCGTCACTAGGACCTCGCGGAGCTGAGACCGACGCAACTCCATATGTCGCTGCATCGGCCCTTGGCCCCGCGCCCGCGCTTTTTCGTGCCACTGATACAGTGACGCGAGTACCTTCGCCTCCAGATCCCAGGGCGGGGATCCGCCTAGTACGCAAGCCGCCTCGTAGGAGATCGTGCGATACCCCCTGATGACTCTGACGGCCGGAAGAACAGCGATGCCACCGGCTGTCAGGTCAGCCAACCAGATTGGGGCCCCATACAGGGCCATCGATCGCATGAACTCCACGTAGAGCCGTCTACAGGCGTCGCTCGGGCCCCCTGATTGGGAAACAGCGTTGACAGCGCCCCAGCCGCGCCCAACAACTTGGGCGCCAGCCACCGGAAGTGGGAGCTAAATCCCACCGGCTGTCGAGCACCAATCCTAGGTATTTCATGGTAGACTCTACAGCGATTCGAGCCCCCCTCTCCAACCACGATGTGGGCATCAGGCGGCGGCGCCCGCCGGGGGCCATGAAAGACCATGGCCTCCGACTTGTTGAGTGCCACCTCCAGACCAAGATGCCATAAGCGGCTCACCACCTGTGAGACCGCAGCAGTCGCCAGCAACGCTGCCTACCTGAACTAACTTTCGTCCAGGTCCGGCCCCTCTCTGTACAAGTGGCTGACGAGGCGGGCAGCGGTTATACACTCGAACATCTTACCCACCTCTAGCAGCACTATGGGCCGGTACGCGGACAGCGTTTCCGCAGGGCGCCCAGCCTTCCTGAGCAGGACCAGATGACCAGATTTCCACAGAGTGTGAAACTGGCCCCGCTCATGGCACGCTCTGAAGAGTCGTCTCAGCCAGGGCTGTACCTCCTTCAGAGCGAGGCCTAGCACGTGGCCGTGAATTCCATCGGGCCCTGGAGCCACGTTCTGGGTCCGGAGCCGCATCACGGCCGCCCCCATCTCTGCCTGAGTCACCTCTGGGACGCTGATGGCGTCCTCCTCTGTAGACTCTGCGGCCGTGGGCAAAGCCATCAGCGGCGGGATATGCTCCGCTCTCGCCGGGAAGAGAGCTGCGACTACCTCCTCCAGCAGTTAGGGTTGGAGACTCTCCGTAAGTGGAGGCGCGGCGGCTCGAAGTTTCCCTCGAACCGCTCGATAAGGGCGCCCCCACGGATCCCCGGCTAGAGTCTCCAACATCTCCTCCCTGACTCGCTTCTTCGCCTCGCCGATGGCCAACCGCAAAGACTCCGCCACCGCGCGGTATACCTCATACCGCGCGGCTTCGTCATCAGGGACCCGACGACGACTCCTCCGGTAATTTTATCAGTCCTAATCTAACTTTGGATTTCAAGAGAGCTAACCTAACCTTGTATTTTAAAGAGCTAACCTAACCTTATATTCTATCAGACAGCCACTTTTTTTATCTTATCATACGTAGTATCTCTACGTAGTCTGTGATCTTATCGTCCCATCGAGTAGAGGGTCTTCCCCTCCTTTTCCCTTGCGGTCCTCTCAAAGATTACTATTATATACTGAGTTGTAAGTCCATATTTTATCTTTAAGCCTCACTATGTGCCCAGCCCACCTCCATTTTAACTTTTGTGCGTAGCTTAAAGCGTCAGTGGCTTTTGTTATTGCTTTTATTTTTGTGTGACGGATCTCATCTATTTTTTTTTACCTTAAGCAAATAGATTGATAAAATATACCTAATCAAAATAAAAACTCAAGTAAATGAAAAATATTTAACCCGCGACTTTTACAGCAAAAGGTTATATTAGCAATTAAATTTGCAGCTTTATTTATAATTTCTGGAGTTGAATTCATATCGCTATCGCTGTCTATTTCCATTGTTTTAAACTTTTTTTGCTAAATATGAAATCAAAGTTTTACAATGGTACAAAATGCGCGCCATTTGTTTTTTTTTCATCAAATCGATTTTATTCAGCCGAATTTTATTTTCAGCCGGTATCTTTTTGATCTATTGCATACATTTTATATTAAATTTGATGGGGAAAGAAATTAAACATCTGTGGTAAATTTATATATAAATAAAAAATAAAAATCAGTGCATTAATGAAAAACTGTGCAACGATGAGATAACATTTCTGCACTGTTTTGATTGAAGGAAGGCGCTGGATGCGAGACGCGCGGGATCGGTCAATGTGGCGACGACGCCTGGGGGAGGCCTATGTCCAGCAGTGGACGTCTTTCGGCTGAAATGATGATGATGATGATGACTGTTTTGATTCTAAGCAAAAAATACGTTCTTTGTGATCGGTTTTGTAGTGATTAATGATGAAATTACAACGTAGTTGAAAGAAAAATATTTAATACAATACTGCTGGAGTTAAAAAGCATACTGTACACAGAATCATTCAAGGTAATGCTCAAGGCATATCTGTTGCAAAGATGTCTCTACTCAATAGATGAATTATTGTAACGTGCATAAAACTAACATGTAATTTTTTGAGGTGTTATAATTTGTGTTCGAATTTTATTACATATTTTTGATTATTGTTTTCTTTTTAAATTGCTTACAATTTATTGATATTATTAATGATGTGTACATGGTATTTTACATTATTTTAATTTTATTTGTTAAATTAGAATGGAACGTCTAAACGAATTTCTAAACTGACAGGGTGTCAAGCGATAGTTGTCAAAGTGTCAATGTCAAATGTCACAACACTAGCCCAATCTATGAATCTAACCTCTAAATAGATAGAGAATAAACCAAAAAACTGAGAATATTCTATTAAAATGTCGGCTAAAAATATGTTTTTGAAGCCCGGCTTCGTCCGGGCTCCATTACAAAACGGTGTTGGCCGATACGTGTGTCAGTTGCAACGAATTGTGCTCAAATTCTGTAAATCAAATGGAGCCAGTCGAGGAATGAGGTAACTTCATAGACTTATTTTCTATTTGGATGTGATGTTCTAGTTCCCTTTTACTGAAGCCTTATTCCACGAATATCTTACAGTTTTTGACAAAGATTTAAAAGTTGGAAAAAATCTAAGGACTTTAGTTTCTTAATATTGTGAATAAACACCGCTGGCTCTATTCCTTCTACCCTGGGGTAGAGCGAGATTGAGCGCCATTTGCTCGACACTTTCACTTCAAATAAATTCTAATTCGGTTTTATGTTAATGTCAAATAAATAGTAGTATCCAAAATTTTCTTAAAACAACTTAAATTACAAATAACCAACACTTCTTTAATTATAAAGCTTTAATTAGTATATTTCTGCTTCTTTAAAATGAACAAAGCTCTTACTGCTGTTTAGTTAAATTATTATTAGTTGTTAATTTCAATCAGTCACTAAATATTAAAATCTGGTACATTAAGTAGGTATTTTAATAACATAATAAAAAGATTTTATTGGTTTTGGTTTTTGCGCCCCTTGCCATCTAGCACCTAGAATGAACACTCCTCTCACTATACCACAGGATCAGCGCTGCATTTATACAATATCTTGGCTTCAAATTCGTCGTTTATTTACTAATACGACATTGCTCGCAGAACGGATGGCCCTTGGGGCCGGATAGTTCTAGAGTGGTGACCGCGTACCGGAAGACGCAGTGTTGGAAGGCCTTCCTCTAGGTGGAGCGATGACGTAGTCAAGGCTGCGGGCGTCCGGTGGATGCAAAATCCACAGGACCGATCTGTGTGGCGACGCTTGGGGGAGGCCTATGTCCAGCAGTGGACGACTTTCGGCTGAAATGATGATGATGTCTGCCTGTCTTCACCCGCGTATAAAGTGTTTTATCATCCCAAGGGAATACAAACTATCCGATGTCCTTCCCAGGGTCTCAAACTGTCTCCATGCCAAATTTCATCTAAATCGGTTTGGTAGATCCATAGTTATAACTAGTACAACTACACATTACACACTACATTCGTAGTTATAACTAGCGGATGCGCGGTTTCACCCGCGTAGTTCCCGTCCCCGTGCGAATTCAGGGATAAAAAGTAGCCTATGTCACTCAAGGATAGTGTAACTTCCCAATGATGAAAGAATTTTTAAAAAAGTAATTTTTAAGTTTATTTGTTACATACAAAAATACAAATCTTTCTTCTTTATAATATTAGTATAGATAGACTAACAAGACAGCTTATCTGTCAGTATTATCTTAATAATGTTTGTGTTTATTTTTTTTCAGAGATTTCATTGAACAAGATCTAGTGGACTTTGCTAAGGTGAATCCAGGTGTTGTAGTATATTTGAAGCCCCGCAGACATAGAGGGCCTGTGGTTGTTGCGGAGTATTGTAAGTTTAACACACTTTATATATTATTGTTTTATTTTTCCTTTAATTCATTCCCTTTCTTATTTATTTCATTTTTTATTTTTAAATAACACTACCAAAAAACACTTTTAAAAATATAAAAAATTGTAGTTCACCGGTATCAGGAACAGGGTCCAAGCTACAGGAGAGAAACCTCCTGACGATATGTGCTGTGTCCAGGAGTACCGCTTTCTAGATCAAGCCCTTGTTCGAACTGCCTAACAAGAGCCTCTTCAGGTGTTCATCGAGGCTCTTGGCTATTGTGCCATTTGTCCGGCACAATCACTGCTGTATTCTGTATATTTTATTATTATTAGGAATGACATCATCTTTTCCCCAGCAGTGGGACAGTGTAGGATAATATAAAAAAAAATTGGAATAATTGTCTTCGCCCATGTGCAAGATGAAATTATCCTTCTTCTTCTTCTTTATGGGTCGATGGTGATTTAACCATTGGACAGTTTAGGCCCCAGTAGGTGCCCACGTTTATAGCGGCATCAGTGGCGTTCATCATGTTCCTCCAAAGTGCAGGTGTATGGGCCACCTGGAGCACCCTATCAAACGGATCATCATCATCAGCTTTTTTAATATTCTCACTGCTGGGACACAGACCTTCTCACTATGAGAGAGGAGAGGGAACTTGTGCCCAGTGCGGTTTCGTGCATGGCGATAGATAGATCACCATCTATATCCGTGGAACGGAACCGAATGCGATTGCTGTACACAGGCACAGTTTCTTTGTATGGGATGAAACACCACTGACTGGGATGAAAAAGCCTATGAGCTATTCCAGACTATAATCTACGTCTTTGCCAAAATTCATTCAGATCCGTTCACCCGTTCTAGCGTGAAACAACAAACATACGTACACACACACACATCCATCCAAACTTTTACATTTATAAGTAAGAAGTAAGATAATACTAAAAGTTGCCTGTTGAGATCACATTTCAACACAACAAATCATTTATCACAATCTTTCAACTGACCAATTTCACTAATCAAAACAATATCTTCCAGTAAACGGAGACCGCGTATGGATGAGCGTTCACAACAAAACGCACGAAGAAATAATAAAATGGATTGACGTCCTGCGCACACAACAAGGAGACAATGCTACCACTCGTCTCCGCAAATACCAGTACACAGACCACCCGTCTATCCAAGGACCTTGGACACCGTTTACTCATAAAATACCTGAATTAAACACCGCTGAGTTGCCGGACCCAGCATTTGGAGCCAATAACAGGCTTCCTATGTCCGCGACAGAACAACTGCGGTTGATGTTTGAAGCGCAGAAGTTGGTAGGAAAGAGTGAGGACTTGAAAACGGGGGAGTGAATGTGATTGTTTTAGTTTTGTAGTGTTTTTATAGTTATAATAAATGTTGTTAGTAAGATTTTTTGTTGTTTTTTTTTGTATTTTTTACTTCTTCTGCTAGCGGTTGCCGGCCTGAAAAACATACCAATTGGATAGACTACCGCGATAAAAATCCTTTTTCCTCCATTCAGGACATGGTTTACTCTTCTGCATAGTTTCATCCTAATACATTAAGACATGAAAGGTAACAAACAGACAGAGGCAGAGTTAATTTCACATTTATATTATACTAGCTGCCGCCCGCGTGGTATTAGTACTTCGCCCCATATCTTCATATAAATTATAGCCTAAGCGCTATTCTGATAAGCTATGTTGCCTGTAAATTCTCGCCAATATCCGTACAGTAGTTTTTGCGTGATAGAGTAACAAACATCCATACATCCTCACAAACTTTCATGTTTTGAGCAATGTACCGAATGTACGTAAAATTTGAAGCAATGTACTATTTAAAACCCACAGTTTTTAGAAAAGGTACGTGAGCCGACTACCTGATATCAGAATGGCGGGTGTATTCAAAATCTGATCAAATTATTAATTATCAGAGTGTGAAATGCCTACCGTAGCAATGTACGTTATCATATTAAAAGCATAAACAGATGCTATTAACGGATAAACAGTAATTTAAAAAATAAAAATTCTCCACATTTATAGCCTGTCCAATTTTATTAGCAACTAGTTGTGCCTACGTTATACGTTGCTGTCTAAATTAAAGAGATTTCTTGTATAAATAAATGGACATGCGTGAGAGCAATGTACCGAATTTACGTATAGTAGAAATGTATGTATAATACTCACAACGGATCTTTGTGTCTCTTAATTGGCTGCAAGAGCCTGCGCAGTAGCTATTTTTGTGTCAATATTGAAAGTGAAGTTATCCTTGTATAACTGTCTCTTTCATTTGCTTACGTTTGTCGCATCATCCTATCTCGCTTACTCTATGCAGTTAAACTGTTTCTTGCGCGTTAAGTGTCAAAACCAACTTCAGAGACACAAAGATCCACTGTGAGTATTATATGTAGTAGTAATAAGTATGGATTATCTTTGATATGAGTCGCAGTCATGATGTTTAACAAGTATAAAGGGTGAACGTTACCAAACTAGTTTTATTAGACTACACTGTCCCACTGCAAGCTAAAGGCCTCCCCCAGGTATTCTTTTCCTAAGCCTTGAACCAGCCCTTGCAGTAGGCCTGAACACTGATACAATATGAACTTTTTTATACAAAGTTCTGTGAGAGAATTCGACACAGGCGTGCGGGCGTCGCGCTGCAGCCTGCGTGTGACATATCGTTGCTTCGCCAGTAGACGCGGTGTACAAAAGCTCGCAATTTTTTGTGCTTACTAGATGTGTAATTACTATTTTGGTGTTCATACAATAAAGTATACTCAAGCCCACTTGCGCCTCCCTAGGCTATCCTACTAACTCGCCAAGTTCGTAGTTAGCTATTAAGTACCAAAAAATAAATGACATAATTTGTGGTCTGTATTATTTATGAGTTGACATTTATTAATTTATCCTCGAGTGAGCAACTAACTCTCGAATTAAGCCTTATATATTTTATTTTCTTGAATCAAATAAACGGCGCCCATAATATGGGCGGGTGACCATAACGGCCCATCATGCTAGTCGCATGAACAGCGCACGTAGGTACCTACACAATCCAAATATCCCGACCGCGTTGTCAACTCTTTGTATCTGCATTAGTCTTGGCCACCTCCTGGGCCGAAACAGTGTACCTAATCATAAAGTGTTGTCACGAAAGGAAGAGTCAACATTTCTTTTTTTAGGCTCCCGCTTGACACTCGTTATTCACGCAAGTGGGCCTCTGTTAAATTCTCACTAAGCTAATCAGAACCCAAAAAACTAATATTGCAACACCATGTAGTTAGTTGTATTGTTAATTTTGAGCAATGTCTTTTCAGAGTACCTAACTATTTTCGTGTCTCATACTGTGAGCATCTAAGTGCCGATTTTAACAATGAAACTAATCGCGGTTTACTCAACTAAACTCAGTTTATGGAAAAACAGCGTTCTGATTGGTAGACAAACAGAACGCTGTATTTGCTTAAACTGAGTTTAAGTTTTGTTTGATGTTTCTCCTTTCTCTGATCTTTTCGGTAAAAAGTGCTACCTTGAAGGACCCTCTTAAAAATTCGTTTCGCACTTTATCCAAGCGCGTCACGTCACCTCGCTGTATAAAAGTTCGAAGATAGTATAAAATAAAAATGTGCCAGTATCTTCCAAATCGTTTATTTAACAATTAAATCTATTTACAAAAATGTACAACGCTGAAATGAAAAATTTATAAATTAAATAAGAATAATTTCATCACAAACCATTGTCTTTATTTTACTTGCGCGGTATAGGGTCAGTACAAATTGACACAAAATAAATTTAAACCGAGTTTTATCTGGATACAAATGTGTGCGATTTTCTCCGTTGCGCTTCAACTTTACCCCAATTTGCATTGACCCTATTAATATCTATATAACAATATTATTACAATTTTGTCATAAAATTCTTTGATTCATTGCCATAGATTAAAATCGTAAAGATACGGCCTTACGAAGGTTTGGTTATACGCGTTCACCATACAAGAAACACGGCAGTTTTACCCTGGTTGCAGACCAAGAGATTAGCTAAAGCCTTGAACGCTAGTTAACTAAACCAATGGTAAAATATACTAACCAATAGTTTAAAATTTCGGTAAAACGCGTTTATTAATGAATTGTTGGTCACATATAGTCAAATAAGTTAATTATTTGATAATTTGTTAGACATGTTCGACAGCATGTTTTTTTTTTCAAATTGCTCTTTTTTGTTTCATGAGTTTCAAATCACAACGGGACTAAGGAAGTTTTCACTTCAATAATACCCCAGCTATGTGAACTAAGCTAAACTAAAAGCTAAAACTTTACTTAGCTCTTGGTCTGCAAAACGCTTCAATTTCTCGCGCATACGACCGCTCCCGAAGATAGCCGACTGCGCGGCGAGTTCACTTCGTTCTAGTATGACCAAATTGTGGCACCTATCTTTACTATACATGTGTAAAGGTAACGTGTGATCATATTTTAAAAACTACATCTGCCTGTCTATGATCTCTTTCTCCAAGGAAGTCATTTATTAATTTTTATTATTTATTTATTTGACACCAATAAGTGAGTCATATAGATGCAAAGGCAGCATCATCCAATTTTTTAATAATAGCAACTTTGAATGCAGTCTGTTATTGTAAAATCAGCATAATTGGTTGATATATTTAGTTTTTAGCAAAAGAAGCAATATCCCGTATAAAATGACCGTTAAAATCTTAGGTTTGTAGCAAAAACAGCATTATCCACTTGAGTAATGCCAAAGACAGCAACATCCGATTCGGCCAATCAGGTGTCTGTATTTGGCCACCATGACACTTTATTTAGTATGGCGATTATCGTTTTGTTGTTCTTTGGTCTGTTAGTTATTTTTGTAAATTTAAACAGAATTAAGTATATTTTTACCAGTAAAACGTGAAAAACAACACGATGGAGTGTTTTCCTACCCCATGTGACAAAAAGTCAAGTAGAAAAAAGCAAGCTGACCCCGATAAATGGAAGAGAAATGAAGCTAAAAAAACGCGGTAAGTTAGAGTGTGATTCAACGTTTTTGATCCTTTAAATATTTTTTAAATGACACAAAAAGGATCTAAGGTAATTAAGGTGCGCTCTGTGAATCTAATTTGATTGGAGGAATATGATGTAGGTACTACAAATGGAATTGAAGTTGTTATTGTAGAATTTTATTAATGTTATTTAATTTAATTGTTTTAGGTATTCTGCGAAGACTCTTCCAATAAGGTTGCTATGTCGGCACAAGAAAGGTTTTGGCTGTTTGACACTAACTATGTCTGACTTGAAGCTATTTTTTGATTTTATTTCCTGTCCAATAAAAAATCCACTGATTTTTAATTCAGAATAATGGTTTAAGTTTATAATTTCATTTATCGGTATGGTGTCCCTTAGATACAGTAAACTCCTGACGTAGACACCTGTTGTATGTACTTTGCACCAAAAGTATCAAGATTATTCAGTCTGATTATGATCAAAAATCAGTGGTTGCAAATGCAGCAACATCCCAGAGATTTGGCTGCAAAGGTAGCAATATTCACGAGTTGGGCGCAGAAACAGAAACATCCAAACCAAACGTCTAGTTTTTAGAAAAAATACGATATTAGTGTAATATCCTAAATTGTTCTTGTATTAATCACATGATTCTCTAAATTTTTATGTTAAAAATAGAACCATAATAGTTATATTACTGCTTTAAAACAAAAAATTCGTTTACTGCCATTTTTGTAAAACTGGATGATGCTGCCTTTGCATCTATATGACTCAAGTACAACATCTTACAGTTTTCCCAAGATGATGTTATACCACATAATAAATAATGTTATACACTATATACGAGTAGATACATAAAATATTAACAATAAAATAACAAAAATCAAGAAACCATTCATATATGTATGCCTCCTTCAATGCACCTTTGTGCTCCTGACACAAATTTCGGCAGGCTATGGAACAAATCTTCCGATGTCATACTATTTATATCATAGGCAATTCACAAAAAAAAGATATGCGTCCCATACGGTCAGCAGACGACAACTTTTTATAGAAAACCGTTGTCCATTTACATGGACAGAAGCAGTTTTTAAAATAGGGTCACACTTTTCCGTTACAACCTATAAAAGTCTATGTTCATTATTGCACATTTTTTTAGAACAATTATTTTCATCTATAAATATAAAGCAGTTATCTACTAGATACTATAATCTTTTTGTATTAAAAATTACAATATCTCGCAACAATTTCATCACCTGTCCTTGTCATTTCTATGAAGCAAGACAGCAACAGATATAGTTTAGACATGACATATTTAAAAAATTGTTTAACCGGTGGAATGCCGTTTTAAACGAAACAAAACGCCATTGTGTTTCGCTTGGATCCACGTTTCGAGTACTCAACGGTTAACTTTAACAAACAAATCATTTAACGAAATATATAATACAATAATAGTCCGGTTTCTGGCACAAAATTTATCGCAAAATTAATGTGACAAATTGTCAAACGCGCGGTGATTGGTGACTCAAGTGTCAATTAGCAGACACAATAGAAACTACCATAGTTTTAATCCGATTCGGCAATATGAACAATGGAAAAGTTTGTCACCTCTAAATGATCGCAGAATTAATGTGACAAATTGTCAGGCACGCATTTATCTGCTGTTGAAAATTTATTCAAACTATCATAGCAGATAATGCGTGCTTGACAATTTGTCACATTTATTCTGCGTTAATTTAGAGGTGAGAAACTCTGCCTAAACGTATTTTCAACAGCCAATCGCATCACTTGGCGTATCGCATCGCTTCAATCGCGTTTAATTTCTGACGCTTCGATAATTTTTGCCCAAAAAACGGACAAATATGGCATTTTTAATTTAGGAATGCGTTTCCCTACGTTAAAGTTACAAAAATATATTTCATATATGTATGAGTTCATAAAATGTAATTAAATAAATGCGAAGGGGTGATACCACGATATACGAACTACAAAAAGACATCACGTTATAATACTCAGCGGATCTTTGTATGTCGGAATTGGCTGCAAGACCCTGCGCAGTATGTACCTAGCTATTTTTGTGTCAATGTTGAAGGTGAAGCTAGCATTGTATAACTGTCTCTTTCACTTGCGTACGTTTGTCGCATCGTCCTATCTCGCTTACTCTATGCAGTATACTAGATGACAAACTGTTTCTTGCGCATTGGTTGGCAGAGCCAACTTAAGAGACACAAAGATCCGCTGTGATGTGACAACTATACACGAATTCTACACCGAGCAATCAAAGTTATCCGCATGATTTGAACACATACAACAGTCCGACAACAACCAACGGACAGGGTTCCATCAAACACAACACCCAACTGGTCGGAGGATGCTCCATTTTCAATGCTGGTTGCGGGACTTTAGATGAACAGCATCTAAAATCCCGCTGTTTCGCATACCTATACAGGCAGGGTCTTATCTAGCAATTTCGTCGCGGCAATATTTGACGCCTTATAAGGAGGTAAAGGTTTCAGGATATTTTTACTGCGGTGTTTAACCGTCGGATCGGATAAAGCCGCTTTTTTGACAACTTCGAGCGAAGTAAAAACGATGTGAGCTCGGCAATTTCACCTTCGTGTTTTGCAACATTAGGAATGTTAAGCGGTGGGTTCACAACAAGAACCAATAATATGCGACAGCGAAGCGAGCTTGGAAATTTTAGCACCACACCATGAATAAGGTAGGTTTTCTGATGAACTGAAATAGGCTGTTAGTGCACTTTAGCCGCCCCTCATTTATGCCGCTTGGTGTGATCATAATTAATTCAAAATTCAAGGCTGTCATAGGCAATTACTAATAAAATTTGGATTTTCAAAGCTGTCGTCAGCTGACCAAGTTTTTCTTTTGTGTATTGGCTATGAACTTCCTTGGAGAAAATTGTTCGTATACATGTACAGAAGCATTTTTTTAAATAGGATCACACCTTTTCGTAGAGTGACTGTTCACAGTGGAGAATAGAGGAAAAAAATGTGTTGGGCCTACCCCAAGTAACATGGGACAAGGGCAGGAAGATGAGTTGAAACTAACTGACATTTTTATACGGCATATGCAGTTGAGTGTGTCATGCACTCTCTAATTTCTCTATGATGTTGGCACATGTGTTGGATCATTCGTTTCCCCTTCATGATGGTTGAGCTGAGCGGTGCCGATCCATGCGTCATGTTCGTGAACGGGCGCCATCATTTGGGATTGGTCATAACTTAGCTGCCTCGGCCTGTTATTGTATTTATTTGTTACTCTTGACGTTTTAACGTGCACGTCTTTTTACATCGTTCTCACATAACTATATGTATTTTTTCAACAAGAATGATGTAACCAAAAACTTCTAATTAAAACTGATGGAAAAGAGTGTCCGTGGAGTTTCTTGCAAATTCTCTTCCATTAAGACCTACTTACGCTTGCGAATTTGAGATAGATTCATCTTAATTTTTTTTCGTTTGGCGATTCAAAAGTACCTTAAGTTTTATTTGAAATAAACTATTTGATTTTTGATTGATACTAATTTCGTTAACTAAGAAGCATCTAGGAAAAATGAAAAAAAAATAGGAAGTATAAGATTATAATATAAAAAATAAAGAAAATAAAAACCCAAAATAGTAATAACACTTATTTCTAATTTAGTCTAGCAACACTACCTACATTCTTTAAATTATTAGTTACCCCCGGTTCCTCGAAAATTATCGACTCAAATTAAATGCAAGTCAAGTGTTTGACAATTTGTCTCATTCAATTTGCGATAATTTTCTTTCCAGAAACTGGGCTTTAGTCTCATGGACATAATAATAAGTACTTACCCGAGCGTAAATATGGCACATCCAAGTTTTATAACGATTGAATAAGATTTTTGGAGTTTGACAACCCTATAACATGTTGTACATTTTTTACTGACATGAACTCCAGTCTTTTGAGATAGAAAGTATTTTTTTTGACAGTTGTCTAAAGTAAAAATATCATTTTCGACGCTAGTTATTTAAATTTAAACCTTTTTGAAAACCGAATGTGCCATAATAACGGCCGGGGTACTGCAAGTTGCTTAAATCGTCACAAGATCCTAATTTAAAGTTCTCTTACAGGAATCTTCTGCGTATGCGAAGCTTTAGACCACTATAGCAAGTCTATCTAGCCGCTTGAGCATTACTAATGTCTATTATGAGGAATAGTATGCACTACGGTAGGTTTTTGCAAATAGGCATGATTACGGGTAACATTTTTATTAAGTAATAACCTTTTCTCAAAAATGGTATGTAATGTTGACATAACATTTTTAAAAAGTATCCAGAAAGTGAACTCTAACGGAGACTTATTCACAACTGTCCAGTAAGAAGCGAGATTTTAAATTTGGAATCGCCTACTGTCCAGTAAGTAAGTATGTAATTTACTTACTGGACAGTAGGTGATCCTCATTAGATCTGTTTAGAAAAAAAAACATGGTGCCAGACACAGATTAGAGTTTAGCCATTATAACATGGTTATGGGAGGGAGGCTCCAAATTTATATCTATCTCTCTTTTTAGTATGACATTTTATGAGATCGATATATTTTTGGAGCAATAAACAGCTATTTTATTTTTAGTCTGTGACACTTAACGCGACGCAGAAAAAGTTTGCACGTTGCGTTTTGTACTTAGTAATGTTGTAGAAGTATAGTGTAGGATTTTATATTTGTATTTAGTCATTTCAGTTTATAAATCATGTTGGATTAAAACTTTCCATTCTAAAATTAACATAGAGTTTCAAAAACTTTTTTTTTTACTAAAACCTTCATGAAATGTCAAAATAGAACAATATTCAAAACCAAACGCAAACAATTTAGTAAAAACAAACAACGACTGGCGGGGATTTTTACATTCAATTGCGACAATTGTGATCACAATATCTATTAGTAATTGCCCTAATATGAATGTAACCTTCAATTTTATTTTAACGAATTTGTTGTTAAACTTTCTTTCATTTTTGAGAAAAGCAAGCCTCAACCAGTAAGAAAGCCATCCTGGCCTCGTATATAACCGGACCTCACGTGCGGTTCGGTCTTGTTAACTCATACTTGACCAGGACGGCTTACTTACTGGATTCTGCAGTAATATACTATTGTTATGTAACAATAAAGTGGCAACACTGGCAACCCTCCAAATGTCAGTTTAGTATATGAAATAAAAAATCAGAGATTAGAGCCTATAACTTCATACCTTTACAAGTACATATAGAGATATTGAAAGAAGAAATTTCATCGGTACATGGTGGACATCCCACCCATACTCACTAAACTTTTTGAGAATACTTTTATTATGCGGCATAAAAAGAGTGCAATTTTCTGTCTGAGTCTGTGTTTCCCGATAGCTACAAACAAGGGGTCTTTAAGTCAAGAGTGAATAGGTTACTTCTAGACAAGCGTGCTTCACCGTCGACCACATCATCGCTTACCATCAGGCGAGATAGGGTCTTTTTCGGCCGAACTACTTTATATCGTACTTACCTTATTAAGTACAGTACTCTTTTTCTACTTCTAAATTGTAACTCTAACTAGTGTATTGGAAGTTACTATAAGATCTAACTTATTTACAAATTGTATAGTAAGCCTCGGTAGATCAAAGGTCATTTACACTACCCCGCTCCAACACCGCCTCAAACGTAGATGACTGCTCGCTGTCCACGCGCCGACAACTAGCAGGCAACCAGCTGACCACACGCTTACAGCTAGCAGTCAACTACACTATCCACGCGCTGACCGCTTTCGATTAAGTTAGCAACGTGCTTCCAGCAAGCAGTCTGCGTCAGTGTTGCCATATGTACGGATTTGTCCGTACACGCACGGAATTTGGACTATTACGTACGGATAGAACCTGCGTACGGATATGTGTTCGGATTTTCAATAATGCGTTATAATACGGACTCTTTTTAAAATGCAACACAACAATAAAATTCAACAAAACATCGATTTATAAAAGAACCGTAATACAAAAATAAAGAACGTACGTGGTTTTCTATTACGGGGAATTACCGTTTCTTGTTTCATCTAAGAGACTGACAAAGATAGCATGTTACACGGTTGACGTTGATTGTACTAATGAATGAAAGAGATATATATATTACCTATGTTTTACTTGTTTTTTTTTCGTTTTTAGCTAATACACCTTGTTTTGATTTGAATGTTCACAATGATATGATAAAAAAAGAATAAAGACATGTATGGGTAGGGCTCAAACAAAATGTACCTTTAAAAAAAAAATCGCGGTCACCTGGTTGCTCCTAAATTTTAGTATATTATGGTAATTTCTATAAAAGAATTTTATTTGTTGCATTAAAATAAATACATCAAAATTGATGTTTGCAAAGAAAATACACAAAATCTTCAATTTACACAATACTTAAGTTCATAAAACTTTTAATAATTTATTTGCTCCATACGAAACATAAATGTCCCAGCGCAGTCCGTCGATAAGGTTTTAATTTTTATTTTTTTATTACGCTGTTAATTTCATTTCTCTTTGTCTTCATTGTTAGTATGGGAGTTAATTCAAAGAACTTTGTCCGTAAATCTCGCAAAAAATTATAATTGCTTACAAAACAAGAAATAAAAAAAAATGTCCCATAAAATCTTCTAGTGTGTTACAAGTAATGTGTTACACGGTAGCTTTCGTAGTTTAGTGATAACCACACTAGAACATATTTTGTAGGGTGGCAACAACGTATACCAACAGCTGTCATGTGTCAATTTAATGTCAACCATTTTAGTCTTGTAACAAAAGAGAAATGATTTGATGTAGGGTTTTTTCCCTCCATAAAATTGGTTATTAAACACAGAATTTTCAAGATAAGTGTTTGTCTTTCGTTATATTGAAGTATAGATACTAAATAAATACCTTTTTGTGTCGTATATTATGGCTTTCTTTCCAATATTTCTTTGAATTTGCGGGTGCTATAGTCAAGTAAACACTAGAATTTTCTCGTGTGTTCGCTCTGGTGTGTTATGTTGTGTTACGTAATGTGTTACGTAACACACTCAACACACAATATAACTTAGGGAAATATAATGTTGATGATTTATACGATTTATCATCATTACTCTTAAATGTGGTAAGATTTTTTAGTAAATGTCGATACAATGTAATCCTGCCTTTACAGGGTTCCAGCGTGTTACAAAATTTCCAGTGTGTTGCATTTTAATTTGTGTGTTACGTTTTCTAGTGCGTTATGGTACAAATTTTGTGAGCCCCACCCGTATAAGTAATTTTTGCTTTTAATTTTAGGTTTCTTTTGTATGGATTTCGTACGGTGTTTCAGATTTATTACATATACGGAATTTGTACGGATTTTTTTGGTCAGATGTACAGATTTTTGGTCCCTACAGTATGGCAACACTGGTCTGCGTGCGTACAGAACGCGAGCCGCCCGCTTGAAGCGCGTGGTAAGCATGCGGTAAGCGAGACGTCAACTATCGAGTGGTACTGTGTGCCTGCTAATTTGTGTTGCCAATGTAAAGTATGTCTACAGAGGACGCCCTAAAGCTCACATTTCAATGTACATTATTTTGTCGGGTGGGAGCGGTGTCTTTAAGTCGGCTACGACCTTAAGGTGCCTTTCCCACCGGCGCAGTGCATGTTCGTTTCTGTTACAGATTTTATACCGAGTACATGTTATTAAACAAGTAATATTTAAGAAACCCCCGACACAAATACCTCTTCAAACTACATAATTTATCTAGTAGTAAATACGCTTCGATCGAAAAGCCATCGAAACACTTAATTATAACACGATATCTAGCGAAAATAACTTTAGAACGTCTTTCATCAAACATAGCTAAGAACACTTTCGATAAAGTCACCTTTCAAACTAAAAAAAAAACTTAATCTAAATCCGTTCATCCGTTTAGGAGCTATGATGCCACAGACAGGTACACACGTCAAACTTATAACACCCTTCATTTTTCGTTAATGAGAACTTTCTCACTGAGTCGTTTCGGAACAGATTCTGTACCGAGCCACTCGACCGACTCCTGCGCACCCCACCATATCCTTCATTTAAACACAGCACAGGTCGCGATAGCCAATGGCAAACATTCAACCGATTGACAAGAACTTTCATGAAAACCATTTGTTCAAATGCTGGTGAGTTGGAACTAAAGTTCGCTGCAGCGCTAAACATTATTTATGTTATCTAATGAAAAAAACTATTATAAAATGCAGCGCTAGATCGCTTATAGAGTTTAGTTTTCTCGCGATCAAAACGTTGTAAGCGCACAAAAAATTCATGGCGCTTACGCATTTCGTTCAACATAGTGTAAAAAGTAAGGTGTATGGGTTGCAGTACAGTTCAGTCGAACAGAGTGAGTGTTCGGATTGCAGTACAGTTCAGTCGAACAGAGTGAGTGTTCGGATTGCAGTACAGTTCAGTCGAACAGAGTGAGTGTTCGGATTGCAGTACAGTTCAGTCGAACAGAGTGAGTGTTCGGATTGCAGTACAGTTCAGTCGAACAGAGTGAGTGTTCGGATTGCAGTACAGTTCAGTCGAACAGAGTGAGTGTTCGGATTGCAGTACAGTTCAGTCGAAAAGAGTGAGTGTTCGGATTGCAGTACAGTTCAGTCGAACAGAGTGAGTTTTCGGATTGCAGTACAGTTCAGTCGAACAGAGTGAGTGTTCGGATTGCAGTACAGTTCAGTCGAACAGAGTGAGTGTTCGGATTGCAGTACAGTTCAGTCGAACAGAGTGAGTGTTCGGATTGCAGTACAGTTCAGTCGAACAGAGTGAGTTTTCGGATTGCAGTACAGTTCAGTCGAACAGAGTGAGTGTTCGGATTGCAGTACAGTTCAGTCGAACAGAGTGAGTGTTCGGATTGCAGTACAGTTCAGTCGAACAGAGTGAGTTTTCGGATTGCAGTACAGTTCAGTCGAACAGAGTGAGTGTTCGGATTGCAGTACAGTTCAGTCGAACAGAGTGAGTGTTCGGATTGCAGTACAGTTCAGTCGAACAGAGTGAGTGTTCGGATTGCAGTACAGTTCAGTCGAACAGAGTGAGTGTTCGGATTGCAGTACAGTTCAGTCGAACAGAGTGAGTGTTCGGATCACAAACCTAGTGCGTAGTACATATATCTCGATGGAGCCAGTCAACAAGTGCCTCTCGGTAAAAAAATTGTACAGATTCGGTACGAAAATGCACCGCGCCGGTGGGAAAGGCTCCTAAGTCGGATAGGCATTCACTCCATGTAAAGCTCTGATACTCAGATGCTTTGGGTTTGGCTGGAATTCGACACCCAGGAGACACGTGTGATTAAAAAAAACCGCCCAAGTGCGAGTCGGACTCGCGCACGAAGGGTTCCGTATCATCATCGCAAAAAACGGCAAAAAAAAAACACGTTTGCCCACTTAAATATTTATTTTATTCTGTTTTTAGTATCTGTTGTTATAGCGGCAACAGAAATACATCATCTGTGAAAATGTCAACTGTATAGCTATCACGGTTCATGAGATACAGCCTGGTGAAAGACAGACAGACGGACCGCGGAGTCTTAGTAATAGAGTCCCGTTTTTACCCTTTGGGTACGGAACCCCAAAAACGAATAAAAAATAACAATAATAAACATAAAAAACTTCGGTGCGAGACCAAAAAGGCTCCTACCTAAGCATATACAAAATGATTTTTTTAAGTTGGTTGGATGGCTAAAGCCGAAAGTATAAGCAATAGCGAAAAACACTCAAAGGAGTCACGAGGCTCATTTTGATGAAAACTAATATATTTAATATTCCTAGTCTTCTATACTAATATTATAAAGAGGAAAGATTTGTATTTTTGTATGTAACGAATAAACTTAAAAACTACTGGACCGATTTCAAAAATTCTTTCACCGTTGGGAAGCTACACTATCCCCGGGTGACATAGGCTACTTTTATCCATGTATTCCCACGTGAACGGGAACTACGCGGGTGAAACCGCGAGGCGTCCGCTAGTGAAAAATAAACACATTCTGTCATATTACACCATTCGATAGTGTTGCTAATAAGGATCAAATTCTGGAAAGTAATGACATATGAAAAACTTAGGGAAAGGGCTTATTTTCAACAAAATACTAGTTTTCTTATGTTGTACGTCCGTATAAAACCGTAAGTGATAAAATGATGAACAATTATTTCTGTCTAATAGCTAGATTCGACAACTCAAGCATTAGGATTTTCCTCAACTTTGCCAAATGACCTACTCCTAATGATACTTCCTAGAATGTTATCCTTATAAGCGACACTATCAGATGGTGTAATAATACAATGTGTTTTTTTTATCTAAAATTAACGGGTTCGAATCCTTACGAGGAAAATTTTCTAAATTCCAATGATGCAATTTTAGTTTTCATCAAAATCGAGCTCGTGACTCCTTTGAGTGTTTTTCGCTATTCGCGTGTCTAAAATATAGCAACGCCAACAGAAAAGACTGTCAAAACACAAAAATGAGCTTGTTGTCAGACTGAGTGGAGACCAAGGTCTCCAATATAGAAGACTAAAGAGACATAATGTACCAACTCTTCAGGATAGTTTCGTCAGGATGGAATGAGACACTCATCTGAGAAGTGTCTGTCCAAGCTAAAAGCCTTAACCAGATAAAAATATCAGCCAAAACAGTGGCCTATTGTTGTGTGCAACAGATTGCCATGGAGCAGAAATAGACAAAAAAAAAAAAAAAAAAATTCGCGTGTCTGTATTTGTGCCCGGTTGATGGCTAGGCGAGCTATATGAGACTTACACATATCTGGTGAAATGATTGTGTTCTATAGTTGCTCCACTGCCTACCTCTTCGGAGGACACTGTCGTAATCTTTGACCCAGCTTATGCTATAACTTATTCTAATACTCATCAGTACTCATCAGCCATGATGAGCACAACCAGAGCCGTCCATCCGTTGAAGGGTTTGGAACCAGATCCCTTCCCGTCTTCCCCTGAATATTGCTCGAACAGGTACCCTGTTCGTTTGTATTCGTTTAGAATGTTACCTGAAAACAAAAAAGACACACAATTGAAATTTTACTAAAAGCAGGTAGAATATAGGCAGTGGCGCAGTAAGGCATAAAGGGGGGCCCCTTTATGCCTCATAATTTCTTGGGGGCACTTTTTACCCGCCTGCAGCAAACACTAACATCGGGTCTAGATTCTTGACTTCGATAACTTAAATGAAGAACGAGCCATACGAACATACAAATGAGAAAATCCTGAGTGCGATAATTATGTTAGGTTTTCATTGTAAGTTAATAAGAGAATATTAGAGCAACTGAAGCGATTGAAATTTGAGCATTCTTAATCGGTTAAACTAAACTGTCCATATATTCATATAACAAATAAAGTGTATTTAATAAAAAAAATACCATTCCCTAAGGACTTAACAAATATAATTTGTAATTGTGGATAACATTTTAAGAACTTATGATTCCACACATCGGAGTCCATGTAGTTCAGGGAGGCGTATCATGACACGACTGATACCACGGTAGCTACGCCCCTGAATATAGGAACGACCGAACCCACATAAAACAAGAGGTGGGATTTTGAAACCCAGATTATAACAACGCCAGAAGCTCTAGACAAAGACTCATTCACTATGAGCGAAGGCTAGGCTATATATGAAATGCCAAAATATAGATGACGCATTTCGATAGCGTTTGGCGATCCTATACATTTTTGTCATTAATTCTAATCGCTATCGCGACACTTTTGATGATAAAATGCCACTAGTCTAGTTTTTAGAAATTCAACTCATAAGAATGATGTTACAAAAGAACTAGGCTCACATAATAATCAAGAAGTCTGAGACAGAATAAAGCGTCGTAGATTATAGGAGGACCCAACGCGTAAGAGAGAATATATACCTTGTTCAGAAAAACAAACTAAAGTACCAGGGTCCCATAAAATGAAGGCATACTCACGAACAACGTTATGAGTTTCGCGCGAGGTAGGTTACAAGGAAGCCACATAAGATTTGTGTTACTAAAGTACTAGGGTCGCATAAAATTGAGGCATGCTCACTAACAACGTTTATGAAGAGGTAGGTTACAAGGAAGCCACATAAGAACTGCGCTAGTAAGTACCAGGGTCGCATAAAATGAAGGCATGCTCATGAACCGTTTATGAGAAGGTAGGTTGCAGGGAAGTCACATCAGAACTGCGCTACTAAAGTACCCGGGTCGCATAAAATGAAGGCATGCTCATGAACCGTTTATGAGAAGGTAGGTTGCAGAGAAGCCACATAAGAATTGTTTACTAAAGTATCAGGGCCGCAAAAAATTAAGGCATGCTCATGAACCGTTTATGAGTAGGGAGATTACAGGGAAGCCACTTCAGATCTGTGCTAACAAAGTACCCGGGTGGCATTAAATGAAGGCATGCTCATGAACCGTTTAAGAGAAGGTAGGTTACAGGGAAGCCACATCAGCACTGCGCTACTGAAGTACCCGGGTCGCATTAAATGAAGGCGTGCTCATGAACCGTTTATGAGAAGGTAGGTTACAGGGAAGCCACATCAGCAATGCGCTACTAAAGTACCCGGGTCGCATAAAATAAAGGCATACTCATAAACCGTTTATGAGAAGGTAGGTTATAAGGAGGTACAGGGAAGCCAAATCAGCACTGCACTACTAAAGTACCCGGGTCGCATGAAATGAAGGCATGCTCATGAACCGTTTATGAGAAGGTAGGTTACAGGGAAGCCACATCAGCACTGCGCTACTAAAGTACCCGGGTCGCATGAAATGAAGGCATGCTCATGAACCGTTTATGAGAAGGTAGGTTACAGGACTTACAGGGAAGCTATATCAGCATTGCGCTATTAAAGTACCCGAGTCCGCATAAAATGAAGGCATGCTCATGAACCGTTTATGAGAAGGTAGGTTACATGCGACTTACAGGGAAGCCACATCAGCACTGCGCTACTAAAGTACCCGGGTCGCATAAAATGAAGGAATACTCATGAACCGTTTATGAGAAGGTAGGTTACATGCGACTTACAGGGAAGCCACATCAGCACTGCGCTACTAAAGTACCAGGGTCGCATAAAATGAAGGAATACTCACGAATAAAATTATGAGGAGGTAGATTACAGGACTTACAGGGAAGCTACATCAGCATTGCGCTATTAAAGTACCCGGGTCCGCATAAAATGAAGGCATGCTCATGAACCGTTTATGAGAAGGTAGGTTATAGGACGTACAGGGAAGCCAAATCAGCACTGCGCTACTAAAGTACCCGGGTCGCATAAAATGAAGGCGTGCTCATGAACCGTTTATGAGAAGGTAGGTTACAGGGAAGCCACATCAGCAATGCGCTACTAAAGTACCCGGGTCGCATAAAATGAAGGCATACTCATGAACCGTTTATGAGAAGGTTAATATTATGAGAAGGTAGGTTACAGGGAAGCCACATCAGAACTGCTCTACTAAAGTACCCGGGTCGCATAAAATGAAGGCATACTCATGAACCGTTTATGAGAAGGTTAATATTATGAGAAGGTAGGTTACAGGGAAGCCACATCAGCACTGCGCTACTAAAGTACCCGGGTCGCATGAAATGAAGGCATGCTCATGAACCGTTTATGAGAAGGTAGGTTACAGGACTTACAGGGAAGCTACATCAGCACTGCACTATTAAAGTACCCGAGTCCGCATAAAATGAAGGCATGCTCAGGAACCGTTTAAGAGAAGGTAGGTAACATGCGACTTACAGGAAAGCCACATCAGCACTGCGGTACTAACGTACCAGGGTCGCATAAAATGAAGGCATGCTCATGAACCGTTTATGAGAAGGTAGGTTACATGCGACTTACAGGGAAGCCACAACAGCACTGCGCTACTAAAGTACCAGGGTCGCATAAAATGAAGGAATACTCACGAATAAAATTATGAGGAGGTAGATTACAGGGAAGTCACATATGAATTGTTTACCAACGTCCAGGGTCGCATAAAATGAAGGCATGCTTATGAACAAAATAATGAGGCGATAAGTTTACAGGGAAGCCACATAAGAACCTTGCAACAAAAGAACCAAGGACGCATAAAATGATGGAATACTTACGAACAACGTTTATGAGGTAGGTTATAGGGAAGCCACGTATGAACTGTGCTACAAAAGTACTAGGCAGACATAAAATGTAGGAATACTCACGAACAACATTATGCCATAGTCTCGCGTTCAACTCGGCGGCTCAAAACGCGACGTAAGTTACAGGGAAACGAGACCATAAGAACTGTGCTACTAAAATAATAGGTTAGGAACCCACCGCAGAAGTACCAGGCTCATATAAAATGAAGGAATACTTACGAACAACGTTTATGAGGTAGGTGGTTATAGGGATGCTACATAAGAACCGTGCTGCAAAAGTACCAGGGACGAATAAAATTATGGAATACTTACGAACAACGTATAAGAGGTAGGTTATAGGGAAGCCACGTATGAACTGTGCTACAAAAGTACTAGGCTGACATAAAATACAGGAATACTCACGAACAACGTTATGGACTCGCGTTCAACTCGGCGGCTTAAAACGCTAGTTAAGTTACAGGGAAACGAGACTATAAGAACTGTGCTACTAAAGCACTAAATTAGGAACCCACCTCAGAAGTACCAGGCTCATATAAAATGAAGGAATACTTACGAACAACGTTATCCCTGAGTCTCGCGTTCAACTCGGCGGCTCTAACCCTATACGGCCCCTCTACGCTACCGTAGTACTTAAGGCTGGATAGCGCCAGGTAGTTTATAGGAATCCAGATCTGCCCCCTCCAGTATGGAGGGTCGTGTTCTGTGTTTCTCTTCATGTACAGAGGTGCTGATTTGGAGAGGGATCTGGAAAAATACAATATAAACAACTGTTTAAAAATAAGCTTTTATCTACTCTCATATCGTAATATTCGAATTATAAAATTCAAAACGAGTTTATATTGGCATACTTTATAAACACAATACCGAAATTTAAAAATGGAATCTTATTATAACACTATTTCTCTAACAAAATAATGCTATAAAACAATTTTTTTTCTATTACGATACAGGACAAATCCAAGAAGTTAATCACTAAGGAGTTTCCATAATTTTTTTTTGGAATGTCATTTTATAGTACCTATAAAAAAAATATTTGATTCCAATTTTAAATTGTCTATGACAATGCCCGCTTTAGACTTAGCACGCACTGCGATTTTTATTCTCGCGAATTTTGTTTCCTTCTACCTGTTCATAGAGCTCAAAATATACGGGCGAATAAAATTCGCGCCGTGGTGCGGTGGATTCTGTGGCAAAACACGGATTTCTTGCGGTATTTTTTCCGCACGATTTCTTTACCGCAATGCGAACAACTTCATATAATTCCATAGGTCGCAGAATGGGCGGAAAAATCGCGCGTATAAAGATCGCAGTGCGTAGTAAGCCTTAGCGCATGCGCGGTTAATGCGTTGATGTGTGTGCTGGGTTTTGGCGCCATTCATACGTTTTGCAAGTTTTGCTGTACTGAATTTCATGAGTTATTTAAATTATTGTTTAAAAATGTCTTATATCAGTGAATGTGAAGAAAATTTGACTCCGCCCGATATTTTAGATGCGGTGAATTACTCTTAATTTATTACCAGCAAAGTCGAAAAAAGTATATGAGAAATGCTATCACGATTTTATGGCATGGAAAATGCAAAAAGAGGTATTTAGTAGGTTCAATCCCAATTTATGAGTGTAGATAAAGTAGTGTATGAAACTGCACATAACTAGGTATTAAAACATTCGTGTGAAAACTATTAAAAACCTCGCCTACGGCTCGGTTTTTAAACCCACACTCATGTTTTAATACCCCTCATTATGCAACAGTTGCATAAACTACTATTGTATTGCTGGCAGCAAACCATTTTATTTGATATCCATATTATAGGGGTGCATAGGGGTGCGAGTTTGCCGAAGGGTAATCGTGTTACCCAGTTACTGGGTTGTGGTTATAAGATAGGCAGTCGCTTCATGTTAAAATACTGGTATCCAACTGAGACCGGTTTTACTGGAAGACCCCAACGGTTGGAAAAAGGGAAGCAGATTGATCACAGAGGTGGGTGCATACAAATAATAGGTCCGCCATCTTTGAGAGTCTGCCATATTGGGTTTAGAATGATGCCACTCAGGTAACCGTGCATTGTAAGTAAAATGCTGCATTGCAGCTCCATCGTTAGGGGGATAAAAATTATTAGATTTAAAAAAATGTTTTATAATGCTTTTAGTCTTTTTACCCGACTTCAGCACAGCAAAAAGGAAGCGTTATGATTTTAAAAGACCCTATATTTTGTCTCTATTTGCAAATTTTAGTAGTCGCCGGCACCGTAATGATCCGTATCAGAAAATTTGCTTGCAAAATGACTGTTATGATGGAATTACCTTAACCCGTAAGGTGACCACAGCAGTTCAGGTTTGTCTAAATCTTCTAATAATTTGCCCAACTTCTCACTATCTGGTTTCAGTACTTTCAGCAGCATTGGGAACAGGGATACGTATCCTGGAAATAAGATTAATTTTTATATTGATTGGCTTTTTCCTTATTATTTTTTGCCTTCAAAATATATACATACTTAAATTGTCTTCGAGATGGTGAAAATTTCATTAATATACGTGCAGTGGTCTTAGTGCGACTGTCTTCGTCGTTAGTCATAATTTTACAAATTAATTATACTATGTTATAGGTTCAAATAAATTTTTAACTAAAACCATTTTAACAAATTACTAATTAAATGGTAATGGCTGGTATTTCAATTACACACAATTAATTACTATTATTAATAAAGGTAGATGGTCTATACTTAAAAAATAATCAAATTATTATTATTATAATTTAATAAACTTAATTTATTAAACGGTCTAATTTAAATAGTATGATTAAGAAATCGATATCGATACTGTAATTAAAAATGCAATGTGTTATACTGCACTGATGTGACCTTGGTTGAGTAGTAGTAAATATCGACCTATGACACGAATGTCAATCTTACGCCAAACGCAATGGTCTAGTGTAACAATACCATCAGATGAGATAGCGGTAAAAACCTATCAATAATAAAAAAGAAATGTTTCGTTTTTAGGGTAAGACTAAGACTCCACTGCCCGTTTGTCTGTCACCCGGCTGTATCTCATGAACCGTGACAGCTAGACAGTTGAAATTTTCTCAGATGATGTATTTCTGTTGCCACTAGAACAACAAATACTAAAAACAGAATAAAATAAATATTTCAGTAGGGCTCCCATAAAACAAACGTGTTTTTTTTTTTGCAGTTTTTTTACGATAATGGTACGGAACCCTTCGTGCGCAGGTCCTACTAGCAATTGGTCAGTTTTTTATTATTGAAATGAACATCACGTGTTAACTATTCGTTTACGATGTTTATTTTAAAATCAGTTACAGAGGGTAATCTGCGCTTCCAATAACAGCCTTTTAATGTTTCCACTGCTGGTACACAGGCCACCTCTCTGGGAGAGGGAACGGGCTATATCTACCACGCAGGACCAGTGCGGATTGTTTAATGTCATCTGTCTTCGAATATTTAGTTCTAGGACATGCCGGTTTCCTCACGATGTCTTCGTTTACCGTTTTGAGAGCAGTTGTGATGAAATAATTAAAACAAAGTAAAGTGCCTGCTTGGGTTTAAGCCCACGACCTACAACTTGTATGTCGCGGCCGCTACCACTGGGCCACCACTGCTCTTAAATCGTATATTTAACTTACCAAGCGCAGAGGTGACGAGTCTTGGTTGTGGAGGTGCTGTGACACTCCTGATGACTCTAGCACCCTCGTTAGGATTCTTAGGCTGCTGACGAACCAACTTGACAGCGTCAGTGTGAAGACCTGGAAGAAAAACATAATACAAGGCTGTATTCGCCGAAGAAATAATCAGAAGTGTAGAGAAATCCACATTTGGAGATATTTTGGTTACAGCTACAATTGCCAAGTTGTGTTTAAGCTCCAGGAACCGATCAACAAGATGTTTGGGGGAGGCCCATGTTCAGCAGTGGACGTCTTTCAGCTGAAGTGATGATGTTGATGATGTACTTACCATAGTCTGCATAAGTTTGTGTATGGGAAGACCAATGAAGCTCGTTCAGTAAGTCTTCATTACCCAGCTGATCTCGAGTAGCTTCATATCTGGTTAAAGAAATTATTCAAATTGAATTCTAGCAAATTTCGAAAGTCAAAAGTTACACGATATGCTTGAAAGTCAAAAATTTCAAAATCTTTTTAATAGTCAAGAATCAAGTTTCAAAATCTGAAAATAAAAAGTTAATGTAAATAATCAAAAAACCCGACTGCTTAGGAGGCGAACTAAAAATACGTGAACAAGAAGAAAATCATGCTGTGCAGTCGGAGGATTCATAATACCGAGCTGACTGACCCAAACCATTATGCATTCTCCGACTGCATAGCATGATTTTATTTTACACAAAATAGGTCACTGATAGCAATTGCTAATGATTAAATCTTACCATAAACACTTCTGCACTTCTGACAAAAAGTACTAGGCACGCATAAGTCACTAGAAGGTACAGTGATAACTTACACGGCAAGTAAGAGAAACCCTACATAAGCGATGGTGACTACTTTCTTGTGACGAAAAGTACTAGGCACGCATAATTCATTAGTAGGTTGAAGTGATGACTAACTTGTTAGAATGCAGGTATGTTAAGAAAATCCCTAATCGTAACTGAAATTGTCGGATATCCGAAATAAAAATATATCCGTAACCATAACCGAATCCGATATAAAAGTTTCGGATAGGGGTGGAGTCTAAATGCGACACATAATCACAGATTTTCTGCCCGGCCGAGGCGTACTACTAGCCGCGCGCGTCGAATTATTACCTACTAGCTTATGCCCGAGGGTTCGCCTGCGTTTTATCATCCCGAAATTGTTTTTTCATCCCAAGGGAATACAAACTATCCTATCTCCATGCCAAATTGCATCTAAATCGGTTCAGTAGTTCCAGACATTACCCCTACAACCTCACAAACTTTACCTCTTTATAATATTAGTATAGATTCGTGTCTTACTTTTAAAATTTCTTACAAATCTAATATCCGTAACCAAAACTAACGGATAGGCTGAAATAATTTCATATCCGTTACCGTATCCGAAACCGGTATAATATTATTTTCCTATCAGTGTCCAGATCCGAAATATCATATCCGTGACATCCCCGTTAGAATCTCTCTTCAGTATTATAAGAGATGACTTTCTCCTGACAGAAAGTACTAGGCGTCCATAAGTCATGAGAAGTTACATTGAAAGCTTACTTGCTAGAATCTCTTCTGCATTACATAAGCATTTTTGAATACTTTCTCCTGCCAGAAAGTACTAGCCACGCATAAGTCACAAGAAGGTACACTGATAGCTTACTTCCTAGAATGACTCCTCGCCAATACCTAAACGATTGTGTATAGTTTGTTCTGACATAAATGTACTAGGCGCACATAAGTCAATAGAAGGTACGAGTACAATGACATCTTACTTGCTACAATCCCTCTGCAGTACATAAGCGATGGTGACTACTTTCTCCTGACAAAAAGTACTAGGTGCGCAAAAGTCTCTAGAAGTGATTGATAGCTTACTTACTGAGTCCATCGTGACTTCTTCTGACAGAAAATACTAGGCGTCCATAAGTCATTAGGCGTTACAGTGATAGCTTACTTGCTAGGATCCTTTCAGCGTTACATAAGCGATGGTGACTACTTTATTCTGACAGAAAGTGCAAAGCGTCTTTATGAGACTTGACAGTGACAGCTTACTGGCTACAATCTCTCTGGAGAACATATGCGATGGTGAATACTTTCTCCTGACAAACATGTACAAGGCGCGGATAAGTCACTAGAAGGTACCATGATAGCTTATTTGCTAGAGTCCCTCTGCAGTATTTAAGCGATGGTGACTGCTTTCTTCTGACAAAAAGTACTAGGCGCCCATAAACCGCTAGAAGGTACAGTGATAGCTTACACAACAAGAAAAGCCCCACATATGCGATGGTAACTTCTTTCTTCTGACAGAAAGTACTAGGCGTCTATAAGAAAAGTTACAGTGATAGCTTACTTGTTAGATTCTCTTTTGCATTACAAAAGCGATTGTGAATACTTTCTACTGCCAGAAAGTACTAGGCGTTTAAAAGTCACTAGAAGGAACAGTGATAGCTTACTAGAAGGTACAGTGATAGCTTACTCGCTAGAATCCCTCTGCAGTACATACGCAATAGTGACTAATTTCTTCTGACAGAAAGTACTAGGAGGTGCGCATAAGCCCCTAGAATGTACACTGATAGCTTTATTTGCTAAATCCCTGTGCAATACATAAGCGATGATGAACTTTCTTCTGATAAAACATGACTTGGCATCTATAGTCACTAGAAGGTGAAGTGGATAGCTTTCTTTCTAGAATCCCTTTTGCATTAATTACATAAGCGATCGTGACTCCATTTCTTCTGACAAAAGTACTAGGCGTCCAAAAGTCACTAGAAGGTGAAATGATAGCTTACTTGCTAGAATCCCTCTGAATTAAATAAGCGATTGTGACTCATTTCTTCTGACAGAAAGTAATAGGCGTCTATAAGTCACTAGAAGGTACAATGATAGCTTAATTGCTAGAAGAATCTCTCTGCAATACATAAGCGATGCTGACTATTTCTTCTGACAAAAAGCACAAGGCGCGCGTAAGTCGCTATGAGGTACTTACAGTGGTAGCTTAAGCACACAGCAAGTAAGAGAAGAGAAGCCTTACCATAAGCGAAGGTGACAACTTTCTTGTCACAAAGTACTAGGCGTCTATAAGTCACTAGAAGGTAAAATATTAGCTTACTTGCTAGAGTCCCTCTGCAATAAATAACTAATGGTGACTACTTTCTTCTGACAGTAAGTAGGTACTAGGCGCGCATAAGTCACTAGAAGGTACACTTATAGCTTTACTTGCTAAAATCCCTATGCAGTACTAACACGATGGAGACTACTTTTCCTAACAAAAGAGTACTAGGCGTCTATAATCACTAGAAGCTGAACTTTTTATCAAAAGAAAAGAGTCACAATAGCAACAATAGCGATTGTGAGTCATATCTTCTGACAAAAAGTATTAGGCGAGCATAAGTCACTAGAAGGTACAGTGATAGCTTACTTGCTAGAAGAATCTCTCTGCATTACATATTTAAGCGATAGTGACTACTTTCTTCTGACAGTAAGTACTAGGCGCGCTTAAGTCACTAGAATGTACACTGATAGCTTTATTTGCTAAAATCCCTCTGCAGTACTAACGCGATGGTGAATACTTTTTCCTAACTAAAAAGTACTTGCTAGATAGAATCTCTCTGCATTACATAAGCGATGGTGACTACTTCCTTCTGACAAAAAGTACTAGGCGCGCATAAGTCACTAGAAGGTACACAGATAGCTTACTTGCTAGAATCCCTTTGCAGTACATCAGCGATGGTCATCATTGCATCTGCAGCCGCAAACATCCAGCATCTTAGATCCACATGGCGTTCAATATCTGATGGATGAGACGCCCTGTAATACAAAACAAAATGTCAAGAGAAAAGTTTCTTTATTTCATAGCCATAAGAGCTGTTTTACGCTGTGATTTTTTGTAGATCTTTGGGTACGCACCAAAACTTTTAGGAGTACTTTTACTGTGCGTACAGCTAATAACCTGGGGTCTTCAAGTCATGAGTGAATACGTTACTTCTAACCACGACAGCATCACCGTCGACCACATCATAGCTTACCATCAGATAGTGGAAAAGCAGTAAAAAAAACATGTCGGCAGCCCAAAAATCTGACCCAGTCTGAAAATAATAAAAAAGACGTGTGGCACTCGGGGACTGCCGCGGTAAAGCTATTGCATAGCATTTATTCTAGATCCGGTCCTGGAAAATGCATCTGAATGTCGAATTGTATAGAGTTGCAAAACAACAATATCTTAATTTTATCATACTCCTAAAAATTTATTAATAAAAAACAAAAATACCCTTATTCACATTGAAATAAGGTCGCTTTTCTTTGACAAGCAAAAGTGACCCTTATTCTCATTAGCATAAGGTCCACATTGATCACCATTGTCACAGAAACAGCTCAGAGAGACCGATAAAAGGCAAAAAAATTACGACCAACAAAAATTTTAAAACCCTCATATCTCAGAAACGGTTGGAGTTAGCGCATTTCTGACAAAAAATTTGCCCCCCTGCCCCACGTCACGTCATCCAGGAGAACAAGATAGGATTTACCCCCCCCCCCCCTTAACCGTTTACCTCCCCCCGCAAAAAATAATTTCATTCTAAAAATACCAATACGGAAATCGAAAACACGTGCAACAACCCTCCCCCCCCCCCCGCCCCCCTGCCCCTCACCACTCAGATTCCACAGAATTCAAAAACCTTATTAAAAGTCAAAGTATCACCGCCGTGCCCGTCGGAGTGGGGAGCGTGAGGTTTTTTCGTTACGGAATTTCTGGATTCGGTCCCCGCGCTCAAGGCCCGCGATAGAAGCTATGCAATAGCTTAATAATTGCCACTTCAAATACCTGGGAGTTAAATTAAAGTACCTGGGATAGTCGTCAAGTCCTGAGGTCAAGGTCTTGGGGTTCAGTTGCAGCCCATCATCTTCCCGTCCTCTCCAACGGTAGGAAGTTGGTTCATCCCCCCTTTGGGATACTTGGAACCATTGGTACCAGGCCTGCAGAAGTACCAAGAAGATTAATAAGCTGGGTTTAATTTTCTTTATATCAAGCGGTCTCTATCGTCGATCACATTTTCGAAAATTAATAAGTATTATTTTTAAGTGGTGGGCCAGTGGTATCGGCCGCGACTTACAAGTTGTAAATCGTGGGTTCGAACCCAGGCAGGCGCTTTATCTTGTATTAAATATTTTATCACCACTGCTCTCAAAACGTCGAAGGAAAACATCGGGAGGAAAACGACATGCCACGGGCAGTCTACTATACATCCTTATCAAGCATGCTGAGATGCTTGGACCCGCTCACGAACAGTTCGGGCCGTATATTCACCATTAGTGGCAGTTGTATCAACAAGGAGAGAGGCAAGCAGATATCGCCTATGATATTTACTGTAGCAAAGTTTTAAAACCCAGCACACCCAAGATTTTACTTACTTTTCTGTAGAGAATAATTAAAGTCTTTGCCACCCCACCAAAGTAAACTAGCTGTTTTCTCGAGTCTCCAAAATACTAGGCTGTTATAACTTAGTAGGAAGCAGATATCATCGTCAAAATTGAAGATAATCGTAAGATTGCTCCTATCAAAGTACCAGGGTCCCATAAATTAGCACAAACACTTTTGATTTCTAAACATTTTTACAAGAATGCTGGTCACAAAGTACCAGGCTGTCATATCTTGGTAGATGGTCTCTTTTTCCCGCGATAATTGTGGCAATTTTTACGAGTATTTCGCTGAAAAGTACCAGGCTGTTATGACTAGTAGAGGCTTACCTGCAGTCTACTATACATCCTATCGAGCGTGCTGCGATGCTTGGACCCGCTCACGAACAGTTCGGGCCGTATCTTCACCATGTGAGCCAGCTGTATCAACAACACAGGCGGATTTGCTGCAGCGTTGCTTTGCACTACGAATTCTTTTGGAACTCTTGCTAGCGCCTCCGCTCCTGGTAGATGGAAAACATTTTTGAATGGATTTCAAAAAACTGCCTCGTTGTGCTGGTTAGTTTTTCAAATGCGCGACTGCGTTGTGTCCTGATTTCCAATTCGGACAAAATTTTATTAAAATTTTTAATTATACAGTTTTATTACCAAAATGTGTTACAAAAGAAATTAAAAAAATCGAGTGGATGCCTCAGAAATTAATAACCGCGCAATCTATTTGAATCAATTTTAAACGATCCATACAAATAATCTTTTAAATGTGAATTAAAAGCCCAATTTTCCCTAATAGTGTGCTTAGGAGAGTTAAATAAACAAGAACCTAAAATTTTTATGTTCAATTACAGAAAATGTAAATTTTACACAAAACTCAATAAAAAAATAGACGTGTGGCACTCGGGGACTGCCGCGGTAAAGCTATTGCATAGCATTTATTCTAGATCCAGTCCTGGAAAATGCGTCAAAAAAATTAAAAACGTTAAAACTCGAAAACGTAGCGAGCCAAACCCGCAATTATTTACGATTAATAAAACTCTAAAAACAAAACAAAAATACCCTTATTCACATTGAAATAAGGTCGCTATTCTTTGACAAGCAAAAGTGACCCTTATTCTCATTAGCATAAGGTCCACATTGATCACCATTGTCACAGAAACAGCTCAGAGAGACCGATAAAAGGCAAAAAAATTACGACCAACAAAAATTTTAAAACCCTCATATCTCAGAAACGGTTGGAGTTAGCGCATTTCTGACAAAAAATTTGACCCCCTGCCCGCCGCTACTTCATCCAGGAGAACAAGATAGGATTAACCCCCCCCCCCCTTAACCGTTTAAAAATTTTTCATTCTAAAAATACCAACACGGAAATCGAAAACACGTGCAACAAACCTCCCCCCCCCGCCCCCCTGCCCTCACCACTCAGATTCCACAGAATTCAAAAACCTTATTAAAAGTTAAAGTATCACCGCCGTGCCCGTCGGAGTGGGGAGCGTGAGGTTTTTTCGTTACGGTATTTCTGGATTCGGTCCCCGCGCTCAAGGCCCGCGATAGAAGCTATGCAATAGCTTAAAAACGGTGCAAATTGAACCAAATTTTCTTTCTTAGCGCTGGGACCCCGTGATTTGTAAACATGTTTTTTTAGCCGACTAAAACATGTAAGAAAAGCAGAATGATCTGGTTCTCGAACCTCTATCCAATCATCATTTCAGCTCAAAGACGTCCACAGCTGGACATAGGTCTCCCCCCAGCGTGATGATGAATATTATGAAAACATACCTAATATCTGTTCCCTAGGAATCCATCCTTCAACGTTGATGAGGTCCATCCAGTGAGCAGCTATGTCCATCTGAATGTCAGGAGACCAGCGGCCGATGAGTAGACCGTGGAAGCCCTCGTCCCAGAGGAAGCCTCGGGGGAAGAATGATCTGGAAAGGAATGAGAACAGTTGATTTAACGTCGTGGAAATAGTCTTTACGGATACAGACATAAGAGCTGAAACTCCTGGACAAGTTCGAGGAACTTAGACTTAAAACCTGACTAGTGGACGCCTCGCGGTTTCACCAGCGTAGTTCCCGTTCTCGTAGGAATACAGGGATAAAAAGTAGCCTATGTCACCCGGGAATAGTGAAGCTTCCCAACGGTGAAAGAATTTTTGAAATTGGTCTAGTAGTTTTAAGTTTATTTGTTACATAAAAATCTTTCCTCTATATAATATTAGTCAAGATTGTCACCTAAACATGCTGTGTGCCTCTAAATGTGTGTTTAATCATTTTTCTTCTTTTTTCTTTTAACTCCTGTCTACTTTTAATGAACTTAGGATCATTTGCCCTAGATATCTCTTTTCAAACTACCAGGCCAGCATATCACAGTAGAAGATACCGCAATAGCTATTTATGCAACTGTTACGTTATGGACGGTCTTTTAATAAGAGTGCCATTTTTCGGTACAAGCGTAGCGCGTACCGAAATAGGTAGGCACGAGTTATTAAAAGACCAATAACGTACAGTTGCATACAAGATTTTATCTACGAAGGAAGGAATAAATCACTGATGTTGAAGACATTTTTAATAAAATTTGGAATAAAATTTCCCTCAGTTTTTTTTTCCCGCGTCCAATTTATTTTAATTTTTTTATTTAGTCTTTATTAGGTATAACGCAAAGATCTTGTAGCCGCAACAGCCAAATAGTATACGATACTTTTGTTCTAAACTTGTTTCATTTTTAAAAACATCATTTACATTGTCTCGATTTCGAAGTAATATTCTAGGTACCTGGCTGTATGTACAGAATGTCTTTGCTTGTGTTTTAGAATTTATGACGATTCGCATAATGCAACCCGATGTCGTTATGGGTATCATAATGAAACCGCTGTCAATTTTATAATTCGAATATAACGAAACCGAAGTAGATAAACATTCTTGTCATTTCTTCAATAATTATCTTGTATCAAAGTACCAGGCCGTCAGGGCCCTTTAGGAGGCTTCACTGTTAACAGTATTCGGTGGACTCCACTCAAAAATAAACCACATAGAGATAGTTTTAAGGGTCAAACTCACCTGCTAGGCACTCAAGTATATAACGGAGCCTTCGAAAAAGGCACTTGTTCCTTGGTATATTATGACTGAACTGTGCTAGGTCCGAAGAAATAGCCCACACTTCTCACTATGTCACGAGTTCACACGAAACTAACCTTTATTTACTTTGACATTGAGCTGAAATTGGCAGCCATCTTCAAAGAACTAACAAATAAATTCACAGAACCTCTCCCTTCAAACTACCAGGCTAGCATATAACAACAGACTTTATGTTCAACACAAAAAAATACAAATTTCTTGTAATATCTTGCTTCAAAGTACCAGGCCGTCAGAGCCCTTTAGGAGGCTTCACTGTTACCCGTCGTCGGTAGAGTCCAATCAAAAATAAACCACATAGCCATAAGTTTAAGGGTCAAACTCACCTGCTAGGCACTCCAGTGTATAATGGCGCCTTCCAATAAGGCACTGGTTCCTTGGTGTATTGTGACTGAACTCTACTAGCTCCGAAGAAATAGCCAACACCTCCAACCATGTTGGATAGCGCTGCTCGGGCTATCGCTACATCTTGAGGTGGGTAACTAGAACGAAAAAAGAAAACTATGAGAAAACGGCTGTCCCTGATAATCCGTATTGTGTCTGTGTCTTGCATGAGTCCTATGCATTATGCTGCGTTTTGCGCAGATGTGACGCGTAGTTTCGCCATTTGTAAGTTATTCACTTTGTTTTTTATTACCCGACTGCAAGGCAAGGTTACCGCACACAATGGGCTGCAAACCCTTTGTGTGGGGTATCAAAATAAAGGGTTTTAAGGAGTGATTTCAAAAATATATAACACTTATATATTACTAATTCGAAACAAAAAATGTTGACTAAAAAGTTATAAATAAAAAAGTTCTTTAAAAAATTAAAAAAACCCGACACTAAGCCGTTGGAAATGAAATTAAAAACAAAAAAATTGCAAAAATCAAAAACCCCGACTATTAAAGAAGCGAACTAAAAGGACGGTCGCAAACAAGGAGAAAATCATGCTGTGCAGTCGGTGGATACATGTGGTTTTGGTGAGCTAGCTCGCTAATATGTATCATCCGACTGCACAGCTTGATTTCCTTCTTGTTTACGTCTTTTTAGTTCGCTTCTTAAGCAGTCGGGCTTTTTGATTTTACATACATACATAAACTCACGCCTTTTTCCCATGGGGGTAGGCAGAAACTACAGAACGCCACCTGCTACGATCCTTACATACTTCTTTTGATCTTATTATCTTCTCTTCTTTTTATCTACTTCTTTTCTTCTGTTTTAAATTATTATTTCCTGTCCAACGGCTTAGCGTCCTTTCCGAGGCACGGGAGCCTTTTTTTTCTATAGGCTCGCGCTTGACCACTATCTCACCAGATGGTAAGCGATCTCGGCATGTAATGTATGGTCACCCACAAACGGACTGACCTCAGAAAATTGCTTAACCTCGACCTGTATGGTCACATAAATAAAAGACTAAACAAACTTACCCTTTTTCATCCAATTTGAATTTCTCCTCAAACTCTAAATCGAACGCCAGTTTCTTCGCCTCCAAAGCTTTGGTGTACTTGTCCCCCTTCAAGGGAGGGGTAGACAGGTCTTCTGTAGTGTATACTATGTCTATACAAAATGGGGTTTCGACCAACATCTGTATTGGCACGAAGTTTATGTCTTTTTCCTGTGAAAAAGAAAACATAACATCACGGTGTATTCACCGAAGGGTTGGGCAGAGTTGCACCTTTAGGACACCTACAGATCGCCAGTTATGTTTAAGTCAAAAGAAAAAAAAAACTACAAAGTGAAAAATAACTTTCTATTTGGAAGACGGTGTCTTTGGTTGATACCAACATTTTGCGTTATGGACACCGACTTCCATGAAGAAAGTTAAAAATAACTTTGTAGTTTTTTTACTTGGAATTCGGTAGTTTTTTTTTATTAAAAACGTTTTTAAATTTTCCGTTTTTAGTTGTACCTACCTAATAGGCAAGTTGGTTAGTAAGGTAAGCATAATGGCAGAAAAGATTAAGCCAATATCATGAAAATAGAACATAACCGGTGAAATGAGAGTGCCAAGGTGAACTGTACACATCTGCATACCCCTTCAGAGCGTACTGGTGTGATTTTATGTTATGAAATGGTATAAACAATAAACAGACATACGATTGCAGCAATCCGCCGTAAAAGTTACATGATATTGGAGTAATTTATTCTGGCATCACTGTGGGTGTTACAGGTTACTATACTTACTATAGAACTTGTCCATTATATACCACTAAAAAGTGAAAAAAAAATTACATCTCTGTAATGCACTATTAACACTTATAACGTACCTTAATATTAAGCTCATCGTCAGCTCCTAAAACAGCAAGTTTCCCGAACATGGAATGTCTTTCAATCTTCAAAAGCGAATAGAATTTCTCCTTTAAAAGATGCAGCCCTGGTGCATGCGCCTCTGAATATGATGTATGGAGAAGCTTTCCTGGAAAAAAATAGCTATTTATGCAACTGTTACGTTATGGACGGTCTTTTAATACGAGTGCCATTTTTCGGTACAAGCGTAGCGCGTACCGAAATAGGTGGGCACGAGTTATTAAAATACCAATAACGTACAGTTGCATACAAGATTTTATCTACGAAGGAAGGAATAAAGCACAGTTAAAAGACAAATAAGTATTTCAGGAAGTGTGTTTAAGTATTTCATTTCTCTTACATATCTTGATTTTTCTGGTAGTAAATTATTTGTAGCCGCTACATTTAAACATATAAGTATCATATATTTTTGAAATCACCTCTTGAAACCCTTTATTTTGATACCCCCACGATGGGAAAGGAAGAAAAAAAAATTGGTGCCCCACAATATGGCGCCCAAAATCCGGCATTTTTTTATTTTCCAATTTTAATGTAGCCAATTACACTCGCAGGGTTAAGACGAATCGATTGACGTAAGAATCATCAAAATCGGCCACCGCGTTTGGTCTCTAGAACGCCACATAGAAACAAACATACATACATACATAGACTGATAAACACATGACCCTCCTTCGGCAGTCGAGTAAAAAATTATATCAATTTGTCTCATCATTATCTAGCCCTGTATGGAAACAAAATATTGTATGTATATTTGAAAGTAAAAAATATGGCATTGTTATCAAAATAAAACAGTAACACTCGAAATAAAAACTAAATTCAAAAAAATAACAACTACTCCTAACAAAAACTAACTTAACAAAATCTCAACAAAAACAAAGTGTACAACTTTCGTGCACGCAAGTGTAATCGGGAGCGAACGGAAAAAGGACGGGGTGCGGGAGGCGCGGTCGGCTGAGCCACCAATCGCGCGCTCGGATCGGCGCGACATTGTACCCCGCAAACCGAGAGACCTAAAAAACGACTTCTGCGCATCTAACGACTCTTGCCATGTTACGTGCCGATGACTATACTAGCGGCGTGACGTTACACGATATTTCAACGCATTATATCGTTGTCACTTTATGTATAAGTGTCAAAAGAAAAAATATCAGTATGTCCAATATTTTTTTTTAATCTACCTGACGGACAAAAAACAAATTTTCAATGAACTTACCCTATTGATTATATATGGATTTTTATTTCTATATCTATTATTTTATATCTAAATCTATACTTCTATACTAATATTATAAAGAGGAATGATTTGTATTTTCGTATGTAGCAAATAAACTTAATACTACTGGACCGATTTCAAAAATTCTATCACCGTTGGGAGGCTAAATAACATAAGCTACTTTTTATCCCTGTATTCCCAATGCCACAGATAATATAATACTGGCATACAGATGTCTCATCTATATATATAAAAGAAGAAACTGATTGACTGACTGATCGATCAACGCACAGCCTAAGCCGCTAGGACTAGAAGAATGAAATTTGGCAGAAAGGTTCCTCATGTCGCGTAAGTGAGCACTAAGAAAGGATTTTTGGAAATTCTCCAAAGGGGGTAAAAAGGGGGTTGAAAGTTTGTATGTAATTTCTACAGTTTGTAAGTTGGGCACGTGAAATTTTAGATTTACGCTCTTGGTTGATAAAAAGAATTAATGTATTTATTAGTTTTAGGATATTCGACCCCTAAGGGGGTAAAAAGGGGGTTGTAAGTTTGTATGAAATTTTTTTGTTTGTAATTTGGACACGTGAAATTTTAGATTTGCGCTTTTGGTTCGTAAAAAGAATTAATGTATTTGTTGGTTTATGGAAATTCGACCCCTAAGAGGGTAAAAAGTGGGTTGAAAGTTTGTATGTAATTTCTTCAGTTTGTAAGTTGGACACGTGAAATTTTAGATTCAATATCTAGGTAGATAAAACAAAACCATGTATTTATTAGTTTTTGGAAATTCTACCTCTATGGGGATAAAATAGGGGTTGTATTGTTATATGACATTTCTTCGGTTTGGAAGGTAAAACATCTAAAATGGTTTTCGCTCCTGATTAATAAAGAAACAATGAGTTTAATTATTTCCGGAAATGCCACCCCTAACAGCGCTAAATAGGGGGTTGAAAGTTTGTATGTAATTTCTATAGTTTGTAAGTTAGAGTTGCAGTTGATAAAAATAATTCATGTAATTATTAGATTTTAGAAATTCACTCCTAAGGAGAATAAAGTAGGGGTTGAAACTTTATATGAAATTTCTTCGGTTTGGAAGGTAAAATATCTAAAATAGTAGGTTTACGCTCTTGATTAATAAAAAAGTAATGAGTTTATTGATTTCCGGAAATTCTACCCCTAATGGAGGTTAAAGGTGGCAATTTGTTGGGCTTATATATTAGAAACTTGGCATCAATACTAACAGCAATTTTTTTTTTTTTTTTTAGTTATTTTAGTTTTTCAAAGCTACTCCTAAAATACGATTTAAGGGATGTTAAAGTTTGTATGGAAAATCTCATTTCTTAGATTAATAAACTTGAAACTTGGGACAAATCCTTTATTATTTACTTACGTTAGGTAAGTAAATAGTAAAGGATATCATTATTAGTTCTTCGAAACTACGCCTAAAATATGATTAGGGGGGTGTTGGAGATCTTGGTTTAATAAACTTGATATTTTGCACAAATACTAACCTTAATAAATAATGTGGGTTGCTATTAGTTATTCGTTTTTCGGAACTATCCCCAAAATACTATTTAGGGGGTGATCAAGATTTTTGAAGTATTTTATTACACATAGCTTCTTTTAATGATGTAGGTGAGCACTAAGGAAGGAGTTTTGGAAATTCAACCTTTAAAGAGACATTTAATTGTATAAAAACTTTTTTACGAAAAGATATTACTGACCTCCAACTAAAAACACTACAGGGTGAAAAATAAATTTCTTTATCGAAGTTGGTGTCATTGGTAGGTACCAAATTTTTTTCGTTATGGACACTGACTTCGAAAAAGAAAGTTATTTTTCACTTTGTAGTGTTTTTAGTTAGATGACGGTAGTATTTTTTTGGAAAATAGATTTTTTGTTTTTCACTTTTTAGATGGACCTAATAGGCAATTTGCCTTTAGTAAGGTACATAATTATTTTTTGTGTATGTTCACCGATATCTCCGTCAAACAACACTGTTTAAACGGTCCAGTTCGGTAGTTCCAAATCGAGGAAGAGGTCATCTTAGTGCCGTAAGATTCTTCAAAAAACCGTTGACACACCTAAAACATCTTCTGGGGGTAATTCTGAAAAACTAATGATGGCAATTTATTATTGCCCAAGGAATAAGATGACTGCAGAACTGTCGCACGCTGTGGCTCAACGTAGGCTTGCATTATCAAAATTTAGACGCAATCCCTCTCCCCAAAACCTTGATACTCTTAACAGTCGGATAAGTGTATCGCAAAGGCTAATCCGTCAGGCTAAGGGCGTGAACTGGCAGCATTTTTGTTCCTCGGTTGACCACACTACAACGTCTAGTGATATGTGGCGCAAAATGAGATGGCTTAAAGGTTACCGTTCGCCTAGGCAATTTGTAGACGTTCACAGAGCTACAAATCTTTTAAAAAATCTAACACCAGACTATGTATCCCCATCAAACCCTATGATCCACCATAATAACCCCAAATTAGAGTGTGAGATCTCCATACAGGAGCTAGATAAATGTATCAAGTCTAAGGATACATCTCCTGGATGCGATGATATATCTTATTCTATGATTAAGAATTTACCTGATGTAGGTAAATCAATTTTATTAAAACTATTTAATACATTTTTTGAACACAGTTTTGTTCCCTCCCAGTGGCGCGACATTTGTATCATACCTATTCCAAAACCTGGTCGCGACCCAAGTAACGTTTCTTCACTCCGACCCATATCCTTGTTGTCGTGCATATGTAAAATTTTCCATTATGTTTTATTTCGAAGATTGGAATGGTTTCTGGAAAAAAGTAACACATTCTCTGCGAACACAGTTGGTTTCCGTAGGGGTAGATCGTGTTTAGATGGCCCGAGTTGTTTAATTGCCACGATACAAACTGGTTTTTCCGAGAATTGTTCTACAATAGGTTGTTTTTTAGATATAAGTAATGCGTATAACAATGTAAATTTAACTGTTTGAATCAATGTTTTGGATAAGCTTAAAGTAGGGTCACGCATCTGTAGATATTTATGGAATTTTCTTCATAAAAGAGTACTCAAAATAAGATCAGGTTATGGCTTCATTACTAGACATTCAGGTTGTGGTTTGGCCCAGGGTGACCCGTTATCTCCACTTTTATTTAATATAATAACGTCGGATATTTGTAAACGCGTGCAGAACAACATCTGTATAAGCCAGTACGCGGACGATTTCGCTATATATGCTCAGTGTTCTTCCGTTAGTGATGGGCAATGCAAGATCCAGTCTACTCTTGATTTAATCAACAGCATGTTAACGCATGTAGGTTTAGACATATCTCCCGATAAAAGTAAAATTTGTTGGTTTAGTAGAGGTTATCGTAGGCCAGTTATAGAAGTACATTTAGACGGGACATTGTTAGAGTTAGTAGATCATGTCAAGTATTTAGGACTGTGGCTGGATAAGGGACTTCGATGGAACAAACATATTAAAGAAGTTCGTGAACGAGTTCTTAAATTAATTAATATTTTAAAGTTTTGGTGGGGCCTGGGTGGGGTGTTCATCCCAACCACTTAAGACGACTATATATTTCGCTTATTCGTAGCCGTATAGACTTTGGTAGCTTTTTACTGGACAATAGCGCCGATACACATTTAATTAAACTGGATAGATTACAAAACATTTGCCTGCGGTTAGTAGGTGGGTTTATCAAAAGCACTCCGATTCACGTGATGGAATCCGAATTAATGCTGCCTCCTCTTTTTATTCGCCGCCGATACTTGGCTGGTAAGTTTTACCTAAAATCTAAATGTTTCGATTTTCCTGTTATTGGCATACTAGATAAGCTACATGGTCTTTGTTACAATACAAATTATTGGAGAAAAAAGAAAAAACCTTTGTTAGTTCTGACTCATGATTCTCTTAAGCAAGAACATATGCACTGCAGTAATAAAGTAGACATGTTCGCCATGACTACTTGGGTCAGCAATATGGACTTATCAAGTATTGTAAAGTCTAATTTAGATTCTGTGGATAAACCTAAGCATTGCTATAATGAACATAATTTAAGATCAATATGTTGTAAATCTTTAAATGCACTGTATTCGGGCTTTTACTGTGTATACACGGACGGTTCTAAACGTGAGAATTTCTGTGGCGCGGCCTTTTTTGATTCACAAATAGATGCTTTTTTCAAATTCAAAATTTCATCAAATGTTTCAATAATGCATTTGGAACTAATCGCTATTGCTGAAGCTTTGGCTTATATCGAATCATTGGATGGTGATCGTTTTGTCGTATTCACTGATTCTAAGAGTGCTCTTCTCCATCTGGTGAGATGTACGAGTACTTCATCTGTTAGGGGGCTTCCACTGGCGTATACTATATTGAGAACCATTAATGATTTTGTTGCCCAACATAAAACAGTTGTATTACAATGGATCCCTTCCCACGTTGGATTAGAAGGTAATGAGACGGTTGATCGTTTAGCAAATGAAGCCGGGTCGGATGGAGAAGTTTATGCGTGTTCACCTTGGCATACTGAGCTCTTACCCTTGGTTAGAGACAGATGTTCTCATTCTTGGTCAGAGTATTTTGATAAAAGGTCCTTAACTAAGGGCATTTGGTACAAAACGATTCAGCCGTCTCTTCCACGCATGCTTTGGTTCAGCGAGGGTGGGATGACAAGACAGGAAGTGGTAACGGCTTTGAGACTTCGATCCGGCCACATACCGTTCAACAGTTTCGGATTCATGATGCGCAAAGTTGATTCTCCCAATTGTGTTGTCTGTGGAGTTGTAGAAGACGTACATCATGTCCTGTCGGAATGTGTTCGTGTTGGGGTCCAAAGGCGTCAGACTTTTGGCAATAGTTTTAAAGTAGGCTTTTATAATAGCGTTCTGGCCTCACCTTTATCAGATGAGGCCAGAAATCTTTATCATATTACTATAATGTGTACAAGGTTGCGGGTAGGCTAGTTTATCATACCATAAATAATTATTTTGTATGAAATCATCGGGGTGACATATTCTTTTAAGAAAAAACCCTGTAAATAAATAAAGATAAAAAAAAAAGGAATAAGATTTTTAACCGACTTTCCAAAAAGGAGAAGGTTCTATGTTCTCTAAATCCTAACTTAAACCGTAGATATCTACGATATCCCATTTATTATTGATTTAACAATAGCTTATTTTTGATCGCCTTCACTAACTGCACATAATTTAGTTGAAATAAAAACAAAATCATGCGAACGAAGTCGCGGGCGGAGTGCTAGTCCCATACAAAGAAACCGTGCCACGTAACTAGCGTTTTTCATCTGATTACACAGATTATTTTTTGTATATCGATCGCGTTCAGTGCCGTTCCACGGCGATAGATAGATCACCATCTAATAATCAATCGATATCGACAGATAAATCAAATAATCAGCATAATCAGTACAGTACATCGGGACAGTTTCTTTGTATGGGATGAGACCCCACGCCAATTCCGGAAATACGCGGGTGAAACCGCGAGGTGTCCGCTAGTCTATACTAATATTATAAAGAGGAAAAATTTGTATTTTTGTATGTAAAGAATAAACTTAGAAACTACTGGACCGATTTCAAAAATTCTTTCACAGTTGGGAAGCTGCACTATCCCCGGATGACATAGGCTACTTTTTATCCCTGTATTCCCACGGGAACGGGAACTACGCGGGTGAAACCGCGAGGCGTCCGCTAGTATATTTATAACTTTAATAATTATCTTACCTTTATGAGGAACAAGGTTGACTCTAAAGTTATGCAGCTGCGGTGTATGACCCAGTATGGAACCATCCTCATACCACAGTCTGGAGTCTGGGGCGGCAGGTCCTAAGGATTCGTCCAACGCACCGTACCAGATCAGCATGAATGGCACTTTGGCGTGACCCTGAAATTTTTAATAGATTTTGAAAGAAATAATAATAATCTTCATTCACAGAAATTAGAGAATTTTTCATAAATAAAGTCACCGCCAGATAACAAAAAAACCAGCTAAGTGCGTGACGGATTGGCGAACGAAGGGTTCCGTACAATTTTCGCAATAAAACGGCAAAACAATCATGTTTGTTGTTGGGAGCCCCACTTTAATATTCATTTTATTCTGTTTTTTGTATTTGTTGTTATAGCAGCAACAGAAATATAACATCTGAGAAAATTTCAACAGTCTAGCTATCACGGTTCATGAGATACAGCCTGGTGACAGACAGACAGACTGACAGACGAACCGCGGAGGTTTTTATCCTTTGGGTACGGAACGCTATAAAAATAAAAATTATTGATCCGACTTGTACCTTACGTAACATGAAATCATGTTTTTTGTTTATTGAGATATTTTGATAATGTTGGTCTCAAATGAAAGGTATAGGCGTAGAACCATTTTCTCCGTGTAAGGCATGTAAATAAGTCCACAAGTTTATGAGATATTAACTCATTACTGAATGCCAAGTAAAAGTGTCACGGACGCCCCTTACCGTGATACTTTTGTTTTGTCGTGTTAGCGACACTGCCTTTACATTTTCTTCGTATCGTTTTGATTTTTTGGAATATTGGTAGACGGGTGTTAACGACATTTTTTTTTTTCTGACGGTGACTTTAGTTCTTAAACTAAAGTTAAAATACACAAAAGTTTAGACCGAACTAGACATAGCCTGTATTTCAGCCCTCAACGCCGCGCGCCGGCGCCGTTCCCCTTAAGTTAATAATAAGTAGGATAAAATTTCCATTATGGGCCGTTGATTTGGAAATACATATTTTTTTTGTAGGTAGTACTCATAAATAGAAAGCTTTTTACAAATTTTCAAGACTCGTAAATTTTATGTTTTTCGTTAGGTAAAAAAATGAGAATTAGTGTAAGAGCGAGCGAAGCGAGCTCGGGAGCCCAGGGCACCCCGACACGGACAGGTTAGGTTCGAAGAAGTGAGCGAGCAAAGCGAGCGAACTCAGCTCCCGTCATCTTCTTCGTGTTTGGTTACTTTAGACCTTTCAGACAGAAATAGGAGCCCCGTCGACATTGTTGTTAAATAGTAATTGTAAAAACTTTAACCATGGATATCTCCTTCACCATGAGGTTCCGCGGGGTGGGGTTGGTACAGTGGGGTAGCCCCACTACCCCCCACTGCCCAAACCCCCTTCCCGCCCCATAAATCGCTGGACATTGATAGAAATTTTTATTCTTACCTAAAAACTAACCATGGATATCTCCATAATCATGGGGCTCTGAGTGGTGGGATGGTACAAGGGGGTAGAAAACCCTCCCTCCCACCCTCCCCCCCGCGCAATAAATCAGCGGCCCATAAAGGAAATTTTAACCAATAAGTATTTTAATTATGAACGATTATAAGGTTATTTAATTTCTTATGAGTTGCATTTGCACATGTGAAAAATATTGATAGGTGCCGAATGTGGAATACCTCCGGTGCCAATAACATAGGTGCCGTAAAAACGGGTGCCCAATGTGAAATATATGAAATATTGTAATGATATAGACAAAAGACACTACTGTTAGTGCGGCTGGTAGTGTCCTTGCCAAAAAATAGTATTCACCCACTTTAATTTTGCAAGATTTCTCTACTATCACAACATTTTAAAATAAAGTCCCCCGCAGCGTCTGTACGCGAAATTCTGAAGGGAAGTAGAAAGAGTGAGAAATTAGGAAGGATTTTATGCATAATTTGTCACGGGCGAAGCCGGATTGGGTGGCTAGTCGAATATAAATTAAGAATTTTATTTAACTTGTTATATTATATATGTAGGGTCCAATAAAAGAAGGAAATTTAGTAGCGAACTTGGTTTTAAAAGTGATCGGGTTTTTGACGTCTATTTAAAATAATTGGGTCGTAGTTTTTTTAATTTATTTATTTTATTTATTTAATCAGTAGTAAAACATACATTTTATATATTTAAGTTGATGCCAGCATAAACTCATTAGAGTTTTACCGTGCACCAAAACACCGAATACATAATATAAACAAAATAATAACCACTTAATTAGGTACTTAGGTAAAAAGTAACAACAAAAAAATAAAAATTAAAGAAATAATTCTCTAATACTAACAAGCGCACATCAGTGACCACTCCGGTCTTCCATCCTTAAAACAAAAGTGGTGTAGAGTTTTTAAGTTGGTACAGGTTGTTCTCAAAATAAAAACTAATGTTTTTATTAATTGTTAATTTTCAACTTTTATTGCTTATTTTTTTATTGCTTTAAACTCCTTATTTATAATGAATTAAATAACATATTTGTATTATTATTGAGTTGAGACAATTATGTTGCAATATTATTACATTAAAATAAAAAATAAACCGACCAAGTGCGAGTCTGACACGCGCACAGAGAGGTTCCGTACAAACAGCTACATTCACCAAAATAATTAGGTAACATTACTAACGTTCATAAACAATGAAAGCACCGAATATTGCTCTAATGAACGGAAAAAATAACTTTGCCAACCGAAAAACTGTTGTGCCCATACATCAATATACATTTTTTACTTTCCCAGGTGCCTACATTTTATAAGTTGGTCGACTACATTACTCGTAAACTTGTAAAGCCTACTTAGATGTGATAGTTTTCCTTTTAATTACGTTATACACTACAGCCGTGATTTTTTTTCACATATCCAAAAACAACCATAGCTGGCAGAGAGTAAAAATTAACCATTTAAAGCTTAATTTTACGCAAACGGATCCCTGAATCGTAAAATGGTTTTCAAAGACCCGTAATATTTTTGAATGGCCTATGCAACCATAAAGACCATGGGATAGACGTGAAAAAAACGCATCTCCACTTTAAGTGTACAAGAGGCACAGTTTTGCTTACACACTTAGACGGCGTGATTTATTTATTTATTTAGACTTCATGCACAAAGGTACAAAGGCGGACTTAATGCCTTAGGCATTCTCTACCAGTCAACCAAGGGTGGTGAAGAGACAACATGGCGGTGCATAGTTTAATAATAAAAAGCTAGTAGTTATTACACTAAAATAGGTAAAATACACGTACATATATATATATTGAATATAATATATATTTATGAAGTAACAGAAAAGAAGAAAGTGAGATGACTCTGCTTATTTGTGTTGAAAATAAATCCGCAATTTCCGCTTAAATGCATACCGACTGGTGGCCGTCCTGATCTCGTAAGGTAGCGCATTCCAAAGAAGAATGGACTGTATATGAAAGGAAGAGTGAACAAAATCAGTAGTATGAGAAGGACAGAGTAAAAGGAGATTATTGGAAGAACGCAGATTGCGAGCGTGTGAAGAACTTAGATATTGAAAGCTATAGATAAGATATGAAGGAGGGGTTGGCGAATTTAGTAGAGAGAATAGCGTAGTCAGAGTGCGTAATCATCTTCTCTGGAAAATGGGCAACCATTTCAACACGGACCTATAGTTCGTTACATGGTCATATTTCCGAAAATAAAAAATAAATCTAATACAGTTGTTCAAGACCCTATCTAGCTTGTCCAGCAAGACCGCGTTCACGTCAAAGTAGCACACGTCCCCATAGTCGACGACTGGGAAGATTAAAACCTGCACAAGCATTGTCTTTGTCTTTACAGGCAAAAACCTGCACAAGCATTGTCTTTGTCTTTACAGGCAAAAACCGCCTCAAACGATACAAGGATCGCAAAGTACCGTTGGCTCTCTGACTGACACTAGATACCTGACGTGATTAATATATGTATATCCATGCCAAATTATAGCTTTCTAATACTAAGAATATCTGAGCTAAGCTGCGGACGGACGGACAGACAGACTTTGCGAAACTATAAAGGTTCCTTGTTGACTACGGAACCCAAAAAACCCGTCTTACGGTTAGGGCTCTACAAACTTGGTAAAGTATCGCGGTGGGCAACAATATTGGTTTGGTGGTGCTAGGTGTAGGTGGACCTTCAAAATGGCACGCTGAGCAGCCTCAACAGGCTTCAAAATGGTTTTAGGGACTCCACCCCACGGAGCTAAGCAGTACGTGATGTGGGATTGGCAGAGAGCAAAGTATATTCGCTTCAGTACTGAGTGTTCGGCGATGTGTCTGAGGGTCTTAAAGACATAATTATATCACTTTCTGGTCCTACTGCAGAGGGTCTTAGTGTGGTTTCTAAAGTCGAGATTATAACGCCTAGATATTTAAGAAAAAGAAAGAAAGTGAGAATGTTATAGTCCCCGGCATGTAACTTGGCAAGATTATGGCGTAGTGAGGGTAACTGAGCAACAACCATGCAGAGCGAACGGAACGTGGACGCGACGCGATTGGACAGTCGATCCTTGTGTCAACTGACCAACCAATCGCGCGCTCGGAACGGTGCTAAACGTTCCCCGTGCCCCGCTTGGTAACCAAAGAGATCTAAAAAACGACTTGTGCGCATCTAGCGACTCTTGCCAAGTTAAAGTTTCCGATGCGCAAGGCACGGATCGGTGCTGTTTTTGTATGAGATACTACTGCATTGTAGCAACTATTATTGCACAGCCATTGTAGCCAACTTCAGGGCGGCCAAGAAGCTTGGCGAGAACTATACGTGCCGACAAGTATATACATGGTTCATTATTGCAGGTGAAAGACGTTCACTGCCGGTCATAGGCCTTCCCTAAACGTCACCAGATCGATCGGTCCTGTCTCGCATTTAGCGGGTTCCCACAGCCCTAGCCACGTCATCGGTCCATCTAGAGAGGAAGCCTTCCAACGCTGCATCTTCCGGCACATTGCTCACAGAACGGATGGTCGATGGGACCGAAATGTTCTGGAGTAGCGACCGCGTACTCAGGTTTAAATTAAATTAAAGTCTTCGTCAGATAACAAAAAAATTTAAAGTCATTGATCCGACTGTTATTAAAACAAAAAGTAGAATTACGTAGCTTGAAATAGTACATTTCGTGTCGAGCATAAAAAGTCGAGATTTTAACACGAGCGATGTAGCCAATTTCAACGTGAGCCGAAGGCGAACATCGAAAGCTACATGCTAGTGTAAAAATAAAGCCTTTTTATGCGAGACACGAACAAATTAATGATTGGAATCGATTTTTTTTTTTACTTTGTTTCCTTTATTTACTCCGCCCCCCCAGATCTCTTAACCGCCCCCCCGGAGAATTTTGCCTGAAAGAAACACTGTTAGCGACACTGCCTTTACATTGTTTTCGTATCGTTTTCGCCTTTAAATTTTGTAATACATTGGTAGACAGGTGTACCGAGTTTTTTTTTTGTTATCTGGCATTGACTTTACCTAGCCAAACGACTTACTGTAGGTACATTCCAGAGACCAGCTCCTTAGTACCATATTATTTCAATGTTTCCAAAGTAACAGGTACGGCAAGATTCAGCTTAATCAGGATGCCAGGAAGTGCTTGAAACATCGATTACTAGGTAGTTGATAAAATATATATACATAAATTCTTACCTTAGTAGTAATATTAATCCTAGCCGTCCAATGGCCCCCGTGTTCACCCCCGGGGGTCTTTATAAACGAGGTAGTAATATTGTGAGGCAGGTCTGTTATCAGCTGCTCCCCAAATGTGACCCCATCGTGTCTCAGCCAGCCGTACGTTGCTAGATGGTCGTTTTGGTCGCACCAATATCTGAGGATGGGAATGGTTAATTTTTAACACGCTTTTATTAGCTTGGTATGTATGAATCTAAGTAACGGAATCTTTGAACGTGATTTTTACCCCCTTCAAAACTTTGGATTAGTTTGAAACTTTGCACACTTATCAAGGACCGATGACAATGCAATAATTTAAATTGTATGAAATGATTGAACTAAAAAGTAAAAAATAAATAATAGTAAAAAAATCATTAATAGTAAAAAAAAAAACTAATAGAAAACCAAACAAAAATTGAAAATATTTTAAATAAATTTAAATTAATTAAAATAAATATTTTATTGTAAAAAAGCGTGGGGTGCTTATTAAGACATTTTCGAAATGATTACTTTTTTTCCAATATCTGCCAATAAAATGTTATAACGATTGACATCAAGCACCCCACAATTTTTTACAATAATTATTATTTTTTGTTAAATTTATTAAAAAATATTTTCTACTTTATAGTTTGGTTTTCTATTACAGGATGTTTTTTAAACTATTATTTTTATTATGTGTGTGATTGATGGCACAAAGATTTAAAAAAATACAATTATAAACGACTTGTTCATAATATTGATTATTAGCTGCCTATTATATAAAGGAAGCCCGAGATATATATATAAAGAAAACCCGAGAGTTCAGCAAGCCCACTTATATTTGCTTCGTTGACTTCTCTGAGGCATTTGATTCGGTGAAATGACCAGTGCTGTGGAGGTCCCTTCTTGCTATGGGCACTCCCAAACTCCTTGTGCATCTTTCGAGGCGTCTTTATGAGGACGGAACAGCGTCAGTGAGGACGGATGGCGTACTATCGAATTTCTTTCACCCCAGTGCAGGCGTCCGTCAAGGTATATGTATAATCTCGCTGCTATTGTTCAACATTTACACTGAACTTATAATGCGGATTACCCTTGAGGACTGGACGGACGGTGTATCTATAGGAGGTTTAAGAGTATCGAACCTGCGATATGCAGACGACGCCAACGAAAATTACTTACCGTATTCCCTTATGCGTTGATGCCGACAACTCGTACCACATCATACCGAACACCGGTGACCTTGGCTCACGACTCTTCATACCCATGTACACTCCTGGTCTGTACGTACCCCAGTAGCGTTCCGGGATTTGTAAACCTGTTTCTTTTACTACCTGGCAAAATTACAGAAATGGTTTTAAATTGTGTTGCCAGATAATTAATTGAATAGAAAATAGTTGTGTGGCTTAGACTTCGCCTCTCGTTCTTGAGGTTGTGGTTTGAAATCCCGGTAAGTATCAATATGACTTTTTCATTTCATATGCATTTTCTAAGTTTATCTCGGACATTTCAGAAAACAGTGAAGGAAAACAATATGGAGAAACCTGGATTTACAAATAACTAGCTTCTGCCAGCGGCTTCGCCAGCGCGTATTATACATATAAACCTGCCTCTTGAATCACTCTATCTATTAAAAAAAAACCGCATCGAAATTCGTTGCGTAGTTTAAAAGATCTAAGCATACATAGGGACAGACAGACAGCGGGAAGTGAATTTGTTTTATACTATGTAGTGATATAAGTTCGAAATCACCATACTGCATGCAGCAAGTGTGGTGGTTAACCCTTTCGGTAATATAGGCGTGTATCCTTTTAGACTTAATTTCATACAAGAATATTCTTGTTGCTTTACTAGGCTATATACAAGAATATTCAACCTATCTACTTAGATAGTTAAGCTCCCACACAAAAGATTAAGATAAACAGATAATACATATACAGTATGAAAAATTTCTGGTTTGAGAGTTAAAACAATGTTTGAATACTAACTCTTAACATTAGTGCAAACAAGATTAAAAAGCTATCCAGATTAGAACACCGCCAACTTCATGGAATTTAAACTGAATTTCATGACTGAAAAACATGTATAGCGGATCTCTGTGTCTGTGAAGTTGGCTCTGCCAACCATTGCACAAGAAACGGTTTGTCAAAGAGTATACTGCATAGACTAAGCAATATAGGACGATGCGACAAACATAAGCAAGTGAAAGTCAGTTATACAAATGCTATCTTCACCTTCAACATTTACATAAAAATAGCTGCTGTGCAGGGTCTTGCAGCCAATTCAGATACACAGTACACACACAGTACTATGCAGTTAAATTGTTTCTTGCGCAATAGTTGACAGAGCCAAATTCAGAGACACAAAGATCCACTGTCAATATTGTAATAATTCTACCTCATCACAGGAAAACTAAGAATAAATATAATGCCTGGGTTCAAAGGCTAAAGGTTTGAGGACACAGGCTTCCTCTCTATTAGAGGGAATGGGCATTAAACCACCATGCAAACCCAGTGTGGGTTGGTGGATTACGCCACAGGGTACGGGTTTGAGCCATAATTCCGATAATAATAGATTTCCACTTAATTTTTGTTTAAATATATTAGTAAATTATTTGACTGTTTCATTATCATCATCATTTCAGCCGAAAGACGTCCACTGCTGGACATAGGCCTCCCCTAAACGTCGCCACACTGATCGGTCCTGTGCGTTTTACATCCACTGGACGCCCGCAGCATTGATTAGGTCATCACTCCACCTAGAGGGAGGCCGTTGACTGTTTACTCTTTGTATATTAACTATGTCCTTAGTTGGCTGATAATATTATAATCAAGGCTTGAGGCGAAACTTCAAAATACTAATAAGAATATTCTTGATAGAAAAATCTAATTACACTATCCGCAAACTGGGGCTTTAACCCAGAATTCAAGGCACAGAAGGTCGCTCTATCGTCTACTAGACCAGCTAGGCACCAACCGGTATAAAACAGAAAAAAACTCAGCAAAATAAGACAATTTCTTTACCTTGTCATCGTCGAAAGGAGTGTTAACTCTGGTTTCTAAGTACCCCAAAGTACTGATATACACAGCAATTAAGAAACAAACGAAGCCGACACCGGTCTTCCAAACAGAAAGGAATTTGAAAGTCTTACTACCTATCGAAGACTCACTACTCCCCGAACTACTGCTTGTATCTATCTTATCCGTCTTAAGTGAAACTACTTTTCTATGTCTAACCATCTTAAATAATTAACTAATTACTAATCTACAATATGTATGCGGAATTGACACGTTATTTTGTATAATTTTTCTAAAAATTCGTTTAATATTTTTATCGGCGATTGCGATTTGCAACTATTCGCAATCGCAAGCGTCAATACGCGGCCGCACTTGACGTTTTGATTTGATAGTGATGTGATTATAAATTGCACTACAGGCAAATAAAGTTTACTCGACTAATATGTTTAAATAATTGAAAAAGAAAATTATCATATTGATATACTTTTAGGGTTTAGTAAGCACAGCAATACGTCCGAGGTACTATTTGTCCAGCTTTTTGATCCTATTTGGACTTCATTGGTTACTCCAATATTTTTATTGTTGAACATATTTACACTGTAACCATCAGGTAAATAGTTTTAGTCAGGAACATACAAAATTTTAAATGGTTGCTTTAATGGTACTTAAGATAGGCAGATTTATGCTTACTGAAGAACATTCTAGTTATCGCTCAAACAAAACTTGAAGTAGTAGGGAAGTAACTAGCTGCCAGCCGCGACTCCCGCGTGGCATTGATACTTCCCCTAATATCTTTATATATATTATAGTCTTTACTCTATGTGTTATTCTGATGTATATGCTATATTACTATAAAGTTTAATCAAAACCGTTCAGTAGTTTTGTCATGAAAGAGCAGCAAACATCCACCCATCCATACTCATAAACTCTCACATTTATAATATTATATTATAGTTATTAAGCAAAGTTCTGTATAGAAAAGTATTAGTTATTACATAACATGCTAACTTCTTTTGCTTGAATGTCTCAGGTTAGATTTTTAGTTACCTTTCTAACAACAGATTTAGTCGATTTAAATAAATTACCAAAGCCGACTTGATTAGTAATAAATGTTCCATCACTAACATCAATACGTGTGGCTTGTTGACATTTCCCTTGACTTTTATTGTGACGTTCAGAAATTGTATTTCTTCATTGAGGCCACAGACTACTTAGAGATACTACGTATAAATTGAGGCAAAAGCTCAGCTGGCTGCAGTGGTTGCCAAAAAGTTGTGGATCTTTGCAAAGGTGAGACGGTACATCATGCCAGAACAGTTGCTCAACTTGTATTTAGTGCAAATTCGATCATGCATGGAGTACTGCTCTCATCTCTGGGATAGATCTGCCAAGTATCAACTGGATGCACTTGAGTCGATCGAAAAACGGGCCAAGAGGCTCATCGGCAATGAGATGGTATAGATACTGGTCAAGTCTAGACTCCAGAGCCTTGAACATCGGCACCGGCGCCGTGTTGCCAGTCTGTCGGTATCTTATTGGTTAAATTTCGGGGAGTGTGCGATGGAATTGCATGAACTAATTCCACCTAGCCCGTTCCATCATCGGACTACAAGACGTACGGCGATGCGTCATCGGTACATGGTGGACATCCCACCTATATACGCACCAAACGTTTTGGGAATACGTTTATTATGGTTACAGCATGCTAATATTATATTACCTGTGGTACAGCTAAGGAGTGGCATTCCCTGCCGGAGTCTGTTTTTGAACCGAGTTCCCAAAAAGGAGGAGGTTCTATGTTCGACTTCATGTTTGTTTTTTTTTTGTTTATGTTCACCGATTACTCCGTCAATTGTGGACCGATTTTGAAAATTCTTTTTTTGTTTGAAAAAGTATGTTCCGAAATTGGTCCCATTTTAATTTGGTGAAGATCTGATGAAGAACTTCGGAGATATACAACAGAACTCTTCAATAAATAACGGCAAATCTCCCGGGATTGCTGCAATCGCTCTGTCTGTTTGTTGTTTATAACATTTCATAATATAACATCACGCCAGTTCGCTCTTAAGGGGTAAGCAGATCTCTCATTTCACCGGTTATGTTCAAGTTTCATGAAATCTATTCTGGCGAAATAGTTCCCTTACTAACTTGCCTATTAGGTACGTACAACTAAAAAGTGAAAAATAAAAAAGTTTTTGCAAAAAAATACTACCGACTTCCAAATACAAAACTACAAAGTGAAAAATAACTTAATTTTTTGAAGTCGGTGTCCATATCGCAAAAAAATGGTACCTACGAAAGACACCGACTTCAAAAAATTAAGTTATTTTTCACTTTGTAGTTTTGTATTTGGAAGTCGGTAGTATTTTTTTACAAAAAGTTTTTTTTCCTGATAGGCTCTACAACCTGGGAGTCTATGTCAAGAGTGAATAGGTTTATTCTAGGCAAGCGTGCTTCATCATCGACCACATCATCGCTTATCATCGGGTGAGATAGTGGTCAAGCGCAAGCCTATCAATAATTTTAAAAAAACCGGCCAAGTGCGAGTCGGATTCGCGCACTAAGGGTTTCGTACCATTATCGCAAAAAACGGAAGAAAAAATATCACGTTTGTTTTATGGGCGCCCCACAATTTTATTTTTTCTTGTTTTTATAGCGGCAACAGAAACACATTATCTGTGAAAATTTCAACTGTCTATAATAGCTATCTCGGTTCATGAGATACAGCCTGGTGACAGACGGACAGACAGACAGATAGACCGCGGGGTCTTAGTAATAGGGTCCCGTTTTTACCCTTTGGGTACGGAACCTTAAAAAATCAAAATCAAGTCAAAGTCAAAGCCATTTTATGCGATACAAAAGATCTTATGTTTTGTAGTATACCTATAAAAATTGTCAGCGCAATAACACATTTCAGCATGCTAATATTAATACCATACACAATATCTTCTATAAAAATAATTTATCAGGGTAATACCTTTTCAGGACCTACTTAAATGCATATGATTCTAAATACGGTATTTATAACAAAAAAAAACTATATTTAAGTACCTAAATATTTTCTTTGTCTGTCTGCCTCTTTATCTGTCTGCCTGTTTGTTCCGGGAGTTCCGGATAATCACCAAAACGGCTGAACCGATCGACTTTAATGCCAGAAAGCTGATGTTTGTTCGACGCGATCGAAGTCGGGCCCTCGACTTCGATCGCTTCTAAAAACAAACAGCTATCAATAAATAAACACATTATTATGAATGTTTAAAGTACCTATAATTTCAAACACTCAAGACAATAATAAATAAAAAAATAGATAATAAAACATAAATGACATTATTTTGACATTAATATTTTAATTTTCTTAGTCATTGTAGTACATTTTTCTACTAATTCTATTTATTGTGTTGTCAAACAAGCAAACCGCTAAGAAGGCTAAGGCTTAGCACGCACTGCCATTTTTAATCGCGCGATTTTTTTTTTTGAATTGTATGAAGCTGCACGCACTGCGGAAAAAAAATCGCGCTAGAATAGTACTAAAAAATTCGCGCGGAAAATAATTCGCGCGAATAAAAATCGCAGTGCGTGCTATGCCTTAAAATGATTAAAACTACAAAAAAAAAAATTGAGTCTTAGTACCTAGTTTCCGAGGAAATACAAAACTTGAGTTGAAAACAGAATCTTATTTTTTTAAAGTTAGTAAACAAGTCTGGGCACATCCTGCCGCAGTCTTTTTTTTAATGTTTACTATTCTCAAAATTATAATAATATTAATCCGATCAATTCATCTCTCTACTAGTGTTTACAAAATTGATTCTTCTCGTGTTTTGTGAATGGAAATAGACTAAAAATAGAGGCGTCAGTGTAAATGGAATGCCTGAAGCCATCACGAAAGACAAGCAAACCAAACGGGTTGGTGACCGCTGTCAGCCTCGGAGACCGCCGCGCCGACCGAAGCGATGCGGCCTAGCGAACCCAATAATCGTTTTCAAATGCATGGTTATTACTCCACACACGATTCCGTATTATCCATACTAAAGCATTCTTAAATGGGATATAAACATCGGTTTGAGCGAAGGAATGTCTTAAATATATCTTAGTTTAGGAAAAAAAAGACATAAACAGACTTGGTTCAATTCAAGCAATGATAAATAACTAACGCCACCTATCTCGCTACAAAGGAATCTCAAGTTTTATTTCATTTCTAAGTTTTGGGTATTGTATTTTTGCAGAAACAGTAGATTTAAGTTTAGAGGTTGTAGCTGTTGTAGATAACCAAGTAAAGTCAGGTGTTTTACAAAGCTCATAAAAAGTTTTTTTTTCTCCGTGACACAAGCGCATCGCTGTCGTTTGATCGTTCAGTTTATCAAGCGCTTTATATTCTAACCGCGTTTGTTTAAAACAGGGAGGTAATGTTTTGAACTAAAGTATGAAACTAGTGTAACGTGTACAGTCTACACACAGAAGTTGATCCATTTATGAACTGCGTGTGTAAATACAGTTATTTTCACCTGTAATAACAGCGTACAGATTAGTACAAGTTATTTTTTGCCTATCAAGACATAAGCTGTATTAATCGGTGACACAGGTTTTTTTCCCAACAGAATCTTTTGTGAAAGTAAAAATCATGTGTGTTTTTACTTTCACAAGAGATTTTGTTGTGAAAAGCTCTAAAATATAATATAAACAAAACAAAAATTTGTCCATCACACAAATAGCTCGCCACTAATACTTAAATACACAATAATTATGAATTAGATAAGTGCTTTTTTATTATTTTTACCATTAGATAACAAGTTTTGCAGGGATTCTATGGAAATATTTAAGTACCTTAAATAAATATATCAAATAAAACATGAATACAAAAATTATCAATAAAAATTAAACCGCTTTTTCATTAAAATAATCCTTCGCTTCAAGCGCTTTCTTGCTTCAAGCCAACAACCGCGCCACCTGTCCGTTCCAAAAGTAGATAAAACAGTTCAGAAATACCATGCGTCGGTAAAACAGGCGGTCCCCCCGCGGCAGCGTACCCGACCCCCTCCGAGGGCGCACGAAACCAGTGCGATCGAGCGATACGTGCGGCGCGTACCTCCTACAAACACGTAAACGCGCCACGCTACGCGTATATGATGAACCGAACACAACATTACACGCATTTATTCAGTGAAATAATGTAAATAATAACGTAAAACAACATTTAGTATAGTTTTAGTGTTGTGTAAAATCCGTGAGCATTGTTTACCGGCCGGCGAACGCACGCGACAACGCTCCCCGAAAAAAAAAACTCCAATGTCGGTGGCAGTGAGGATGCTTGTGTCAGTGTAGTGTATTAAAATAGGTAAATGTATAAACGGCGTGCTATGATCGTATGAGGAAGAAAAGCACAAGGAACATTGTAAGTGAAGAGCAAGGCTCAGTGTTATTATCTTGTGTATGCCCAGAAATTATGGGTAACCCGCCCCAGACCACGGAGGTTTTATCCGATTGGGGCGGCCGCTGGTGATCAAAAACGGAGGTACGGAGGACTATCCCTCGTGTACTCAGTGTTTTTTTAACCGAAGCAGGTCCCACGTAACCCCTTTTTTGTGAGAGGCGTTATTTTTTTGGAGGGAATGTTTACGAATCGATACCTCTTGTAGGTTATAAGCGCCTAGTACTCGCGTCCGAGTTCCTACACGCGTTTTTGATAAATAAACACAAAAAAGTCGATCGGTTCGATAGTGTTCTTTTTTCGAAAACAAAGATTGTTTTTTCCGTCGTCGGCTAACTTCGGATTTTACCTTTTAAAATTTATGGATCACTTGCATTCGGCCGTGTTTCTTAACGTTTATGTTTTAATTCAATACTTTTTGATTACATATTTATCGAGCTAGCCAGCTAGGCTAGGAACCATGAACTTTAATATAAACAAACAAAAATCGTATATTTACCTGGTTTGTTGTTAGTAGATAGCTATCTTCGCGTTCCCTCATCAGTGGCATATGCAGTTAGCAGAGATTTCTCTGACGAATAATTTTAATTTTCGAACTTTATCGTTTCAAAATACACCTCCACTTTGATCATGGTAGCCTAGTACCTTGAGAAAGTCTTGAATTAAAACTAAACCTAAATGGGACGTATACGAGTCTACTAGGACCAAATACTGTAAGTATCGTAATATCTTAACATAATACTTAAATATCCTAAGAGCAAAAGGCAAGAATCTCCCAATTTCTAAAACGAAACTGATCGCCATTTCTTGCGGCAATCGTGTTGATATTAGTAAAACTGCAATAGTAGGCAAACTGTACGAATAAGATACTGTTCGTAAGTATACTTAACACCACGCCTGAAATTCCGGAACGAGTAAGCAAAAGCGTATGTAAGGTTCACCCTCAATTTTACAGTTAGGTAGTAAAGGGACCCTAAAGTCAGCTATCAATCGAACACAAATCCAGCCAGCAATTGCTACTAGAACTTCCTAACAGAAAAAAAAACGATTTATATTCTGCTGGACATAAGGATCGAAACTCAGAACTAAACCAGTGTTGCCAGGTCTTGTTTTTGTTTAACCCTAAGTCTGATTCCAATTTACCCTAGATTTAAATGAAAAAATTACCCTAAAGTTTTTAATTTGCTTTCCCTCTCGGTACTATTTATATTTGATACATTTCATCCAAGATCATACACAAGACGACACAGTAAAATCTAGTGCAAGTCCATTTTATTACAAAATTTTACTCAAATAAGTTAACAATTTCTATTACGGAATCAAGAAAAAATTACCCTAAAATTACCCTCACCGAGTTTGTACCCTAAAAATTACCCTGCTGATTAAAATTTACTCTAAATCTAGGGTAAATTACCCTAAGTTGGCACCACTGAACTAAACTCAGTTTATGCAAATACAGAGAGAGTTCTGATTGGTTGAGACCGCTGTGAGAAACTACCAATCATAACGCTGTATTTGCATAAACTGCGTTGATTTGAACTAAGCGCGATTAGTTTAATTGGTGAAATCGGTCCTTACTAGTTGCGTCATTATTGGACCTTCTAGGATAATATAGACCTACATAACGTCACGCCAATATTCCCCGAACGAAGGGTTAGGTAGATGTGAACCTTAAGCCACCATGTAATAGGGGCCCCAGTCTATTGCCATCAAATGGGCACAGATCTAGATTTCGGGCTGCTACAAAAAAAATCCAGACGGAAAAACCCAATAACACTGACCGACTCGGGAATCGTATCTCATGTTCAGTAGTAACGCTTACGACTGCTAGACCAGCGAGGTAGTTTAGACGGACGGATTTCACCAATGAAACTAAATGCGACTAGTTCAACTAAACTCAGTTTATACAAATACAGCGTTCTGATTGGTGGTTTCTCAGCGGTCCCAACCAATCAGAACGCTGTATTTGCATAAACTGAGTTACTAATCCCGATTAGTTAATTGGTGGCCCTAAGGCGGTATTTTCACCAGGAGATGGGCTCCTAAATACCTAATCGTAAAGAGTTTTCACGAAAGAAGATACAGTGTATAGTTCTGGCCATACTTCTTGGCCGCCCTGAAATTGGCTACAATGGCTGCGCAGTAGTAAATGTCATACAAAAACAGCACCGATCTGTGCCTTGCGCATCGGAAAGCCAACTTCAGGGCGGTCCAGAAGTTTGGCGAGAACTATATAGTGACGCTCAAGGGACTGCGCTTTTCCTGGCATTATAGAGTTGTCGTTAAAATCATTTGCCACCCTCCTCTTCTTGAGAATTTTATCTTTGTTTTTCAATATTGTAGACACGTTAGAGCGACTGAATCCAAAGGGTCTTCCAACATCACTAAACTTTTCGCCCGACTCTATGTCGTGTATGTGAGCAACTTAGAATATGAAAACGTAACATGCACAATAATAACCTAACGACAGTCTAGCAATTGAGGTAAACACGTGCAAAGTAATCACAACAAACAAAAGAACGAATTACTTAGAATCTTCGGTACGTATGATGCCGACAGGCGAGGTAAATACGGGCCATACAATAAAACAACAAAATGGACAAACAAAAGAACGTACACAGCTGCAGTTCTTATCAATTTCGGCAACTTAGAAAGTATAGTTTTCGCCAAAATTCTTGGCCGCCCTGAAGTTGGCTACAATGGCTGCGTAGTTGTAAATCTCATACAAAAAAAGCACCGATCCGTGCCAATGCCAACTTCAGGGCGGCTTAGAAGTTTGCCGAAAACTATACGCTCCTTCTTGCGTCGTGTTCCATATAACTGAGGGTCGTGATTGCCCCGACGGAAGGTCAACCTTTCATTGATTATTTTTCTCCATCTGTGTCTGTCCTTGGCGTCGTGGAATGCATCGTGCAGTTTGGTGTTCACCGTTGAACGGATTTGGTCAGACCATTTGATTTTTGACACGGCTTAACCTCTTTTCATATCCTTGAGAACTTTTCATAAAGCGTCAGTGTGTAAAGTTCTCGTCAAACTTCTTGGCCGCCCTGAAGTTGGCTACAATGGCTGCGCAGTAGTAAATCTCATATAAAAACAGCACCGATCTGTGCCTTGCGCATCGAAAGGACAACTTTAGGGCGGCGTAGAAGTTCGGCAAGTACTGTAACTTGCCCGCGTCTCGGATCGTGGCGACAGCTTACTTGAAACCAACCCCAATCTTTAAGTCAAGAGTGAATAGGTTTCTTCTAGGCAAGCGTGCTTCACCGTCGACCTCATCATCGCTTACCATCAGGTGAGATAGTGGTCAAGCGCGAGCCTATTTAAAATGAACAAGTAAAATTTCAAAATTTAAAAAACCCCCCGGCACATTCATCTTGCGAAAACATCCCGATTCAAACAGTAAAACGCACATAACTTTTGAAAGGCTGAACCGATTTTATTCAAACATAGCTAAGAACACTCTCGACACAATCACCTTTCAAACAAAAAAAACTTAATCAAAATCGGTTCATCCGTTAAGGCGCTATGATGCTACAGACAGACACATAGATACACAGCAACACACCCAAAACTTATAACACCCCTCTTTTTCCGTCGGGGGTTAAAAATAAAACAGAGTTTATCAATTAAAACAAAAATCTCGTAAATCGAATAACAGGTTTTCGAGATATAACGGAAATACAGATAAATAAGAATGAGTTATTCATCAAAACCTGTCCAAAAACTTTGAAATTGATATTTAAAAATATCCTTGAAAGGCTACTACTAACCCACAGTACCAGATAGTTGAAATTGTACCTACATTAAGCTTTAAGAAAAGACTAGTGGCCCTCCCTGGCTTCATCATCATCATCAGCCTATTAATGTTCCCACTGCTGGGACACATGCTTCTTCTCTGTGAGAGGGAATGGTGGATGTCTTCGAATTTTTGGTTCTAGGACATGCCGGTTTCCTCACGATGTTTTCCTTCACCGTTTGAGAGCTGTGGTGATGAAATAATTTACACAAAGTAAAGCGCCTGCCTGGGTTCGAACCCACGACCTACAACTTGTAAGTCGCGGCCGTTACCTCTGCTCCCCGGCTTCGCACAGGACAAATTATAATACAGAAACCTTCCACGTTTATCGCTCATTCTATTACTGCAAATCGTATCAAAATCCGATGCGTGGTTTAGAATTTAACGGAGAAACAAACAGGCAGACTGCGACTTTGTTTAATACTATTCAGAGATAATCACTCAGGTACCTGTGAGTGGCGAAGACAATGCGACGCTCTACATTGTAGCGAGTAAAAAAATGTTGGTAGATACAAGGACCAAAAACTTTTCTTTTATAAAAAACACAAAAAGGTACAAATAGGTAGCCGACTGCAGACAGCACCAGCAGGCGGCGTGCCGTTGCGACTTGCGACACTACTGGTTTCTATGTATTTCTTAAATTCTTTATTGTACACAAAAATGACACATACAACATAGGGTGATAATAAAGTTGATGTACATAAAGGCGAACTTAACTCAAATAAGAGATTTCTACCAGCAAATCTTAGTGATAGAGAAAGTTTACAAAAGGAAGAAGATAAGTAGTCCAGTGTACAATTTTACAATAATATCAAATAAATCATAAATATACATACAAACATAAGTACATAATACCAATATCATGTCATTCGGAAAGAAAAAGATCCTTGATTTTCCTCTTGAAGACTTTCAGAGAAGGGCTGTCGCGTAGGGAATGTGGTAGAGACTTCCAGAGATGCACTGCAGTAACAGAGAAGGAGCCATCATAGCGGCTGGAAGTGTTACGTGGGGTACGAAGGAGCAAGAGAAGTGGAAGTGCGACAGGGTTTACCCCTCTGGACAAAGTACTCAAAGCTTTCGCGAAGGTATTAAGGAGAATTAGGATTGTGTAGGACAGTATAGAGAAGACATAGGATATGGGTATACCTTCCGCAGCTCGATCGTAGACGATGACAGTTGTGAGTGTAGTCAGACATCTAGTCTCACGGAACATTCAGAACCAATAGGAATATAGGACTGCAGCGACATGTCGCAACGTTACGTCGTCTGCTGCTGCTGTCAGCTACGAACTCGTACCTGAGTGTTCTATAAAAGGTTGACCTGCAATGATACCGTTAGGGCGAGACCCTTTTCTGAGAAACTATTGAGGAATATGACGTAATATAATAGCCACAGCGGATCTTTGTGCAACCATTGCTCATGAAACAGTTTGTCGTCGAGTATACTGGATAGAGTAAACAAGATAGCCCGATGCGACAAACGTAAGCGAGTGAAAGAGACAGTCATACAATGCTATATTCACCTTCAACATTGACACAATAAAAAAACTTTTTTGCAAAAAAATACTACCGACTTCCAAATACAAAACTACAAAGTGAAAAATAACTTTATTTTTTGAAGTAGGTGTTATTTTTTTGCGTTATGGACACCGACTTCAAAAAATAAAGTTATTTTTCACTTTGTAGTTTTGTATTTGGAAGTCGGTAGTATTTTTTTGCATTTTATTTTTTATTTTTCACTTTTTAGTTGTACTAACGTAATAGGCAAGTTAAAAAGGTAACTATAACGCCAGAATAGATTTCATGAAACTTGAATATAACCGGTGAAATGAGAGATCTGCGTACCTCTTAAGAGCGTACTAGCGTGATGTTATGTTATGAAATGGTATAAACAATAAACAGACATGCGATTGCAGCAATCCCGAGAGATTTGCCGTTATTTATTGAAGAGTTCTGTTAAATATCTCCAAAGTTCTTCATCGGATCTTCACCAAATTAAAATGGGACCAAGAATTTTTTAAATCGGTCCACAATTGACAGAGATATCGGTGAACATACAAAAAAAAACAAAAAATATCGAACATAGAACCTTTTTGGGAAGTCGGTTAAAAATAGCTACTGCGCAGTGTCTTGTAGCAAATTCAGAGACACAAAGATCCGTTGTGAGTATGATACTTATCTCACTCCCACGTCAAGCAAAGAAAAAGGCAGTATTAGTCCACCATAGATCCCGAATATCGCAGATAGAATCCTGCAATCTTCGAATTCATCATTGTTGTATACTCTTGTCTCTTAAAGACCACCGCATACAGGCGCGATGGTTATATTAACTGTAGAACCAATTCCATGGAAAAATGTTGTCATATCGTGCCTGTCTGTGGGAACCTTGAAACATTATGAAATACCACCATGACTGAAAATCGGAAATTCTAAGACAATGTGACATCTAAAAAAACAACTTTATTGAGCTCGCGTGGTGGATTACGGCCCACTGACTCGTGCAGTAGCAGTGAAGACCGATAATAGCTATTTATGCAACTGTTACGTTATGGACGGTCTTTTAATACGAGTGCCATTTTTCGGTACAAGCGTAGCGCGTACCGAAATAGGTGGGCACGAGTTATTAAAATACCAATAACGTACAGTTGCATACAAGATTTTATCTACGAAGGAAGGAATAAAACACAGATATAGACAAACAAGTATTTTAATAGAAACTTAACTACACACTGACTATTGTTTATCCCGCGTCCACATTTTTTTTATTTAGTCTTTATTACGTATAAGGCAAAGATCTTGTAGCCGCAACAGCCAAATAGTATACGATACTTTTGTTCTAAACTTGTTCCATTTTTAAAAACATCATTTACATTGTCTCGATTTCGAAGTAATATTCTAGGTACCTGGCTGTATATTCAGAATGTCTTTGCTTGTGTTTTAGAATTTATGACAATTCGCATAATGCAACCCGATGTCGTTATGGGTATCATAATGAAACCGCTGTCAATTTTGTAATTCGAATATAACGAAACCGAAGTAGATAAAACAACTTTATTGAGCTCGCGTGGTGGATTACGGCCCACTGACTCGTGCAGTAGCAGTGAAGACCAATAAAACGTATAGGTACATGTCCATAATATTCATCATCATCAGCTTTTTAATGTTCCCACTGCTGGGACACAGGCCACCTCTCTGTGAGAGGGAATGGGCAGTAAGCTACTAAGCGGGATACGGGCGGCCAGTGCGGTTTGGTGGTTGGTTGGAATATTCATCTACTATATACAAATAAGTCGGGTTTTCCTTCCTTACTAACACCAGAACGCACGAACCGATTTCCACGGTTTTGCATTCGTTGGAAAGGTCTCGGGCTCCGTGAGGTTTATAGGGTAGGTAGAGTTTGGTAGATAGGATTGGGTAGGTAGGGTAGGGTAGGGTAAGGTAGGTAGGGCAGGGTAGGTAGAGTTGGGTAGATAGTGTTAGGTAGGGTAGATGAATGTTTGGTGTTTTTATGGCAAATCAAAGTATAAAGGTCAGCTAGTCTATACTAATATTATAAAGAGGTAAAGTTTGTGACGTTGTAGGTAATGGAAGGAAAAAGGTTGTAATCTCTGGAAGTACTGAACCGATTTTGATAATTCTTTCACCAGTAGAAAGCTACATTATTCTTGATTTTCATAGGCTAAAATATAATTTCAAAAAGAATTGAGATCATTATGAAAAATGCAATAATGTAACCCAAAGCGAAATGTTGCCTGTAAAATTCATTCTTTGGCGTGCGCTGAGAAAACTATTGATGATACATACAAATTATTAGGTAGGTAGGTAGGGTAGGCAGGGTAGCCAGTTGACGGGAGCAATGCCTCGGGGGTCAGCTAGAAACATTATAAAAAGGAATTTTGTGAAGTTGTAGGGGGTAACCTCTGGAACTACTGAACTTAGAATTGAATTGAATTTAGAAGAAATTTGGCATAGAGACAGTTTGAGACCCTGGGAAGGTCATAGGATAGCGAATTCTCTCTCTCTTGGAATGATAAAACTCTTTTTACGCGAGCGAAGCCGCTGGCAGAAGCTAGAGTAATATTATAAATGCGAAAGTAACTCGTGTCTGTTACATTTTCACGCTTATACTGCTGAATCGATTCAGATGAAATTTGGTATGGAGATAGTTTGAGACTGGGAAGGACATGGATTGTTTTTATCCCGGAAATCATATTTATAGAGGTGGAATTTTGTTTGGTAAAGCAATAAATTCTCAAGTAGAGTGGAGATTACTGCAAGCTCAGAGAAAAATAGTCTATACCAAGTACTAATACTACGCAGACAAAGTCGCAGACCAAAGCTTGTAGTCTACGCTATACTGAAACCAAAATGTTTTCTTTCATTCGATAATGTTCTTTCAATACATGTCAATGTTTATAAACTTGGACGCACTGTAAATGAAGTGACACGCCGAAATGAAACTGTTCAGAGGCTCTTAGAAGTCTAGACAAAGCATAATTCTATCAGAACGATGGAATTAAGAAAAAATACGTGTCCAATATTTTTTATTAGTCTACCTGACGGACAAATCATTTTCAGTAAACTACCCTTCTTAATTACAGAATAAACAAACATCTTGTAAGAATTTTAATTTGGATAGACCTCGGCTTTATTTGACCTGTGCCGATCTACAAACTGAAAGCATAATACTCCTTGATTTCGATCTCTACATAGTATAAAACATAGCCTGTCTGTTTCTCCACTAACTTCTTCTAAACTACTCAACAGATTTTGATAAGGTTTTCACTAATGCAAATAGCTATAAATGAGGAAGGTTCGTGTATAATGATTTGTCCCGTGCGAAGCCGGGATGAGTCGCTAGTATTATAAATTGTATAATAGAATTAACAACCGGCCAAGTGCGTGTCAGACTTCGCCCGTTTAGGGTTCCGTACCAAAGAAAAAAATCTGTTTTATCAATATATTGGTTAGTAAAATATACGATACTAGCTTCTCTAGCGGCTTCGCCCGTGTGTATTATACATATAAACCTTCCTTCTTGAATCACTCTATCTATTAAAAAAAACCGCATCAAAATCCGTTGTGTAGTTTTAAAGATCTAAGCATGCATATAGGGACAGACAGCGGGAAGCGACTTTGTTTTATACTATGTAAGGATAAGGATAATAAAGATTATCAACAAATTTCAAGGTCATAGGTCAATGGGAAATCAAAAAATCTCCGGAACAAAATTGTGTGACAGACGACGGACAGACAGACAGACGGACACGTGAGTGACAGCAATAGCAATGGCTCCGTTTGGACCCGTCGTGTATAGAATTTCTTAAAACTACCCCGCCAAAGTCTCAGAAGACACTTATTTAGACGACATTAAAGTATTCCCGGTTACATCTCAAGTGACAGCCATGCGAGTAGAGCATATTACATAATATCATGCCTGGTATTCTACGAAGGGTTATGCAGAGTGCACCTTAAGAACAGCCTTTCACCAGTTAAGTCGACTAAAAATTGAGAACGGCCTTGCTTGGCCTTGAGAATTCGTCCGTAAGAGATACTTCTTTCTGGAAACACCATCTTGATGACAGAAATACGTTTCTAAGGTGCCTTCCTCACCGGGCCTGTTCGTTTTCGTTTCTGTAGCGATGCGTTCGGTAAAGAATCTGTCTCGAAACGACTCGGGTGTCCTTCTGACTGAATCGTTTCGGTACAGATTATTTACCGAGCGAGTGATACTTAATAGATTCGGTATAGAAACGAAAACGAACCGACCCGTTGAGAAAGGCGCCTTACTCGGGGAAACCATCTCTTTAACAGCCAAAAACCGAAATTACATACTACGCAGTAGGCTCCAAATGACTTCGACCTAGAAGATGGCGAGATGAACTGAAAACATTACATATTATCACGACTACAAAATTTTAAACCTTGGTTAGGCATATTTGTTGAGATAACTACGGATAAAAAACTGGGCCTTAGTTAAAAACTGTGTTCCTACAACAGCATTACAAAACTGCCAACCCCATATATACAAGCGGTATAATACTAAGTCTAAACAATTTCAACACTGCAATGTGCCAAGTAGGTACTTAGTGAAAACAAGTTTTTGGGTTACCTAAACAGTTGGCGTTCCAGTTTTTTTTACTAACTAAGCGAATTATTGATTTGTTATGTGTATTCGCGATACAGTATTGCTTGATACTTGATTTTATTTGCGGATTGTGCAATCTGACCCGTTCGATCATCGGACTAAAAGACGTACGTAAATGCGCCATCGGTACATGGTGGACTCCTCACACCACGCACTAAACGTTTTGGAAATACTTTCATTATGCGTACAGCTAAGGGGTGGAATTCCCTGCCGGAGTCTGTGTTTCCCGATAGCTACAACCTCGGGGTCTTTAAGGCACTTAACGTATTGGAAATACTTTCATCGAACGTACAGCTAAGGAGTGGCATTCTCGGCCGGAGCCTGTGTTTCCCGATAACTACAACCTAGGGGTATTTAAGGCACTTAACGTTTTGGAAATACTTTCATTGCACGTACAGCTAAGGAGTGGCAGTCTGTGTGTCCCGATAGCTACAACCTAGAGATTTTTAAGGCACTTAACGTTTTGGTAATACTTTCATTGTACGTAAAGCTAAGGAGTGGAATTCTCGGCCGGAGTCTGTTTCCCGATAGCTACAACCTCGGGGTCTTTAAAGCCCTTAACGTTTTGGAAATACTTTCATTGTACGTACAACTTAGGAGTGGAATTCTCGGCCGGAGTCTGTTTCCCGATAGCAACAACCTCGGGGTCTTTAAAGCACTTAACGTTTTTTAAATACTTTCGTTGTACGTACAACTAAGGAGTGGAATTATCGGCCGGAGTCTGTGTTTCCCAATACTTTCATTGTACGTACAGCTAAGAAGTGGTATACTCGACCGGAGTCTGTGTTTCCCGATAGCTACAACCTAGAGGTCTTTAAGGCACTTAATGTTTTGGTAATACTTTCATTGTACGTAAAGCTAAGGAGTGGAATTCTCGGCCGGAGTCTGTTTCCCGATGGCTACAACCTCGGGGTCCTTAAAGCACTTAACGTTTTGGAAATACTTTCATTGTACGTACAGCTAAGGAGTGGCATTCTCGGCTGGAGTCTGTTTCCCGATAGCTACAATTGCTACAACCTAGGGGTCTTTAAGGAACTTAACGTTTTGGAAATACTTTCATTGTACGTACAACTTAGGAGTGGAATTCTCGGCTGGAGTCTGGGTTTCCCGATGGACAAAACTGTCCAAATTAAGTGCCTCTCTGCCCACGCCTTCCGAGAATACAGTCGTGAAGTTATGTTATGGCTGCTGGTTGAAATACAGACATAATACTTGAATTAAACATTACAGTTTTACCTTCAAAGCGCCTGCGTTGTATTGAAGAATAGATTCCCTTGACCACTTACCTGGTTGGCCGCTTGCCTGTAACCAATTAGGTATATTAAAAACTCTCCCACAGAAAGTTCAAGCACTTAACTAATGACAATGGTATGCAAAATTTGAGAGCAGTGGTATAAGCCGCGGCTTAGAAGTTGTAGATCGCGGGTTCGAACCCAGGCAGGCGCTTTACTTAGTGTTACAAATTATTTCATCACCACTGCTCTCAAAATGGTGACGGAAAACATCGTGATGAAACATGCCGATGTCTTTCAATTCGGCCAAGTGCGAGTCGGACTCGCGCACGAAGGCTTCCGTACCACTATCGCAAAAAACGTCAAACAATCACGTTTGTTGTATGGGAGCCCCGCTTAAATAATAAAGATACCTAATCCAATACAAAATAATGATCACGATCAGATTACTAGTTACGGAGATATGCGTGGACAAACATACATACAGTTATGAAATCTGGCACACGTATTTAGAAGCTTACATAGAGTAACATAATATGTGAATATTGTGCAATTCCGAGTCGAATTGATCACCTCCATTTCTTAGAAGTCAGTACAAAAAAAGTTCGCTTCTTGGCTCGTATAATATCAGTAATTCTAAAAAACTAGGTAACATTTTTTTGACGGTAGGAAATTGGCCTGGGTCAACGGTCGAAAGAGTCTGCGTTACAGTTATACTGGCTGGATGCCACAGACTTCGTTATATTCATAATTTAAACACAACGTTTTTTTTCTGCGGTTGTATATCCCGTGGGCTATGCCTCAAGAACCGGTGTTTGTTTCGGGATAAAAAAGTAGTCTATGGCACTTGGTCAGTATAAACTTTCCTTAGTTGCCATCAGTGATTAAAATTTCGTAATTGGATGAGAACCATGTAAAGATTTTCGCCTAAAAACAATTAATTTTACCTCGTATTAAAATTAGACTGCCTCTTTGGTTGCAATGAGCTACTGGCGGCATTTTTCGTGTACGATTGCACACTACTTTGGCCTCCAACTACCTGAGCTCCCGCTCCCGCTACCCTCCGCCACCAGTCATCCGTTATATCCATAACAACGCGCGTCAGGCTGGTCTGCCTGCAGTAGAACAGCTATCTCGACCCAGCTCCTGTAGTTGGCTACACCGAGGACGGCTAGGCCGCTTGGCAGTACGTCTTCGCCTTTGGCTGGTCGCAAGTCTTCGGCCTACCACTAGTTACTGTTACCTGATTTGCATCACCCCGGAACCACGTGTAGAAAATGGGGTACAGTAGTAACAGCGGATCTCTGTGTCTCTGATTTGGCTCTGCGAACCATAGCGCAAGAAACAGTTTGTGATCGAAAGTGAGATAACACGATGCGATAAACGTAAGCGGGTGAAAGAGGCAGTTATACAATGCTATCTTCAACTTCAACATTGACACAAAAATAGCTACTGCGCAGCGTCTTGCAGCCAACTTCAGAGACAAAGATCCGTTGTGAGCAGTAACCTTATGGAGAGTTATTGCCCAACAACCTTGTTGCACCTGTGCTTGTTTGATGAGCCACTTGGCTCATCATTCAGCAATTCGGTACCATTCTTGCCAAAATGATAGGTCTACTAACAAGAATTTCAGATGGACGTTAAATAGGTATCTGTGCAGTAAGTATTAGTTATTACATACCTGCACTGATCATTAGAAATAATGATTTGCACAAGTCAACTGAAAAAACAACGTAATTATTACGCTCCTTTGCCATTCACATAACGTACAAAGTTATTCCAGAGGAGTGAGAGAGGGACACAGAAACACCAGACAAATAGCTCTATCCCCTTTTCACAGTCGCACTATGATAGTTTTGACACATCATGGTACTTACGGCCCTAGAAGCCATAGACAAGTGCCATTTGATGTCAGTGGTCGAAATATCAAAATGTAGAGAATATCAATTATCAATGGCCTCGGGATCGAAAATAATCTTAATTATTTAATCAAAATGTTTGATTTCATCATCTTCCTGCCCGTGTCCCATGTTACTTGGGGTCGGCGCAACACGTTTTCTTCTTCCATACCGTCCTGTCCCCCGTCACGCTATCACTGACTTCCTTTTCTTTCATATCACTCCTCACACAGTCCATCTTTTTAAACGACTTCCCAAAAAGGAGGAGGTTCTATGTTCGACTTCAAGTTTGTGTATGTTCACCGATATCTTCGTCAATTGTGGACCGATTTTGAAAATTCTTTTTTTGTTTGAAAAAGTATGTTCCGAAATTGGTCCCATTTTAATTTTGTGAAGATCTGATGAAGAACTTCGGAGATATACAACAGAACTCTTCAATAAATAACGGCAAATCTCTCGGGATTGCTGCAATCGCATGTCTGTTTGTTGTTTATAACATTTCATAACATAACATCACGCCAGTTCGCTCTTAAGGTGTAAGCAGATCTCTCATTTCACCGGTTATGTTCAAGTTTCATGAAATCTATTCTGTCGAAATAGTTCTCTTACTAACTTGCCTATTAGGTAGGTACAACTAAAAAGTGAAAAATAAAAAAACTTTTTGCAAAAAAATACTACCGACTTCCAAATACTAAACTACAAAGTGAAAAATAACTTAATTTTTTGAAGTCGGTGTCCAAAACGCAAAAAAATGGTACCTACGAAAGACACCGACTTCAAAAAATTAAGTTATTTTTCACATTGTAGTTTAGTATTTGGAAGTCGGTAGTATTTTTTTGCAAAAAGTTTTTTGTTTCTTTGTGCTAAAATAATCATATGGCATACTATACATATAAGCAATCGATAACGTTCCCAATGCTGGGACATATGCCTACATTATGTTATGCATTTGGCATGCGTGTTTTTAGCAACACTAGCATAAACATAATCAACCTTTTAGTGTGCCCACTGATGGGAAACAGCCCTCCTATCCTATCTATGAGAGGCAGTGGACCATAATCAACCACGCGTTCCCAGTGCGAGTCGGTAGATGTAGAGATGATGAAATGTAGGTACGAGTACATACAATACATGTCTTCGATATATTTTTTCTTGAACCTGCCGGTTTCCTCACGATGCTTTCCTACAACGTTTTCAGAGCTTTGGTGATGAAATAAATTACACAAAGTAATAGGCGAATTACGGCTTGGGCTCGAATCCGCGATCTACGACTCGTTAAGCCGGGGCCGTAACCACTGGGCTACCACTGCAGGAATACTCTGACCATTTAATGTTCTACTAACTTTTATTTCTGTCAAATGTTACCTAGTAGACACGAGGCTTAATGCTCTACTAACCTCATAAGACGAAAGAGACGTCATCATGGTGCATGGCACTAAATGTTTTCGGAATTCTTTCATTGTGCGTACAGCCTAGTGGAATTCTCTGCCGGGGTCTGTGTTTCCCGACAGCTACAATCTGGGGGTCTTTAAATCAAGAGTGAATAGGTTATTTCTTGCAAACGTGCTTCGTCGTCGACCACATCATCGCTTACCATCAGGTGAGATAGTGGTCAAGCGTGAGCCTACCTGTTAATAAAAATAATAGAGAAAGAAGGAGAAAGTTCCAGATGAGATAGTTTCCAAAACGAGCTTAATCGATAAACGAACCATTTCATACTAGAAATCGTAAATCAAATCAATCAAACCGAAATAATAAATCCAGTTTCTAACAAAAAATCTGTTAGAATAAGAAATTCAATGATTTCTTCTATGTAGCCGCTATTTAATTAATCAATATGAGTAATTAAGTGAATTCGCTTTTATGAAAAATTCTTGTTTTTAGACCAGTTCTAGTTAGACGCTTACGCGATTCGGATCTTACTATTCTGCGTTCAAATCCAAGATCGGGCTTAGTAAACTACCTAAAATATTCAAGGTCTTCGTCATGTCCCGATGCGCCTGAGGGTCTAGACACAGTATAAATTTGGACGAACAGTATGGAAACTACCTACAAACGCTCGAAACGGCACACTCTCACAAACATGCGCATCGACGAGAGCCCTAAGCGGCTCGCAGTACTGACAGCATCGCGACAACCGCTTAGGGTTAAGCAAGGCTAGGGAGCTTAAGCAAGGGTTGCTCCCGGCTGTCGTTTGAAGATCTTTCTTTTTTTAAACGTTGCCCCACTCTTGGAATTTCTTCCTGTATCGTGGGTGCGTTTACAAAGATATAAACTCACATACAGAACACCCAGAGCCGGAACAACTATCTGTAGATCATACAAATATTTGTTCCGTGCGGGAATCGAACCCGCGACACGCAGCGCAGCAGTCAATCGCTCAACCACTGCACCAACCGTGCGCCTCTTTGACTGTCATTACGGGCAGTCAGAAGCCAGTGAGATCGGTGAGGGGTATCGTATTAGCGTGTTACCCAGTTACTGGTTACTGTCGGATAGGCAGTCGCTCCATGTAAAATACTGGTACTCAGCTGAATCCGATAATACTGGAAGCTGGCCCCAACATAGTTGCAAGAAGGTTAGGCATTCTAATACATTTTGACTTACGCCATTTTGTCCAATCGCTATCACCACACATTCGTTGATAAAATGTCACTGGGTAGAGCCTCTGGTAACAGTGGCAACTAATGAAAATCTAACCGACTTTCTTCCTTATTATTTTTCCATAATATATTTCCTTGTCCCACCATAATCGAAAAAAAGACTGTTAATAAAATCATTATCATTTAAACAGTATAATAAATAAAAATATAAAATTCTTAATTAGGTAAAAAACTTTTTTTAAACATGCTTTTTTCGTATTCTTCTCAGCAAACCCTCTCATTTGATACCCATATCATGTCACTAAAAATAACTAGTCCGCCATCTTGGGCCGTCCGCCATATTGGATTTAGAATGACGCCACTTAGATTACCATGCATTGTCATCCAAATTAAACGTGTATGCAAAATTTCATCTTAATCGATCCAGGATAACTGCTTTAAAATTCAGTTGCAAGATTTGACCTGAAAACTTACATACTGTATACATATACATTCGAAGTTAAATAAAAACTTGTAAAAATCTTTTTATCCAAGCTTTGAATTAACTTAAAAGTACGAAATGTAATATCGCTTGTCAACACATATCTAATTAGCCCAAACACGATGGTGTTATATATTGATCTGGTTGAAGAGTTGCTATGGCTACCTGCCAGTTCCATCATGAGACCAGCTCCATAGAACAATATTATTTCAATGTTTAAAAAGTTACATGAGTTCGCCAAGTTTCAGCTGGATCGGATGTCAGGAAGTTTTTTTTTTGGAATCTTTTGGACAGCCAAAAGATTCCAAAAAAAAAAACTTCCTGACATCGCGATCGACAGCGCTTCACCACTATCTCACCTGATGGTAAGCGATGATGTGGTCGACGGTGAAGAACGCTTGTCCAGAAATAACCCATTCACTCTTGACTTAGAGACCTCTAGGCTGTAGCTATCGGGGAACACAGATCCCGGCAGGGAATGCCACTCCTTAGCTGTACGCATAATAAAAGTACCTATTCCCAAAACGTTTGGTGCTTATGGGTGGGATGTCCACCATGTACCGATGGCGCATCGCCCTACGTCTTGAGTCTTGTATTCCGATGATGAAACGGGACAGATTGTCTAAACCACAAATAAAATCAAGTATCACACATAACAAGATAATTCGCTAGTTGCCGGACACATAAGAAACCAAGATAATAATTATAAAGCTAGTAATAATAAAAATAAAAACATAGTTGCCAAGCTGCCTCCTTATCATACACCGCGTTCACCAACCAAGTACCCTCAAATAAGGAAAATGATTGGTAAACTAGACTGGGAAGTTGATAAAATAACTGCCACTGCGCAATTCCATGCCGCACGTGCCAAATAGCGATCATTCTGTAAGGCAAAAACTTCAGCAAACTCAAATATCGCTATCTCTTTCTAACAAGCTACAGAAGAAAGAGACAGGAGAGCTTTGTAACTGTCAAATTTGTTCACAATGGGCGCCATTTTTTTTTCAGGTAGTATTTCTCTTTGTACCCTTCGTTCTGGCCTTTTTTGTTATTGATAAGCTCGCGTTTGACCACCTGATGGTGAGTTGGTTGGTTTATTTTCTCTTACACTAATTTTTACCCGACTGCGGGAGGGTTATGTTTTTCGAGCGTCAGTATATATGTATGTCCGTTTCTATGGCACCGCTCTACATATACCAAACGGCTTGACGAATTATGACATAATAAGAGGTGTACCGTTGGATTTGTCTCAATTGTGAGAGTGACGTAGGCTATATTATAATTTTTATATGCCCCTCCGAGGAGGAGTGGCATGTTGTCTGCTCGACTGTGTGGGTCGAGCGTCATTCCTCGCGCGCAACAAGTGTCTGAAGTTACCGGCCCAAGGCAAAGGGCCACCTGGTGGTCAGACGCGGGGTTCGTGAGTAACCCTCAAGCAAGTGAGCTCCTGTGAGCGAGCTGCATCTCCGGCACTTTCCTGGATAGAAAGAAGAGGACTACTCGTTGGATTAGTTTTCCGGCAACCCAGCTGTAGGCATTGGGTAGATGCGATGATTTGTATTCGAGAGGTGAGCGTGCTTACAGCTCCGGGACCATTCTGGAGAAATGGGAGCCAGCTTCTCTGGCGTCCCGAACGGGGATTGAATCCGCTAGCACCAACTGCGCTGGTGCCGGTGCTTGCACTAGTGCTGGCGTGCTGGGGTGCGTGTGGTGAGCGGCTTTATTGCTCCGGTACCATTCTGGACAAATGGTAGTGAGTAATCATGATGCGACTCACATTTTCTCTTGAGTACCAGGGGCGAGTGCTCTCGGAGGCGTGACCTACCGAAGATGGTCCCAGACACCTCGTAAGGGGTTGCCTGGTATAGTGTGCCGCCTTTTTATACCGAAAGGTGGGTAAAGGTGGCCACTATAGAAAATCTCATTAGTTTGGTTGGGTTATGCCCCTCCACAAAAAGGGGGTCAAACTTTTTTTTTTTTTTTTCTTCCTACTTTATATGTCACTATTTTTTTGAGAGAGAGCCAGTTCGGAATTGATAATTTTGGGTTAAGAACGTCTCACATCCCGCATAAGGTTTAAGTTTCAGGCTAAAATAGAGATTTACAAATAACATTACTGTACCGTAATTACTATAATGTAAGGCCCTTTCCTCATGGTGAGACGAGATTCGATTTATAACAGCTATTGGCGATTTTTAGTAGCGAATTTTCAAGTATGTTCACAGGAACGCAATGCGAAGCAAATGCAGTGGGGGCTTCCGCGTATGAGTTCGCCACTAGAGGCGCTGGTGTAGTGTGAGGTCTCCGATATGTCAAATTTCATAGCATTTTGGGTTTTAGCGCGTTGTATATTTTTTCCAAATATGGCAGGTTAAGGCGTTAGAAGAAATGCCAGAATTGAAAGGATTGATCACATGTCATTTTGATAGAGTTTGACATTCATATATTTTTAGGGTTCCGTACCCAAGGGTAAAAACGGGACCTTATTACTAAGACTCCACTCTCCGTCTGTCCGTTTGTCACCAGGCTGTATCTCATAAACCGTGATAGCTAGACAGTTGCAATTTTCACAGATGATGTATTTCTGTTGCCGCTATAACCACAAATACTAAAAGCAGAATAAAATAAATATTTAAGTGGGGCTCCCATACAACAGACGTTTTGCCGTTTTTTGCGATAACGGTACTGAACCCTTCGTGCGCGAGCACGACTCGCACTTGGCCAGTTTTTCAAATCGCTATCGTCACGCTTGCGTTGAGAAAGTCACCACAGGGCCTCTGGATGAAATTTGACACAGAGATAGATTATAGTCTGGAATAGCACATAGGCTACTTTTTATCCCTAGGGATAACAAAACACTTTTCAAGCGGGTGATGCCGCGGGAAGAAGCTAGTGCAACCTAAAGACAGGCCAACAACAAACGGAACTTATTTATACTCACTTTGTTACCATGTATTTATAACAGCAACGGCAGGGGTCGAAACAAAAAAATATATCGAAAGGACAAGAACGGGTTTTGATTTTGGATCCTCTGCTGGCAACTAACCAAACAATTGGGCGAATAGTAGTATCGATTTGTATTGGGCGTCCGAGTGGTGAATGGAAAATAATCTTACTAATATTATAAATGCGAAAGTTTGGATGGATGGATGTATGTTTGTTACTCAATCACGCCAGAACGGCTGAACGGATCTGGATGAAAATTGGCAGAGTTAGATTTATAGTCTGGAATAGCACATAGGTTACTTTTATCCCGGCATAATGTTCCCTTGGGATAAAAAATACACACACTAAAGAAAGGAGAAGGTTCTTATTGAACGAAAAATTAAGAAATAAAATTGGTATGTAGGTAGGGTAGGGAGCTGACGGGAGCGAAGCCGCGGGCGCAGCTAGTAGTTCGTAAAATCCATTCATCGGTTTTTTGAGACTCACTTAACTCTAAAATGTCTCGAACAATATTATATTGTAGAAAAAAACCGGCAAGTGCGTGTCGGACTGCGCAAATTTAGGGTTCCGTACCAATTTATCAATATATTGATATTTGTTAGTAAAAAAATAAAAAAAAATTTGCAAAAAAATACTACCGACTTCCAAATACAAAACTACAAAGTCAAAAATAACTTAATTTTTTGAAGTCGGTGTCTTTCGTAGGTACCATTTTTTTGCGTTATGGACACCGACTTCAAAAAATTAAGTTATTTTTGACTTTGTAGTTTTGTATTTGGAAGTCGGTAGTATTTTTTTGCAAAAAGTTTTTTTATTTTTCACTTTTTAGTTGTACGTACCTAATAGGCAAGTTAGTAAGGGAACTATTTCGCCAGAATAGATTTCATGAAACTAGAACATAACCGGTGAAATGAGAGATCTGCTTACCCCTTAAGAGCGAACTGGCGTGATGATATGTCATGAAATGTTATAAACAACAAACAGACATGCGATTGCAGCAATCCCGAGAGATTTGCCGTTATTTATTGAAGAGTTCTGTTGTATATCTCCGAAGTTCTTCATTAGATCTTCACCAAATTAAAATGGGACCAATTTCGGAACATACTTTTTCAAACAAACAAACTTGAAGTCGAACATAGAACCTCCTCCTTTTTGGGAAGTCGGTTAAAATGAACGTAATAATAAACATTATCACCAAATTTCAAGTTCAACAATAGGACAATGGGAAGTAAAAAAATTCTTCTAATAAAATGAGTGACAGACGACGGACAGACAGACGGACACGAGTGACAGCAATAGGGTTCCGTTTGACCACAGCACAGACATAAATCTAACTCGATAACGCAAGTCCCTCCATCTGTATGAAAACCAAGCCAATTTTTTCACAAGCAATTTAAAAACAAATTTACTTACCAATGAAAGAAAACATTTCCAATGCCTCGGACAACTTTTTCTATACATTCTTTACAGCTCAATAGGGTATAAAAGGCATTTTTCTAGATTTCGGTGGATTTCCGGTGCCGATAATACTAAATGAAAACCTCAGATTACGGTCATTGATCGTAACTTTCCTCTTTTTTTGGCACGCGAAGTACATGCAATCGCATCATCTAGTTAGATTTATATCTGTGGTTTGGACCATTCGCGTACGGAACCCTAAAAAACTAAATTTTTATTTTAATTCAAATACTTAGTCGCTGTTTTAAAATTCTGATATATATTTATCAGAACTTTGAAACTGCGGTTAAGTCGTAATACGTATAAATCTGTTTTCACGGGACCAAGCTTGCAGTGCAGGTAGCAAGTGAGTCATATCGACCTTCAATTTGATACATTATTTCTTATTGTTTTAACTTATGCTAACCTGGTACTTTTGGGTATTCGCGTATATATTTTAACCCGTAGTTAAACATCACGCCAATATTTCTCGAATGGTTGGGCAGATATGTACCCGTAGTACACTTACCCCCGATTTCTGAATTAAGCTTTTGAAGTTGAGTAATCGTCAAAATGTAGAGTATAGTTTGGCGAATACTCAACTTCAAAAGCTTTCAAAATGATGACACTAAAATAGGGATTTGACTAGAGATGCCGCGAATACTCGCTATTATTCGGTATTCGGCATTACTCGACCGTAAATACCGAATAATCTCTCTTTATTCTACATGTCTTTATTCGACATTCGGCGAATAGTTGTCTAAATAAAAATAAACTTTTATTGAACAGAAAAATTATAGACTTCAAAATAAATAAACTTATATTAATCTTTAAAATAAAACTCATTTTTACAAAAAAATACAACCGAATTCGAAATAAAAAACACTACAAAGTGAAAAATAACTTCAATAGCGGGAATCGGTGTCGGTGTCAAAAAACGAAAACAGGAACACTATGTACTTCGATCATCCCTGTTCTAGCGTTCGATCAATTTGATAAAAAAATTGCGCTCACGTGTTTTTTGAGTGCAAATAATCAATCAATCATGAAAAATAAATACGGAATAAACATATTATCTTGTCTATAATATTTTTTAGGGTTCTGTACCCAAAGGGTCCAAACGGAGTCCTATTGCTGTCACTCACATGTCTGTCCGTCTGACTGTCCGTCGTCTGTCACACAATTTTGTTCCGAAGATTTTTTTACTTCCCATTGACCTACGAACTTGAAATTTAGTGATAATGCTTATTATTACTTAAACTTTACCAACAAATATCAATGACAAAGACAAAGATATTTTATTTCAACTAGGCCACAAAGCGGCACTTTTGTACGTTAGATACATTAAAATTTACAAGTAATAAAAATTGATTCTACCGTGCATTCGGAAAGTAGCTTGTTATGGAGAAGAACGCACAAGAAACTCCATACTTACTCTTTTAAAAAAATATGTTTTTATAACAATATTTAGGTACATAAGTACATATATTAATAAATTTATATGTGTGAGGACAATGCACCCAGAATCACTACATACTATACTACGTACAGGTACAAAGTATTAAAAGTACTCACACATGTACTGTGCAGTTACATAATAGGTACTAGAAAAACACTTTTATATTGATAAATCAGATTTTTCTTTGGTACGGAACCCAAGATGTGCGAAGACCGACACACACCTGACCGTTTCTTTTTTTTCACTTTGAACAAGCTTTTTAGCTTACCGTGCATTGTCCAAACCAAACGTGTTTGAAAAATATCAGCTCAATCGGTTGGCGATAACTGTAGACGACGGTTGATCTCTTTCTCGGAGTTGGACCTACCTAACTGGACCGTTTGTCCCAGGTAGACATAATCGTCCACAACTTCGAGCGTAGAGTCTCCGACTTTGATAGGAGTGGGTGCATCATGGGCATTTAACATCACCTTGGTTTTGTCCATGTTCAATTTTAGACTCACTCTTTCGGAAGCTCGACTGAGGTCATCGAGCATTGTACTGAGGTCCTCCATGGTCTCAGCCATGACCACTATATCGTCGGCAAACCGAAGGTGAGTGACGTTCTCGCCATTGACGTTGGTGCCTAGCCCTCTCCAGTCCAGAACCTTGAAGACATCCTCCAGTGCAGCAGAGAACAGTTTCTTGCACTTTGCTGCAGAAAGATAGGTTCCGACTTTCCGAGGTGTCTTATACATACTTATATTAAACAACAGTACCTACCTATCTAATGTGTTGGACGTTAAAATGACACATCGGGTTTAAGAAAGAGACGTTAAGGTTACACTAGTCGATCATTCTTCCATACAAACGTAGTCTGGCGATTACTCCACTGTTTGTCGGTGTACATTCAAAATAAAAAAATATATCAATTTGTCTCATCATTATCTAGCCCTGAATGCAAACAAAACAATATTTGAAAGTTATGAGCGTCGACAGTTCCATATTTAAACACTAATTTTAACGCATCTTTGGGCGGAAATAAATACCATTGCAAAACGGCCTCCATACACGGATAGATTAGTAATTGAACAATGCAAATAATTTTATTTTGAAAATATATATTTAGTCATTTTTTCATGATATCTAGACTCCCAAAGGTCTTTTTATAAAATTTTGCGCGCTTGTTTTCGTCCTAAATCATCATCCATTTCGATAAAAATTTGCAAAAGTACGCAAACTAGCTTCTTACTGCTCATCACAGCATCTATCTCTTTCGCACGTGTTATCGGATGAGATAGCATTTTAACCTCACGCACAAAATAGTTCATGCCGTCGACTAGGGGAACCTTAACAGGAATGAGTGCGAGAGAAAATGCAATATACAGACGATTTTATTTGCTAAAACGCTTCTTTTAATAACTGTTACTATACATGGTCAAAACAAGTTAGCAAAATGAAAAGTATATTTCGAACATTTGAAGTTAATCACGAACAGTCTGAATTATTTAGCCAAAACCGCCGCCCTATAATATGACGTATGGGTGTTAGTCAATTTGTCGAACAACACTACCACCTGCACCGCTGCACGTCTGTTGAAAGTTCACGCCCTAAATTTAGCACGCGATAAGTTGGCAAGAGATTCTCAATGCAATCACCTCGACTGTTATGCGCTCCTGGTATTTTAATTGCTCTCTCCTGGTTGCGGAAGACGGTAACCTGGCAACTTGTTGTTGCTAATACCACAGATAATGTAATACTAGCATACAGATGCCTCATCCCATACAAAGAAACCGTGCCGACGCGACGTAACTAGCGTTTTTCGTCTGATTATCTGATTATTTTTTGTACATCGATCGCGTTCGGTTCTGTTCAACGGCGATAGAAAGATGGTGTTAGCAGCGACTTGCAAAAGAGTATACTCGGTTCGTGAATATTTTAAATCTTTATTGTTCACAAAACAACATACCATAATCATCATCAATTCATCAACATCCGTCTTATAATGTTCCCACTGCTGGGAGTCTGGGACACAGGCCTCCTCTCATTCATGAGCATGAAATAACCTATTTTACAAAAAGTAAAGCACCTGTCTGGTTTCGAACCCACGACCTACAACTTGTAAGTTTTAAAAACCGTCTCCTAGACATGAGCGCTAATAACAAGATATTATAAATTTAATTTAAAATAAAGGTCGTAGTAGCCGACTTATACGACACCGCTCCAACCCTGCAAAATAATGTTTATTGAAATTGTGAGCTTCAGGAGAGCAGTGGTGGCCCAGTGGTATTGGCCATGACTTGCAAGTTGTAGGTGGTGGTTTCGAACCCAGGCAGGCGCTTTACTTTGTGTAAATTATTTCATCAGCACTGCTCTCAAAACGGTGAAGGAAAACATCGTGAGAGAACCAGCATGTCCTACAACCAAAAATTCGAAGACATGTGACTTCCACCAACACGCACTGGGCCCGCGTGGTGGATTACGGCCCATCCCCTCTCAACATTAATAGGCTGATGATGTGATGTGAGCTTCAGGGAGGCTTCTGTAGACATACTTTTCATTGACAACACAAATTAGCAGACAGGTCGCTGCAAGCGAGCTTACCGCCACCGTACCACTCGATTGTTGACGTCTCGCTTACCGCATACATGCCACGCGCTTCAAGCGAGCGCCCCTCTTGAAACATTGCTTGCTTGTCGAAAAAGGAAAGCGAGATCGGTCGGTGCATGGACACTAGTTGACTGCTAGCTGTAAGCGCGTGGACAGCTGGTTGCCTGCTAGCTGTCGGCGCGTGCAGAGCGAGCAGTCATCTCCGTTTGAAGCTGTGTTGTGCGGGAGCGGGGTCGTGTAACCTTTACTCTGCGATTGGCCCGTGTAAAGTTCTTCTACATATACGAGAAGAAAACTCAATAATATTTTAATTATTGCCATCTCCCAATTCTACTATGTTGGGGTCGGCTTCCAATAGAACCAAATACAGCCAAGTACATTAGTCACAGCGAATCTGTGTGATTTTTGTGTCAATGTTGAAGTAGAAGATAGCATTGTACAACTGCCTCTTTTATTCGCTTACGTTTGTCGTATCGTCCTATCTCGCTTATTTTCCTGCGCAATGGTTGGCAGAGCCAATTTCAGAGGCACAAAGATCCGCTGTGACTACTATGCCAGTAATTTACTTGAATCAACTGCCTATCTGACCTACCCTATCCACTAACTTGGTAACACTAGTACTTGGTAAGACTGGTGTCAGATTTGCTCTGCATCTGACTACCTGTAACGACTGTTAAAGATCTACGGATGACAGCCGGGACTTAACTTGTGCAGGGGCCGAGAAATAACTGGGACACTTCGTCCCACTGGGATCTTTTGTGGTCCCCTAGATAACCTATTCCTCCCCAATCTCGTTGAAAACTCTCTTCATGAGTTTTACAACGGGACTAGGAGATAAGAGCCTATAGTCTTCTGATCTTGTATATCCAACCCCTAGGAGACTCATTTGTTTACCAGCCAGTACATCGGAGGTGCACAGAAGGTGCTCCATGCGTTCCGTATGTTCCCCACACAACCTGCACATGGGTGTCGCGGTTAGACCCATCGTCATGAGCATGTCGTTGGTTCCGAAGTGGCCAGTAAAGGCCCGAAGCAGGTAGCGGATTCACCCCTTGCTCATATTCCAAATGCATTCCCGTGCGTATTCAACGTAGAGACTAGGAATTTCTTGGAGTGTTCGAGACCGGTAATAGACAGCCAATTTGTTTGTTGTCTGTGATATGCAACTCTGTGAATGTGGCTTTTTCGAGACACGTCGAAATGCCTACACATGGTTCTGGACCCACAAAATCATTTGCCCTCTTTTGCCAGCCGGGACTTACGGCTTAACGTGCTTTAAGAGGCACAGAGGAGATTCGATATTTAACGGTTGGCCACCCATCCTATTTCGAATAAAAATGCGTTATCGCCGACCTTGATAGCCTTGCAATTCAAAATCGCTTCCATACCCACAAGGGCGTTATAGTACCAGGATCGCATAAACCCAAGGAGCATAGATCGAAAGATAAACAGCAACAAACAAGTAGCGACAAGTTGCTAGTTCATGCAAACCTGTTTCTCTCAACACGGAAAGATAAGACCCTCTGCCTTGTATCTTGTACTTAAAACTCGAAGTATATGGTTTGCATTGGTTAATAAATCTTACCAGACTTAACTAGAGGTTTTTGAAAGCCAAAAATTTGCAAACTTTTAGACAGAGTATCTCAAAGTTATGAGAAAAGATCTGATTGGGTCTTCATATTTCAGTCAACCCAGTCACGGGAGATGGAAGATCTTAATGATCTATCATTTGAGATAACCCTAAGAATTAGTAGCCATCGTTACGCTATGAAGAAGCCTGTTGTCGTGCAGACAGAATTTCGGTCAATCTCAGCCGGTCAATCTCTGGAGAGTAGCCATCGACGCTGGATATATTATAGTGCATATGTGTGTGCTCAAATACACCACAGATCCGAAAGAAAAGGATCCTGATGACAATAAACGAAGCCAGTTTTGTAAGAACCCTGTGTCTAGTAGTGGACATCTTTGAAAGTAAAACTGCTAGTAAGTAAATGATGTATGTTTGTGACGCATAAATAAGATGATATTATTAAAATAAAAACCGCCCAAGTGCGAGTCGGACTCGCGCACGAAGGGTTCCGTACCATTATCGCAAAAAAATCACGTTTGTTGTAAGGCAAAAATAAAAACCCCCTAAGCTTATTAGCCATGTTTTTTCTATGCCCTTCCCAGTGTCTCAAACTATCTCCAAGGCAAATTTGATCTAAATCGGTTCAGCAGATCCTGAGATTACCCCTACAACCTCACAAACTTTACCTCTATATAATATTAGTAATTTAGTATACCTAGATGCAGTTAGTAAAAAACTGTTATTTTGACGTTTCAATCAGACACTTTTATTTATTTGTATTGTATTTAAATTAAATTTATTTCAAATTTAGACAATTTTGTGTTCCATTTTTAGGGTTCCGTACCCAAAGGGTAAAAACGGGACCATATTACTAAGACTCCACTGTCCGTCTGTCTGTCTGTCTGTCACCAGGCTGTATCTCATGTACCGTGATAGCTAGACAGTTACAATTAACTTAAAAGTGTGAGGCGGACTTGCGCACGAAGGGTTCCGTACCATTATCGCAAAAAACGGCAGATAAATCACTTTTGTTGTATGGGAGCCCCACTTAAATATTTATTTTATTATATGTGTTGTTAAAGCGGCAACAGAAATACATCATCTGTGAAAATTTCAACTGTCTAGCTATCACGGTTCATGAGATACAGCCTGGTGACAGAAAGACGGACCGTAGAGTCTTAATAATAGGGTCCCGTAGGGTTCCGTACCCTAGCTCCTGGTTACGGAACCCTAAAAAAGTTTCTTATTAATTTGAAAATTTAAATAGTAAAAAAAAATTGTCTGCTGAATCCGGTTAGACTGGAAGCCGACCCCGACATAGTTGTGAATAGGCTAAGCAGATTATAACTATACAAATAATTAATTGATTCATTTGAAAAAAAAAATAGCAAGACCCGTACCAGCCTAAATCCGGTTCTATCCGGTAATCTAGCGCAGACGCCAAGGGTACGTTCATTTTGCCCAGTTACGCTGCTAAAGCGACCTTAACAAACATACATTGTAACACCAGCCTGAAGACCAAATTCTCGTAGGTGTTTTTTATTCGCGCTTGACCACTATCTCACCTGCCGAGTAAGCGTAAGCGACGATGTGGTCGACGGCACAGATAATATAATACTAGCATACAGATGCCTCATCCCATACAAAGAAACCGTGCCAACGTAACTAGCGTTTTTCATCTGACTAATCTTGTTATTTTTGTAAGTACATCAATCGCGTTCGATCCTGTTTCACGGCAATAGATGGTTTTAGCAGCGACTTGTAAGTAAAAGGGGTTTACTAGGTTCGTGAATATTGTTTTCTTTAAATACAGTAAAGGTTCGTTTTATAGTATGTTTTTGCACGTTTTTACAGTTTTTATTGCACCAAAATGTGTTACAATGCAAATTTTAACAATCGAGTGGAATACCTCAGAAATTTAAAAATGCGCCATCTATTGGCATCAATTTTAAATCATACGTTCAAATAATCTTTGAAATGTGAATTAATAGCCAAATATTCCATAATTTTGTACTTAGGAGAGTTGATTAAACAAGAACATACAATTTTCATGTTCAATTCCAGAAAATGTTAATTTTACACACAATTCTATTGAATTGTGTGTACATGTCGCGCCATCTAGTAAGATTTATTTGAACCAAATCTTCTTTCTTAGCAATGAGACCCCGTGTCGACGGTGAGGGTGAATCACGCTTGCCGCTTGCCTAGAAGTAATCTATTCACACTTGATTTAAGAAGCCCTAGTTTGAAGCTATCATGAAACAAAGACAATAAACAGCTAGTGTAATACTCATAGCGGATCTTTGTGTCTCTGAAGTTGGCTCTGCGAACCATTGCGCAAGAAACAGTTTGTCATCGAGTATACTGCATAGAGTAAGCGAGATAGGACGATGCGACAAACGTAAGCGAGTGAAAGGGGCAGTTATACAATGCTATCTTCACCTTCAACATTCACACAAAAATAGCTACTGCGCAGGGTCTTGCAGCCAACTTTAGAGACACAAAGATCCGTAGGCTTATTACGTATCTTTTGCAAGAGCAAAACGATAGCGATTTTTGCGCAATAATTGCTCTTCAATACAGAAGTTTTGGAGTTGATGGCGGTTTTTTTTTTAAATAAGTGCATTAGACAAACAACGAGCGATTAACAAACGATTGTGTAGGACTTACCATACCTACACTGCAGGTAATGCCGACTTTTATGACATAAAGCGTTTGATCGCTATCGTTTTGCTCTTGCAAAAGATACGTAATAAGCCTGCCTTGTGAGTATTATAGCAAATATAGCAATAGACTGGCTTCCCATTGGATGGGGCATAGACATACCTGATGAAATAGTTATACTGTGTGTGACACGTCTATCTACATCTTCAGGGATAAATACGTGTTGTTTCTGCTAAATTAACTGAATTTTGAATGTCAAGTGTGTGCAGACGCAGGCAATTCGTTAGTCGTTACGCTTTTCAATTTCAGAATGCAGTTCTCGTTTACAAAATGCATCAAAATCAAAAATGATTCTTAATTCGAAATAAAAAAAATCTGTCACTTATGATCAGAGTGAGTGACAATGCTGACAATGACAGATTATACTTGTGTGGGCACGAATATTATTTGCCAAATTATCTCTAGTCCCTACCGGTTGGCGCGCACGGCGATTCCTTAGTCTATGATCGAATTCGCAAAAGTTCGCCACGAAATCAATGACGGAGAAATACATACGTAAAAAAAATACAAATAATACAATTTAATAGACCGTACACTTTCTATATTTAGCAATAATATACAATTTACAGAGCGTATGACGTAAGCCGCGCGTACGCCGCTGCACCGAGTTGTGTAACTACTGTATAGAAATAGTTCAATAAACTCAACAGAACATGAGGCGCCGATTCGCTGTCAGTGATGTTCGGATTTTGAATTTTCGAATGGCGGTTACCGATTTCGAAAAAAGAGTGCTATTGTTTTTTTACGTATATTGGATGGTATTTGAATTTCGAAATTCTCGACCGTTAATTTGTAGAGAATTCTTTCTCAATAGGAAAGTCTCTTTCTCATTCTACAGCTCTATTATCCATAGACGACAGTGACCACCGGGTCTTACGTTGCAGGAACTCGTTATAGAACAAGTGATCCATAAAATATTTAGACAACATTCTGGTACTCCGATATCAAAATCAATGAGAATGTATTATTACCCAGTAAGCTCCAATTGCCACTAAAACGGAGTACTTAGATCTCTTGCAGGAACTGTCCCCTAGTTATAGAATAAGTGCAACAAAAACCTCTTAGATATCCATGTCATCCTGGTACCCAGATGTCGGTCCTGCAGCAACTGACTCTAGTTATAGCTTATGTTTTGTACGTAAAACACTTAGGTAATCATGCTATCCTGGTACCCAGATGTCGGTGGGGCTGCAGCGGCGCGTGCCGGCGCTGGACGAGACCGGCGGCGGCGTGCCGGCGGCGTGGAAGAGCGGCAACAGCGAGCCGCCGTTCGCGTCGTTCGCGCCGCCAGCCGGCTCCCCAGCCGGGCCGGCGTTCGCCGCGTCCCCAGCCCCGTCGACGCCCGGCCCAGGGTTCGCCGGCCCGCCGTACGCGGCTCCGGGCCCGTTCGGCTCGCCGTCGGCGCGGCCGGGCTCCGGCGGCGGGTTCCCGCCCGGCCCGCCGCAGCAGCCGCACTTCCCTGGGCCGGGCTTCGCGCCGCCGGGCTCTCCCTTCCACCCGCACCCTCCACATCCGCCTATGCCGCCTCACCCGCATATGATGGCGCCCTTGCCGCCGCCTGTTGACAGGTCAGTATCTGTTCTTTTTCCTAGACTAAGATTCGTTCGTCCTTCCAGGAAAACTTTTCCTGCGCCACTTTGTAGCAACTAGCGGTACGCGTCCGTCCAGGGTCGTCTCTCCACCCATTTCTAGGCGGGCCACGGCGTCACCGTCTGTCTTCAAACACTAATATACAAAATAAAAAAAATCGTACACCTCGGCGCTCATACCAAGTTTTTGAACTAAGAATTTCAAGTTGTGATCTTGTCAAGTTCTTAACTTTAAATTTCGAAGGAGAATATTTCTTCTGGACTTTTTGACAATCATTATTGCTGATAAATTAAAACTTTTGTCTTCAACCTCTTCGCCTGTTCTGTCGTTACACCGGTGACGCAAGTCATAAGGACTATCGTCAGCAATACGATGGAGTCGCACGTAGCTTCGCCCACGATTGTCGCATAGACGCACGTCTCTGCTTCACAATCCGTCCGACACACTTCGACCTGCGTCACTGTAAAAGAACTGCCTTATACGCAGATATTCGGTTAAAACTGCTGACGGAAAAAGTGAACCATTTAATTTCTTGTTGTTACAACTTCTATATAATTCAAAATCTTACTTAAACCACAAATAATATAAAACTAGCTTACAGATGCGTTTTTAGTCTGATTATTTTTTGTACATCGATTGCGTTCGGTCCCGCGATAGATAGATGGTGTTAGCAGCGACTTGCAAGTAAAAGGGTTTACTCTTATTTTTAAGCACGCTTTGACAGTTTCAAAGCATCAAAATGTGTTACAATACAAATTTAAACAGTCTAGTGGAATGCCTCAGAAATTTAAAAACGCGCCATCTTTTGGCATCAATTTTAAATGAGCCGTTCAAATAATCTTTGAAATGTGAATTAAGAGCCCAATATTCCATAATTTTGTTTCTTTGTTTCTGAAGATTCTGGTAAGAATAATGGGACAAACTATTTAAATTATTGCATTGTCATCGGTCCTTGATAAGTGTGTAAGTTTCAAATGAATCCGACGTTTTGAATGGGGTAAATATCACGTTCAAAGATTGTGTTACATACAATGATATTCAAATATACAGATATGTTATGAGCGCGCGCATTTTGAAGACCCGAATAGGTCACAATTGTGACCTTTAGTATTTAGTTTATGTCGCGCACGGCGAAGAGCGATAGGCTTTGTTGAAACAAAAACCAAATAAAATAAATGCCATCGTGTGTATTTGTAATTTATTTATTTATTGATTAAAATAAATATTTTTTAATGTTAGATGAATGAAAAGTGCGTATGTGTGCTGCCGCTGCTGCGCGGAACACTTTTTTTAATTGTTTTGTGAGTGTATAACGTATCTGTTTATTTGAATATCATTGGTTACATAGATTCATACATACCCAGCTAATAAAAGCGTGTTAAAGAGGAGGAGCTTCTTAATTCATTTTTTTTTGTGCATGTATATGCACTGTTAATTGTAATCGTTTTTAAAGTTAAACGGAGATTTTTCTCAAACAATAGTCCACGGGACATAAAGTCTGTTGGCCGTCTATACTCGTTATCAATCTCTTATCAGTAGCTCGAAGTTCATTATGTTTTGTTTGGGGCTTGGTCTGAGTGAGAGGCGGGCGCGGGCGCGTGTTTAACGCCTTGGGTTCCTACAATCTATCTATACTAATATTATAGAGCTGATGAGTTTGTGTGTTTTTTTTGTTTGAACGCGCTAATCTCAGGAACTACTAGTTGGAATTGAAAAATTATTTTTGTGTTGGATAGTCCATTTATCGAGGAAGGTTATAGGCATATAACATCACGCTACAACCAATAGGAGCGAGCATAAATGAAAAATGTTACAAAAATGGGCAAAAATGGAATATTTTTGCCCATTTTTGTAACATTTTTCATTATTTTTATTGTTTGAATATTTTTTTTTTTGAGATCTTGTGGAATTCAATATACGCCGCCCGAGAACAAAATATTTTGTCCCCGAGTGATACACACTAGTTTTCATCACTACCTAAGAGAAGCTACGAGTACCTACCTACCTACTCGAAACTAGAAAATAAATTTACAGAAAGAACTACAGTTTTTTTAAAGCACATTGCCGCCATAACTTAGAACCAGCCTGTAACATATTCAAACATTATGCGTTCGACTTATTTGGTCAGCTTCACATACTTATCAACAAAGAGTAAGTATAATACTAACTCCTTACTAACCAATCACAAAAATGAGTTTATCACCATAGAGAATTGAATGTTAGTTAGTGTTTTATTTTTTTTAATTAGACCTTCCCGCGCAAAATTGGATTGGGCTCCCGCTATCCTGTATAGAAAATTGTCGTTTTTCGAATTAAATAGGTGTGATGAAAAAAAAACAGTCGTAGCTTGTCGCGGTCGTGGCCCTATATGTATATGTGATCCGGCAAAGGCTTATGTCTTTCAGACCCCCTAAAATACTAGCAAACTTATAGTTTGTAGTCACTATTCCCAAAACACTGCAACTCCTAAAAGCCAGCCCATCATCAGTGGCGACCACCAGAAACGCGCCGAGACAATGAAGCTCGACGAAGTCCCGGAGAATGAATTTAACTGTCTTGGATCCCGCAACGAAATTAGTCAGAAAATAATAGAAGAGGAGTAGAAAAAAAACATAATTTGCACTTCTCTCCATATCAAGCATGAGACAGAACAAACAAGGTCAATAGGCACAAAAGATCGTTTACAACTGGGATAAGCCCAGTTGCCTAGCACCACGGATAAAAATTATCGTTGATATTAATAGGTCCTAACATTGGATAGACTGACTTCGCCTATGTTTTCACGGTAAGGTTTTTACAGAATAGAACAGCAGGTGGAATGACACTTCACGTTCACACACGTATGTTTGCACGGTGAAATTTTAACGGGTGATCTAAATCGCTTCCGCTACCGCACGGTCGCCGCTCATTCACTCTGACCGAGGCCTTAGGCTTAGCACGCACTGCGATTTTTATTCGCGCGATTTTTTTTCCGCGCGTTCTGTGGCCTATGGAGTTGTATGAAGCTGCACGCACTGCGGCAAAAAAATCGCGCTCAAATAGTACTAAAAAATTCGCGCGGAAAATAATTCGCGCGAATCAAAATCGCTGTGCGTGCTATGCCTTAGTTCTGATAATTGGTGAGAAATAATGATTCTGCTTAGTGAAGTAGGACGGTTGCCTAGTTAGACTGCAAGTTGGTGTCAAAAAAAAACTGAATCAGAGACTTTCAAAATTGTGTGATCAGTGATCACCCATCCACGGACCGACCTCGGCAAGCGTTGCTTAACCTTGGGTATCGACCCGTGCGGCTTTTATTATTACAAACCGCAAAATTAATCTTCATCAACCTATACAAATTCCAAAAATCTTAAGAAAAATTGAATCTATCGGACCTGGCTGGCGTTTTCGCCATATTTACCCGACTGCGCGACGCAAAGTAGGGTGATTTGTTTATCAGTCTGTGTATGTATGTTTGTTCTTATGTGGCGTTCGATCGGCAATCTATTGAGCACGTAATTATGACACGATATCTTGCGATAACACCCCGATTCAAACAGTAAAACGCCCATAACTTTTGAACCGCTGAACTGATTTTATTCAAACATCGCTAAGAAAACTCGACAAAATCACCTTTCAAACAAAAAAATCTAAATCAAAATCGGTTCATCCGTTTAGGAGCTATGATACCACAGACAGACACTCAGATACACAGCAACACAATTCAAACTTATGAAGACTTCAGAAGCTGTTTGATTCCGTCATACTCGAGGGGAGGACGCCACAGGCATGGTGCAGGGGTGTGGTGGTACTTCTCTTCTCTTCTCTTCTTCAAGAAGGGTGACAATGCCTTACTGAAGAACTATAGGCCCATCTCACTTCTTATCCATGTCTACAAGCTGTTTTCAAGAGTAATCACGAATCGTCTTGCGCGCAGGTTTGACGATTTCCAGCCTCCCGAACAAGCCGGATTCCGTAAAGGCTTCAGCACCGTAGACGACCACATACATACGCTGCGACAGGTTATACAGAAGACCGAAGAGTACAACCTGCCTCTCTGTTAAGCATTTGTGGACTACGAGAAAGCCTTCGATTCGATCGATGCCAAATTGACTATCGGTACATCGAGGTGTTGAAGCGTTTATACAAAAACGCCACCATGTCAGTTCGACTTCAGGATCAGACCTCGGAACCCGTACATTTGCAGCGAGGTGTGAGACAGGGAGACGTCATCCTCCGAAGCTGTTTACCGCTGCACTGGAGGACGTCTTCAAGGTCCTGGACTGGAGAGGGCTAGGCATCAACGTCAATGGCGAGTACACCTTCGGTTTGCCGACGATATAGTGGTTTATGGCTGAGACCATGGAGGACCTTAGTACAATGCTCGATGACCTCAGTAGTGCTTCCGAAAGACTGGGTCTTAGGATGAACATGGATAAAACCAAGGTGATGCTGAATGCCCATGTTACAGCCACTCCTAACAAGGTCGGAGACTCTACACTCGAAGTTGTGGGCGACTATGTCTACCTGGAACAAACGATCCAGTTGGGTAGGGCCAACTTCGAGAAAGAGGTCAACCGTCGAATCGCACTCGGCTGGGCAGCGTTCGGGAAGTTGCGCGGTATCTTCTCCTCCAACTCCACTGTGTCTCAAGACGAAAGTCTATGACCAGTGTGTGTTGCCAGTGATGAAATATGGCTCTGAGACGTGGTCGCTTACAATGGGCCTCATCAGAAAGCTTACAGTCATTCTGTTCGCGACGAGGCGTCACAAAAATGTTAGAATAGTTTTGTAGATATAAATAGTATAAACAAAACATACGTCTGCTTACCCCAGCGCGCGAGCTCGTACTAAAAAGTTTTAGACGAGAAATTTTCTTTTATAGTTTTTTCAAACATAAAATTTCGACCACTTTTTGAGGCACTAAACATTATGTTTTAGTGTATATGAGTATGTATTAAGTAAATATGGGGTCTAAAGAGTAAATTAGAATCGTTACATACATACTAAATGTGGTAGTTACGGAAAGAAAGCAAAATCAAAACAAGTCAAATTCCGTAAACACGACCTACCGCCATGACGTTTTAGTTCAAAATGAGCAGTCAGATGGCGGTACACGATATATATAGTCTGGCGCGTAAGCAGACAAATTTGGTATTTTAGAATAGCGTTTTGAGGGCTTTATAATAGCCTATAGTACCTAAGATATAGTTATCTAGTATAATTAGAATTAATATACTATAGATAAAATGTGTAAGTAGTATTTTAAGCAAATAAAAAATATTTGTTTACGTTTTTAGGACCCCCCGAAAATGGCCGGGTCGCAAGTATCGATAGGTGCGCTCTGCCCACCTACCAATCGTATTATTTACCTTACACATTTAATTTGTTAGGAAACACCACCTAGGTGTTCTAGATAGTATACCTTGGTGCTATGACTGAAAAACTGTACATAATAACAGTACATAGCCAGGTTTAAAACAGTTTCACTCTGAGATGGTAAATACATGCATTTTTGCTCAAGTAAGTAAATAGAATTTTGGTTATAAGCGTTTTAGCGCTTCTAGGTGACCTGGAACTGTGTCCAGGCCCTATATATAGATGGCATCTATGTAGTTCTAGTACATAGATATTACTTACTTGAAATAATGTGTCTGTATGTGCCAGCATGGACGTTTCTACGCGTCTGCCAGAGGGCCCACTACCTTCAGACACACTTGGTGCCTGAAGGATTATTGATATGCTATCTGAAGCATTACCTTTGGGGACCCTCGGGCACACGCCTGGACTCAGTCACAACACATAGCTAATATATAGCTACACATACACACACAGAGGCGTTAAAGCCGTGGAACAACACGATATTTGCTATTTCGGCCGCTTCCCGGCATCAGAAGTCCCAGAAGGGCTGGTGGTACACCCATCAGGGTACTACCATTCGATAGCCCAATTCTCCAGCTTCCCAACCACATTTTTGGAAGGAGCCTAGCTCTGGTGGTTAGGGAACTAACCGACTTAATATAGCAAGAGGTTCCATGGTTTTCTCGCATCATCGACCACATCAGAGTGAATACTGGATCGAGGGTTGGAGCTGTATCCACCGGACTTCCACCATGGGGTAGCCCATCGCGAGGGCTATCCGATGACGGTTGGTGAATGCGGATCCGCCCACCAGCTCGAGTACAAACTCACGAAATATGCCGAAAACAGGCACTGAAGCTATGTTTTCGCACCTTCACGTGGCTGTGCCCGTGAAGGGGACAGATGAAGCTGTGGAACTGTCACAGATCGACGGTCCAGGAGTAGGGCTACAAGTCCCTCGCTGGTACCCTGGCACTAAAGTGCACCATTGTATTGTAAAGTAGCATATAAAGCTACAAACTGACTGAAATTCCCCTTATTAGGCGTTCTCAACGCAAGGGCTCCGTGAAGGTAGCAAATAGGAACCTGGACCCAGGTCCGGAGGGAAGGTCTTCTCGAGACCTATCCAGAGACACAAGTCTCATCAAAATCGGTTCAGTAGAAGGGGGGTTTCTGTTGGTTTTCAGCGACTAGCCATAAGATATTAATTTTATAATTAAAGTTTATGCGCGGTCGTTGTTTCGAGGTCCTCGTTACGGTCAAGTGTGGTAGTAGGATAGTGCGCTGAGGCACCGTCCTAATCGTAGCCATTATTTCCGAAATATTAAATCCACGTCACTTTGCGTAACGGGGACCATGAAGAGACGTCGCTTTTGGACATGAAAACCTGACTTTTTTTCTGAACTGGACATCACGCCTTCCCCTCAACATCCTTGGCAGCCTTCCAACCACTGCAGGGTCAATACTTGCTCGAAGACAACTGAACAATAGGTGCAAGGGGCGTCAACGCGTTCAAGCTGAAGCCTTACAACCTTCAGTCAGCCTGGGGCCTTGATCGATCACGTCCGTCCCGCACACATTCAAAGGGCAATGGAGAGGGCTATACTCGGAGTTTCCTTGCGTGATCGAAACAGAAATATAGAGATGCGCAAGAGAACCAGGGTTACCGACATAGCCCGAAGAATTGCCAAACTTTGAGTGGCAGTGGGCAGGGCACATTGCTCGCAGAACGGATGGCCGATGGGGAAGAAAAGTTCTGGAGTGGCGACCGCGAACCGAAAGACGTTGCATTGGAAGGCCTCCCACCAGGTGGACCGAAGACCTGGTGAAGGTTGCAGGGATCCGCTGGTTGCGAGACGCACGAGACCGGTCAAAGTGGCGACGCTTGGGGGAGGTCTATGTCCAGCAGTGGAAGTCTTTTGGCTGATATGATGATGATGATGACAATCGTTGCAAGTCCACATATTATTGCTAGGACATCATATAATTATATTTAACCAAAAATTGCCAATCATTGCGAAATGAAGTGCATTATTTAAGACTAGAGGACGCCTCGCGGTTTCACCCGCGTAGTTCCCGTTCCCGTGGGAATACAGGGATAAAAAGTAGCCTATGTCACCCGGGGATAGATTAGCTTCCCAACGGTGAAAGAATTTTTGAAATCGGTCCAGTAGTTTTGGAGCCTATTCGGTACAAACAAACAAAAAATCTTTCCTCTTTATAATATTGGTATAGATATACAACGACAAGTAGGTTGGATGTCAAAAATTTGCACTTTTTATAACTGTCAAAGACAGTGAACAGTTTTACAAGACGCTGTTAAACAGATATCTTGATCGCCCCTCAGCCTAAGTGTGGTGCGTTTTGATCTGAAGATCAAGATTATTAAAGTGTTAGTAAAAGTGTTCGAAATTCGAAATCATGTTGTTCAATCGAGCGAGAAGTAAGAATTCCAATTTTAAATTAAAATATAATTATCGTATCATATGATGCGGTTGGAGACTTGGAGCCTTTTTAGCCTCGCACAGATATTTTAATTTTTTTTGTTATAATTTTTTAGGATTCCGTACCCAAAGGATAAAAACGAGATCCTATTACTAAGACTCCGTGGTCCGTCTGTCTGTTCGTCTGTCCGTCTGTCACCAGGCTGTATCTCATGAACCGTGATAGCTAGACAGTTGAAATTTAAATGTGTATTTATATATTTTCCCACTGATAAAAAAATAGACAAACAGCGGCGTTTTAGTAATAGGGTCCCGTTTTTACCCTTCGTCGGAACCCTAAAAACGGTATTTTTACCCGACTGCCGAAGGAGGGTAATGTGTTTATCAGTCTATGTATGTATGTTTGTTCCTATGTGGCGTTCTAGAGACCAAACGCGTTGGCCGGTTTTGATGATTCTTTCGTCAATCGATTCGTCATAACCCTGCGAGTGTCACTGGCTACATAAAAGTCGGAAAAGATAAAAATGGCGGATTTTTGCGCGCCATTTTGTGAAGGCAATTTTTTTTTTCTTCTGAACCCTTCGTGTGGGTTATCAAAATAAAGGGTTTTAAGAGGTGGTTTCAAAAATATACAACACTTATATGTTTAAATGTACCTAATTTAAAAAAAAATAACAAAAAAGTTGTAAATAAAAAAAGGTTTATTAAAAAAATCATAAAACCCGAATGCTTAAAAAGCGAACTAAAAAGACGTAAACAAGAAGAAAATCATGCTGTGCAGTCGGAGGATACATCTGGTTTTGGTCAGCCAGCTCGCGAATATGTATCCTCCGACTGCACAGCATGATTTTCTTCTTGTTTACGTATTTTTAGTTCGCTTTTTAAGCAGTCGGGTCTTTTGATATTTTTAATAAACTTTTTTTATTTAATATTATTAACGGTAGGGAAAATGTAAGAAAAGTTTTTAGACTTAAAATGTTTCATTGGTATCGAGTGAGGTTTTTATGAAATTACTATGAGTACCTTCGGTCAGCGGCTTCGTGTTATTTTTTTTTATCCCAAGGGAACATTAATCTGATTTGAATACAACTTAGTACACGGTTAGACTGTACCCTGAATTAGGACTTAGGATATACATTTTTATCACGGACTAGAGGACGCCTCGCGGTTTCACCCGCGTAGTGCCCGTTCTCGTGGGAATACAGGGATAAAAAGTAGCCTATGTCACCCGGGGATAGAGTAGCTTCCCAACGGTGAAAGAATTTTTGAAATCGGTCCAGTAGTTTTGGAGCCTATTCGGTACAAACAAACAAAAAAAAATCTTTTCTCTTTATAATATTGGTATAGATAGTACATTCCCGTAGTATAATCTTGGACTTGCAAGCGGGCGAAGTCACGGGCAGGAGCCAGTCGCCAACCTAATAGGTATGTTTTTTACTAAGACTCCACTGTCCATCTATCTGTCACCAGGCTGTATCAACCGTGATAGCTAGACAGTTGAAATTTTCACAGATGATGTATTTCTGTTGCCGCTATAACAACAAATACTAAAAACAGAATAAAATAAATATAGTGGGGCTCCCATACAACAAACGTGATTTTTATGCCGTCTTTTGCGATAATGGTACGGAATCCTTCGTGCGCGAGTCCGACTCGCACTTAGCCGATTTTTTATTTCCTCGCGAACTAGTTTGCGGGCAACAGCTAGTATTTTTAAATAATACTAATTTCTATACATACCTGAAAATTTTAATATAAAGTTCACAAAAAAATATATATCTCAAAAATCCCTTGTCTCTTTAGAAATAAAATAAATGCTTGCGGCTGTGTGCGTTAGTTGCCCGAACTCCGTCGGTGTGAGCTTTGTATGTGTGCGTGCGACTCGAGTCGGGCCATAAAATTGAGTCTGTGTGTGTATGTAGGTGAATGTAGTATGTACTTGTGGCTGGTACCGTCAGAATATTGGGTTTAATTAAATATTATAAAGTGTGTTTTTTTTATTGGGTATTTTTTTTTGTTTTTTTTTTTTAATAGAAATATTTCGTGATTTTCTCCCGAAATAAAAATCTCTATTTCTATTTATTTATTTAAACTTCATGCACAAAGGTACAATGGCGGACTTAATGCCTTAGGCATTCTCTACCAGTCAACCAAGGGTGGTGAAGAGAAAACATGGCAGGTGCATTGTTTAAATCGTGGCAACAATTTAACTAAAAAATATAATTTTTAATTGCTTAAAATACATATACATATATATATTATATGATGTATACCTAAATAAATATATATATTAAATAAAGTAATGAAAATAAGTTACCGAGATGACCCTACCCCCGCTGATAATAATACTGCAATTTCCGCTTGAAAGCATACCGACTGGTTGCCGCCCTGATTTCGAGATGAAGCGCGTTCCAAAGAAGAATAGACTGAATATGAAAGGAAGAATGAACAATATTAGTAGTATGAGAAGGACAGAGTAAGAGCAGATTGTTGGAAGAACGCAGATTCCTAGCGTGAGAAGAACTTAAATATTGAAAGTGAGACATAAGGTAAGAAGGTGGAGTGGGAGAGATGAGTAGGAGATTGAGTAGGGAGTTGGTTCCATCTCTATTCGCCGTAAATAATTAATATTAAATTAACATATTTATGTTAATTACACGTGCATATTTTAAGTTAATAAATCCTAGAAACTTTGAGACTGATGTAAGTACCTAAGAATGTACGTCAGTTCCAACATTTAAGGTCTATCCACACATATCAGGGCCGTGCCCGGGACGTGGACGGACCGTGTTCTAAAAAATATCGTTGTGTACATTTTATATGAACTCGTTCACACACGTCCGTGCACGGGCAAGTGAGGAAACTTCAATGATTGGGCCCGGTCCTGTCACGTCCCGGGCACGGCTCTGATATTTGTGGATAGAGCTTTAAAGACTCAAATCATCTATCATCATCAAATCAGAAACCTTCATCTTATAGTTTCATTAAACATTAAAAAAAGAAATTGTTTCCAAAGTTGCTTTCATAGTCTAAAAAAAAAAATGCCAAAGTTGCTTCCATTGTATAAAAAAAAATTTGTTACCAAAGTTGCTTTCTTCGTCTGGGCTTTCAAATTCTTTCATGCTTATTCTAATAAAAATAAATCTTTTTATGACATAATCTACTAACAAAAATACTTACTAACTTTACAATTAATTACCATTGTTTTGAACTAAAAACAAATCACATTTTGTAAAATCTCAAATAATAATTAAACAGAAATGAACCGAATTTTCTATCCGTACCGGCCCACCCCGCACCTACATACCTAAGTATAACATCGGTACCGCTTCGCCCAGCGCATCTTGATCCTTGCTGTTACCGCGACCGTTACCTACGAAGGGTCGTGCTGAACTGGTTTACGATACATAGCTAGATTGAAACTCCACTTCGCTGGAGTGTCGTCTGCCGCGCGCTCCACGATCAAAACGATTCGAAATTCGAATGAATATTATTTTTTGTTATATTTTTTATTTTATTTTCTGTATTTAGTCAGAAATTATTATGAAGTTCGAAATTCGAATTTGGAAATGTTTTTTCTTTTTTGTAATGAAATGAAACGGCAGCGTAATAATAAAGAAATGCTTGTAATAATACCAGCCTGTAACTGTCCCACTGCAAGGCAAAGGCCTCTTCTGATACAGAGAAGGCACGAGTATTGATCATCTCCTCAAGATAAAAAAATGCTTTACTTCGAAAATTCATTATCTTTATCTATACTAATATTATAAAGATTTGTATTTTTGTATGTAACGAATAAACTACTGGATTGATTTCAAAAATTCATTCACCGTTGGTAAGCTACACTATCCCCGGGTAACATGGCTACTTTTTATCCCTGTATTCCCACGGGAACGGGAACTACGCGGATGAAACCGCGAGGCGTCCGCTAGTTTTAAATAATCAGATATTTTTGAATTCATTTTGACAAGATTACACACGTGTTTTTAAAACTCCACCCATTGTTTAAGAGACAAAAATACAACACACCAACTTGAAGAGGCATTGTGATCTGTTCTTTCAATAAATTACCAGGAAAACATACGTAACTACCCTTGATAACTCCAAATGGTGAAGCAGACCGATTAAATTACTGGCACGTGAGTCATTTCAACTTTGTCTTTGGAGCCGGGGTCGCTTCGGCTTATCCTCCTTGTTGGCGTTGCAGGTGGTTATAGACTGCAGTAAACGCCGTCAGGTTGGCAGTTGCTAGCCGGACTGTTGGCCAACCTATTAAAAATAGGCTGAAATCAGGGGGACTTGCTTAAAGTCTTTTGTTCCCCTCCATTTTTCTTTTTCACTTTTGTTCTGAAAGTAAAAACAAAGTGGCTTTTCGCGTAGCTGTCTTTTAGGTAGCAATTTTTTTTTTGTATTTACCAAATTTGTGTTCAGGCAAGGGTCAAAAGTGCAGTCACACTACCAAAACAGCAGCGCCATTATTTTCTTAGGCATAAGAATTTCAAATTTACACACGGTTAGTTGGTATATTCTATACTATATATTTTAATTTCTATACAACATATTAAATCAGTTGTGGATAGTTTAACTTCTTCCACAAAAACTAGGTATTTGAGTTTTGGGAGAGCAAGACTGCATTTTTGACCCTTGACTGTACATTACACTTGTAGTTAGTTAAGATTTTATAGACAGATAAGCGGAGAGGTCCAAAAGTTCGCGAAAACTTACCTTAAAAAGTAAATGTACTTGTATATGCCGCGATTTTTTTTACCTCCCTTTGTAAATAGATGGATAGAAGATGCTTTATTGTGAACAAAAATCGTAACACAACACAAAATTATATAAAAAAAATCTTAAATTTAGGAATTATTCTAGTTCTTTTAATTCACTGTCTTCCAATCTAGTATTTACCTGACACAGGACTCTGAGGTTCTTATAATGATTCAAAGCCGCGTAGTTCAAGGGCTCCCTCTGACCTTCACCACGTCGGTGGCTTTACCATCAATCAAGGGGTATACACTGAATTGAATCAGATCCTGATCTTCAACTTCTTCCAACCAGGTTACCAGAGGCTGAAAAATCAATAAATCAAATGCTTGAGGACAAATAATAAAAAAAAAAAATAAAAAGAGAAAGAATAGAATAGAACACATTTAAAAAAAATATTCGATATTTAAATTTAAAATTATCTTTCAGTATATTTTTTATGTATTAAATTTCATAATTAGAACGAAAGTAAAGAATCAATATTTTCTTATTTAGTAGTTTCTTCTAGTAGGACATTTAGGTATACATTGCATTGAATCAGATCCTGATCTTTAACTTCTTACAACCAGGTTACCAAAGGCTGGAAAATCAGTAAATCAACTGTTTGAAAGCAAATAACAAAAAAAAAATATTACATAATTAGAACGAAAGTAAGGTATCAATCAAGTTCCATTTAGTAGTTTCTTGTACTAAGACTTATCTATACTAATATTATAAAGAGGTAAAGTTTGTGAGGTTGTAGCGGGTAATCTCTGGATCTACTGAACCGATTTCGATGAAATTTGGCTTGGAGATATTTTGAGACCCTGGGAAGGACTTAGTATAGTTTGTATTCCGTTGGGATGATAAAACACTTTTTACGCGTACGAAGCCGCAGGCATAAGCTAAAAGGTATATAAATTCAGAAATCGCGAACCCGCATTGAGCAAGCGTGGTGATCAATGCTCGCAACTTCTCAGTATGAGAAGCAGTGCACATGCAGTGGGACTGTTACAGTTCTCGCCAAACTTCAGGACCGCCCTGAAGTTGGCTACAATAGCTGCACAGTAGTAAATCTCAATACAATAACAGCACTGTTTCGTGCCTTGCGTATCGGAAAAACAACTTCAGGGCAGCCTAGAAGTCTGGCGAGCAGTATACAGGCCGGTATTCTGTCTGATCCTTTTCTACAACTGTCATTAAGACTAAAATAGATCAATCTCTACGAAGCTCAAGCTAAAAGACTACCGTTCTGTAGCTCCTGCCTATCCCCATGGGAAAAGCCTTTCATATACATACACATACATAACCAAGAGTTCTACCGACCCCTAAGTAGAACAACAGTCTATATATATAGTAAGTTCAAAAACGTGGTTAGCAGCTCCACACAGTGACAGACAGGCTAACCTATATTTAAGTATATAGTAATATGTACATAACTGTAGGTATGTACGCGAGGGTGGCGAGCACGTGGCGAACGAGGGGTGGCTGCAACCCCCCCGGGTTGCTGCGGTCTTGGTACTTTCATCGAGCCAGATATGGTTTTTTTTTGTGGTGGCAACTTAATTGCCGACAAGATGTAAATTTTTGCAGTGGTTCTAATTTTTTTACGTATGTATATGATGCGTGAGTTAGAGAACTTAAGCTAAAACACCCTCTTCTATAAAAATCTCAAGACTTTTGCAACTGTTTGGCAGATTATAAATTGAAAACAACAGAATATTTATATTAAGGTTATACTAGTCGATCATTCTTCCATACAAACGTAGTCTGGCGATTACTCCACTGTTTGATGATGTACGGTTAAAAATAAAAAAATATATCAATCTTTCTAGGAAACAATAAAGTAAAAAAAAAATATTTGAAAGTTATGGGTGTCGAAAGTTCCATATTTCAGCACAAATTTTAACGCATCTTTGGGCGCAAGTATATACCATAAGAAGAAGGAAAATTGCTAAACGGTCACATCGATAGATTAGTAGTTCAACAATTTAAATAATTTTATTTTGAACAAATGCATTTAGTAGTTTTTTCATGATATCCATATTCCCAAAGGATTGTTTATAAAATTTAGCGCGCTCGTTTTCGTCCTAAATCATCATCCATTTTGCTACAAATTTGTAAAAGTGCGTATTCGTTCGCGAACTGGTTTCTTACAGCATCTATCTCTTTCGCACTTGTTGTCGAATGAGATAGCATGCATTTTAACCTTGCGCACAAAATAGTTCAGGCGTCGACTTGTGCAACCTTAAGAATCTGCAGTTGCTAAACAGCGGTGGGTTTTTTTTAAATATATTTATAAAGACTTTGGGCGTGATTCGTGTATTTAGTGTATTCCTCACGCCCAAAGTCTTCTTCATTTTCACCTCGCCACTTCCCGTTACTCGGGGTTGGCTTTCTTAGTCACAAGGCGACATTTGCTCTAAGTTTTTATTCCAATTAAACCATTTACTAGCACATTTCGAATTGTTAAGGAATAAGTCAGTCAATGAAGCTAATGATTTTACTTACTTTTTTATAATATTTAAGTATATTGTTCCATCAGCATTAACAAAACTACTGGTGGTCAAGGCTCTGACCAGATCTGTTCTTAATACTGATAACGATTTTTTGGCAATGTCAGAGATATGCCTGCCTTTTTTTTGTCATAAACGTAAAGAAGTTATAAGCCAAGAATGCTTATTTATATTTATTAATAACAAAAAAGTAGACATATTTAGTCTAAACCACAACAAATGTATGCAAGACCCCCGCATCGTTATTACCGATCTGACAACCATTTTAACATAATCTGTCACCATTACGAGTTCAAAACGCATTTAGAATAATTTTCCATTCAAATCACACGATTTCCTGTCAAATTTTATTTCATTTTCATTAATTTTGACAGTTTTATTATGTTTATATTATTTTTTGACAGTTTTATTGATCTTCTAAGTTGTTGCATAGATTATCATAATGGGAGCTAAATTCTTTTACTTGAAACAGACATTAAAATATCAGAGAACATTAGTGCTATTCTGTGAACATTTCACCGAGATGACTTATAAAGATGAAGTGAGCTTGAAGAGATCTGCCATTACATCTTTATTGAATGGGTTGACAGCTCACTTCATGTTCAATTAATCAAAATTTTCACGATGTGTTTTTTACTGAATAGCATTACTAATAAAGATTAAATAAAATAAAAACCTTAAAAAAACATATTCACGGCTGATTTAATTACTCAAGGCTCAAGTTTTCTTCGTCGCCGTATACGAGATCCCCTCGATCGCGTGCCCCCAGCGAGTACGGTTTGCAAAAATGCTGAGCTACACAAAAAATATTATCATCAGTGGTCGAGTCAGCATCACCTGGGCATTGCTGCGTGGCTATGCGCTCCTAGTACTTCGTGTCCGAATGGACGTGTTTTTTTTGCGCTCTTTGACAGATTTTTGTATTGATTTCGTTTATTAATTATATGGGATGCATAACATTTTACCAGAGTAGAAAATACACGTATTTTTAAGGAATATTCGCCTTTCCGTCTCTATGTCTTAAAAACACCTGTTTAATTTACGTTTGGACAGGCTTCTGACATTGATTGTTGCTCAAATTTAATGACTTCGATTTTCATCGTTTTTAGTACGAATGCACCATTGACTGACATTTTGAAAAGATCCATTTTTTAGGGCATTTATCCAACTAATTCATGAGTAGAGAGACGCGTCAACTGTCAAATCAAATAATTGCCTGAAAAATATCGACCTTGGCGAAGGTTAGACAAGATTGTAACTAGATTTTTCTCAGTAATTCACAGGCTACACAATTAGCAAAATCCTCCTTCATTGTCGTCAGTCTACAGAGTGAGCGAGACAGAGTACATTATGACTTATTGTGAGTGAACGCCATTTGTTAGTACATCAACATCAATAATCAGTCATCGTACTTCTTCGTTCCCACATTCAGTCCAATGTTTTGACATCTGACGTATCTATGCTACCCTAGTAGTTCACGGCCAACGTGACAGGTGGCGGCAGGCAATGCCCACCGCTTGCTGCCTTCTGTAACGTCTGAGTGCCTGGTACTCGCCGGCGGTATCGATCGGCTTTACGGGGGGTAAGCAGGAATCTAGGTTATTTTGAGTAACACGTGAATAGCTGTTTATGAGTCTTGTAACCCCAAAAGTATTTATTTTTTAAATGGTTGAAATATTCGCAAAAGATAATGCTACTAAAATTTATACAGCGTTTCGTCAAGAGCCATTTTGTTAGCAATTTCTCAGTTATTTTTCCCGTTTTGTTATGTTTCTGTAATTTTATAATTTTCCTGCATAACAGCTGAATGGATCTAGATAAAATTTGGCACAGAGATAGAGTCTGGAATATCGCTATACTTTTTATCCTGATAATCTCTGTATAATGGATCCCTTGGGATAAGAAAACGCGGGCGAAGCCACTGGCAGAAGCTAGTAACTAAAAAACAAATAATCTTACTAAGACTACCGAAAACTTTAAATTCTTTAATCAATAACAAAAATATTGATTTTAAAAATCAACAGCAAGCGACTTGAGTGAAGGGTGCGTAAAGTCACCCCTATTAATATTATAAATACACTATCTTTCTCTCACACGAAGCTTTCGTATATATCTGTCTCATTTGGCATGTAAATGAAAAATCGATGGGTGAGAGCATGGGGATTATTTTTGAGATAATCTTTAGGTTCGCGTTTGACAGTGTATCACGGATCACCTGATGGTAAGCTGATGTGACGAAGTAGCTCAGTAGCTCACTATTATCATAATTATTACTAATATTTTAAAACAGCTGTTGCCCGCGACTTCGTCTGCGTGGCATTAGTAATTCGAATAGCCATTTTAGGGTTCCGTACCCAAAGGGTAAAAACGGGACCCTATTACTAAGACTCCACGATCCGTCTGTCACCAGGCTGTATCTCATGCACCGTGATAGCTAGACAGTTGAAATGTTCACAGATGATCTATTTCTTTGCTACAAAAACAACAAATACTAAAAACAGAATAAAATAAATATTTAAGTGGGGTTTCCATACAACAAAGGTGATATTTTTTCCGTTTTTTTGCGATAATGGTACGGAACCATAAGTGCGCAAGTACGTCTCGCACTTGGCCAGTTTTTATTTTTTATATCGCGCAATAATATTAGATCTTTCGTGAGAAATTATTACGTCTTACTTGAGACATTATTAGTTCATCATACAAACTTTCACACCCCTTTCCACCCCCGCTAAGAATGATTTTCGGAATAAAAACTATCCTATGTTCTTCCCAGGGTCTCGAAACTATCTCCATACCAAAATTCATCCTAATGGGTTCAGCGGTTTACGCGTGCGTGAAAAGGTAACAGACAGACAGAGTTACTTTCGCTGTTATAATATTAGTAGCTTCTGCCAGCGGCTTCACCCGCGTGAATGTCGAAAAATATCCCAATGGAACATATTCCCGGATATCCTATGTGCGATTCCAGACTATAATGTATCTCTGTGCCAAATTTCGTCCAGATCCGTTCAGTAGTTTTTGCGTGAAAGAGTAACATACATACAAACACTGAGAACTCACAAACTTTCGCCTTTATATTATTTAGTGTGATTCAAGGTAGGACCTTCCATTGCTGACTGGTATATACTACACAATAGACTTATGTAGTTCGTGCCGGTACAAGACATGATTATGCAAGGTCACAGATAATATAATACTAGCAAACAGATGCCTCATCCCATACAAAGAAACCGTGCCGACGTAACTAGAGTTTTTCGTCTGATTAAACTGATTATTTTTTGTTGATCGATCGCATCCAGTTCCTTTCCACGGCGATAGACAGATGGTGTTAGCAGCGACTTGCAAGTAAAAGGGTTTACTCGGTGCGTGAATATTTATTTCTTTCAATACAGTGAAGGTTTGTTTCATATTATTTTTTTGTTCGTTTTTACAGTTTCTTTGCACCAAAACGTGTTACAATGCAAATTTAAACAATCAAGTGGCATGCCTCAGAAATTTAAAACCGCGCCATCTATTGGCATCAATTTAAAATGATCCGTTCAAATTATCTTTGAAATGTGAATTAAGTGCCCAATATTCCATAATTTTGTGCTCATGAGAGTTGATTAAATTAAAATTAAAAAAATTAAAATTCATTTATTTCAGGTCTTAAACCCATATCACCAACAGCTTTAAATTTTTCAATAATAAATACAAAATCACACATAGATAAATACAACCAAATAAATACACAATATAAATACAACACTTGAAACAAATTCAATTTCAATAATAGTCAACACAATTAATTACATTAGTCTCTTACGTGCGACACTATATGTAACTTGTCTGTCACAACAGTGTCGCACATAAGGACAGTCCAACCTATTTGCTATCATGCTCAGAACGGCATTGGAGCTGTCCCGCACTCTGCGCACAAGAGAGGCGCAGCGCTTCCGCATGGTCGCATGAAAACAGTCCGTGCGCGCCCATGCGAACATACCCGAAGCGCTGCAGTAGCGAGGCAGACCCAAAACCGCCCTGAAAGCATTGTTAAATTGAATACGGAGGGTGTTATAGCTTTTCTGCGTGTAATTAGCCCACAGGCTGCAGGTGTACATAGACGTGCAATATGCTCGGAAAAGAGTTACTTTCACGGCATCCGAACAACGTGCGAACCTGCGGGCCAGCATATTAGCTCTTTTAGATAACGCCCTCCGCTCCCGTTCTAAGTCAGCATGGTCCCTGAGGTCAGACGTGACTATATGTCCTAGATATTTAAAATGTTTCACCCTTTCTAAGGGGACACTATTCAGACGTATAGGTGGTACATAGTCTGGACATATAGCACCTCCGGCCTCAAAGACCACCCTCCGCTCCCGTTCTAAGTCAGCATGGTCCCTGAGGTCAGACGTGACTATATGTCCTAGATATTTAAAATGTTTCACCCTTTCTAAGGGGACACTATTCAGACGTATAGGTGGTACATAGTCTGGACATATAGCACCTCCGGCCTCAAAGACCATGTACTGACTTTTCTTAATATTATAAACAAGTCCATGTTTGACAGCGTAATCCTCACATGTCGCAATCAACCTTCTCAGGCCACAGATCGACGCACTCAGCAGAACCATGTCGTCTGCATAGCTTAAATTGTTGAGACACACGTCGTCTATATGACAGCCGACATGCTGACCGCTCAGTGCGACGATCAGCGCGTCCATGTAAAGGTTGAATAACGAGGGTGAGGTCAGTCCGCCCTGCCTTACACCGCACTCTAACCGATATGGCTCCGACACTGCCCCCGACCACCTGACGCTGTTGACCTGGTGCGTATACCAATACTTGAAGATGGTAACAAGTTCTTGTGGTAGGTTGATACTCTCAAGTTTTTTCCACAAGAGATCATATGCCACCAAATCAAAGGCCCTGGACAGGTCGAGAAAACACGCGTATACCGGGGTTTTGCGGTCATTATAGTATCTGACGGTATGCTTAAGACACAGTATTGCACTTTCCGTTGATAATCGAGGTCTAAACCCAAACTGATTATCGTGCAGAGATATATATTTACTTAACTGTGTATTAAGCAAACCGTCAAACACCTTCGCTGTAACTGTAGCTAGAGAAATGGGCCTATAGTTATTTTTATCAGCTAAGTCACCGGTTTTATCTTTAACTATAGGCACAACAACAGTTTTCATAAGATCCGGCGGAAGATAAGAGTGGCTCAAGCATAGCGAGTAAAACATTGCTAATACTCTATTAATATGTGGGCCAGCGTGAACCAGGTGTTCAATGGATAGAGAATCATGACCTGGACTCTTGCCTTTTGTCATAGTCTTGAGGGTTATGGCAACATCCTTGGCAATAAACCTCACCCCTACCATCCCTTCAGGTAACTCCCCATTGTAAACCCCACACGCCGGACCCAAAGGTGACTGAACAGAAAATTTACTCTTAAAGATTTCAGCAATGCCTTTACAATCACTCACCCCCTCGCCACTCACCGGAAGTCCAGGTTTGGCGTTAACTTTGTTGGTGTTTTTCCAAAAGCCTCTAAAATCACCCTTAGCGTGCTTTTCCGCAAGACTGTCCATTTTAATCTGGGCTTGATGATCCTGACACCACTTCAAATGTGATTTAAAAATTCTTCTGCTGGCACACATTTCATCGTACATAAGGCCAGTATTAGGTTTACCGCACGATACCCACTCCGTAAACTTTAATCTAGCCTTCCGGTGAGCCTCGCTAACGTGCCTATTCCAACCCAGTATGCGTGACCCACTCCTTTTCCTCATAATGCCCTCTCGACCAGCCAAGGACGCAGCACGAAGGGCGGTCACAATGTCAGAGTACATCACATCAAGAATACGATGGTGACAGGGGTCATTACAATAAAAATCAGCACAATTTATACACTCGGTAGGAAAGTTAACCAACCCTAAACGTTTATGACACTCTGTGGTATATTTCGCGATCTGTTCCTTACTCTGGTGCCCCACGACACAGTGTTAAACAACAACAAAAAAATTGATTTATTAATTTTAATTATGCATTAATTTTATACAAAATACGCGCTTAGACGTAGAGTTGCGGACACCAGCCCGTCTTAATCTAATCTAATAAAATTTTATTTTGGGATTTTCTCTGTTTTATAACTTGATGTACCTATGTATAACTATGGACTGGAATTATGCCTGAAATAAATAAATAAAACTATAACATACAATTTTTTTTTTCAATTCCAGGAAATGTTAATTTTACACTCAATTCAATAACAAATCGGTGCATATCGCGCCATCTCTAGAGATTAATTTGAACCAAATTTTCTTTCTTAGCGCTGGGACCCCGTGGCAAGGTCATGGAACCAGATGGAGTGATAAAATAGAAACTTTTGATGTAGTAGGTACAGTTGCCCAGTATATTAGAGGAAGTTTGAAAGTGGCGCCAGTGACGGAAAAGCTGTATGGAAACCGTTTGTCCTGGTATGGTCATGTGATGAGGTGGGATGAAACGTATGTTACTAAAAGAGTTATGAATATAAAATTGGATGGATGGAGAGGAAGAGGAAGGCGAAAGAAAAGATGGACTGTGTGAGGAGTGATATGAAAGAAAAGGAAGTCAGTGACAGCGTGACAGGGGACAGGACGGTATGGAAGAAGAAAACGTGTTGTGCCGACCACAAGTAACATGGGACCAGTGTTACCAGGTACACGGTAATTACCGTAGATGCACGGTATTTTTGGCTAAAACACGGTATACGGTAATATTTCACTACCGTGTCATTTTCTACGGTATTTTTAATTATGAATTACCTTGACAGTCAATATGTAAATAATTATGAAGTATTAATTTTATTAAAAATATATACGTAAAACGAAACGAAAATCCAGCTTTATATGCTGGCAACATCAAGTCACCGCTTCGCTTCACCACTCTACCGCCGGGGATTTCCCCGATTCCATCAAAATACGTCTAAATGTAAAAGTATGCCCTTTGCCCTGCCCACTAGTAAAACAATCAGTGTATATGAAAATTGGTTGTATAATAAATGAATGAATGAATCGCTTTCTCGCAACTCGCACCGTACTCTTTTTTTCTTCGATAGTTTTGTTGGTGTTTGATGTTTGGCAAGAGCGCAGTGCATTTAGATGATTAAGAATGAATAAATAATATTGAAAAATATGACATTTCCTCTTGATGTTGCACGGTAATATGCATGGTATTTTTTAAATCTTTACACGGTAATTTGGGGCTGAAACACCGTATTTTTAAACTGTCGACACGGTAGTGTATAATTTTGATCTGGTAACACTGCATGGGACAAGGCCAGGCAGTTCATGATAATGTACAGTTGCCAAGAAGCGAAAAAACTGATCTAAACTTAGTAGATCACTAGCAGTGCCCGCAGCTTCGCTCCGCCTGCCTAACCTACCCTACTTGCCTTCCTACCTACCAATGTTTTATCTAGGGTCATTATTTCGCGGAGAATCTTAACACCGCCATTCAGAAAATGACTTCAAATGCACAACGCCATCTATTGAATATGGAGTTCAACTGTCCGAGTATCTGAATTTCGTGTGTTGTGATAATTTTATTTCTTGAACAATTTAAATTCATTTAACTTTTGATAGAGTGAACCGATTGCGATGAAACAAACACTAAGTAATACACACTTGGTTTCGTACATTTTTCATGATGCGTGCTCAAATAAACAGTCAAACCGACATCATCATCAGCCTTTTAATGTTCCCACTGCTGGGCCCAGTGCGGGTTGGTGGATGTCACATATCTTCGAATTTTTGGTTCTAGGACATGACGGTTTCCTCACGATGTTTTCCTTCACCGTTTTGAGAGCAGTGGTGATGAAATAATTTACACAAAGTAAAGCGCCAGCCTTGTAACTTGGCCGTTACCACTGGCCCACCACAGATTCACTGTTAGTAGATCGTGAAGTCCATAATAATCAATTTCTTAGAACTAAAAATGTTAAAACTTGTGACAACCATAAAGGCCTGCATCCCAGCAGCTCACAATGCTCCCAGCATTATGAGGTGATTATGCAAGTATCTTTTTTATTATTCATGGCCTTTGACCACTATCTCACCTGAAGGTAAGTGATGATGTGGTCGACGGTGAAGCACGCTTGTCTAGAAGTAACCTATTCACTCTTGACTTAAAGACCCCGAGGTTGTAGCTATCGGGAAACACAGACTCCGGCAGCGAATTCCACTCAGCTGTACGCACAATGAAAGTATACCCAAAAAGTTAAGTACTCGTATGAGTGGGATTTTCACCATGTACCGATGGCGCATCGCCGTACGTCTTGTAGTAAGGTGATGGAACTGGCTAGGCGTAATTAAAGAGATAGGTGGCAATATGCCATGCCATCATCATCCTTTTAATGTTCCCCCTGCTGGGACACGGGCTTAGTGCGGTGGATGTCAGATGCCTTCGAATTTTTGGTTCTAGGACATGCCGCGTTTGACCACTACCTCACCTGATGGTAAGCGCTAAGCACACTTGCCTAGAAATAACCTACTCACTTGTATCTCAGCTCTCTGCTAGACCCACAACACCGAGTCGCGAAGATATATTGCACAAAATCATCAAAGTTACTCTTAACTAAGACGGGTACACACGCTCACACAATATAGTATGTTTGTATGTGTGCTTGTTTATTTACCGTATGATATTAATTATGTATGTATGTAGTTGTGTTTTGGTACGGCAACATGGTGATTTTGATTCTTTACGTATTTTTATACATATATTTTTTTTTGTGAGAATCGAAAAAAAAAATTATATTAATTATGAAACTTTTTAGGGTTCCGTACTCAAAGGGTAAAAATTCCACTGTCCCTGTCTGTCACCAGGCTGTATCTCATGAATCGGGATATAACAACAAATACTAAAAACAGAATAAAATAAATATTTAAGTGGGGCTCCTATACTACAAACGTGTTTTTTTTGCCGTTTTTGCGATAATGGTATGGAACCCTTCGTGCGCGAGTCCGACTCGCACTTGGCCGGTTTTTCAAAATGTCTTCACTCTATTTTTTTTTTAAATTTGCTCTTTGCGTTTCTTTATTCGCACTGGACCGGTCGATGTAGGTGCCGTATGCGGAATACCTCAGGAGCCGATTAAGCGGGTGCCCAATGTAGAATATGTCGATGTGGCGACTCCTGCAGCCTAATTGCGCATGTGAATACGGCAAGGCAAAGGGTTTGACCGCCATCAATCGACCAATCACATTGACGAAAATCCACATCGCGTCTTACAAACAATATCTAGTATACCACATAGAACTGCTCTTCTCTTTTCGGGATAGGATTTCGGACTAAAATTTACAATAGGATACCTGTGGACATTTTAAAAACTAAGGAACTGTCACTATTCAAATATAAATTACGTAATTTTTTAATTGACAAAGCCTACTACACGATCCAAGATTTTCTTAATAATTAGTATCTACTACAATCTGTCACCTGCATGCACCTAATTCGTATTTTGTAAGATTTGCTTTATATGTGATATCTATGATTATTTTGCATGTTGACTTAATTATTGTATGCCTACTAGGCAGGACATAATGGAACTGAAATTTACCTAACATCTGTCTGTATAACCTATGCCCACAATAAAAAGATTTGATTTGAATCAACTCGCATGTGATTGGGCGAATCCCTTTCCCTTGCCGAATTCTCATGTGGAGGCCTATGTTAATCAGTGAACTTCTTTCGACTGAAATTACGATACTCATTGGTGTCTCCCAGTGCTGCCAACTCGTCCAAGCAAAAAACGAGCTGTTGGCTCTTCAAAAAAGCGCTAGAAAGTGCTAAATGGTCATTGTAAAAAAAAGCACTATATAATAATTTGAGAATATGGATGTTTATATGCTTGTAGTTGTTTTTAAAATTTTTTAACATCTAAATGCACAACTCCTAAAACTAACTCAGAATAATTGTCGGAAAGTTATAAATTACTGTCGAACAATAGTACAAAATAGTTAGCGAGGAAGCAGTGCTGCCAACTCGAGGAATCCCCAACTCATAGACTAAGACGTCAAACTAAGAAACAAAGCGGTATTTATAAGTGTATTAGTTCTAAAAAATAGTGATTCGTTCCGTATTTAAGTACATCACCGAATAAATAATAGTAGATGTGCATATCATAATATGATTTCAAAAAGCGCTAGATTTAGCGCTAGGCGCTAAAACGCGCTATTGAACAAAAAAAGCGCTAGATCTGGCGTTGATAGCGCTAAGTTGGCAGCACTGGTGTCTCCTAAATTAATTGAATATGTGGATGTACCCATACTTAGTACATAATAGGGCCATTAAAAATAATAGTTCGATATTTTAATGGCATCACACCAAATAATAAACATCACCAAGTTTTCAAACATTTAGTTGGCACAATGTTTCCTTCATTTAAAAATTACTAAAATCACAAATTAAATGTTACATAAACAGGAAAATTTGTACTAAAAACGCATTTTCCTATAGATCCTGCCAGCGGTTTCGTCCGCGTTATAGTCTGATGTTATCCCAAGAGAATATACTCCGATAAAAGTGTCCTTAGATGTCATAATCCATGACATGGCTTACCTTAGTGTCAAGTTTCGTGCAAAGCCGTTCAGCCGTTTTCTGTGTGTTAACTACTCACAGACAGACAGAATTGCGTTTGTCAAGTTTTATCATAGGATACTTATTCTCCCGAGAATGTACTCTTGAAACTATTTAAACTTTCACGCAGGCGAAGCTGCAGAATGAAGCTAGTTGACTTGTAGCAAAATTTACTATACATCCTCTGTCTGCCTACCCCTCCGAGACAAAGCGGCGTGATATTTTATGTTAATTATCATAATTACTCCTTTTAGGGTTCCGTACCCAAAGGGTAAAAACGGGACCCACTGTCCGTCTGTCTGTCTGTCACCAGGCTGTATCTCATGAACCGTGATAGCTAGACAGTTGAAATTTTCACAGATGATTTCTGTTGCCGCTTTAACAACAAATATTAAAAATAGAATATAATAAATATTGAAGTGGGGTTCGCATACAACAAATGTGTTTTTTTTTACTTTTTTGCGATAATGGTACGGAACCCTTCGTGCGTGAGTCGGACACGCACTTGGTCTGTTTTTATTTCTCAGTTAAAAGTTATAAGACTATTGAAAAATCGGGCCTTAATATAATTTGAAATCCCAGAAATGATTTCAACTTAATAATACTTATAATATAATCCAAATACAATTTTTTTTAATTTATTTATCGACATCTACAAATTAATTTTGCCCACTGCTGGGCAAAGGCCTATTATATATTCTTGTACCAATCCCCACACTCCTGTTACAGGATATACCTAGTGGAGGTTGGTACAGGAGTCCTGTACCAACCTCCACTAGGTCTATTCTGTGAAAATCTCACTGCGATAATTGAAGTGAAGTAAACTTTCACCCCATCCTAAATACTTGACAGGATACTTCATGCACAATTTTCTCAATTTTTTACGACGAGATTTTCCTATGCAACTGGTTCTACCCGCAATAGTAACAATGTGGTCTGCTGATCTGCTGGTCCCTTCTACTTCCCTTAGTATTATTATAATTATAATAATACCAGCCTTTAACTGTCCCACTACACGGGGATTGAATCCGCTAGCACCAACAAGGTGCGCTGGTGCCGGTGCTTGCGCTAGTGCTGGCGTGCTGGGGTGCGTGTTGTGAGCGGCTTTACAGCTCCGGTACCATTCTGGACAAATGGTAGTGAGTAATCACGATGCGACTCACATTTTCTCTTGAGTACCAGGGGCGAGTACTCTTGGAGGCGTGACCTACCGTAGATGGTCCCAGACGCCTCGTAAGGAGTTGCCTGGTATAGTGTGCCGCCTTATTTAACGTAATGTTGGTGAAGGTGGCCACTATAGGAAATCTCAGTAGTTTGATTGGGTCATGTCCCTCTGCAGGGCAAAGGCCTCTTCTCATACAGAGAAGGTACGAGCGTTGATCACCTTGCTTGCCAGAATAGAATAGAATGCATTTGTTTGGCAAAATATTGCACAAAGCTGTTACGTGAATTATGTATTTCGATCATAATATTATGCCGTTTCCGGCGTACATAATATTTATTTATTTATTTATAATATATATAATATAGTTTGTAAAATTAGTGGGTCATCATTCCATTAAAATAAAATTATGAATCATTAGAATTACAAATCATTTTAATAAATTGAACAATAGTTGTAAAAGAGATTAATTATATATGTAAAAATTCAATGAAGTCAAGGAGATAAAATATGATTTATAAGCAATAATGTCAAATATTTAGGAAAAATTTTCATTTGTAAAATCTTCAGTCGAGTAATATAACATTTGCTCAATGCGGGATGACGATTTCAAATTTATATTAAACTAACTGTCCCACGCGGCTTCGCTCCCGTCAACTGGCTACCTACTTACACTTACCCATCTACCCTACCAACCCTACATACATGTTTGTTGCGTAAATGGTTAAATTTGCCCGTTTTTGCTACATTTTTAATTTATGCTCCGCTCCTATTGGTTGTAGCGTGATGTTATATAGCCTATAACCTTCCTCGATACATGGGCTATCCAATACAAAAATAACTTTTCAATTCCAACCAGTAATTCCTGAGATTAGCGCGTTCAAACAAACAAACAAACTCTTCAGTACAGATATATAAGTATACAGATTTCCTCAATATGTTTTCTTTCACCGTTGCCAGCAATATCCATGATAAACTATAAAGACATATGAATTTGAAAGAGTTACTCGCCCAAATTTGACCCCACGATCTCAAGCTCGAGTGGCCATGGCGCGGTCTTAGCTACTGGTCCACCACAACATTACCTGCCTGAGGATAGGAATACGTGACAAAATAATAACACGGTCCAGGCTGTCATTTGAAGATCTTTGACAGTCGTTACGGGTAGTAAAAAGCCTGAGATCTGGCACCAGTCTGGCCAAGAGGTATCGTGTTACACAGTTACTGGGTTCTAGCGGTCAGACCCCGACATAGTTGGGAAACACTAGGCAGGTATAAGCATTATTATACCCCAAAAACTTTTACCCGTAACTATTAAAATCGAGCAAGTATCATAACCGTTCGGTCGCGGTATACATCTAGACATCGCGCGCACACATAGACGTTTTATTGTCTTCACACATACGAGACAGTTGCACCTGTGTGCGTGAGTTCAACGCCGCACGACGCATCGCGGTAAGGTGATAAGTGAATTTTCTGATATTTTTTCCTTTTGTTTTTTTCGTTGATTGTGGATATTTAATTCTTCACTCTCTCATAGAGAGGAGGAGTCTGAAGACGACGACGTTTCTTCTCACTGGTATAACTGGATTTATATTATTTAAAAAAAAAACTCACTATTTACCTCTATTGATTTTTTTCTAAATATTTCGTATTAATTTTCAATCTTCTACATTTAAAACCCATTCCCTCTTTAGGTTAGAGTGAATAATATGTAACTTCTTGGCAAGCGCGCTTCACCGTCGACCACATCATAGCTTACCATCAGGCGAGATAATGATCAAACGCTAGATAATTAATAAAAAAAAATAACGTTTTGCAAGATTTGCAAGAAAACATTTTTCACTTACAGCTTTACCTATCCGTCGTGTCGTGTAATAATAATAATGTTCGTCTGTGTGTGTGGGAGCGGTCTATGTGTGCGTTCGGCTCGTGCCGCGTTTGCATCTTGTCATTGTTGGAGGCAAGTCGTTAGGCGAGCGAATGGGCGAGTGGAATGTCTCGAGGGTCTAGACAAGGGGCATTGTATCATCGAAAGTATGGCGATATAAATAATACTCAAAATAGAATAAGTATAAATTTTTGTAAAAAAAAATCTTTTTAGTATTTTCAAGCGCTATTGAAATATCACGAGACCAATCCCTTACATTTTGGCATTGCGACCATTGCCATCGCTGACAATTAATGTACACGTGTCTAAAGCCTCCGTTTCAAGTTCATCGTCGAATTAAGATAGGTAGTTATTTTGATATATCAAGCTAGATAAACTAAGCTTTGATAATGACGATCAGTTTCAAAATGTTCATATTTTGGTGAAACTAACAGAACAATTATGACAAATTCGAATACATGTGACATCCACCAACCCGCACTGGGCCCGCGTGGTGGATTACGGCCAATACCCTCTCACAGAGAGAAGGCCTGTGTCCCAGCAGTGGGAACATTAGAAAGGCTGGTGATGATGATGATGAACAGAACATAAAGAAGCCATCTTGTCACTGTAGGAGGCAAGCAGTTAGGCGAGCGGATGGGCGAGTGTGTTTATTTATATAGACGTACTAGCGGACACCGCGCGGTTTCAACCGCGTAGTTCCCGTTCCTGTGGGAATACAAGGATAAAAAGTAGCCTATGTCACCCCAGGATAGTGTAGCTTCCCAACGGTGAAGGATTTTTTGAAATCGGTCCAGTAGTTTTTAAGTTTATTCGTTATATAAAAAATACAAATCTTTCCTCTTTATAATATTAGTAATAGTATAGATGGGTATACTTCAAGATAAAAAAAAACACGGTTGTGTTACATTAGATTTATTTAATAACAATAGCAAAAGTTTAAAACACACACCTGAAGTATTTCAAACAGGCAAACTGAACCATAAAACTTACAAACCTAATAATTCTCACATTTTCTATACAAAGCTCCATTTCATAACAATCTCACACTACACTACAATCATGCACTTGCCACAAAAAACCGTCAGAATTCAAGTAAAAAAAACAGTTGGAACGCGCACGAAACTGCTGATAGCCCCTTATCTCATCTACTACTACGTCAACAGACTGTCGCTGTCCCTCTCCGATCCATGGTATTAACGTATCTCTGTCTCGCTTTCACGCCGCTGCCTTTCACTCATTCAATGTTAAGAGGGTTGTACACCGTTGAGTTTTGACGTCGAGATTGACAGTGCGTGGCATGGGCCGCCTTTTTTTAAGTTGTTTTTATTTGTATTGTTTCTTTTTGATCTGCTTTCGTCTAGGTTTTGCATGTTTACTGTTATTTGTTTCTTTGAATTAATTTACAGTTTTACTAAATGGTTCACAGGCCTGATTTTGGTTCTGCTTTCACCAAACTAAATACATTCGCTAAAAGAATTTAAAACATCGTTTTGAATTTAAAAAATCAATTTTATCCCCGAAGTGTTGCGCAGTGGTGAACCTATAAGTATATCCACTTTTCGCCAGTTATGTTTAAGAGGAAATGCGTTCTCAGGCATCCGACTGAATTCCATAAGTAAAAAGTCATAATGCCGAGTTTGTTTCTCGCCTATTTCCTCCTTCATTAAAATACCAATTTAAAAGATATTTCATAAACTGAAAAAGAAAGATATATACTGTGCCCTATGTTTTCCTTTTTGATGATCTTTAGAAGCACTAGAACCATCAAAAGACGCTCAAAATAGTGCTGTCAACAGATGCACACACTAGGCCGTGTACAAATTTGACAACTAGGTATTAATGAAAACAATCAATTTGAAAAAAAAAATGAGTGCAAGTGCAACAGTATGCCGTATTCCGCAATGGTCGACCGAGGGGATAGCAGGGCGATGGATTTTTAAGTGACTGATAAAAAACAACATAGAACTAGGTTTTTAAGGTTAATAATCCAAAAATGGCGTCACCTAAGCTCCCGGTTAGTGCTCGGCAATTGGTCAACGAGCTATGATTATTAATTATTCATATTTAGTTTGACCTATTTTTCTATATAAAGAGGAAAGATTTGTATTTTGTATGTTAGTTACATACAAAATACAAATCTTTCTATATAAACTTAAAAACTACTGGACCGATTTCAAAAATTATTTTACTGTTGGAAAACTACACTATCCCCGGACGACATAGGCTACTTTTTATCCCTGTATTCCCACGGGAACAAGAACTACGCGGGTGAAACCGCAAGGAGTCCGCTAGTAAATAATAATACAATAATTAATTTTGACGTGAAGAAGTACAACGCAGAGAAAATAGAAGTTAACGTATTTTAAGGTATTTCTTGAGTGTCTTACGTGTAGTAAATATCATATGATAGGAAACTAGGTAATCTTTATGAACACTAAACAAGCCATTTTCACCAACAAACTGCAAAATTTAGCGAGTCGAATAATAGTTAAAATATAATTAAGTTAAAAAAGAAAACAGTTCGATTGGTTCATGTGCCAGTTATCTAGTAAAAACAGAACATTTTGCTGCTGATTTGCTACGATTGCACTCCCGAAATACCTGCGCATTATTCTACACGAATTGTTCCCATTGTCGCTACCCTAATCACAATGCAGTGTTCATACAAAAACTCATCACCTGCGAAAAGTCAACGACACAACCGGACAGTGTACAGCCCACTTAACGCATCGTTATGTCGCTGTCTCACTCGCACGCCGCTATCGCCGTCTCTGTCCCGCTAATGAATTAAATCAACAACCTCGCTCGCTCCCTCTCGATAGACGATCGTCCCATATTTGAATTTATTTCAAAATAGGAATTCGATTTTTTTATTGTTGGTACTAGATTTTGAGTTAAATGTCAGATTCTTATGTTGGTAGTATTGTAGATGGGTCTAAAAGAACGGCTTTCTTAAAAAAAATACCATCACGCTTGCATTTTTAGAAGGGGTAGGCACTAGTTTAACCACAGCCGCTATACAGCATTTTGTCAAATCCCATGCAGGCACACATAAAGGTCTAGGTACTAAGAATGTCGATTTGTCGAAAGAGTAGTTTAAATTTTGCTCGACTCGGAAATCGAATCCATGACACCAAACAAGATCACAAGACCAACGAAGGAGTCATTATTTATTCTAAATTAGCTTCTGTGCTATTCCAGACTATAATCTATCCCTGTGCCAAATTTCAACCAGATCCGTTCAGCCGTTCTGGCGTGATTGAGTAACTAACATACATCCATCCATCCAAACTTTCGTATTTATAATATTAGTAAGACTAGCTAGCAATAGAGGCTTCGCTCGCGTGAGAGCCTACTTTTATCTCACGGGAAAGTAACACCGGGATGAATTAAAAAAGTTATTTCAAAAAATCTAAATATACCATACTAAAAATACGTAGACAAGAAGAAAATTATGCTGTGCAGCCGTAGGATACATATTCGCGATTAGATTTTCTGGTTTCTGACTACGAGTAGCCACTGTCAGATCTACAAATGACCTGTTCGCCACTCTATGGCATAAAAAAACTAATAAGATTAACCAATTTTTTCTCGAATTCCGTCTATCGATGAAAAGTATGATAAATGCATGACAAATTCGATAATGGAGGCAAGATTTCTCACACCAGAGACAATTTGATGATAAATGCCGATAATTTGTACTGCCGACATTTATCGTTTTCACCTTGACCCTGCTAATAAGGGCAAGTGTTAAACCATTTGTCTCCCGATGTAATCTCCAAAACTGCTGTGGCACTAGACAAGTGTCTTTCGAGGTCAGCGATGGTGTTGGTCAAAATGCCAAAATGTATGCGATTGATCTCGTGAAGTCGTGACATTCCGATAGCGCTCGACGAAACCAATTTTTTTTTTTTTTTTTTTATTCTTCTCAGCAAACCCTTTAATTTGATAGTGCACAAAAAATAACTAGTCCGCCATCTTGGGCCGTCCGCCATATTGGATTTAGAATGACGTCACTTAGCTAAGCATGCTTTGTCATCCAAACTAAACGTGTTTGCAAAATTTCATCTAAATCGGTCGAGGATAACTGCTTTAAAATTCAGTTGCAAGATTTGATCCGAACACACATACATACATTGCAAGTTAAATAAAAGCTTGTAAAAAGGAGGAGGTTCTATGTTCAACTGCATGTATTTTTTTTTGTTTGTTCACCGATATCTCCGGCAACTGTGGATTGATTTTGAAAATTCTTTTTTTGTTTGAATAAGTATGTTTGTTTGAATTGGGAAAGATCGAATGATTCTCTAGACAGAATTTCGGCCACGGTGCCTAGTCTAGTATGAACGGACACTAACCTTCGGCCTGAGAAATAGTTCATAAGTGTGTGCGCAAACGCAGGTGCATTATCTGTTCACTCATTCTCATAGTTCAATGGTTAGCAATATTATTCGAACTATGTAAAAAATCAGCACTAGGGCATGCAGTTTCGAACACTTTGAATTTTGAAATTAGCTTACGTAATTAGGCTCCACAGTTTCGAAATTTCGAAATTTAGGGGTGTTTATTTCGAAATTAATAAGCAAGCAAATATGGTCCGAAATTTCTAAATATCGATATGCATGCCCGCCCATTCAGCTCAGCACGCTTTGGTCGCAGGCCATATAGAAGTGGCTTCGGGAGCGGGCATGGCACGGGCGGCTTCCTATTCCATTCTAATTTCATACAAAATGCATGGAAATAAAGCGCAATTTAGGACACACGGTATGTCGTTGCTCGGACGTGGTTATGACGCGCCATTTCGACTGTGGCCTGCGCTGTAAACGTCAAACGTCATTCAAAAAGCAAGCCCTGAAAATGGTTCTTTTTTTTCGAAAATCTTTGATTGATACTGTTAGATTACCCTAATACACTTACGTACAGCTACTTACATTTTCATAATTAATTAATTTCAGGCAACCTTAATCCCAAATTAACAAAATCAGTATTCGTTTTGTTGGCAAAAAAAGTTCTAATTACTGCCTAACCTATAATTACAGACTTTTTTTATTATTGTTAAGCTCGCGCTTGACCACTATCTCACCTGATGGCAAGCGATGATGTGGTCGACAATGTAGCACGCTTGCCTAGAACAAACCTATTCACTCTTGACTTAATGAATCCCAGGTGGTAGCTCTTGTAGCTATTAGGAAACACAGACTCCGGCAGGGAATTCCACTCCTTAGCTGTACGCATAATAAAAGTATTCCCAAAACGTTTGGTGCGTATGGGTGGGTTGTCCACCATGCGCTGACGACGCATCGCCGTACGTCTTGTAGTCCGATGATAGAACGGGCTAGGAGGTATTATGTAACCGATAAAAACCTACATGCTGGCAACTTGGCGCCGATGTTCAAGGCACTGCAGCCTAGACTCGACCAGTATCTCATTGCCGATGAGCGTTTAAATAATTAATTATACAACATACTTTCACGCCTGTACACCCACAGTTGTGTAACAGTTTTTCCCACCCGGGCATCAAACCCAGAACCAGCTCAGCAGTAGCGCTTGTGACAACTACACCAACGAGGCAGTACAACTGCCTACTCCTTAGGTTAACACAGGCGCGATGTCCACGTATCCAGAGCACAAAATGATTCGCTCAACAATAGTGAGAAAGTTGGTGAAAGTAAGCCGCAGCTTAGATGCTTCACTGACGACTGACGCTGTCGTTCATTTCAGACACATTTATTGTAGCTGTGAGTTTTTGAACCGTTAGTTCGGCTACGTGGTGGACTAGCATGACGAAACTGCTATTGGAGGACTAATTGCACGACCCGACGACAATCCAGGACAGATTGTTCTGGCACCAGAAAAGCAGCCTAATCTATACTAATATTATGAAGAGGTAAAGTTTGTGAGGTGGTAGGGGGTAATATCTGGATCTACTGAACCGATTAACATAAGATGGTTTGTATTCCCTTGGGAAAGTAAAACACTTTATGCGGGGCAAGCCGCGGGCAGTAGCTAGTATATAATAAACCCACCTAATGTGGAATCATCATCCTCATCATCAGCCTATTACTGTTCCCACTGCTGGGACACAGGCCTCCGCTCTGTGAGAGGGGATGGGCCGTAATCCACCACGCGGGGCCCAGTGCGGTTTGGTAGATGTCACATGTTTTCGAATCTTCGGTTCATGATCAGCCCATCTCAGCTGGTTCATTCTGTAAACGAATTGTTGTACAATCTGCATTTCCCCATCTACACTCTTTGTTTAGTCCTTATTTGCTTTAAGATAAGCATGCGTGAACGGTGACATACTCCAAATAGCTCTTACGTTATCTTGTACTATTCTCTACGTCCATTTTACTGGAGATAACCGTACTGTGTGGTCCCCAATCAAAAATGTATCTCTCTCTACCACCACTAGTCTTGGTTTTTTAACACTATATCGTAATAAGAAACTGGGGACTGATATCATCTGAACTCAGTAGCACTCCGAAGTCTTAGTGCCCAGTTGATGGCAATATCTTCTCGTGCACTCTTGGCAGAGTCGTTGTGGTCATGGGTGGGTCCTTATGCATGATGGCTCTTGCTATGCGTCTCCATTCGGCTCTATTGGACGCATTGTGGGCACAGTCGGTCATTGTAGCTTTGGTAATGTTTTTAATAAGATCTGCCCATCTGGTCGGAGAGCGACCTCGGGATCTTTTGCCTTGTATTACAAGACGCTCCATTGAGTCTTCATTGCGAGTTATATGCCCAAAGAACTTAAGTATTCGTATTTGAACAGTCGACAATAATCCCTCTTTAATGTGAAGTTCTTTTAGAATCGATACATTGGTGAGGTACGCAGTCCACGGCATCCGCAGCAGACGTCTCCAGCACCACATCTCCTTTCCTTCAGCCTAAAGGTCCACGCCTCAGCTCCGTAGAGAAAAATTGGAAAGACGGGACTTCATGTAATATTTACATCCCAAATTACATGGTACTTACTCGTACCTGGTGAAATGGGTATACTATAAGGGCATGTCTGCTTTAAACCTTCCGCGAATAAAGAAGCGACGTTATCTTCTCTACTGATCATATAATAAATAGCTTATAATACTCACAACGGATCTTTGTTTGTCTGAAACTACTGCAGTAGCTGTTAAATACAGGTCTTCGGGTCCCAAGCCAGGGGCTCAAGGCTGGGGCCCATAGCAGCGTTGGGACTCCTGGACCCTGTCTGAACCTGTACCCCACGAAACTACCGTAACGCAGCAGTGGAAAGCTAGGGGGTTCGTTCCTTATTGAGAGATATACTAGTTCCTACTACGGGTGTAAGTAAGGTGTTATAGGCACTTACCTGGGATTCCTGCGGTAGGCTCCTGGGGGTCGATCAATAAATATCGTGCCGTGCCGGGAGATTAGGGATAGGAGAATATATATAATATTAGGACAATAAGGGATAGACTGACGGTTGTCTGGACCGAAGGCTCCGGCGTCCACCAGGCAAAATACGTTGCCCGCAAAAGCGCTTCCATGTGCGTGAAATATATTCAAAACCGACTTCGCGGGCGCCCCACAACGCCGATTGCACCGGCGGGCGCAATTAACAATTACAATGGGCGAAACACATCTCGATTAGATATGTTTCCACAAAAACCCGAATTCACCGTGTGCTCACTACAAATTTTCGTTTTCGACTCTTCTCAAGTGTCAGCTGTCAATCCAAAGCTGTCAAATCGTTAACAGCCCACTGACATGGTGTTGCAATTAAATATCAAATAGTGAACGAAACGTTTGGTTCAGAACAGTAGCTCTATTTGTGTTATTGTTGAAGATGAAGATAGCATTGTATAACTACGTCTTTCGCCCGCTTACGTTTGTCGCATCGTCCTATCTCGCTTACTGTATGCAGTATACTCGATGACAAACTGTTTCTTGCGCAATGGTTTGCCGAGTCAACTTCAGAGACACAAAGATCCGTTGTGACTACTATACCAAGTCTAGTGGTTATTTCTTTTCAGTCTGTTGTGTTCAATTTCAGGGGTGAGGCCTCCTTTACTGAATCTTGAGCTAATACTAACCAATCCTGATATACAAACTCAAGTTCGTCCCACCATCTTTGTGCCTTCGTTTGTGGATCAAGTTCATTTCAACTCTTGGTAGGAGGAGACTCTAGACAGGTGATATTCTAGTAACAAAAGCTATAGGAATTGGTGAAGGCAGACATGAATGGTTATGGCCCTGCCGGAGTCTGTATTTCCTGATAGCTTCAACCTGGAAGTCTTAGTCAAGATTGAATGGGTTTCTTCCAGGCAAGCGTGCTTCATCGTCGTTCACTTTGAAATATCACTTTATCAATCCCTTCAATTCAATCCTTTTTGGCATTTCGAACAACACCATCACTGGTGGAATATCACTTTGTCTAGTGCTTCAGGTTGTCTAAAAGCACAGTCGATACGAGACCTAGATACACCATCGCTGGTAGAATATCACTTTGTCTAGTGCTTCAGGTTGTCTAAAAGCACAGTCGATACGAGACCTACCCTCAGTTTCCCACCTAAAAATTATCGCAGAATTAATGTGACAAATTGTCAAGCACGCGTTAGCTGCTGTGATTGGATGAATGAATTTTCGACAGCCAATCACAGCAGCTAACGCGTGCTTGACAATTTGTCACATTAATTTTGCGATAATTTTAAGGTGGGAAACTGAGGGTTAGATGGATTGTAGAAGTATTTTTAGCTTCGAGGTTTGGTGTTTAACCCATCGTTGGTATTTTTGTGATATCCAGCAATTTTTGGGCTTATTGCGGGGTCTTATTCTTAGTGCGCAAATTTTTTCTAATTGATTGAATGATTTTTATCATCATCTTCTTCATCCACAGCTTGACTTCGCCTCTCTTTTCTTGTACCACCCTTATCCAGGATCTATCCGCGATGGCAACGATGTCGTCTGCCCCTCTCTCTGCTGGACGTCCAACCTTGCTTCTGCCTCTCCTCGGTCACTGCCTCACTCCAACTGTCATCACCGCGACTTGCCATGTGTCCTGCCCAACTCGATTTGAGTTCCGTAACACGTTTTCCGATATCAATATCCTTCGGACGTCTTTGAATCTCGATGATTAAAACTCGGTTCTGCTTTCGACGATCCTTAATTCCTAGGATTCCTTTGGAGAAATCCGAAGTAAGGAGAATAATAGGAATTTTAAGAAGCTTCCTTTTCTTGTAAAGAAATGTCTCAGAGCACGCTGGTTAGGTGTTTAAAATGTCCCATCGTTTGTAGAACATCACCGATGGATCAAAAAACAAAACTCTTTTCTATGAAGCTAATCTTATATTTCAAACATAAAATATAACACAACTACGACAGAGTACAAGAAACCTGTTTTCCCTCCAAATTGTGACGAGACTGCATCGTTTAGCCGCAAATAGATTTATCAATCGCTATCAGGCGACCTTAGATCGCGGAACCACTTGCGCGCCGCCAAAACTAGTCAGCCATTGTAAATTGTAACCAGTCGAAGTGATTGACCTAACTATAACCGGTTTATATTAATCATTTTGACATAATCTAATCGTGTATCCGAACTCGCCGCCTGCCGACGCTTGCCGAGCGCCGCCGAGAGCTCACGGAAACGCCCGAGCGTTGACAGTCCGTCACCCGTCAGCGCGGCACACTTCTGCTATGTACTTTACATAGGTGCAGTACGCCGTCGCGCCGGTAACTAGCTAGTGTGCATTCAAATTTGGAATCGCTTTGTAATACGTTTTTTTTTTTTTCAATCGATTCGTTTGATAATGTTTACGCGTGATTTTTACTAGTGTTGTGGCCGCCGGGTGCAACGCACGTCGCGATGTTCGATCGTTCTCAATTTCCACCCCGATTTTCTTTTCCGCACGTGTATAAGTTTACGTGTTACTCTGTACTAGAGCGAAGTCATTGACTCGTCATGACACACATTCTATTTGACGGGATTGCACGTCGGCGGTTTCTTACGGACGTTTTTTTGTCTAATTTTATTGTTTTATGAACGTTATAGTTTCTTGTGTGCTGCGCTGCGCCGCGTTGTTTGGTGTTGTTATCAGTGTATCTAGATAACGCGTCAAGGCAACATCCTTGGGTTCGCGATTCGACAATTGTGTGAATTGTTTTTTTTTATGTTGCGCTCTAACAATGAGGTTTTTGTTATAGTAATTGTTAGACGTCCTCGCTAGTTTCGACGATGTTTCAGTTTTTTGCTGAAGATAAATAAATGAAACAAATTGTAGTTGTCTTCACAAAATTAAATATAAACATTTTATTGAATTTAATATGTTGCAACCTAGATATGCGATCATTAAATATTAAAATACAGACAAAATACTATCATAATCATCGACCTTATTTTCCGAATTTAGAATTTCCAATTCGAATTTCGAAACTTTCCCATGTGCACACTCTCGACTAAACAGAGTGTCTTTGCGAAAAAAAAACTTCACACGTCACAGTGACGTTCCACCCGCCATTTTCGAATTTCATCATTTTCCGAAACAATCGAAGATGCGCGCGTTTCATGGACACGTCTGCATTTTATTTATAGACGCGAATGTTTGATTTGTACAGCGACGTAGTTTACCTACATATCTACCGTCGCGGAATGTACATTATGTACCATCTTGCACTATGTACTGCGGATACAACAATATAAGCGCTGTCTGTGTGCGTGCCAGCGTAATGAGCGTTTCTATGTGCTAAGAAACAGTAAAAAGTATGGCGCGAACGCTATGAGCGGCAACGTCGCGTGCGTTCCGAGGCCTTGCCGCGGTGAAAACAATAGTCTTTTATTATTTAATTTTTCTTGAATAAATAATTTTATATGATAATTTTACGCTACTGAATAATATATTTTGATAATTAGCCACATTCTGCATTTGGAAACCGGTTTTTTGGCGATACAAACAAAACGCTACGATCAAAGCCGTATGCAGTCTATTATGAAATTTAATACAGACATTCTTGTATGAAAATCGATACCTAAATGCGTCAACCGGAACTCTTTACCGATGTTTAAACACGATGATTTCCAATCCACATTCCAGCCCAAAAAAATCAATATATCAATGATAAAAAAACAAACAAAGCCAACGAAAATAGCCGGTGGGATGAAAAAAAAAAATAGTAACCGATGTTGACCTTTTCGAACGCGTCTCGCTAGTAGCACGGCCAGCTGACGCGACGTTGCCGCACTTCCTGCCGTGCCCTGAACCGTGCACGCTTATCGCCTCTACCGCCACGCGATTAGGCCCAAATTCGCGTAGCAACACTAAGTATATAAAGGATTTAGGACGTTTCACGGTACTATGACACTTCCCGCGCGAAAAATTTGAAATGCTTTATCAGTCGTACTTCGTGATGCGCGGCGCGTAGTAAATTCTTGAAACGTTTTGCCTAATAATAGTTTTCTTTTAGTCGTTATTAGACGTGAAGAGGTGTTTTAAGTATTTAATAAATGTGTTACAAAAACCAAAGTGCCCAAAGTTAGTGTGTTTAAACCTACTATTTATTAAACTAGAAATAAAATCTATTGATTAAAAAAAAGTTAATTAACTAAGAAAAACACAAAAAGTGACCAAAAAACCAGTGAAGCTAAAAAACTAAGTGAAAAAATAAAAGAAAAATACGCGAAGTACCAGGAGCGCATATCGTCTACAGAGTTTTCACCGCGACCAACAAGTGACACGAAGATGGCTCGGTGACCAAGGTGGCCTACATGCCGGTGGCGCTGGGCTCGCTCGGCGGCGAGGGCGAGTACCGGGAGTACGGCCACCATCTCTCGCCGCACCACCCATCGCACATACAGTACCACGAGTATGCGCCGCCGCCGCCGCCGCCGATTTACCACCCCATACCGGACCCGTATTTTAGGTAAACAATTGAACCACCTCGATTCTTATGTGCGCCTAGTACTTTAGTGACGCGTTTGTTTCGTTCGGGTAAATGGTTTCTATACGAAAATGTTTTCGTAAGACAATCTCAAAATTCAGTTAGTCCAATTACTACCGAGGCCACTTTATTTTTATAATATAAGAAAAAATCTTAAAAGTTTTGCCCTCAATTTTAATGCACACTGCATTCAAATTGAGGACAAAACTTTTAAGTTTAGAGTTACTTAATAATGGGCAACTGATATTACCTTGTGTGAATGTATACCAAAATGTGTTAAAAGAAACAGACTCTCGACTCTAAGAACGAGGACTTCTATAGACGCCCTCTGACCCATCGAAGGGACATAGGACATTATGTCAAGTCATAAACTACGCCATAATTTTGTCCATATAACCCAGCGCCTAGATAAATTGTATTGGCATTTCACACTTAGACGATTATATTATATCTAGAAAGGTTAGTACACGTACATTTGGTTAGTTCGTAAGCATAGGTCTCGAATGTAATAAGGGACGAGCTAATTCCCAATGATCATCATCTTCATCAACAGCCCGACTTTGCCCACTGTTGAGCAAAAGCCTTTCTCTTCTTGTGCCAATCCCCACGTTTCTGTGCCAGCCTCGTCTAGGTTCTACTCGCGAATTCGAGATGGCAACAGTGCTGTGTGTCCATTTCGCCGCCGGGCGACCGATATTTTCTTCTTCCAGTTCTTCAAACACAAATCCAGACACCAGGACTGCTAACTGCTACTGAGAATTTCAGGACCGATGGGTCAGGATCGTCACAGTGGGTGCCCAAGGACGGGCGTCGTGACCGAGACTTATTATCTTTTTTTATATAGTCTATTAGCTCGCGCTTGACCACTATCTCGTCTGATGGTAAGCGATGATTTGGTCGACGGTGAAGCACGCTTGCCTAGAAAAACCCATTCACTCTTGACTTAAAGTCTCCTATATTGTAGCTATCGGGCAACACAGACTCCGGCAGGGAATTCCACTCCTTAGCTGTACGCATAATAAAAGTGTTCCGAAAACGTTTTGTGCGTATGGGTGAAATGTCCACCGATGACGCATCGCCGAACGTCTGGTAGTCCGATACACTGGCCTAAGAAACGCTGGCGTGACTTATCTGGACCGGTTTTTGACGGATTGGCCGAATAAGGCTAAATTTATTGCTGCCCAGCTGTGGGACATTATAATTTATAGACTACTATAAAAAAAACAACACTGCCTTGACGTGGGCATCGAACTCAGAAAGTCACGAAATTTGAAACGTCTTCTTGTTCAAAATTTGCTGCCTATCAGTTTAGTACAGTTGTTCTATCTCACGACGGCGGGTTGGTCTTAGTCGTGCGTGTGTGTGACATGGAAATAATATGCATGTATATCACACACACGCACAATTAGACGTGCATGTGGCACCAGTATTTTACATGGACTGAATATATCACCTCCACAACCAAGTTTAGTTCTCGCCAAACTTCTGAGCCGCCTGAAGTTGGCTACAATGGCTGCGCAGTAATAAATCTCATACAAAAACAGCACCGATCCGTGTCTTGCGCTTCGGAAAGCCAACTTCAGCGCGGCCCAGAAGTTTGGCGCAGTAGCTATTTTGTGTCAATGTTGAAGTAGAAGATAGCATTGTATAACTGCCTCTATCACTCACTTACGTTTGTCGCATCGTCCTATCTCGCTTACTGTATGCAGTATACTCGATGACAAACTGTTTCTTGGGCAATGGTTCGCAGAGCCAACTTCAGAAACACAAAGATCCGCTGTGACTACGTTAGATCTACCCTTGCGGCTGTTTAGCTACCAGCTCCTGATCTTCTCATTCATTAAATATGTACTTGATTATTTTTCCACCTTATTATTTTTAACCAATATTTGCCTTTCTTAATTCTTCCTTCCTGTGACCGAATCTGATAAAAAAAGATAACTTTTCTTTAATAAAAATATACATAAAATCACGCCTGCGTTTGCTGAAAGGTAGACAGATAATATAGGGCACTGGTATAATCATATTTTTTCAACACACTTGCTCATAAAGTGGCTCTAATTTCACCGCAATTAGGCACATAATGACACCTGTTATCAAACTGTGACTTTTTCATTACTATTATTCACAAGTGACATAAAGAGTTTTTATTTTTAATTTATTGGATGAGTTGCTTTGTTCTTAAAAAAGTTTCGATATAAAAAAGATCGTGCTCAATAGTACAAATGCAACACTTTTCATGCAACTTCGTATTTAAATAGATAATGTCAACTTGTACGTGTTTAATAAATAAATAATAATAATAATAAAAGCCTTTATTCATTGACCAAAAATCAATACAGTTTTAACTTAAATATTTAAACTAAACAAATGATTTTAAAACAATATAAAAAAAATGCTTAATACAATTGAGTACCTAAGTAGTACTCAGCAACGAGTTTGTTGGTCAGGTTGTCATTCTTTGACATAGGCCTCCCCTAGTTTCTTCCACTCATCTCTGTCACGAGCTAATCTCCTCCATCCTTTTGGTAGGTCATCTTCCCATCTCTTTATTTGACGTCCCTAATTAAGACGTAATAAATAAAACTTTCACTTAAATATAACTTTTGTTTTTGTCTGTAATAAAGAAAACTTGAAATACCCCATTTTGTATGTGGCTAAAACGCTATCCGCGAAAAGCCAAAAAAAAAGATAACTCATTATTTTTAGTCTATGGCCGATCGCCATTGTTAGAGTAGCCATGCGCGCGCATAGGAAAACTGATTAATTATGCCCGCCATTGCGAAAAAAAATTCACAACTCGTTTTCACTGTTGGAAACGATTATTTAGTATTATTTTATTCACAAGTATGTTGAAAAACGTCGTATGATACACGTGTGTATTGATGATTACCGTCCTCGGCTCTCTTAAGACCCTCACCTGACGGCTCGGGTCTCAATGGCGCCTCAGCGGTAATCACCAACGTTACACACTTGTACCATAATGTACTATTACAGGCTTTATATTAACCTAACCTTGCTTTCGTAAGTGTGTAAGCGATATTGCGTTAAACAAGAACATTTTTTTTATGTTCAATTCCAGAATATGTTAATTTTACACACAAATAAATAACAAATCGGTGCATGTTGCGCCATCTAGTGAGATTTATTTGAACCAAATTTTCTGATGATGATGGCGCATCGCCGTACGACTTGTAGCAAGATGATGGAACTGGCTAGGCGGAATTAAAGAAATAAACATTACGTTTTTAACCGACTTCAAAAAAAGGAGGAGGTTCTCAATTCGTCGGAATCTTTTTTTTTTTTTTTTTATGTGTATTCCCCGATTACTCTAAGACGCCTGGACCGATTTCAAAAATTCTTCTTTTGTTTGAAAGGGTATACTTCCTAGTTGGTCCCATAATCATCAGGTCAGGATCTGATGATGGAATCCTAGAGAAATCGAGGGAACTCCTCAAATGTTATAGGCAAACATATAGCGATTTTGGTATTTTCATCAACAATGCAATCATTTGCACTCAGAAAGTATCATTTGGTGAAGTGGAACTGATGAAGAAGACCACAGATGGCAACTGAAACTCCTTAATGCTAAGTATGTCACGGGTATAAAATATCTCGAATAGTTAACCGACTATGATTAAGCAAATACTTATAAATGAATGGTACTGATGAAAATGGTACCATTGAACTGTTCTGATGATGAAGCCGGAAGGTAGGCACTGGAACTCTGAAATAAAACAATGTATCCTAGTCGTGCTTGGGCTTATTGGAATCGTCATGAGATGTACTTTGGCCATAAATGATTATCATGTTAATTGGAGATACCTACCAAAACTAAAAAGAGAAAAATAAAAAACTTTTTAACAAAAAATCTAACCGACTTCCAGAACAAAAACTATAAACCAAAAAATAACTTTCTTTTACGAAGTCGGTGTCGAAAAACTGAAAAAAAAAATGGGTACAAAAGACACCGACTTCGGAAAAGAAAGTTATTTTTTGGTTTATATAGTTTTTGTTAGTCGGTTTGATTTTTTGTTAAAAAGTTTTTTATTACGTTTTGGAGATAGGTAGCAATATGCCATCATCATCCTTTTAATGTTCCCACTGCTGGGACACGGGCCACTCTCTTTGACAGAGGGAATGGGCCACAATCAACCACGCGGGCCCAGTGTGGGTTGGTGGATGTCACATGTCTTCGAATTTTTGGTTCTAGGAAATGCCAGTTTCCTCAAGATGTTTTCCTTCACCGATATGCTATGTACATTATTGGAAATTTGCTTCGACTGCGTCAATATGCTGTAACCCTTATAACCGTAATTAACGCAAACTCGTACAAATGAGATTGTTTTTCTCGTCAATTGGGGACGGACGTAAGTAAGGCTTCGACTGTGACGTCATCGTCTGATGACGTCACGAACCGGAGCATTGTTTGTTGAACTGTATGGATGGAAAAAAGGTGTATTTCTGAACTGGACCGTTTTATTTAGCTTACGTAATGAGTATACGGAAATGGAGTAAAAGATTTGTAAAAAACGATTTTTTTCTTCAAATAAGCACATTTTAGAAAAACAATCTTACGTACCCAACTAGAATTTAGATTTTCTTAGAAAATTTTAATTGTACTGATTGAAGGAATCCTACATTTTTAAATACCTTTCGTACAATAATTGTTCTTGAAACTGTGAATTAAAAATATAATTAACTTCTAAAATCTTATACATAATGTGTATGGTGCTCGCCAAACTTTTGGGCTGCCCTGAAGTTGGCTTTTGGAAGCGCAAGGCACGAAACGGTTCTGTTTTTGTATGAGATTTACTACTGCGCAGCCATTGTAGCCAACTTCAGGGCGGCCAAAAAGTTTGGCGAGAACTATTCTCTCCAATAAGTCTCTCATAATAAATAATAAAAAAATACCCATACCTACAAAATTTGCCCAAGACCCTTTTTATCCGACTGCGCCGAAAAAAAAGGAGGGTAATGATTTTTCTTGTATTTTTTAACGGTTATTTTTCTCTTATTTTCAGGCGGCACGCCCCTTACTTCGGTCAGCCCGACTACAGAGTTTACGAACTCAACAAAAGGTTACAACAGAGGACTGAGGTTGGTACCATTTTTATACTATGTACTTCTCGGTCAATATAACTGTGCACCTGGAGCTGTGAGGGCACTCTATCGTTCGACTCTCATCTACTATACGTCTAACCGGATTTAGCTGAGTACCAGTGTTTTATATGGAGCGGCTGCCTATCTGACCTCCACAACCCAGTAACTAGGTAACACGGTACCCCGTGGCTAGACTGGTGTCAGATCTCAAGCTTCTGACTACCCGTAACGACTGTCAAAGATCTTCAAATGACAGCCGGGACCAACGGCTTAACGGGTTTTTTTCCGAGGCACGGAGGAAACTCGGTATGTTGAAATGGTCACCCATCCACGGACCGACCTCGTCAAGCGTTGCTTAATCTTGAAGATCGACCCGTGCGGCTGTTATTATTTAGCCACGAGCTCCTCTATCGTTCGACTCTGCTATTGCTAAATTTTGACACGTTCTCAACTTGACATTCTTAATTCAGAAACCAGTCAATATATGTATAGAGCAATATCATATCAGAAATAAGGTGTCCTGTCAGTTCACCAACAAGTTATTTACAAATTTTACTTGACAAGCACCGATTGGCAAAAACATGATTTGACACTTCATCATTATACAACAACACGTTTACCGAATTCAATTAAGATTTTTTTTTTTAATAACGTATTATTTGACAAACATTCGTTGTTTTTTTTAATTTTATCTCATAAAACGAAAGTTTGGAATAAAAATGTTTTAAATATTGACGGAGGCGCGAAGGGAGAGCAACCCCCGCCCGCTGTGTCTGTAACAAAGCATAGGCATCCGTGCGAGTCGTAGCGGCAGAGGCAGCTCGCAGAAGGTGACCAGCAAGCCGAAGCTGCGGAGGGGGGGTTACTATAAGCTCTAAGAGTGTGCGTAAGGGACAGATGTATTATGACTTGTATACGTCTGTCCCTTTTTCGTTTTGTCGTTTTGACACGTCATGGTGCGGGGTAGAGCTCTGGTCTGAGCTCTTTCTTCTGGCAGAGAATTAGCATTGCTATCCAATGTGGCAATGCTGCCCACGTTCTGGGCATTTTCCCCATTGAATTGAATTTAAATTTTTGAAGCTCATTGAGTTCCTCTCTCACCTTTTTATACGCGCTATGCATTTATAGAGTTTTGATATATACGTGTACACCTTTCGAAGTACTAGGATACCATGTATTCAAAGTGTTCTTTTAACATTCCAGGACTCAGATAACCTGTGGTGGGACGCGTTCGCAACAGAGTTCTTTGAAGACGATGCGACGCTGACCCTCACATTCTGTTTAGAAGATGGACCTAAGAGATACAGTGAGTACGCTTCAAACTTATACGTGCCTGGTACTTCCAGTTGTTAATATGACACATGCGTTTGATAAAGAGACTGTCACGCAGGTAGGAGCGATAGAGAAGACGCTCTATGCTTAATCTCTTTTTATTAAAACTTGAGGTGCTTAAAGATCCAGTGAGTACGCTCCAAGCTTATACTCGCCTGGTACTTCCAGGTGTAATATGACGCATAAAGCATGAAAGAAACAGTCCGTCAGTCACACAGTGGCCGGTCGTTTTTCGAATTGCCAACGTCAGCACGATTCTGTAGATTCCGTATATATTCAGTGAGTATGCTTCAAGCTTTTGCGAGCCTGGTACTTTCAGGCGTTAATATGACAGATGAAGCTTTAGAAAGATACTGAATCAGGTATGAGTGACAGAGACGACGCTCTACGTAGATGAATTCTTCCTAAAATACGATCTTCAATTTATAATTTGTATTGCAAACAAAATAAATATTCGATCTGCCATAAATGACACGAGGATTTTGTTGGGACCTCGTTTCGATTATTCAAATATGATAATTATTTTCACATTTAACTACCATATACAATTAATTACATCATGTCCGTATACCTCGAAGGACCCACATTTCATAAGACTACAGTCTGGGCAGCTACTGATAAATTACAGATGGATAAACCCAATAAAGCTTTGCTTGACTCGAATCCAAAATCTCATGCTTAGCAGTCAGCGGCCAATAAGCCAGTCATCATTATTTTCAACCGACTTTCCAAGAAGGAAAAGATCTATGTTCGACTTTATGTTTTTTTCTATGTGTATTTTAACCGATATCTCTGTCAATTGTGGACCGATATTGAAAATGATTTTCCTCCGTTTTAATTTGGTGAAGATCTGATGGAAAACTTCGAAGATGTACAACAGAACTATTCAATAAATAATGACAAATCTCTCGGGATTGCTGCAATCGCATTTCTGTTTATTGTTTCTACCATACTTTCTTTTCGTGTGAGGTGTGGCCACCTCTGATGTCAGAGTTAATTAAGCCAAACCATTGCATAACATAACATCACGCCAGTACGCTCTTAAGGGGTACGCAGATCTGTCATTTCACCGGTTATGTTCAAGTTTCATGATATTCGGGTGATCTTTTCTGGCGTTATGCGTTACGTTAGGTACCTTACTAAATAACTTGCCTATTAGTGTAGGTACAACAACAAAGTGAAAAATAATATACTACCGACTTCTAAATAAAAAAAACTACAAAATTTAAAATAACTTTTTTTGCAAGTCGGTGTCAGACACCGACTTCCAAAAATAAAGTTATTTTTCACTTTGTAGTTTTTAGGGTTCCGTACCCAAAGGGTAAAAACGGGACCCTATTACTAAGACTCCGCGGTCCGTCAATCTGTCTGTCTATCACCAGGCTGTATCTCATGAACCGTGATAGCTAGACAGTTGAAATTTTCACAGATGATGTATTTCTGTTGCCGCTATAACAACAAATACTAAAAACAGAATAAAATAAATATTTAAGTGGGGCTCCCATACAACAAACGTGTTTTTTTGCCGTTTTTTTTGCGATAATTGTACGGAACCCTTCGTGCGCGAGTCCGACTCGCACTTGGCCGGTTTTTAGGGTTCCGTACCCAAAGGGTAAAACGGGATCCTATTACTAAGACTCCGCGGTCTGTCTGTCTGTCTATCTTTCTCCAGGCTGTAGGTATATCATGAACCGTGATAGCTAGGCAGTTGAAATTTTCACAGATGATGTGTTTCTGTTGCCCCTATAACAACAAGACAGTACTAAAAACAAAATAAATATTTAAGTGGGGCTCCCCTACAACAAACGTGATTTTTTGCCGTTTTTTGCGATAATTGTACGCACTCGGCCGATTTTTTTATTTGGAAGTCCGTAGTATTTTATTGTAAAAAAGATATTTTGTTTTAAATGATTTTCCACCATATATATTTTTTGTCTCAAACCATAATGTTTTCAATTTCCAGCAATAGGAAGGACGTTGATACCGCGGTACTTCCGCAGTATCTACGAGGGCGGCGTCTCGGAGCTGTACTACACGATGCGACAGCCGAAGGAGTCCTTCCACAACACAAGCATCACGCTAGACTGCGACCACTGTACCATGGTCACGCATCATGGGAAACCTATGTTTACTAAAGTAAGTGCTAATCAATAATTCTCACACTAATATTATAAAGGCGAAAGTTTGTGAGTGTGTGTGTATGTGTGTTTGTAGGTTTGTTACTTCTTCACGCTCAAACGGCTGGACGGATCTGGATGAAACACACACACACACACAGAGATAGATTATAGTCAGGATATTTCATAATAGCACAGATAATATAATACTAGCATACAGATGCCTCATCCCATACAAAGAATCCGTGCCGACGTAACTAGTAGTTTCTCGCGATTATTTTTTGTTCGTCAATCGTGGTGTTACCAGCAACTTGCAAGTAAAAGGGTTTACTCGGTGCGTGTTTTATTTTATTTTAAATACTGTGAATGTTTGTTTTATAGTATTTTTTGCACGTTTTTATCGTTATTTATGCACCAAAATGTGTTACAATGCAAATTTAAACAATCATGTGGAATGCCTTAGAAATTAAAAAACGCGCCATCTATTGGCATCAATGTTAAATGATTTATTCAAATAATCATTTTAAATATGAATTAAGAGCCCAATATTCCATAAAATCAGAATCAATTTCTTTTTATTTCACATAGGCCTACATGGGCACTTATAAAACGTCAACAAAAGGTGCACGGTACGGTTTGGTTGTTTCCTATGGAGAAGAACCGGCAAGAAACTCCACGGTTACTTTTTTTTTTAATTGTTTGGTTTTACAATATTTCCATGTTTCCAATATTTGCATATTTTTGTGCTTAGGAGAGTATATTAAATAAGAACATACAATTTCATGTTCAATTCCAGAATATGTTAATTTTACACCCATTCATTATCAGATATCGCGATATTTATTAACCAAAACAACTATTGTCCCCAGGTATGCACAGAAGGCCGTCTAATCCTGGAATTCACATTCGATGATCTGATGCGCATCAAAACGTGGCACCTAGCCGTGCGGGCGCATCGGGAGCTCATACCGCGCGCAGCCGTGCATCCGCCCGACCATGCCGCCCTCGATGCTCTAGCGAAAAACATCACCCGCCAGGGCATCACTAACTCCACGCTCAACTATCTCCGGGTAAGCTATGTGCGCCTAGTACTTCATTCACGGTACCACCACGCCGCGCTCGATGCTCTACGAAAACATCACAACTCCACTCTCAACTATCTCCGGGTAAGCTATGTGCGCCTAGTACTTCACTCTCGGTACCACCACGCTGCTTTCGATGGTCTACAAAAACTTCACTAACTCCACGCTCAACTATCTCCGGGTAAGCTATGTGCTCCTAGTACTTCACTCTCGGTACCACCACGCTGCTTTCGATGTTCTACAAAAACTTCACTAACTCCACGCTCAACTATCTCCGGGTAAGCTATGTGCTCCTAGTACTTCACTCTCGGTACCACCACGCTGCTTTCGATGCTCTACAAAAACTTCACTAACTCCACGCTCAACTATCTCCGGGTAAGCTATGTGCGCCTAGTACTTCACTCTCGGTACCACCACGCTGCTTTCGATGCTCTACAAAAACTTCACTAACTCCACGCTCAACTATCTCCGGGTAAGCTATGTGCTCCTAGTACTTCACTCTCGGTACCACCACGCTGTTCTCGATGCTCTACAAAAAAAATCACCCGCCAGTGCATCACTTACTCCACGCTCAACTATCTCCGGGTAAGCTATGTGCGCCTAGTACTTCACTCTCGACCGACCTCCACTGTCCATTGGTGCCGGGAAAAGTGTCAGCAGGAGCTCTTTTTTTTTTGTTTTCTGGGGACACCTTCAAAACGTGCCTGGACTCTTGGGGAAAAGACCAGGGTGGGTGTGATTTTTACCTTACTAAAAACACCCGGAAGCCACTCTGTGCAACGCCTGTTGGGTACATCCTCGGGGATAATGAAAAAGCGTCTCCCCCAGCAAGGGTCCTAGTATCAAAATACTCCAGAACTAAGCAGACTTAGGTATGAGATGGTCTTTTGTGAAAAGAACCACTCAGATTTGAGTGGACCTGTCCAATTCCAGAGGAAAAAAACTTTTCTAGAAATAAATCTATTTCTAAATCAATCATTTCTTGACTTGTCATGTACTATCTTACTGTACATCAAAAAGAGTAAATAATCTATGTAAAAAGGCGAGCTTAAGATGAACTCAAAATAGTGTTTTCTTCCAGAAAATCTTTCCTTCCCCCTAATAATTAATAAAATACGAGGCATAATATTATATACAGACAACAAAAGGTCCACACTGACAAAATCTAATACTTCAAGGGTGTTTGTAACAATATAAAATCTTATAACCTATGTTAGTGCTTACATACTAGGATGTTAGTGACATTTTATCTTAAGACCTACGTTAGTACTTATATTCTAGGATGTTAGTAACAATGTGGCTTATGATCTATGTTAGTACTTATACACTACGACAGACAGGGTTGTTTTGTTTTGTAATGTGAAGTTAAGATTGCTATTAAATTACTTGTTTCTCTTACTTCCAGTTATGCGTGATCCTGGAACCCATGCAGGAGCTAATGTCCCGACACAAGGCGTACGCGCTGTCACCTCGAGATTGCCTCAAGACCACATTGTTCCAAAAGTGGCAGAGGATGGTGGCGCCACCTGGTGAGTACAACTATTAGCCTAAGATCCGACTGCAGAAATCTGCAGGAATTAGGGTTTTTGGGTTAAACTTAATTTCCATGAATAATACTTGATCTCAAGACGAAAGTCTATGACCAGTGTGTGTTGCTAGTGATGACATATGGCTCTGAGACGTGGTCGCTTACAATGGGCCTCATCAGAAAGCTTACAGTCAATCAAAGGGCAATAGAATTATGCTCGGCGTTTCCTTGCGTGATCGAATCAGAAATGTAGAGATCCTTAAGAGAAGCAGGGTTACCGACATAGCCCGAAGAATTGCCAAACTTAAGTGGCAGTGGGCAGGGCACATTGCTCGCAGAACGGATGGCCGATGGCGCAGAAAGTTTCTGGAGTGGCGACTGCGAACCGGAAGACGTTGCGTTGGAAGGCCTTCCACCAGGTGGACCGATGACTTAGTGAAGGTTGCAGGGATCCGCTGGTTGCGAGACGCACGGGACCGGTCAAAGTGGCGACGCTTGGGGGTAGCCTATGTCCAGCAGTGGACGTCTTTCGGCTGATATGAGGATGATGATGATGATGAGTAGAATAGATTACTGCAGGATTGCCTGGAATCCTGGAAATATCTAGCCGCTATAGGGATGTTCCCTGGGTAAAAAAATGATAATTGTATTTAGTCCGTCAGTGAGATTATCAAATAATCTTGGACCTGTATGTTTTGCTTTATCAAATAAATAAAAACTGACAAAGATAAAGCGCATTAAAGTTTAGGAGTGGGGGCTTGTGACGTCACTTTGTCAGTATAAAGTGTAGCACACCGTGACGTCACACGATATTTCAACACACTGTATCGTCGAAATTTTTTGTTTACGTGTCCAATATTTTTAGGTTATCTAACTAACGGACGGAGTAAATTGATATTTTTTGTCAACTACCCTATTTTCTTAGAATAAATTGAAATTTATGTTTGACAGTTGGCCCCATTTTCCAAGAAATCCAACGTCATTTGAAAGAAAAAGGTGTAGAAAATAGGAAAAAATAATGTTGCCAGCTATGTTTGCCGCAACCTGTGGCTTGCCAGTTTTCCTGCTAAACCTGGTATCACATAAATGGCGGCTAACTGAAAGCTAGATGGTCCATTCGCGCCCACTATGGACAAGAAATGCCTAGTGTACGGCAAAGTGAAAAAAATACAAAAATCTGTTAGCGGTCAGATGGGGCCGGGCAATCTTACAGTTGAATGTTCTACTATCAAGAATCATTCATAAAATCAAGTTTTATCAAAAACTATATACTTGCAGATTTTTACAGTGGGATCTCATTATCAATCAATCTGCTTAGCCTTTTCCCAACTACATTGGGGTCGGCTTCCAGTCTAACCGGATTCAGCTGAGTACCAGTGTTTTACATGGAGCGACTGCCTATCTGACCTCCACAACCCAGTAACTGGGTAACACGGTACCGCTTGGCTAGACTGGTGTCAGATCTCGCAAGCTTCTGACTACTCGTAACGACTGTTTAATCTTCAAACGACAGCCGGGACCAACGGCTTAACGTGTTTTCCGAGGCACGGAGGAAACTCGCTATGTTGAAATGGTCACCCATCCACGGACCGACCTCGTCAAGCGTTGCTTAACCTTGAAGATCTACCCGCGCGGCTGTTATTATTTAGCCACGAGCTCCTCCATCCCAGTGGGATCTCATTATACATCATCAAAATCCTTCTACCAGGGTCTCTAGACAAGTAACATTCTGTATTGTAACGAAAACGTGGGCATAGTTATTGTAAATAAATTATTCATTAAAAAGTGTAAACCAAATGGTTTTCTGCCAACTGATCAACTGAACTGCCTTGATATGAGTATCAAATGAAAGCATTAGATACCCATCTCTTTGAATCTGGATATTTTCGCAAGATATCGTTTGATTATAACGTGTTTCGATAGATTGTCGATTGGAGCGTGTCTACTTCTAGGTATATTATATTTAGATTAAGAAGCATGAAAATTAAAAAAACCCCCGACACAAAAGCTTCTAAAAAGTTAAAAATAAACCTCGTACTCGCGGCGGGGAACTGCCAACGTTTTAAGCAGTTTATTTTATTTACTTAGTTACTTACTATAGTTCTCGCCACACTTCTTTGTCGCTACAATGTTGTAACTAAGTTGGCTACAATGGCTGCGAAGTAGTAAATCTCATACAAAAACAGCACCGTTTCGTGCGTCGCGCATCTGGTAAACCAACTTCAGGGCGGCCCAGAAGTTTGGCGAGGGCTATACTTGTAATTCACTCGTTTGTCCAAAAACTTGTAGTATGTCTTTATTCTAAATAAATGTACTATTTTTCTATGTTGTATACTAACTATGCCGTTCCCCCACAGAGTCGCAGCGGCCCGCCAGCAAGCGGCGCAAGCGCAAGGGCAGCGGCGGCCCCAACGCCGCGCCGCCTGCTCCTGCTAAGAAACGATCTCCCGGACCTAACTTCAGTCTAGCGTCACAGGTAACTATATAATAACTAGCTGTCCCGGCAAACTTTGTTTTGCCATAAAAACACCAAACATTTATCTACCCTACCTACCCTACCCTACCTACCCTACCTTGTACCTCATAAAAATCAGTCAAGCCGTTTCGGAGGAGTGTGGTAACTAACATTGTGACACGAGAATTTTATATATAAGATAACGAACCCCACAGACGTTGTCCTGCCCGGGCCCGAACCCATTTGCAGCGACATCTACCGAGTCCAATCCAGGAATCAATGTCAAATTTCTTTATTTCAATTAGGTCTAGTTTAGAAATGTTAATTTTACACACAAATCAATAACAAATTTATGCATATCGCGCCATCTAGTGACATTTATTTGAATAAAATTTTATTTCTTAGCGCTGGGACCCCGTGGCGATAGTAAATCAGGACCGGGCCATATATCAGTACATTCTGCTATATTTCCTTTGTGTACACCATGGGTATGGTTTACACAAAGGTAACTAACTACAAGAATAAAACTTTAACAAGTCACAAAACGAAGCGAAGCGAAAATATGCCCAATATGCAAAACTAATCATTAGTATTGATGAATTGCTAAACATAATATCCGGCTCGAAGGACCAGTTTTATGTACGGCTCACAGAGTTACTTACAGTTGAGTCGTTGGATATGAGTTGACGAAAACCACAGATTTCAACATAATAAAGTTTATTCGTAAAAGTAACACGAAAGATAAGTTGGATGCTAATCCGCGATTATAGCGCTACGGCAGCTATTGGTCAACTAACTAAATTTATATCTATACTAATATTATAAAGAGGTAAAGCTTGTGAGTTTGTGACGTTGTAAGGGGTAATCTCTGAATCTACTGAACCGATTTTGAAAATTCTTTCACCAGTAGAATGCTACATTATTCCTGAGTGTCATAGGCTATAATATATATTTTTTTATTAGAGATCCTTATGAAAATTGCAATAATGTAACCCAAAGTAGCAAAATGTTGCCTGTAAAATTCATTCTTTAGCATGCGCTGAGAAAACTATTGATGATACATACAAATTATTAGGTAGGTAGGTAGGGTAGCTAGGGTAGGTACTGTAGGCAGGGTAAACAGGGCAGGCAGGGTAGCCAGTTGACGGGAGCGAAGCCCCGGGGGTCAGCTAGTATAATAATAAAAGTAAATAAAACGAGAAGCGAAAAGTAGGTCGCGGCATTAGCAATTTGCCTGTACATGAACCGTACACATACTAAGATGCCCAATGACCTTTGAAAAAGTCACATTCCTAACCCGGATTTGAATACTTTTGAGCCAGCATGACATTTTTAGATGGTAACAATAAAAAATGAATTGTCCCCAGGACGTGATGGTTGTCGGCGAGCCGTCTCTCATGGGCGGCGAGTTCGGCGACGAGGACGAACGTCTCATCACGCGCCTGGAGAACACGCAGTACGAGGGCGCCGACGACTGGTCTGCGCCACCGCCCGCCTCGCCCGCCAAGACGCCGCCCAACCACTGACACACACGTGTGTGAGCCGAGCTGACTGCCACACCCTGACACGGTCGCCCGTCACCCAGTGGCGTAGCTATGTGACCAAGGGCCCCTGGGCGAACATGAAAATCAATTCTTTAAAGGTGCAAAACTCATCATTATAAGGACACGGTATAAATATGGACGATAAACGCTCGAAACGGCATACTCACACAAACATGCGCATCGCATCCTAACCCCCAGTTTCCCAACTCTAAATTATCGGCAAATGAATGTGACAAATTGCGAAGCACGCGTTATTTGCTGTGATTGGCTGTTGAAAATTCATTCAACCAATGACAGCAGATAACGCGTGCTTGACAATTTGTCACACTAATTCTCCATTAATTTAGAGCTGGGAAACTGGGGGTAAGCGGCTCTCACCACTGACAGCATTGAGAAAACTGTTTAGGGGTAATTCCGTTTGTAGGTAGTTTCCGTACTGTTTGTCCTTATTTATACTGTGATAAGGAGCCTTATCACCCACAGCAGGGCAAAAACAAAAAAGTAGTATAATATTCACAGTGGATCTTTGTGTATCTGAAGTTGGTTCTGTCAGTTAATGGGCAAGAAACAGTTTAACTGCATAGAGTGAGCGAGATAGGATGATGCGACAAACATAAGCGAGTGAAGGAGACAGTTATACAATGATAACTTCACTTTCAATATTGACACAAAAATAGCTTCTGCGCAGGCTCTTGCAGCCAATACAGAGACACATAGATCCGTTGTGAGTATTATAAGTACTAATGCAGCAGTTGTTCAAGAAGGTCGAGGGGCCCCTTGAGTTTGGGGTCACTGCCCTACCTAGCTACGCCACTGCCGTGAGCCAAGCTGTCACCGACAACACTGGTACACTCACAATGAAAAGCTGACTAATATGTAGTACAGAAGTGTCTTCCGCAAGGACACAATCACATACAAACATATATCTAAATAGATGCTCTAGACAATTGTCATTGTATCAGCGAAGGTCACCGATAGACAAGAACATTCATGAAAAAACATTTGTTCAAAACACAGATATAAATCTAACTAGATGACGCGATTGTATGTACTTCGCGTATCAAAAAAACGGAGTAAAATTACGATCAATGATCGTACTTTCAGGTTTTCATTGAGCTTTATCGGCACCGGAAATCCACTGATATCTAGAAAAATACCTTTTTATGCTATATTGAGCTGTAAAGAATGTATAGAAAAAGTTGGCCGAGGCATTAGAAATGTTTTCTTTCATTGGTAAGTAAATGGTGTGTGAAAAAGTGGCACGCTTGGTTTTCATACAGATGCCTTGGACAGGGCCTTGCGTTATCTAGCTAGATTTATGTCTGTGGTTCAAATGCTGGTGAGTTAGAACTTAAGTTCGCTGCAGCACTAAACATTATTTATGTTGTCTAATCAAACTATTAAAACATGCAGCGCTAGATCGCTTAAAAAGTTCAGTTTACTCCCGATCACGCGTTTCGTTCAACATAGTGTAAAATAAGGTGTACGGATTGCAGTACAGTTCAGTGGAACAGAGTGAGTGTTCGGATCGCCAAATCTATACTGTGATTTTTATTTTTGGAAACTGAACTGACATTTGAGGATTTGTCAATTTACCGTTACATAAAAATAGTGTCGTATCCTGACTATCCTGAGTGATCAAAAGCTGATCAAAAATGGAACTATTTCACGGCAAAAAAAAAAAATTGAAACAAGCGGCCCTTATTTAGTTTCTACTCATGGTAGACTTCATTTTATCACAATAAAAATTTGTGTACAATGTGTAGGAATACTGTTATATTTAAATGTATTACGTTTATATTCATAAAAAAATTATTTACATCAATTAGTAAAATTATTTTGAGGAGTCATCATGTTGCATCGATTCGATGAATCACTTATGATTGAGCCTTACCTACAACACTGCTCTGCGCTTGCAACATTTAATTAAAATACGTCTGTTTAGTCTACGAAATTAAAAATCACAGTATAGTACATATAATTATATCGATGCTAAAATGTAAGGCTGACTTTTATAGCGCTTGAAAATCCCATACAATTTTGACATATTGTCCAATAGCTTACGCGATGGTTCTTTTGATAAAATGCCACTTGTCTAGAAATGAAACAGTTTCATTTAGCGTTTTCGGCACCGGATATCTTGAAAAATGCCTAACCGTGCCGTATTGACCTGTAAAAAATACCTTACGAAAAATTTGACCGAGACAAAAGAAACATTTCCTACCATTGGATAGTAAAAGGAGGTTGTTAATTTTGTAAGGGAACTTGGATCCATTTGAAAACTTACTGTGCTTGAAGATTTGTTTTTGTATCTTGTAGGACAAACACGTTATATTCGAAAAGAAAACATAATTTTAATGTATTCCTTCATCCAAGGTCACGAGATTTAATTTATGTTGTATTGTGGAAATTAACCCTTATTACAATGCAGTAAGGTGCATACAAATGTTAAAGTAAAGTAAATACATGTAAAGGTCACTTATGGAAAGAAATTGTGTAAAATTGGTCAGGAACACAAAAAAAAGAATACCTCATAAGGGACTTGTGTTTGGTGAATCAATTTGTTCTTGAATTGTGTGTGAAAAATTCTCACGTTTGGTTTTCATGCAGATAGAGTTGCATTATCTAGTTAGATTAATATCTGTGGTTAATAAGTCCCGATTTGGTTCATACCCTCAAGCAAAGGATCCCCCAGTAGTAACCTGCAGGCATTTCTGTTTTTTTTTTTAAACATAATTTTCCTGAATGAAAATTGGCCAGATGCGGCCAGGCAACCCTGCAGTAATCTATTCCACTAACAAGAATAACTCATAAAAAAATACTTTTATCAAAAACGATATACCTGCAGATTTTTTCAGTGGGATCTCATACTACAAGACGATAGGTTAAGTCACCGCCAGATAACAAAAAAAATTAAAGTCGTTAACACCTGCCTACCAATGTATTCCAATATTTTAAAACGATACGAAAAGAATGTAAAGGCAGTGTCGCTAACCCGATCAAAACAAAAGTATCGCGGTAAGGGGCGTCCATGACCCTTTCACTTTGCAATCAGTAATGAGTTAATATCTTATGAACGTGTGGACCGATTTACATGATTTAAACGGGTAAAATAATAAAAAATATCTTAAAAAAATTATGTTTTCAAGTTACATAAGATACAAGTCAGATCAATGACTTTTATTTTTTTATTATCAAGTGGAGACTTTAATTAGCCTGTGGGACCCCCCACAGGCTAATTAAAATCCTCACAATGAAGACTTATCTGAAGTGGGCTGTCAATCTCTTATAGGAGCTGGAATGCAGCTCACTTCACTCCAGTCTTCACGGTGAGTGGTTATCAGAATAGACGGCTGTATACACAAGGAGAGAGCAACTATTACACGGTTAAAATAAGTGTGCACCTGGCGCTGTGACGTCACTGTAACATTCGATTCTCGCTGTTTGTACCAAAGTATTGTGTCTATTAGGGATGTTTTCTGGGTAGAAAAATGATAATTCTATTTAGTCCGTCAGTGAGATTATCAAATAACCGTGAAATTTAAATGGTTGTTTTCCCGCAGCGAAATGGTTTTTTCTATGTAATACAATCGTTTCGTAGTTATGTAAAATATTAGAAACAAAAACTGGCATATTTAACATTGTGAAAAACTTAACTCGAAAGCGATCACGAACCAATAGTAATACCTCCCGATATCTACGGCCGAACGACAGCGGGGCGTTGACCCGGGTGCTAAGTAGGTCAGGATCACTGTCAAAAGGATTAGGTTTGAAGGCGGCTCCTTTGATAATGTTGCGCGCGGGCTAGTTTATGCCGTATTACTACACGCGAGAGCTTATTTCACTTTGAACATTTCTAAATCGGGCTTTTCTTTGTCGGTTTCGCGGCGATTTTTTGTATTGTTCCTTGCAAACTATTTTATGACGTATCACTACGTGCGAGAGTTTATTTTGGTTTGAACATTATCTTGTGCATCGCTTTTCTTTGCCGGTGGTGACGCGAGTAGTACCTAGTACCTACAAGTTACTATTGTAACTCACTTTTTCGAGTTGATGAATATTTTTTAAATTAATTTAAAACAAAAACATCGTTATTTTTTTACTTTAACTCTATGCTTCGAAAGTACTCCTTAAGGCAAGTCGTTCTGCAGCGGGAAAACAACCAATTAAATTTCACGGTGTATTAGACACGTATTTTTTGCTTTACCAAATCAATAAAAAAAAAATACAAAGTTAAAGCGCATCAAAGTTCAGGAGTGGTGACTTGTGACGTCACTAAGGCAGTATAAAATGTACTAGCGGCGTGACGTCACACGATATTTCAACGCATTATATCGTCGTCACTTTATGTTTACGTGTCAAAAGCAAAAATACGTGTCCAATGTTTTTTATTAATCTACCTAATGGACAAAAAAAACTCTATTGTTTCGTCGTAAGTGTGTTGAAAACCGTCGTTTGGTTCACGTGGGCATTTGTCATTGCACTCGCAGCATCATAACGCCGTCAGTTTCGCCTCGACTGCAATGACACACTGTGCCCACTTGTATGTTAATTTTACTATTCTGTTTAACCTATGAAGAATCACTCTAAACGAAAATATTTTACAAAAAAGCGTCAAATAACCCGATGTAATGTATATTATTCCGGACTATTGCTAACACCTAAGTTTTCATTCTTTTTGATAAGAAACGGATATGTTGTAAACGAACGAATTCAAATGAGATTTCTTGTTTTTGAAATAATCGAGAATTTACAATCTTGCAAAGAAACAAACTTACGGTGCTTACAATAAACCGGAGACAGCTAGAATTAACTTGAAATTAAGTTACAGAACTTAACTGGCGAACTGTTTTTGTACTACAAGTACACCTCTGCTGACCTTTCGGGGCCATACACGCGTGATTTTATGTATAAAGGCAGTAAATGTTTCACGGTACTAGTCGGATAAAATAACTGTGCACCTGGCGCTGACGTCGCTGACGTTCGACTCTCGCTATTTGCCTTCGAGGCGAACGCGGGGTGCCGAGTCGATGTGCACAGTTATTTTAAACGTGTTGTAAGCTATAAGACTCTTCGTCAAATGTACTAGGACAGCATAAGCACAGAGATTTTAGATTATATAGTTAGTAAATGTGAGCGATGTGAAGTTTGGGACTTGTCAAGCGGTCGGCAGTCGGTAGGGATAAGGGAGTCAGCACGGCTGTTAGCGGCTCTCGGAATATTGAACGGGCACACATGGATTATGTCAACTAAATATAAATAAATCAATAAATATAGGCCTTTACGGATAAATTATCATTCTGACTTTTAATGTTTCCCGAGTACGTCATCATTCTCCTGTCCTTTTCTCTCTCCTACATGTTCCATCTCTTTCATAGGAAACAATTGACCAACTACCCCCGTTTTCTTTTTTTTTTATAGTCTATGCTCGCGTTAGATCACTATCTCGCCTGATGGTACGCGATGATGTGGTCTTCGGTGAAGCACGCTTGCCCAGAAGTAACCTATTCACTCTTGACTTAAAGACCCCTAGGTTGTAGCTATCAGGGAACAAAGACTCCGGAAGGATATTCCACTCCTTAGCTGTGCGCATAATGAAAGTATTAGCAAAACGCTTTGTACGTATGGGTGGGATGTCCACCATGTACTGATGGCGCGTGGGCGTACGTCTTGTATTCCGATGATGGAAAGAGCTAGGCGGAATCAAATTGTGCAGCTCCGTCTCACATTTCCCGAAATATAACCGATAAAAAACCGACAGGCTGGCAACTCGGCGACGATGTTTGAGGCTCTGGAGCTTTGACTCGACCAGTGCATCGTTGCCAAAAAGCCTCTTGGCCCGTCTGTCAATCTACTCAAGTGCATCAAGCTGGTATTTGGCAGATCCGTCCCAGAGGTGAGAGCAGTACACCTTGCACGACCGAACTTACGCTTTATACAAATAGAGCAGCTGTTCAGGACTTCAGGCGTGTAATACCGTCTCACCTTTGCAAGAATCCTCAACTTTTTTGCAGCCAACTGAGCTTTTGCCTTAATGAATGGACTGAAATCGAGGGCCGATGTCAACGTAACACCAAGAAATTCGAGATGACTCTTTACTTTAGCAGGAAAAGAGCAACGAATTCAAAATTGGGGCTACCTCGAAGAACTGGGTGTGCATGTGGTGCCGATTCACAATCCATGCTCCACCTCCTGTCCTGTCCTCTGTGCCCCAAAACGTGCAACAAGAGTGATCTATGCGCTGCCGCGACAAAGTTTTGAGCCAATTTGAGCGACTGTCGTGCCAGCGCAGCGTAATGAAGAAGAAGAAGCAGGAAAAAAAAAATGGTTGGCCACAAAATTTGAACGTAACTGGCTAGGTAGCAGTCACTGCTTACGAGGTAAGGTAAACTCGCCAGGTGGGTACGGTGGCATTGCGTACGGTCGTGGGGTCTCATCCTATACAAAGAAACTGTCGCGACGTACTGTACTGATTATTTGATTTATCTATTGATTGATTATTTGATGGTGATCTATCTATCGCCATGGAACGGAACCGAAAGCGATCGATTTATAAAAAATAATCGGTATAATTAGATGAAAAACGCTAGTTACGTGGCACGGTTTCTTTGTATGGGATAAGGCATCTGTATGTTAGTATAATATTATCAGGGGTACGGTCGAACACAAAAAAAATATAGTTAAAACTCTAGCTTTGTTTTAGAAGGTTATTCTTTACTCACTCTAGTTTAAAGCCATTGTGTATCGCGTGGATCCAAGCTTTAGACACTCAAGGGGTTAAAGTAGGGTTTCTCAACTACCAATACTCAATTCAGAAACCTGTCCTTTGTCTTAAGCATCTGCTTATCATGTGTTAAACAGCTACGAGATTTTAGAGATTTACATATTTATCACACGCCGGTTAAGTACTGCGCACCTGGCTTTTCTGTTCTTCAGTGCACCGGCGTGTGTGTATGACTAGATGTACGAATGTGAGTGAAGCAAATGAAGTATGTAAGGATCGTAGCAGGTGGCGTTCTATAGTTTCTGCCTACCCCCATGGGAAAAAGGCGTGAGTTTATGTGTGTATGTACATATTTATCACGTAAGTATAGTTCTCGCCAAACATCTTGGCCGCCCTGAAGTTGGCTACAAAGGCTACGCGGTAGCAAATCTCATACAAAAACAGGACCGCTTCGTGCCTTGCGCATCGCGGCCCAGAAGTTTGGCGAACACTATATGTATATGGCGCTATCCACGTAAAGTAAAAATGCCCTGTACAAGCAATTATCTGGATATCAACAAACTCTCAGCACATCCCTTGGAATTGGAAACATACGAAGAGAACAAGATAAACACCGAAACTACGTATGAATTGAAAAAGTCACATTGGCATTTACCCGGATTTGAAACCCCGACCTACCACATGAGAAGCGGAAAAACCTTAGCACTAGGGCATGAAAATATCCCAAGGTTCTCAATACCGGAACTGAGTTCCAATTCTGGCGATCTAATGCCGGCATTCCGGCACTGGTAACTTTTAAAGTTTGTTTCAAATGAAACAAGATTGATAATTATATCAGTCTATTAATAGCTTTTAATGAGCGATTAAACATATTTGGCCATCTCTGTCCCTTATTATTCTAATTAAACATTTTAAACCGTAAAATCAACAAGGTTTATCTTCTTTTCGCTCGCACGACAATCTTTCAAATTTGTTTGGCCTCAAACTCGGCCACCTCCACGACGTCTTATGGGGCAGCTCATAGACCACCGAAATAATTTGTTGGTGGAGGAAAAGTATTCTGCCACAGTCTGCAGCGGGCGTCGGCTGGGTCTCCTGACACGAACCGCTGTTTTCAGGTAGCTGTGTCTGCTTTTCAGCCGTTGCGTCGTCGGTAGTTATGCACCGAATAGTGGATGTTTGGTGTCACTCTCCTGCTTTTGTTTCTTAACTGCACTCGCAACTTCCCTTCGGACGTATGAAGGTGCAGTACCGGCTGTGGGGTATAGTGCGCTGACCAGGGTTGGTTTGAGGCAGTCGGTAATTGTTCGGCATGTGTCGTAAAGAGCAACATCTACTTCCTTGGCGTGGGCGGAACATTCATTCATTTATTCATCAAACAATTTACATTGTGTTCGAATTCTACAAAACGGAACGGAACGGTGCCACACTGGACATGCATATTCACCAGCCGTGAAGCAGAGTTTTAGGCCAGTAGTAGTTGGTTGACTTTAGGGTGTCTGTGTGTTATTATTGATTGACCCAGGGAGATGTAGATTTGCCTGATTAGATCTTTAGTAGCCACATGCCGAAGCAACTTGAACGTCCATATTAGTTGCCTGACTCTACCCATTAGTAGTTCTAAGTGCAAATGCCAAGACAGTCGTTGGTCGAGCATTACACCAAGGTATTTAGTTTGATTGACCTTGTTTATTTTTAGACAAGCGCAGGTGTTGCTGGAGGAGTCGGAGAATATATGAATTTTAATCTGGAGGTCATGTGAAGACTGGGAACGGTTGTAGATGGAGAAACAGATGTAATTAGTTTTTGATACATTCAATGTTAAAAGGTTGCGATCGAGCCAGGCAGCTATCGTAGACAAGCCACGTTCAGTAGTGCGGCTAACGCTGTCCTAAGATTCACCCGAAAATACTACTGCTGTATCGTCGGCGTAAGAGAATATATGAGCGTCTTCAATAGTCAAGTTACACAAACTGTTTATATAAACGAGGAACAATGTTGGACCTAGGACATTACCTTGTCCAACTCTGTATGTGCCGATTTCTTCAGAGCTAGTGACCAATCCTATTTTTACCACTTAACTTCTCTCGCTCAGTCCTGAAAAAGCTTAAGTGGGACTCCTCTCACACCAATGTCTTCTAACCTGCGTAGAAGTGTGGGAACCGAGACTGTATCAAAGGCCTTTTTGAGGTCTAGAAAAACTGCTAGGCACTTACTTCCACGGTCTACTTTTTCAGTGACCATGGAGGCAAGCGCTAAAACTGCATCTTCTGTAGATTTGCCTTATCTAAAGCCAAACTGCGAGGGTGATATTATTTTATTTTTCGATGGATATCTAACCAAGCGTTGGTTTATTATTATATTATAAGTTATTAAATTAAAAAATCCAGCCAATTGCGAGTCGGACTCGCGCACGAAGGGTTCCGTACCATTATCGCAAAAAACGGCAAAAAAAATGACGTTTGTTGAATGGGAGCCCCCACTTAAATATTTATTTTATTCTGTTTTAGTATTTGTTGTTAACTATAGCGGCAACAGAAATACATCATCGGTGAAAATTTCAACTGTCTAGCTATCACGGTTCATGAGATACAGCCGGTGGTGGCAGACAGGTGGCCAGCTGGTGACAGACAGGCAGACAGACGGATCGCGGAGTCTTAGTAATAGGATCCCGATCTTACCCTTTGGGTACGGAACCCTAAAAAAAATGTTTTAGTAGCTACCAAGCTTTTTGAAGGAACTGAAAGGTAGTAAAAAAAACGCACTATTATCACTTGTCAATTTATCCTATGGGCTCAAACTCTCAAATACGTTGCAGATGGTGCTATTTGGTATGGTTGAGGAGTTGCTATGGCCAGCTTCCGGATCCATCATGAGACCAGCTCTATAGTACCTATCCTTAAATAGTATCATATTATTTAAATGCACAGATTATCTGTATTTCAATGATTCCATAGTTCCTACCTAATACGGCAAGTTTCAACTTATCAGAGGGCTTAGTGCGAGTTTTTACTCAGGCTTAACTGCGTTAACGTAAACGTCAATTTGTATTGAAATCAATTGAAATTGGATAAGCGCCGTCTAAGGGCGGTAAGGCGAAACCACTTTTTTTAATACATACCAATAAGATTGACAATAATCGAATCGATAACCGAAATGCTACGCCGCGCCGCTGCAATCACTACAGAAATAAAGAACATTATCGCAGAGACCCCGGACGTTTCAGTATTCCAGATTCATTCTTCAAAAAATATGTCGGGCCAATTTACAGGTGCCAGGTGCCAAGGGTAAAATGAGTGAGATTGTGTAGTCACAATTCCCCGTCATTTTGTATAGAACGAATTCAGAAACTTTTGCATCAGTTTTAATGTATGATAATATATTCTCGTTGGATCTACAACGTAAACCAATAAAATTCTATATCTAATAAAATTATTGACTTCAATCGGACGCGTTCATTGTTTTTTTAATTATGAACGCAGCTGAAAGGCCGAAAATATCAACTTGGCATTTTTGTCACACGTCATCGCTGACGTTTGGAAAGTGGGAAAGTGCGTTCGGTATCAAAATCCGGATAAATTCGACTGCACTTTGTATAAATACTGATCTTAATGCCTTTCAGTTTACTAATTATATTTGGACTTAAAATTAAACTTTATAAACTAATTTATTATTAATTTTGGTCTTCCTTGCTTAAGTTATATTTTTTGAATAATTTAACAAAGATATCGGTATCCCTTTCACTGGTATGAAATCTGACTCGACGAAATTTTCGAACGCCACAATAAGAACGAAATACGTGGAGGCAGCCGGGTGCTATCGTTGCTAAAACTAAATTTATATATTAAATTAGCTTCAACCAGTCACAATTTAGTAGTAAATCATCAAAATGGTCACAAAATACGCGTTCTGTTTGTTGGCTATCGCGTCTGTCGCGTTTGCGCAGGGCTGCACAAACCCACAAGTAGAGGCTTCATCTTTTACTAGTTTAGATGCTACAGTTGTGACACAAATAGCGTATATCACCGAGTTTACGCTGAAATGCGACAATCCTCTGCCTGAAAACTACGCACTGTACGCAGAGGTTGAAGGAAAGCCGTTGACAGCAGCCCGTGTTGGCGAAAACAGATATCAGGTGAGGATAACCTTTTTGGTGCATTTTTCGCTTTTTAATTCCCGTTGTAAGTGCTGGTGACGATGGCAAATTGTTGGTAAGTCTTTTAACGGCCCTGATCATCATTTTAATGATTTCATTTAGAAAGTTACGAAATCGTAAGTAAAATCCATCTGTTCTAAGTGAAGGGTGTTATTATTATGTCATACTGAAAGCCTGTTTCACGGTGTCTGAAATGAAAATACTCACCGAATAAATCTTAAAATGGAACAGAATTTGTATTAAATTATCTGCCAAGTATGCTAACGGAGCCTTGAGAATGACAAGTATAAATAATAGAGTCAGAGATTATCTATGTTTATGTCAACAAATTGTTTTTACACTAGTCTTGTAATCAGCTCACAATACTAAGGCTATAGTCTTAAGACAAATTTTTGTGCATTACTTGAGAAATTTCACCATACAAACTTCCACCTCTCTTAAGGATGATTACTAGGATAAAACTAACCTTTGTGAAGGACATGGTAGGGTCAGGCCAGGGCCAGGGTCTCACTGCCGTACTCAGAGACATTTAACGGTTACTTAAGGCATTCCTTAGTATAGATTTTGTACTGAAAATCTATACTAAGGAGAGCTTTAGTGTCTCTGAAGTAAGCATTAATGTCTCTGAGTGTAGCAGTCAAACTATCTATATACCAAATTTCTTTCTAAATCTTTTCAATGGTTTTTAATTGGCATGCAAAGGTAACAGAGAGTTACTTTCGTATTTATAATAATATTAGCCGCTACGGCTTCACCCGTTACAAATTATACATATAAGCCTTCCTCGATTTTCACTCTTTCTATTGGTGAAAACTGCATAAAAATCCAGTAGTAGTTTCTGAGTTTATCGTGTGCAGGCATGGAGGGGACTTTATTTTATTAATATGTAGTAATATAGTATGGATTGGCACGATGCGCCGTTTTGGTTGGTGCAGTGTTGCGATTGGCAGCCTGTCACGGGTTCGATGCCTGCATGGAACAAATATTTGTATAGCCTACAGATAGCTGTTCCGGTTATGTATGTTTGTGAGTTTAAATGTTCATAAAAATACCCACAATACTGGAGTAATTCCTATTGGGGGTTTCTTTATAGGTTAAATATTATAATTATATTTATAATAATATTGTTACACCAATCACAACTCCATTTCATGTTCAGGCAATCGCTATCCATTCCAGGTTTCCTGGAAGAGATTGCGGAAAGTAATGTAGTAAGAAAGGCCGCCTATGCATGTATTTTTTGTTTCCGTTTTGTTTTATTTATAATCTGGGGTAGGTACAATAAAGTTAATAAATAAATAATCAATTAATTTAATTACAAGCTTTTATTTAGTTTCGCCTGTCCTAGTGTCTGTAGTGAAATCTTGCTAGTTCGATTTGACACACTTCCCAGTGTTCGATTGAGCTGAAATTTGGCACCCCCATTTGTTTCTCGTGACATTGCATTTTTTAAAATACAAAAGCCAGTACATAATTTTTATTTAATTTTTCTACAGGTTTCCTGGACCGAAGAGCCAGCAAAGGCTCGCTCAGGTACCCACGAGGTCCTAGTTCTGGATGAGGAAGGCTGGGCGTCCCTACGCCGTGCTCGCCGTGCCGACCCCAACGCGGCCGTCGCTCCGTTGATCGCCATTCAACTACACCATCCAGGCAGTAAGTATAGCACTACCTATTCAAGAGCGAAAAAGAAACCAACCCATAAAGAGTGACTTCGCGCCGCTGGACCGAGGCAGGAGACACGCGACACATGTCTCGGTGTCATTTGGTACACTGTGGGGCGAGACCGAGACACGAGTCGAGTCACACACAAACTTGTCGATTTCGGTCATTAAAACAAGAAAGTTTATATTATTATTTTGGTAAAAACATTACACAACATAGTTAATTTTTTACACTCTTTTATGAAAATAAAAGAGTGTAATAATTATTTAAAAATATTTTCGTCGACTGCGACTGAGCTCTGTCCAATATTGCCCGAGAATCCCTATCAAATCGCAATGTCGATTTGTGCGTGCCATCGACCACATAGCCACTAGACGCCTAATAACAGGCGAGCGATGTCTGTCAACACATATGACTAAAAAGATCATATACAGGTAATACTGATCGCCACTCGACAATTTCGAATTAGTAGCGACCACTTCTGTGAGCCATAAACACTTCCGTGTCAGTCAATAAAAAAATTATGAAATAAATATTATAATGGCCTCTTGTACAATAAGTTGCTATGGTAATAACAGCCAGACATCGAGTTTCCGAAAAAATAACATAACATTTCATTGATAAGTTAATAGTTACATAAACATAATAAGATTTATTTTCTAATATTATTTATCGGAGTTCATATTATACTGGTCATGTTCGTAGGTGAACACGCCCACCGCATGTTTGCGTCTCTTTCTTTTTAAAGTATTTTTGTTGCTATCTCTTGTCCTCTATAATTTCGTAAACAAAACTAGTGAAGCACCATATCCTATAACCAAATCTGTTATCGATGGAACTAGAAACCTTACAAATACAGACATTAAATTGAATAGTTTATTAATTGTGAAACGATTTTTTGATTACGTTTTATACTAATATTTAAAATTACTATATTTAAGAACCAACAACTAAAAATAAAATGTAAAAAATAGTATGTTTACCTTTAGAATGTTGTTTTTTTTATTTTGGTTAAATTGCATTTTAAGTTATTACTAAAATGTTAAAACGCCGTATAATCAATAATAAAAAAAGGTAAAATTAATTTAAAAAAATACAAATATTATTTATAAAAATCGATACCTTCCTGTTTTTATTTAAAGCTGTCCCACCCTTAATGATGCGTATGACCATTGTAATGGACCAATCAGAGCGCAGTACCTCGTCCCTCATACCTCAGCTAGTTGACAGAATTGTTTTGATGTATTAGATCAAGCATTAGGCGTCTAGTGGCTATGTGGTCGATGGTGCGTGCAAAATGGCTCTTTTTTCGTAGTGGACCCTTTGTTTGCGGCGCTCAACCGCTTACAATTTACATACTTTGTGCTCTTACTGTGTGTTACAATTTTGGACGATAAAGAAGAGACATCTCGGGCAAAATGTATAGAAAAATTTAATCTGAATTGCGCATTAGACTTAATAATGCGCAGCTGAGATAAAAATTTCAGACAGCATATAATCAGGCTTGTATTCCCCGACAAAAAAAACAACACACGACACAAAATTGACAAAGCGAATTTGCAGCCAACACCAGTCTCTTTTCTTTAGGTCGCTGTAGTTGTAGTGACCAGAATTGAGCCCCTGGTCACTACGACTATAAGTCGCAGAATGTGCGGTTTTAATCCGCGCGAATAAAAACCGCAGTGCGTGCTAAGCCTTACTAGTTCAAAAGGTTTAGGCTTACTAGGTTCAAGGGATTCGATTTTTTACGCCCATTCTGCGATGGCTGGTTGGATTTGTATGAAACTGCATGCACTTGCGGTACAAAAACCGCGCGATTATAATATAATCCAGCGCAACGCGGCGCGGTTTAATTCCGCGCGAATATTTGTGTTCTATGAACGGGTAGCGCAGTGCATGCTAAGTGCCAGTAAGTCACGGTCACGACTTTTGTTTTAATATATTTTATTCATATTTTCCAGGTTACTCCGGACCGTGGGTGAACTCCGAAGTGTTAGCCACTGCTCTGTCAATCCTTGTCGCTTACACAGCCCTTCGTAACAAAAGCAAGATCTTAGCCTAACAAGTAGTTGTAGTTAACTGTTTATTTTTATATTTAAATAAATGAGAAGTTAAGTTATTTACTACTTCGTTTTATTTCACACTAGCATTTCCCGCGGCGCCGTTCCCGTGGACTATAACGCAAATATATGGACTTTTCGGGGTCAAAATTTGCCTATGTTTAGTATATCACAACTGCAACTACTACTCGGTACTACTGCTACATTTGACTCCGCGGGTATGCGGGAGAGGGGTCGCATGTCGGCGAGCGTTTGTTGCCTGTGGTACTACCAATATTACTACTGGTAGTATTACTGTTAATTTTATTTCCTTTCTTACTACCGCATTAGTAAGTTGTTAGAAGGGTAATTACAATTTGCCCTTGTAGTACCCTTTATAATTATTTCCTTTATTCAATTTATGTACATACTTTTTACATTTTTAAATATTATCTTATAAAACTAAAAAAAAAACATTTAAAATATAAAAAATCCACCGGTATCGGGAACAGGGTTAAGAAACATTTCCTGTCAACATGACGCAATAAATATGTATGTATTTTAGATATATGTATGTATTATGTTTATGCATTATGTGCTGTACACGTATTTGTGTAGTGTATTTAGTTAGTAAGATTTCAAATGTTTTTAATATTTGTTGTGCGATTTTGTTAACTGTCCTAATTTTGTAAATCTCTAGCACTGAGGTTTGCTGTCAGAGAACCCAATTATGGGTTAAGCTCGCCTGTGTACATAAGTTTTCCTTTTATATTTTAAATGTATATTTTGTGTACAATAAAGAATATGAATAGGGTCCAAGCTACCGGTCGTCAGGACTCCTGAGAGAGGAACCTCCTAATGATACGCGCCGTGTCCAGGAGTACCGCTTTCTGGATCAAGCACTTGATCCAGCTGCCCAACGAGAGCCTCCTCAGATATTCGTCGAGGCTCTTCGCTATTATGAATGACGAGATTGCGAAAATAACCTATACCAGCTTTCGCAATTTTTGCAACAACATAAAAAAAAAGTTAAGCTAGAGTATGATAGGGCGGCACTCTCTAAATGTGAAGGCAACACTAAAAAAATGCGGGAAACTATTAAATCAATCACACACATCACAAAACAGAATACTCCACCCCCATGGGTGGAGTATTCTGTTTTGTGATGACACGTTTTGCACGAGATCCATATCTGATTGATCTAAAACAACTTAAAAACTCAGTCAATGAGATTAACAAATTCTTTGTGAGGATAGGGATGTCTTTAGTGAGACCCATGACCAGGTTTGACCCGGCCTCCTGCCACCCTTTTTCTATGCCACCTTGCCCTTCCTCTTTTGTTCATTTGCCCACGGATGTAGATGAGATCAAAACCATCATAGCATCCCTCAAAACTAACCGTACAGTAATGGCTGGTTTACACAGTGCGAGCTGCTGCCTGGCCAGTAGACAGCTACTCGGTTTGTCTACTCGTACGCCAGTAGCTCGGCTCGCCTTTGCTGTCTACACCACACCTAGCTACTGCTCAGTCCGAGTCAAGTCGCGATGTCGAGTGAACTTGTTTTAATAAAAAAAACGGTGATACGCTCTATGACAACAATTTTATGTCAGGAATTGGAAAATATATATAACCATAGCCAATATAAGAAAAAAGAGCGTAAGAAAAGGATTTGGATTAGAGAGAATGGATGGCTAGAAGATCTTTAGGGGCAACACGTATGATTCTCAACGAGCTTTACCATGAAGATCCCCGAGAATATAAAGCAGTGATGAGAGTGACACCTGAACAAGTCGAAAGACTTTTAAATTTGATAAAAACAAAAATAGAACGTCAAGACACATTGATGAGAGATGCCATAGCAGCAAGGGTGAAGTTGGAAGCAACTCTGTGTTTCCTAAGCTCAGGAATGTCATTCAGACTGCTATCAGTATTTTTCAGGATAACTAAAGCTTCTATATCAAAATTTATACCAGAAGTTTGTGACGCTATTTCTGAAGCTTTGGACGAATATTTTCAAGTAAGTAAAAGTTAATTTTATTAACACAATAATACATGACGTGTGACTCATTCATTTATTTTTCAAAAACAAATTAAACCTTAACTAAAACATTATTGCATGTTGTTTACATTAGCATTTATCATCGCTTTGACTATTGGATCATTAAAGTCAAATAATTGTCCTGGTTGAACTGGCTGCTGCGCAGAAACCGTTTCTAAATTGGCTGCCTCGTATGATGAATGTGATGATTGGTGATCAACTGATTGAAGTGGCTGATGCACCAAAACTGTTTCTGTAGGCTGATAAGTTGTGCCTGGGAAGGACACACTGGGTCCTGATGATGGTGACGCTATGTAGGACTGTGGTGACGAAGCACTGTATGAGGAAAGGGCAGATGCGTTCCGAGCGTATATAGCTCTTTTTCGGTATCGTGAAAGTACTTGTTGAATTTCATCTTTGGCATCTAAAAAATCTAGTAATGGGAGCTGCCTCAATTGAATAGCGACATGTTTTCCAACAATATCATACTCGTCTTCTTGTATAGAAGAGCTGGAAGATTCTATAGTACTGTTTAGTTGTTTCAGCTCATCAATAGCTGCTGTAATTCCGCTCATTTCTTGGGCAGTATTATGTGATTTTTTAGCTTTACCCGGGTTTTTTTTCTTTGTCAATGTGCTGTCACTGGAGTAGATTGATCTATCATCAGATTTATCAAGAGTTTTATCACCCGTTTTATCATCAGTGTTATCCGCCATGTCTTGACTAACAGCATTTTCCAAATCCGCCGGTGTGTTGTCTTTCTGCAATTGGAATATAAAATTAATATTATATTTTTCAGGTACCAAGCAGAAAGGAATGGGAAGACGTACAAGTAGGATTTCACCACAGGTGGAACTTTCCAGGATGTTGTGGAGCCATCGATGGCAAACATGTGGTGATTCAAGCTCCGCCCAATTGTGGTAGTGAATACTACAATTATAAAGGAACTAACAGCTTGGTGCTCCTAGCGATCGTGGATCATGACTACTGCTTTAAATATGTGGACATAGGCTCATATGGGCGAAATTCTGACGATGGTGTTTTCCAAGCTTCCTCATTGTATCCAGTGTTGGAAAATGGCACATTATTGCCAGAAGGCGGTATTGTAGTGGGAGATGATGCTTTTCCTCTTAAGACGTACTTATTGAAACGCTATCCCAATGAGACTACGATAGCTGAAAAAACTTACAATTACAGATTCTCTAGGGCAAGACGCATAGTAGAAAATGGATTCGGTATTTTAGCATCTCGCTTTCGCGTTTTGGGAAAACCTATCCAGTTGCAAGAGGAGACCACAATAAAAATTATTCGAAATACATGCGTACTGCACAACTGGTTACGGAAATCTTCACCACACATCTACACTCCTCCTGGTAGTGTAGATTATGAAGATATTACAAATTTCACTGTCAACCTTGGAACGTGGCGATCAGAAATAAATGCATTACCGAGTATCGCCCGATCGCGAACAAATAACAGATCAAAAGCAGTTGCCGAAAAATTGAGAGAAAAATATAAAAATTACTTCTGTAATGACGGTGCTGTCTCCTGGCAAAGTCGTATGATTAATATCTAGAAATGTAACCAACTACATTTATCAGTGAAATAAAGAATTAGGTACTCACCAGATTGGATGTTGTTTTCTTTTCTTTTAAATTAATTGTTTTCATTATATAATCCATTATATCAAACCATTTTATGGATGGTTTGTACACATCGTCTGCGCCAGCGCCACTCTTCTTGCTTTTTTCGATTTTACTCACTTCTTGATGGACCGTAATTTTTTTATTTTCTTGGTTACCTCACCGGTGTTACCTAGGTGCATTTCTTTTGCGATATGTTCCAAAGATTCTTTTCTCATATCTCTATTTCGATAGTTTTTATCGAAACAATTCCATAGGTTTTCTTGTTCTCTGTAGAGTTTCATGAATGAAATATTATTGTCAGAAGACCATCTATCCGTACCCATATTTCGATCTCGATTTAGTACATAGGCGTAGCACACAAAAAACACGGCTTCCACTCACAACTGTCCGGCTGGCACTGGCGAGCTACTGCCGAACGCGTCCAAACGATGCGAGCGACGCACGAGCCGCTGTCATGTGCGAGTTGCTGCCGTGAATTAATTAAAAGGTATTCTAATATATTGTCCGATCCCATTGCGTTAATTTGTTGTAACAAATGTCTCTCCACAGGTGTTTTTCCCGCTGAACTAAAAAAATCCCTAGTTCACCCAGTACATAAGAGTGGTAGCAGGGACTGTGTCAATAACTACCGCCCAATATCCATTTTGCCTACGTTATCAATAATTCTAGAGAAAGTTATAAACATGCAGCTAACAAACTACTTAGAAAGTAAAAAGATATTATCCGCAAACCAATATGGGTTCCGTAAACGCAGATCAACTGGTGACGCCGTACATCAACTAACTGATACCGAAATTACTAATCTAGATGATAAAAAAGTACTCACGATTTTCCTCGATTTAGCTAAGGCTTTTGACACAGTCTCTGCGACACTCTTGCCAAGAAGCTGGAATGTGTTCGAGTCCGTGGCGAAAAGTTAAAGTTATTTGAAAGCTACCTGAAAGGCAGAGCTCAACGTGTTGTGGTCGATGAGTGGTTGAGTGATAACTGTGACGTCAATTAAGGAATACCGCAAGGAAGTATTTTAGGGTCCACCCTATTCCTAATATTCATAAATGACCTCTGTCAGCTAAAACTAAAACATGGTAATGCAAACCTCTCCTTTGCAGATGACACAGCTCTGCTTTTCTACGGGGATACCTGGGAGGAAGTTTTCCACTTCGCTCAGACGGGTTTCTCTTTAGTAATGAACTGGCTACAAAACAACTTACACTTAATACAGACAAGACTAAATAAATAAAATTTACACTAACAAACGCTTACTCAATAATTAACCCTTTATTGAAAATAACAGCCTACTCGTGCAATAATGACACTTCCAACTCATGCTTATGCCCAAAACTCCAAAAAGTGGACTCCAATCTCCATTAAGTATCTCGGTGTGACCATAGACAAAAACTTGAACTTTATATATTTATTTTCTTTATTTTATATACCCACATAGATATATTATTTATGAGAGTTAGAAAGCTCATTTTACTTTGCACTATGTCAGTGAATATTAAACTACTGCATAACTGTTTGGGGTGGTGCCCCCAAATCATATATGTTGAAAGTCGAGCGAGCACAGAGAGCGGTTGCCCTGGCTTTACCATTCTTTCATCCTACCACTGAACTCTATAATAAGTGCAAGATTCTCACGCAAAGATACTTAATTGAAGTACGACCCATCTTTGTAATCTCATAAAAGAATCAAAACTAATGTGAGCTCAACAAATAGGTGTAAAAGTAGTCTCTCACATCGTAACTACTGCTTCCTTGGCAATTATTTATATAATAATAAAATAAATTCTTCTCTAAAAATATACCTTTTTATAAAAGCCAAGTGTAAGCAAAATCTCACCACGTACTTGTTGAACTACGATTACGACAGGACCAGTGATATTCACATAGCCTTTTCTGCGCCCTGGGCGAGCTTCTATAACTGCGCCCTTGCCCCTTTTTTTTTAGATATTATAGGTCATAGATATAATAAACAAGTTATAGGTACTCTACTAGAGCAATGCTATATACAGGCCTACTTTATTTCATTCAGGGTGATAAGATAATCTATTTATCACTACTTATATATTATTATAAAATCTATTTTTTTAAAGAACTGATGTGGGCAAACTAGCAGACGAGCCATCTGATGTGTTGACTATTGCAAATGCGTTGCCCACCCTGATGTCACTATGGTCTTCATACTTCTATAATAAAATAACACCCTGCAAAATTTCAATAAACTGTAAATTAATTTAATTTTAAGTACTTGGTATGGTAGAGTTTTGAATAAGGAAGGTAGCATAATATTTTTTTTTTCGAAAAATAAATATCATAAAACGAACGAAAAATAAATATCATAATGCTACAAAGCACAATATGAGTGTGAGTGGGTGTGTGTTGTGTGTGTATGTATGTGGATGTATGTATGACTGTTTGGGTATGTATGTGAGTGTATGTATTTATGTGAGTGAGTGTGTGTATGTGAGTATGTGTGGTGATGATGAAATGAGTGTGCGATTATTACCTAGCCATCAAATGATAATTACTACTGTAAAAGTTTATCTGTGGAAAAGTAGTCCTGTGTCTGCAACCAGTCCCTTACTACAGCGCTACATTTGTTTTTAGAAAGAGAGTAGATTGATAAGAACCTATTTATTTTATTATCTGTACCCTGATAGCAGAAGAAGCGATGTGAAAAACAGGTTTTAAAGGATGATTTTGTGCAGACAATGTCCTTTCGCCGCCGATTCTCAGTCAACTTTGCATCATATGTCAGCAGAGAATGTTGTTTAGTGACTGTGTGCAAAATATAAAGCTGAAGAACTGTTAGAACCTTACTCTGCCTATAAACATCGACGGTTGGGTGAAAGAACGGTAGAAACATACTTACTTTTAGTACAGCTCTTTGAGCCCTTTCAATTTTTATCAAATGGGTCTTCGCTGAACCACCCCATGCAGAAATACAATAACTGAGCTGTGACTGAGCAAGTGCAAGGTAAACTGTTCTTATTAAATCTTTGTTACCTACATGCCGTAAATTTTTGAAGATATAGATTAATTGCCGTGTTCTTGCTGCCAACATGTCAATATGTTTCTGAAAGGTTAATTCACTATCTAACACTATACCGAGATACTTAACTGTATTTGCTCTTTCAATACTGGGACACATACAGTCAGCGTCAGTGTAGTCGGTACATTCATGACATATTATTTTATGATTTGTAATATCTGCTACCGGGTTTCTGAGCGAAAATGTTATATATTTAGTCTTAGCCAAATTTAGAGTCAGGACATTGTCGTGTAACCACTGTGTTACCAAATTAAAACCTGCTTGTGCATTCGAAATAGCATCGCCCCATGTTTCTCCACTAAAATGTAATTTCAGACCTATCTCTATACTACCTTTCCTCTCTAAAGTTCTCGAGCACATTGTTCGTGGTCAAATTTCTAGATTCCTTTCGTCTAATGCTCTTATCTGTCCTTCCAATCTGGCTTCCAGACTGGGCACAGCACTGCAACTGCACTTCTGAAGGTCACTGATCATCCGCTGAGCTATGGAGAATAAATCTCTCACCATTTTAGTCCTGCTTGACTTCAGTTGTGCATTTAACTCGGTGGATTTTGATATTCTGCTTGGGGTCCTTCAGTCTATTAACTTCTCTTCCTCTGCAATAACCTGGTTTGACTTATCTTCGGGGTCGCTCGCAGTGCGTTCGTCTTGAAGAGATGTTATCTGATTGGTGTGATTTCACTGCTGGTGTTCCTCAGGGTGGCGTTCCCTCTCCTCTTCTCTTCTCTATCTTCATAAACACTGTTACCAAGGTAATCAGATCCAACTTCCATCTTTGCGCAGACGATTTGCAGCTTTATCGACACTTCTTGCTTGCGGTTGTGGACTTACCAATTGACGCCATGAATCGTGACCTGGAGAGTATTAGTGAATGGGCTATGGATTACAGATCAACCTATCTAAGTCCCAGGCTATGATCATAGGCAGTCGCTACTATCGCAATGCGCTTGACGTGTCTACTTTGACACCTTTATCCCTTGACGGCTCGACCATCGCTTACACAGAATCAGTTAAGAACCTTGGTATCTTAATTAACAGTAATCTCTCTTGAAGCTCAAGTAAATGAGGTAACTCGCAAGGTGCACTTTTCCTTTCACTCGTTGAAATCCCTTCAAAACCTTTTGCCCTTTAAAACCAAAATTTATCTAGCTCAAACTCTTATTCAGCCGATCATCGATTACGTTGATGCCTGCTTTGTGGATGCCACGGAGGAGCTCTTAAATAAGCTTGAATGCTTGCAAAATCTGTGCATCCGTTTTGTTTTTGGTCTGAGGAAATACGACCCTGTCTCAGTTCCGCAAGGATCTCAAGTGGCTCCCTATCCGTCTTTGCAGGTTCACTCAAATATTATGTATCCTTTTCAACATCCTTTTTAAACCTACGTACCCTGGATACCTGCGTGATCGCTTTTCCTTTACTCGCCCTGCCTATGTCCAGTGTAGATACCACTTAAAGCATCATCTAAACTTCTCCTTCCACAATACTAATTTCTATTCCCACTCCTTCTCTGTTCATGCAGTACGACTATGGAACTCACTTTCACCTAAAATTCGTGACTCTAAAAATGTATCGTTATTTAAGAAACAGGTCAAAGAACATTACCTCTCCAACATCTTATAATTTTATTTATTATATTTATGTATTTTTATCTTCTACATAATATATAGTAATATATGTGTAATGTATATATAATTACTTAAGTTATAATAGTATATTTTAAATTTCCTTATTTTTGTCTACACACTGTGTCTTCATCTATCGTCCAACTTTCCTGTCGCAGGTCTGCTGGAAGACATTTCTATTGAAATAAGCAGTACCTTTGTGCTCTTCTATCTGTTTTCTTTTTTTCTCTGTTACGTGTGTACATAAATAAATAAAAGATCTACATCGGGCCAATGTAGGACCCGGTAGAAGCGTCTGTGAAGCTCCTTGCTCTGCCATACCTCCCTGCGGTAATTAGTATCTAATACTATAGGTTTGCGCAAGTTCTCGTTAGCCAAGGAGAGCGTGGTAAGCTGCTACCACATAATTATTATCATTGGTAGTAAACCAATGATAATAATAAATAATTATAAAGGATCTGGCGACATGTTGGATAGATTACAAGAAAGCCTATGACTCAGTGCCACTTACATGGCCCATGAGGGTGCTGGAGTTGTATACAATTGATTTAACTCTCCGCGCCTTCCTTTCATGTATGGGGAAGTGGAGGACGGTCTTTCACTATCCAGGATGTCAACAGATTCAGGAAAACAGCGAACCTATAAGGATTGAGCGCGGAATATTTCAGGGCAACAGTCTGAGTCCTCTGTGGTTTCGTTTAGCCCTGAACCTTCTCAGTATACTGCTGGAGGGTTCGGGCCTGGCCTGACGGTTGAGACGAGGTGGTCAGGTCATATCACAGCTCATTTACATGGATGATCTGAAGCTCTTTGCCCCCAAAAACTTGCAACTGATGAAGCTACTGAAAGTAACAGAAACCTTTAGTGACGCCATCAGGATGGAATTTGGTGTGGACAAATGTGCTGACGGCATGCATTTAAAGCGAGAGGAGATTATGAAATTCGTGGGAATACATAAATAATAAATGATTTTATTTCTGTAAGTTGGTTTGTACAAACACTTTTATATGTCGAACATATTTTTTCAAACTAGATGAGGTCGGCGTTTCCTATCTGTCTACTCTGAGAAGAAAGGCCGAAACAAACTCAGAGATTACAGTCTCTTTTAAAGTCCAGACAAAATATTGGTTAGATGATGTGAAGACCATGTAGACTGATGTCTGAAATGGTCTTTTGAGGTAAGAACCAGCCAGATTAAGTGGACCTGTCCAGTCAGTGCACGCATTTGTCAATAACCGAGCAGCTCAACTCAGAATTTAAGGAGCTCAACGATTCGACGATCAATACCATAGAAAGGACATTCGGGTAGGCCGCATAAACTACTCAAACTGCCAGACCATGATTAAAAACTAAGATAAATTTAAATTAAAACAAAAAGAATGAAGTCTTCACATACACAATATCTTTTTTTATGTATTCAACCTATACTGTCCCACTGCTGGGCAAAGGTCTCCCCCATAGCTTTCAACTCTTCCCTATTATTTGCTATTTCCAATAAATAAACAAAATAAAATAATATAATACTTTAAAAAGTAAATATTCTTGTCATTGCAAGAAAACCAAAAAATAAATAAAAATATATATAATAAAAAAAACAAAATTAATTAGAGCAGCTCAATCCCAAGCCTTTTTGTCCTCAAGGTAGTCTTTAATTGTATAAAACGCTTTCTGGCACAACTTACGTTTAATGAAAGATTTGAATTTATTAAGACTTTTAGATCTTGTACGTGGCTTGGAAGCTTATTATAAAAGCGTACACATTGACATCTAAACGAGCCACCTATTTTCTTGAGCCTTGTTGTAGGTACTACAAATTTGTGTTTGTTCCTAGTATTTATGTTCTGGATATCACTGTATTTTTTAAACAATTTTATATTTTTATGGGCATATAAAAGATTTTCATAAATATACTGAGAAGGCACAGTCATTACATTAATCTCCTTAAATTTCTCTCTGAGAGAGTGTCTCGGGCTTAATTTATAAATTGATCGAACAGCTCTTTTCTGCAAAACAAAGATAGTCTGGATGTCGGCGGCATTTCCCAACAACAGAATACCGTACGACATTACACTATGAAAATAGCTAAAGTATACTAAACTGCTGTCTCTGTGTCAGTTAAATTACGAATTTTTCTAGCAGCATATGCTGCGGAGCATACCTTCTTTGACAATTTATCTATATGAGGGCCCCACTGAAGCTTAGCATCCAAAGTTAAGCCTAAGAATACTGTGCTATTTTCGGGATTTAATTCTTCGCCCTTTATCAACACATCGGTTTTCACCTGCCTAACGTGAGGTAGGGTAAACTTAATGCATTTGTTTTTTTTTTCATTAAGAAGTAAATTATTAACATTGAACCAGTGAATTACTTTTGAGATCGCGCTATTTACGTCGTCAGTAACCAGCTGCTGACGTTTAAGTTTAAACAAAAGTGAAGTATCATCCGCAAACAACACTATAAACATGGTTATCCTTTATGAGGTAAGGCAAGTCATTAATATAAATAAGAAACAAGAAAGGACCAAGAATCGAGCCCTGTGGGACTCCCATTGTTACCATAGATCCATGAGATCTTTTTCCATTAACGTCAACGGTCTGAATCCTATTACTCAAATATGAAGTAAGAAGATCCAGAGCGCTGTTCCGGATCCCGTAGTGGCGAAGTATCCTGATTAGCGTTTCATGAAAAACACAATCAAATGCTTTGGACAAATCACAAAAGATTCCCAAGGCATCGCACTTATCTTCCCATGCATTATAAATATGTCCTAAAAGCTCAACACCGGCATCAGTAGTTGAACGACCCCTTGTAAAACCGAACTGTTTGCTATGTAATAATTTATGTTTATTAAAAAATCTTTGCAATTGCTCTAAAATTAATTTCTCAAATATTTTGCTAAACGTAGGTAGTACTGAAATAGGTCTATAATTTTTTTTTTCTCTCGGATTCCATCCACCTTCGATCCCTTTCCTCAACCGAAACTAAGTATTTGGGTATGTCGGAAGCACTATAGGCATCAATGCTACGGACGAGAAACAGTCGTTCAAGGAACACTTCTTTGGACGCCCCAAAAATTCAAATAAGTAAATAGTCTTTTATCAGGCGGGTACAAGGTGCGCCTTCAACGGCTGGGTGATGCCGATCTTGATGTAAAGTACATCAAGATCGGTTTTCGGGATTCGGCATACTTAAATGGACTAAGACCGAACTTGACGCCCAGGATAGGAAAGTCCGCACATTGCTTATCGCAAATCGTAGGTCACGCACGGTAATCGGTAATGAGTCTGTATATCCCGCGGTAGTACGGCGGTCGTGATTATTTAAATGCTAAGACCCTGCACAACCGCGACATATGCAGTCTTAAGGAATATTTCCAGGCCGCCAACGTGGGTATGCATCGAGATGTGGTAGCGTTGGACAAAGGCCTTACCCGGCTCTCCTTGGCTAACGAGAATTGGCGTAAACCTATAATAGTAGATACTAATGACCATAGGGAGGTATGGCAGAGCAAGCAGCTTCACGGACGCTTCTACCGGGTCCTACATGGGCCCGATGTAGATCTTTTAGCAGAGGCGGCGCTAGGCGTAGGTGACGTGGGCCACCGCCTACGGCCTCGCAGTTACAGGGGCCTCGCGCCTAGTAATTTATATATTAGGTACTAGCTTGTGCCCGCGACTTCTCTGCGTAGCATAAGTACTTCAAATAGCCATTATATTTAAGGATTTTGGGCCGACTTATTTGAGAAAGTTGAACTTTGAATGGTGAACCAATATTCACCATTCAGACTTCAATTCTCAATTCTTTATTGTGTACCATAATGTACTTCCACCCCCTTAAGGATGATTTCCGGGATAAAAACATACTATGGCCTTCCCATGGTTTCAAACTATCTCCATACCAACAGTTCAGCAGTTTAAGGGTGAAAAGTAGACAGACACACACGAGTTGCTTTCGGATTTATAATATTAATATGGATTCAACAAAATTATTTAAATCTTATCCGAGGTGGTATGCTAAAATATTTAACAGAGTTATGCTAAAAAAGAAACTGAAGGGTAACGTACATTGGCTATAAATTTTACTTACAAGTCTATTTATCCATTTTTTTTATTCGAAAAATCCGTTTTCGTACCTCGTCAGAGGGCCTCGCAAAACGAACACTGCCCACATCAAATTTAGATCTGGCGCCGCCACTGCTTTTAGCATCCGTGACCTGGCTGCGATTTGGTTTGCGATTTGGGTTTTATCTTTGCGATTGTGGACGAAGTTATGATGACGAACAACTACCGACAATACATTGTGAAGGATGACACGGTTGACATCTGTCGGGCATGTTACTGGCCAGGGGAATCAATCCGTCATATTATCGCCGGTTGTTCTAGTCACTCAAGTGCTATGGACCCTTTTTATTTTATAGCCCTGTAGTGCAACATTGGTCAGGCCCAATGGTCATTCTATAGTTTTAGGCAACCGATCCACTAAACCACCCAAACCCATAGCCCAATATCATTGTCTCAATATTTAACAGAAGTCCTGCACCAACCGGGAATTGTTCTTGGGTGCACTTACGCAGTGCATACAGGGATAATCATCGTTTGGTGTCACTTATCATGATACATATCTAACAAGGCCCCTACGAGTTAGCTTTGGCCCCTGGCACGCCTTTTAAAGATCCTGGACCGCAGAGTACCGAAATTGTTAAACAAAATAAGTATAAAATAATATGAATAATAATATCATTGGTACCTATTTACAAGGACAAATTGTTATTACCCTTCTAACAACTTACTACTGCACAAATACAAATATACACTAAACAAAAAAATATTAACAAATTGGATAAAACCATTTACTTATGAAGATACTGAGGCGGTCTTACAACATATGTTTTTTTCTCTTCACACACACTTATCCACACACACACACATGCACACACACACATCCATACACACATACAAAACACACTCAAACAATCCCCATACACGAATACACAATCACGTGAATAATGTTACTCTTTTCTGTTCTGTTTTGTAAAATTATCTTGCTACGGAAGAGCGGAGTCTCTTAATACAGATGGTTTTTGCCTAAAAAGAGGCTCCAATCATAACTTGTTGTTTTCTTTTGGTTAAGAAATAAACAATTTTGATTTTTGATTTGATTTTTGAGTAAGAAAGGTACATTAACGGTATTACAACTGGTAGTAATAGTAAGATTGGTAGTAACTAGGGCAACAAAGGCCGGCGAGGTGCATAGTTATTTTGACCGTGTTCTAAAAAGGTAAATAACAGCTTAGGTGTTTGACACTGGGATTTTTCCTACTAAAAACAACGGGGAAACTAAGATGTAAGAGGGAGCTTGGAAATTTTAGCATCCAGTCTCTGGTAGGATGGAAGCAGTGTTTCTTTCAGGCAAAGTTCTCCGGGGGGGCGGTTAAGAGATCTGGGGGGCTGAGTCAAAAAAGGAAACAAAGTAATATTTAAAATCAATTCCAATTATAATTAATATTTTAATGAATAAAAGAAGCTATAATCTGAACCAAAATTGTCAAAGTAACACTGTAACAAGCTACGAAGAATAATATTCTTCACAAAAATCTTATTCTTCGTGGCTTTTTTCTTGCGTACACCTAACGATAAGGACAGAGCTAATAATTTTCATTCTACAAATTTCGCGATACTATCAATAAACAGCTGTTTGCAGTGGGAGAGCCTTTTTTTTTTTTTTTTTTTCCTCTGGCTTCGCACGGTTTGTGCATTCAGCCAATGCCACGTCAGATTGTTTTATTTAGAAGTAAAGGTAGGGAAACCAAATTTAAAAATATATTTATTAAATTTAACGGAATTTAGGAAAGGACGGATATTGGATCAGTATATTTTAATGGTAATGGCGTAACAAATAAATAATGAGCAAATTACAATGAGGAAAGTTACAGCTTTTTTTTTTTTTTTTTTTTTATTTGAGTTGGGTTTGCTCTTGACTCTAGTCTAAGTCATAGGTGACAGAGACAGAGTCGACGATGGAGTGAGCTTACCCAGAAGGAGCCTGTTTACTCTAACTTTGAAGAGATTCGGGTTGAATGCGTTCGGAAACACAGACGCAGGTAGTGAGTTCCATTCATTCGCTGTGCGCATTATGAAGGATGTTTGGAAGCGCTTGGTGCGAATTGGTGGAATGGCAACAAGGTAAGGATGGTAACTTGCAGTGCGTCTAGATGTCCGATGGTAGAAGGGGGCTGGTGGGATGAGGTCGTGGAGTTCTTGAGCACACTCACCGAAATACAGTCTGTAGAAGACCGACAAGCAGGCAACCTTGCGGCGATGAGCCAAGTTGTGAAGCTTGGTATCCACCAGTTCAATGTCGCCGATGAGCCTCTTAGCTCTGCGTTCCACCGAGTCAAGCGCGGCAAGCTGATACTTTGCTGAGCCATCCCAAAGGTGGCTGCAATACTCCATGCAGGATCGGACTTGCGCTTTGTACAGGGTTAGAAGCTGTCCAGGCGTAAAGTATCGCTTCACCTTATTTAGGATGCCCAGTTTTTTGGCCGCAATTTGGGCTTTGTGCTCAATGGAGGCGCCGAAGTTAAGACTGGATGTCAACTCCATGCCTAGGAGCTCAATCCGATCAGTCACTGGAACAGACGCACCACGAAAAATAGGCGCCCGATCGAAAAGACTCCTTTTAGCGGTAAAAAGACACGCTTGTGTTTTGGTGGCGTTAAAGGAGACCAGATTGTCATCACCCCACTGGGAGACAAGGCTTAAGGTCAAATCTGTCCGCTCTACCATAGTCTCTCTCAAGGAACGAACTTCATCCACGCTGGTTCTTGCGCTGGACAGGTATCTCTCTGAAACAGTACTGTCATCTGCGTACCCAACAATACCAAGCTGAAGAAGGTCATTGATGTGCAGCAGGAAAAGAGTTGCAGAGAGAACAGACCCCTGAGGAACTCCGGAATCAATAGCCATAAGGTCAGAGGAGCAGCCGTCTATGACTACTCGGATCGACCGTTCGCAAAGGAAATCTGATATCCAGCTACAAAAACCAGCGGGGATGCCATACGCAGGAAGCTTACTGAGTAGACTTGCGTGCCAGACCCTGTCAAAGGCCTTCGAGATATCCAGCGAAACAGCAAGTGCTTCGCCGTGTCTCTCGATGGCTTCGCCCCAGCAGTGCGTGACATACACAAGAAGATCGCCAGTAGACCGTCCCCGGCGAAAGCCATATTGACGGTCACTGAGGAGGTTATTGTAGCTTAATATTATTTAAGGTGATGAATGAGACTATACATTTATACACTGGAAAGCTATTTGTCCAAAGTAAAGAAAGTATTGAGGTAGGAAAATGAATACGAAGGGACAAGAGGTCACAGAGAAAGGAAGAACGGTCATGTAAAGGACAGGAGAAAAATATGTGATCTAAGTCACCTACGTCTGTGCCACACGAGCAATTGGGGTCATCGATGATATGAAGTTTCGCAAGGTGGGCTGGAGAGCAAACATGGCCCAGTCTCAACCGTATTAAAATGGAGGTCTCCACCTTGCCAAACTTTGCCCTGCCAAACCACGGTTTTTCTGGAATCTCGGGTTGGATAAAAGAAAAGTAACGGCCCTTGGATTTTCTGCTGATATCCCAAGCTACCTTCCAAGTGTCCCTAAGAAAATTCTTTGGCAGCGTCTCGAGGTCATAGCTAAAGTTCTTATATGGAACTAAGTCCCCACATTGCACCGCGTCACCAGCGAGTGCATCAGCTACATCATTGCCATGAATTCCAGAATGGGCCGGCATCCAGGCAAATAGTAGTGTGTTACCCTCAGAGATGGTTCTGAACGCAAGTTCTCTAATTGCATAAACTATAGGAGACTGAAATTTGAGTTCGAAAGGGGATTTACTGATGGCTAGAAGTGCACTCTGTGAATCGGTAAAAATTATAGCTTTTTTGAGCTTAAAAACACGAGAATATTCTAAAGCTTTAAGAATTCCAAAACATTCTCCAGTAAAAACAGAAGTCTGCGGAGGCAGTTTTATTTTCTGTACAATTTTGTATTGAGTATGGTAGGTACCAATCCCAACACAACCCGTAGGAGAACGCTTGGCAGCATCAGTAAAAATATGCTGGCAGTCTGAATGTTCAATCAGAAATGTATTAAAACTTAAATGGCAATCGGGATCTGATTTACTTACACAGTTATATTCAATGTTGGGAGTGAACAGCAAACTCTCATAACTATTGTTAAATAGGGGAAGTTTATTTGAACGGTGAATAGGTGATGAAAGTGAGAGGAATTTTTTATAGCTTTCAACTAAACAAGGAGCACGTTTATGGGACCAGTAAGCTGAAGATTCAATTTGAAACGTTAAAGATTCCAATTTAGTAATGAGAGGGTGATTTGAGAACTGAAGAATCCGGAATAAATATTTGTCAGACAGGAATTGTCTTCTGAGGCATAAAGGAGCTTCCCCACATTCAATTTGTAGCGCATTAATGGGACTAGATTTCATGGCACCCGAAATAATGCGTAATGCTTTTGACTGGATTCGATCCAACTTTTTAAAAGCCATAACACTACCAGGTTCTAGAACGAACAATCCATAATCCTTCTGATGATTGCGTTGTAAATGAGTTTTAAAGAAAAAGGATGAGCACCCCACCACACACCTGAGAGGCATCTGAGCATATTTAAATGATTTTCACATTTATTAATAATATGGTCGCAATGAGGAACCCAATTTAATTTAGAATCAAATATTACACCTAGATATCTGAATTTATCTTTAACTGGAATAAGTATTCCTTTAAAGAAAAGGTTTATTAAGGGAAAAATTCTCTTCCTGGTGAATAAAACAGCCGCGCTTTTAGACGTGGACAAATCCAAACCATTTAAATATAACTGGTGCGTATAACCTCTAGAAGATTACTAGTAAAATCACACGCGATTGAACCTAAATTATTAGAGTAATCTAGGCTATAATTGCTGATTCAGCAGTGCTAAATTGAAGGAGAAAAGTATGCAGATGAGACGAAAGGCAATGGATAAAGTTCAATTTACTAATTATGCCACATACCTTTGAAACAGCGATTCCCATGCAGATGCAGATGCCACGTTCGAGAAGTTCAGCTCACAGACTTGGTACACTATGCTGGCCAGCGGTACACAACACAGTAGGTCTAGGTAATACAGATAACACTTTCCATGTAGGTTCAATTAAGAGTTTTGGGCGAGAGGGTGACTTAGTGCGCGCACCTCCGCCCTGGTTGGTAAGAGACTGACGAGGATCGCCTGCGGCCGTGGCGTGGTGGCGGCGTAAAAAGACCGTAGCGGCACGGCGCGGAATACCACCAAAACAACGATAGGTGACACTAATTTAATAAATTGGAACTAGTATACCAATGCCTTTCAATCGCCCTATGGTGATGTAATAAAATATGAACTATAAATTAGGAAGCGTAACCATTTTCCCCGGCTTGAAAGTTCCTACTTTCGAAACACAAAGGAGAAGTAAAATAAGTTGCAGATCATCACAACTCTACCAAAGGTTATAAGAACTCTAAAGTTGCGACTCTCTATTACAAATAAGAATATTCAATTAACTATTCTACGCGGTAATTAAATCTAATACTGCACATTGGTGCACGGTAAAATTAATTATTAATGTAACGAAACTTATTGCGTTGGCAAAGGGGACTCTGAAGGATCCCGCGTTTAGTCTTTACCGATGCGACTCTACAAACTCCGTTTTTATCTGGAAATATTTCTGTGATTACTCCTAACGGCCAATGCAGCGGCATCACATTGTCCTGCATGGAGACGACAACCATACCGACCCGTATTGGATTGGCAGGAGTGTTCCATTTCTGTTTGGATTGTAGGGTGTGCAGGTACTCTTGGCGCCACCGCTTCCAAAAAGACTGGACCATTTGGTCAGTTAATTCATAACGCGAAATAAGATGTAACCGCGTTTCATTGACTTCGCGGGCGGGGAGCAATAATAGAGGTTTTGTATGCAAGAAGTGATCTGACGAAAGATTCTCATGAATCTTACCGATACGATTGGCTACGAAGGTGTGCCATCGATGCGGTGCGGAATGAATCCAACTCAAGGTTACAGTTGAATCCGAGAAAGCTACGACTGCCTCAATGGCGTGCCGAGCTGCGAAAATATTATATACTCGCTTTATCACAGTTGATAAGAGGAGTGCGGCGCATAACTCGAGACGAGCTAGCGAAACTACTTTCAGTGGCGCGACTTTAGATTTCGCACACACCAGCGAAACGACGATACTACCGTCGGGTCTGACAACGTGGGCGTAAACCGAACCACCGTAAGCTTTCTCACTAGCGTCGGCAAAACCGACGAGGGAGAGCCTACAGCGTTCTACGACGCCAACATGTCGCAAAAATCTCAGTTCAGAGATAATTGGCAATTCAGCTTGAAATTGTTCCCACAGACGAACAATGCGAGGTGGTGGGACGTCATCCCATCCAAGTTTGACAAGCCAAAGCGCTTTGATAAGAAGCTTGGCGTATAAAATTATCGGTGCCACGAGGCCTACAACGTCGAAAAGACGTGCAATGGAAGAAAGAATATTCCGTTTCGCGCAAAGGCGAACATTAGGGTTAACCTGGAATACGAAACAATCCTCATTAAACCGATATAAGACACGTTGAAGCGAACGATCTTGTGGGCGTATACCTATACGTAGGTACATAGATTGAACATCTGCGGAAATAGCGACACTAAAAAGCCTAAAATTTAACAAGATGTTTAAAAGGTCAGCCTGAAGGACTGGACCTGCGTACAGGATATCATTGAGCGAGGTACCGTTATCTGTACTTGCACTAGTATCTAGGACCACGCGTAGCTTAGTGGTCACTTTATCCTCTCGAATAACAGCATGGTGAGGAATATAGTAGTCCATTTCTCGCTCCTTACAATTTCGTTTGGGCAACCCACATTCAGGTAAAATATTTTGCACCAAAGAAATATAATTGTTCTGTAGATAATCCCGTATGACGTCATCATAAAGAAGCTTGACGTTAGGAAGCGATTTAAGTTTACGTTCGAGGCTATGGAATCTCTTGTGAGCTATATCAAAAGAATTTCCTAACGCTGACGCGTCTGTTTTCAGTGGTAAAGCTGCAACATACTTGCCATTTGGAGCGCGGGTAATTGTGCTACAATAAAACTCTTCACAGTGTTTATCATCCACACTCCCAACGGACGAAGCAGTAACATCTTCAATCTCCCAAAACTTACGAAGATCGAAGTTATCGAAAGAACTCGCAAAGAAAGACAGAGTGTTAGTTGAAGGTTCGATAATAGGTGCTTCTCCTAGAAGTATGTAGCCGAGCATAGTCTCCAATGCATCGGGGCAACCGGGTGCGCTGGTCACGGGACCGGGTCGCAATAACTTAGCGAACAACGTGACTCCAAGTAACATGTCAATATTACCTGGCACACCCCAGCTGTCATCAGCGAGAAGTTTAGGATCAATATGCTTCAATTCGGCAGTATCTATAGCACCCAGAGGAAGCTGCCCGGTTATCTGATCCAAGACTAGAGCGTCAATTCTATACCTAGGCTGCGAGCAAAACCGTGAGCTGAACGTAAGATTCACTGAGCCGCGAACGGGCTGCGATGTGCCACCAATACCACGAACGGTAGTTATTGACTCCGTATGTATAGTTAGACCGAGCATACGCCAGCAACGCGATGTCATATAATTCTTTTGCGACCCAGGGTCCAAAAGACATCTAACCACCTCGCCCTTACCCTTGCTACCCGCCACTAACACCTTGGCAGTAGCCAGAACTTCGGTACTACGTGTGGCCTGGATTTGAGCAGAAGAATGCGTACACAACGCCACACGATCAGAAGTAGCTGGGTCGGCCGCAGAAACGGAGGCTGGGTCGGTAGCGGGCGCCAGCGCAGGGGCTTGCGTCGATTGCTCAAAATGCAATAAGGAATGATGCGTACTGTTGCATTTCCTACATGTTGACTTAGATAGGCACTTAGAGACGGTATTTTGGCTACTTAGGCAGTTAACGCATCTGTGCTTGTCTTTTACAAACTTAAATCTATTATCCGCGCTCAACTTTTGAAACGCTTTGCACGTATACAAGTTTTTATGCGGGGATTGACAGAGTGAACATTTAGATTCAGTAGCCACAAACACCTGCGATACCTTAGCTGAGGTGCTGGGTCTACCTGCGGGGGCGGGCTTAGTTGCCGCAGAAGAGATACGATGTAAGATTTTTACTTGTTCACGAACAAACTTTACGAAATAATCATAATCCAACTCTTGTTGATTACGAAGCGACATTTCAAAATGTTTTGCTGTATCTGAGTCTATTAACTTAAGACCGCAATGAATAAATATAAAATCATCCAAGTTATGTATTTTTAATTGTTTGAGTCCAGCAACCGTAGAGGTTAATTTATCGAAACCTTGTTCAATATTAGCGGGTGTCGTTCCGAACGACTTCAATGAGAACAGTTGATTTAGATAATTAGTGGCAAGCGCGCGAGTATCCAGGTACTTTGCGATAAGCGCATCCCAGACCACGCGGTAATTATCGCCAGAAGGTACAATACCTACTGCCACACTCCTAGCCTTTCCCTTTAGACAACTCAACAGATAATGAATGCGATCAGAATCTGATAAATCTGCGTTCGAATGTATAATACGTTTGAAAGTCTCATAAAAGAACGGAAAGCTCTGAATATCACCGTCAAAGGCAGGCAGCTCAATTTTAGGTACCTTTATATGATGAGCACTAGGGCTCACTGTCGGGCTAGGTTCCTTGGAAACAGTTGATTCAGTTAATGAAGCTAAGGTAATTTTTATCTCGCCGACCAAGTCATCAAATGAATGTAAGGCACTATAGCTTACTTCGCACTTTGAATCCAATGTCAATTTTAACATATTTATCTCGTCCATTATCTCATTGAATTCGCTACGTTGGCCGTCAATTTGTTTAGCCTGAGCAATAAAATAATTACGTAATCTTTCTGTTGTTAAAGATCAAAATCCTTTGAACCCGCGCGAGATACGAGTCGCGTTTACTTTCCAATAATCTAAGTTTAACCTTGTCCGTCATAGTGAACAGAAGTTAAAATATGGAAACAAAAAAAAAACAACAAATTTTTATCTTTTACGGAACCCGCGTAAGTGAAATTAGTGATCCAATCAAACTGATAACTCAACGAAAGATTTTACAACTTACGTTAGTACGGAACAATCCGTACACGCGAACCCTAACAATAATAAATTGTAAGGTGAAAAAAATATAAAGCGTACAAAGTTTGAATAACGTACAAAGTTTGAACCGCGTACAAGTAACAAAGTCTAATACAAATAAAATAGTAAGCACGCGAAATACCTTATGAACGTACCCATCTACCTATATTTATGATTAGCTTAGAGATACCTACAACCCGATAATTAACATTTATATCGGATGCGAAGCGATATATTTTTTTTCCTTGTAGTATTCTATTTATATGAGATTAACTTACTCAATACATAGAATATGTACAGATTCTTAACCAACAATAAGTTAAGTGTGAAACTTAGAAACAAGTATAGTACTTATTTCCGTAAGCGATGCGATTGTGTTCGTAACGAAATACCTTCGTAAAACACAATAAAATTCCTAACAAGTAAATACGCAGATGACCGTTCGAAGTAAATTATCTAGTAAGTACTACGCTTACAAGTTAGGTGCGGGGGTGATATGTATAAATATACGGCTGTTTCCTATGAGGAGAACTAAACGCGTAAAGTTTATACAAATCTGTTATTTTACCTGAAGGTTATTATCAAAAGATCAAGTTACCTTACAAAATAAAATAACACGCGACGCAATGATAATCTGGTTAATTGCAATAATTAATCAAATGCGGTTGAGTCTAAAATTATAAAGAATACCTACTCGTGCAATACGAGTATAGTAGGCATTTACTTAATGAACCAACAGTAGTAGTGTATCGTAAAATAATCAATGTCATTCATTCTGCAAATCTCGATTAGAAAAATATGTAAAAGTTTCCAATGCGTAAATAAAAATTAACCGTACGATAACAAGAACTGGAATATTCCACAGTCACGTAGGCCAACTTGAACGAATGTTTTAACAGACTACCCACAATTTTCAAACACGAACAAAAAAATATGTAATTACGCCGAAAATTAACTGATTTATTAAATAAACTTATTTAGCGATATGAATCAACGTTGATATTCAATTAAATGTATTTTTCGGAGTTTCAATTAGTGAAATTAAAGATTTACGTTAACAATTAATTTGCCGGTAGAAAGTACTACACACAAGGCAGCCAGCCTTATTCCCAACGCAATAGAGGCGAGAATTGTGTGATGATCTGTAATTAATATGGAAATTTCCCAAACTTTTTGCTTAAATTTAGACTTTTAGGACTTAAAATTAGGCTGTAAATAGGCCCAAATTTAATTTATCCAGTTCGAAGGACCAAAATGATGCGTGTAACCTCTAGAAGATTACTAGTAAAATCACACGCGATTGAACCTAAATTATTAGAGTAATCTAGGCTATAATTGCTGATTCAGCAGTGCTAAATTGAAGGAGAAAAGTATGCAGATGAGACGAAAGGCAATGGATAAAGTTCAATTTACTAATTATGCCACATACCTTTGAAACAGCGATTCCCATGCAGATGCAGATGCCACGTTCGAGAAGTTCAGCTCACAGACTTGGTACACTATGCTGGCCAGCGGTACACAACACAGTAGGTCTAGGTAATACAGATAACACTTTCCATGTAGGTTCAATTAAGAGTTTTGGGCGAGAGGGTGACTTAGTGCGCGCACCTCCGCCCTGGTTGGTAAGAGACTGACGAGGATCGCCTGCGGCCGTGGCGTGGTGGCGGCGTAAAAAGACCGTAGCGGCACGGCGCGGAATACCACCAAAACAACGATAGGTGACACTAATTTAATAAATTGGAACTAGTATACCAATGTCTTTCAATCGCCCTATGGTGATGTAATAAAATATGAACTATAAATTAGGAAGCGTAACCAATAACCATGACTCTAAAGTAGATAAAGCAGAATTAATAGCACAACTAGCTTGTTCAACAGAATGATTTGAAGAATATAATAATAAATCGTCGGCATATTGAAGAACCTTAACATGACTAGATATGGAAGAGTCCAAATCAAAAGTGTAAATATTGTACAGAAGGGGACTGAGCACAGAACCCTGTGGAAGACCTCTCCATACAAGATGGGAGACATCATGATCTCCTATTAACATGTTAACAGAGCGTTCAGTCAGGATGTTAATAATAAAATTCGTCAAATTCGAGGGAACCTCTAAGGCTTTTAATTTATTTTGTAAAACTGATAATACGACATTATCATAAGCTGCATTAATATCTAGGAAAACTGCAACAATGGATTGGTTATCAGAGAAGGATATCCGAATATCGGATGAAAAAATACTTAAACAATCAGTGGTGCTTTTACCTTTTCTAAAGCCATATTGTGATTCAGCCAAAAGACCCTTACTTTCAACATACCATTCTAGACGGTTCTTAATTAAGTGTTCAGCTAATTTCATCAGAATTGAAAACAAAACTATGGGCCGGTACGAGGCAGATTCTGATGGAGTTTTATTTGGAATGGCAACACCATTTGACGTTTCCATTCAACAGGGATGTTTCCTGTTTTCATAATATAATTAATAAGTTCTAATTAGAGGACATTGTCATTCAAATTAGCGAAAAAGGAATACGGGATGCCATCAATGCCTGGCGAAGAATCCTTGGTTCTATGAATAATACCCTTTAATTCAGTTAGAGAGAAAGGAAGATCTAGCGTGGAATGTGTGTCTGAAGTGTCTTGGTTATTAGATATGGGGGATAGGATACGGTTAATAGTCTCAGGAACCCAAGGAGGAGCTAATTTATCTAAAAAGTCACTGGCTAAAGAATCAGGAATAGGAGAAGGGTTGTGATAAACAGACCTAAATCTACGAATATTGCGCCAGACAATCGTAGGATGAGTGTTCGGTGAAATTGATGAGCAAAAGTTACGCCAAGATTCAAATTTTTTCTTCTTAAATATTTTAGAAGTTTCAATAATTATGTTACTAACTGTTACAAAATTAATATCAGACATATCATTGTTATAATTAAATTCAGCCACTTTACGTTTTTTAATCAATTCTGTGCACTCGGAGTCCCACCATGGGGGTGAAGGAATTGTGCTCCTATTGTTATTTTTTACAGGAAAAACTTCATCCGCCGCTGCAATTAATATGTGTGCTAAAGCTTCAGCACAACTATTTTCATTGCCATCAGCAATAACAGGCAAGGTGCAAAGTTTTCTGTCAACAATGTTTCTAAATCTGTCCCAGTCATTAGTATTACTATTAGGTAGCTTATGTTTTAAATTAGATAGCCTTCTTGATGCCTTTGGTTTGGAAAGAGGATAAGATATGACTATTGGGAAATGGTCACTACCATAAGTGGAGGTTAGAATATCCCAAGTTAACGAGGAAGCTAAGCTTGGTGAACAGATAGAAAGTTCAATTGCACTTTGGTTCTGATTGGGACTACAACGACGTGTAGCAGCTCCTGAGTTCAAGATGCATAAATTATGTAGGTCTATTATATCTAATAATTCATCCCCATAACAAGTAGAAGTCGAACAACCCCACAACTGGTGATGGCAGTTAAGGTCCCCCAAAATTAAGATTGGCTTTGGAAGAAAAGAAAAGAGATTATTCATCTCTTGCAGAACTGAAGAAGAAGGGTGAGGAACATAAATAGAAACAAGACAAGTATGATGCACTTTAATAGCTACAATTGAAATTTCCTCACTGTGAGGAGGCAATGTAATAGTAGAGAATGGGATAGAATTCTTGATAAGTATAGCTACTCCACCATACCCATCAGATCTATCCTCTCTAATGGTTAAATAACCATTGATTTTTAAAATATGATAAGGTTTGAGCCAAGTCTCTGCTAATGCAAAGGCAAATGGCTCATATTTGTTAAAAAAAAAGAATAACATCACTCTTTTTGTTTATTAGACTGCGGCAGTTCCACTGTATTATTTTGGATGTGTTGTCCATTATGAATGGATTGAGATTCATAGAAAGTTGGGGCTACGTTGGACGGTGAAATATTGAACTGAGAGAGAAGATTAACCCTCAGTTTCCCAACTTAAAATTATCGGAGAATTAATGTGACAAATTGTCAAACACGCGTTATCTTCTGTGATTGGCCGTTGAAAATTCATTCAACCAATCACAGCAGATAACGCGTGCTTGACAATTTGTCACATTAATTCTCCGATAATTTTAAGGTGGGAAACTGACGGTATGTAATGCAGAAAGAAAATCGTTTATAGAGAAATTTGTGTCTTTTATGTCATTATTATTATTGCTAGAAAAAGCACAACCATTTCATGGCTGGGGAATATTAAAATCCTTTATGATGGCATTATGAGCCACTTTATTATAACCTTGTACAGTTTTAGGAGGAGAGTGATGTTTGAGGAAGACTGTCTTTTTATAGCTATTTGAAGCAGGTGTTTTATTAGGTGAAGAGATTGAAGCATTATTTGCAAAGTTTTTGGAGGGTGAGGATAAAAGTGTATCAGCATATGATTTTGTTATTGTGGGATGAATTTTTGCAGCTTCAGCATATGATACTGAACTTTGTGCCATGTAAGTTTTGATTAATTTTTGCCTTGAGTATTCTGGGCAAGACTTATTAATAGCAAAATGAGGACCAGAGCAAAGGCAGCAAGATGTACTCTCTTGTTCTCTATCACAACCATCTCCAGTATGGCCTTGGCCACATTTATAGCAACGCGGTTTAGACCTGCACTGAATTTTAGTGTGACCAAATCTACAGCAATTGAAGCACTGTATGGTGGGAAAAATATATAACTCTACAGGTAATGCATTATAGCACAAAAAAATTCTTTTTGGTAAGACCTGCCCGTCAAACGTAACAACTATGGATTGGGATGGTTTCCAGACGGCTGAACCATCTACAATGGTTTTAAAATTAAGGCGTCTGACTTTTAAAATTGGGCCACAACCAATTGGTACTGTTATATTTTCAATAACTTCCTCCGGAGACCATTCTGCAGGAACACCACGTACTAAGCCCATTCTAATAACATTAAAAGTTGGTATAAAAGCTTTAAAATTGTATTTTTCTAGACTATTATGAGTAATAAAGGAGTTTGCTTCAAGAAAATTAGAAAAAGATAGTGAAATCTTATTGCGCCCGATTTTTTTGACGCTTCCATTAATAATGTTTTGAAAAGCATTGTGTTTTGAAAACTTGCCAAATGTGATTGGGTGCAATGTCGTACTATCAACTGGTGAAGTTATTATTTTTTGAACATGTATTATAAAAGGCGCGCTGTCCGTTTTATCATAGGTTTTTCTACCAATCTGAGTGGGATTAACTATGGAAGGAGCGGGAATATCATCAGGCAATACATTGGAAACATTATTTTCTAAATGGATAGGCGCAGATTCCACGATTTCAGTAGAGTGAGAGTCCATACAACCACAACCCGAAGACTCGGAACCGTGGTGTTTGCGGGTACGACGACGTTTATTACAGTGCTTACATACAGTCACGCGGCTTCTTTTTAAATTACGAGCAGAAGACGACCCATCAGTGTCCATACCCGATTCGTTTGATTGAACTGTGACAAAAACGCCGGCCGGGGGAACAAAGTCCCCCGGGTCCGGCGGGTCTTTCATCCTTACACGCTAAAAAGAATTGAAATAACTTACCACTACCGAAGAATGAACAATACTAAATCTTAACTACTACTACTACTGATCTAATATATAATTGTGAACTTTTTCCAAATAAATATTGTTATATACAGGTTAAAATTTTGTTTTAAATTAAATCCAAAAAATACGCGTCCGCCAAGTTGAAAGTTTCCCGCGCTTTCTGGGAGAGCCTTATGGGATATCGTTAGAGGAAAAAGGGATGGCGATATTCTCGAAAGTGTGTCGTTCTTTCTAGGCGCTATTGTGATTTCTGATTGGCTACTTTAATATGTCATGCACTACTCAATTCCTGATTGGCTGATTAAGTGCCACGTCACGTCAATAAAGTGTTTGCAGCTCTAAAATGATACCAGGTTTAAATCTCCTTCTGTGCATGCAGCTTCCCTGGTAACTTGTAAACGGCACAAATATGTGGATGTCTCCAACTATTCTCAATCTCATTTTTTCTTTCCTTCTTTTAATTAGACTTTTTACAATGGTTTTCAATCATCTTTATAGCCCTTTGCTAAGAATAGTTACAGCACTGATAACAACATTTGTGCCACATGTTAAATTTAGTCTTGTTATACTTATTTTTATTTATTTTTACCTTTGTATAGATTCTTTTACCGATTGTTTTGTGAATGTGTGAACATTGTAGGCCTTCTAGATGCTAGTTAACATTTGTTAACTTTTTTTATATAATATATAATCTTTTTATTTTATTTTTTTAGTTTCTTACGACTTATTGTCATAAGTCGGGCCTACGTTGTCCCCCCATATCTAAGTACTAATGCTGTAACATGGAAATATTGTAAAACCAAACTATTTTTAAAAGAGTAACCATGGAGTTTCTTGCCGGTTCTTCTCCATAGGAAACGACCAACCCGAACCGTGCACCTTTTGTCGACGTTTTAAAATAAGTGCCCATGTAGGCCTATGTGAAATAAAAAAATGTGATTTTGTTTTTTTTTTAAAATAATTTGCCATATTGTAGGGATATTCGTCGCGAATATACGTAAATCTGCTGTAGACGCGCGAAAGTTAGCGAGCGGCAACCTATTGCTATTGATTAAGTTCCAAACGCCCCGGGGGGGCAGTAAGGTACTACTCCGAGGGGGCGAGGCCACCCCGAAGTAGTACCTGAAAGAAACACTGGATGGAAGTGCGAGTGAAGTGAGCTCGGCAAATTTTGCACTTCGTCTTGAATGCATACAGGATGAGATTTTCAAGTGGCCGTGGATGGAAATATCCGAAACTATGGGGAATAGCTAAAAACACTCAAAGGAGTCACGAGACAGATTTTGATGAAAACTATATGCAGTTATAGTTTTCATTGGATTTGTGAAAAATCAATATTCCTAGCCACGAATTGCACCCGTTGATTTTGGAAAAAAAAAGAAACGCTGTATTATTTTAATACACCCTCCTATAGTGTCGTTAATTAGGTTCAAATACAGTGAAGTAATCAAATCACATACGGCAGACATAAGGAAAATCACATTTAGCAAAATACTTGTTTGTTGTTTGAGCATAACCTTGACATCTTTACCATACATTAGATATATGATTTAAGTTCGGTTATTTTAAAAAGTTTTGTCTATGATCAACCATGGTTTATAACATTTATCTTCTTTACTTCACATCACACTAATATTTTATTATAAAGGCGAAAGTTTGTGAGTGTGTGTGTATGTTACTTCTTCAAGCTTAAACGGTTGGACGGATCTAGATGATAATTGGCACAGAGATAGATTATAGTCTGGAATAGCACATAAGACTTTTATCCCAGGAATATGTTCCCTTGGGCTAATTTTCGATGCCCTTTCCAGTACGCTTTTTCTTCCCAAGCGATTATTATGTTCTAAAATAATCATCGAATTCGGCCATATTTACCTAATATTTCACCTAAATGTAATAAATACATTTTGAAATGCTGTGCATAGGTTACATAGCAACCAAGGCTGCTGTTGCTGCTGTAAGTTGCTGTGGCAGGTTAGGTTTTTGTGTTGCCAATAATTCGTTAACTTTACCGAAGTTCTTTAATACTCTGCCTCATAGACTACTAATATTATACATAGACTACTATTATCTCTGCCTCTGCACAATCCTAATTATTAATTTGCTTGCAGTTAGCTTGTCAGCCGACTCTCAGATCAAATAATAAAGCTCGACTGACAAGCTGAGGCGTAGTTTGTTGTACGTGTGTGCGTGTAATTGTGTATGTATACGGCAAGGCGTAGTTTTAACAAGGTGAAGCCGGTTAAAACTTTTAACCGGCTTCACCTTGTTGTTTGCAACGTTCCAATTTGACTTTATATTTGATCTGAGGAATGACAAGAGCAAAACACTTTAGCCAAATGTTTAATGCTTATACGGAAAAAGTGAGATATTTTTACATCTGATAGACCTTCAAATACTGAAATTTTAGGTGGTCGCTCACAATGGGCCTCATTAGGGCTTAGTAGGTGTTTCGGCCGCTGAGTTTCTTTGAGAGTGAGAATCTTTACCGGTAAAGACTAACTTAAGTACCAGAAGATTATAATCATGAGGAAGTATTACCGAAACCGGAATCATGAGATGTAAAAAGAGTACCGGGAGATATTAGATTCTGACCTCCTCGCACTCCATTAGCCTCTACCACCTATGATTCTAGATCACCCATCCAAAGACTGACCTTGGTTAGTGTTGCTTAACCTGGCGGGGTCACCTATCCATAAAAAAGCGATCAAAAAAAAAATTGGTCACCCATCCCAAGACTGACCTTAGTAAGTGTTGCTTACCCTGGCGCGGTCACCACCCCAGCCGCTTCAAGTTAAACACAAACCTATACAGAAACTGAACTTGTAAGTACTAACTACAGGATACAGTCAACACTGACCATCGAACCTTCCTCACGCGCATTGGTGTGAGGTAGGATCGAAACCCAGGTCAGTAACAGTTTGTTTTTTTTATTTTTATTTACATTAATACAAAATAACTATTTTTGATAATTGTGTCAAGTTTTTATACTGTAATTAATTTAAAAAGTTTTTTCAACACACTTGCTCATAAAGTGGCTCTAATTTCACCGCAATTAGGCACATAATGACACCTGTTATCAAACTGTGACTTTTTCATTACTATTATTCACAAGTGAGATAAAGAGTTTTTTTTTTATTTATTGGTTGAGTAGCTTTGTTCTTAAAAAAGTTTCGATACAAAAAAGATCGTGCTCAATAGTACAAATGCAACACATTTCATGCAACGTCGTATTTAAATAGATAATTTCAACTTGTACGTGTTTAATAAATAAAACTTTCACTTAAATATAACTTATGTTTTTGTTTGTAATAAAGAAAACTTGAAATTCTCCATTTTGTACGTGGCTAAAACGCTATCCGCGAAAAGCCAAGAAAAAGAAACATCATTCTTTTTAGTCTATGGCCGATCGCCATTGTTAGATGCGCGCGCATAGGAAAACTGATTAATTTTGCCAGCCATTGAGAAAAATATTTCACAGCTCGTTTTCACTGTTAGAAATGATTTTTTTTTATTATTTTCTTCACAAGTGTGTTGAAAAACGTCGTATGATACACGTGTGTATTGATGATTACCGTCCTCGGCTCTCTTAAGACCCTCGCCTGACGGCTCGGGTCTCAATGGCGCCTCAGCGGTAATCACCAACATTACACACTTGTACCATAATGTACTATAATATCCTATTTTTTTTAAATCTTTGTAATTAATTAATTGCTCTAAATTAACATATTTTTTTATAACTCAACCCATACCATAGTTTTCGCCGACCCCTATTATCTTTTTATCGTAATATAAGCCTTTAAAATCATAATATTAATTTTAATCTGCGAATAATCGACCAATTTCCAACAATTATAAATTAGGCTCGTTGACAAGAGATCAACATTGAAAATGGTTCTCAGAAACCCAAAACTGCTGTAACATGTGGTTAATTCGAGATTTTTCTCAATTGTGACAAAATTTTTTTTTTGTTTTTTTTTTATTCGTTATAGGCTCGCGTTTGACCACTATCTCGCCTGATGAAATTGTTAAACTTTTGGGTGTTGAGAAACTGAAAGTAGAATTAACAGGCGATTAATCGTCGATTACGTTAACAGCCCGATAATTGAGACGTGGGAAACTGGCAGTAAGTATATTTGTTTTTTTTTGTTGACATTATATTTTAATTTTTGATATTAATATTTATATTTTTGACATTATACAAAATTTGATTAATTTATATAATATTCTTATAATGATACTAGTTGATTTGCATGTAGCTAGCTTATTGTTTGATATGTCTACACCAGCAATGGTAGTATGTGTGAAACAATGTTAAATGTAAGATCTCAATGTACCATATACTGAGAAATAAATATTTACTTACTTACTTACTACTAGTTACTGGTGTAAAAATATCTATACTTAATACCAGCTTGATGCACTCAAGTCAATTGAGAGACATGACCGAGACTTATCGGCAATGACGCACTAGTCAAGTCAAAACTCCAGAATGTCGAACATCGACGCCGAGTTGCCAGCCTGTCGGTACTTTATCGGTTACATTTCGGTGAGTTTGCGATGAAATTGAATAATTTAATTCCGCCTAGCCCTTTCCATCATTGGACTAATAGACATACGGCGATGCGCCATCGGTACATGGTGGATATTCCACCAGTACCTACTTACGCACTAAACGTTTTGGGAATACAGGTCTAGAGTACTTTCATTTTGCGTACAGCTAAGGAGTGGGATTCTCTGCCGGACTCTGTGTTTCCTGATAGCTATAGCCTGAGGGTCTTCAAGACAAGAGTGAATAGGTTACTTCTAGTCAAGCGTGCGTTACCGTCGACCACATCATCGCTTACCATCAGAGATAGTTGTCGCGAGCCTATCGATAATTAAAACAAAACTGCACTTATCTAAAAAAACACACGCTCTGCCACTCTCTCTCTGTTACTCTAGGGTTTGTTGTAAGTGAATTCAACTATGAGTTAAGCTGGCCTTTGTTACGTGTACTTTGAGACTATCTATATCGTTACTAAATTGCAATAGACATCGATATTATTGAAAAACATTATCGAAGGACCGCACTAACGTTACCTTAGATAACAGCTCGGGTGACGCATTAGGGATGTCGGAAGTGCTAAAATATATCGAAATATCGATGTATCGATATTTATTCAAATATCAATATCGACCTCGATATATCGAGGAGAAAATATCGATATATCGGTCCAAATTTCAGAGCTTTTCGGTTTTAAAATAATAATGTATTAAGTTCAGTCTGGCTCAATAATATGAAGTAGAATTTTTTATACAAAATGTACAATATTTTAATGTATGAAAATCTTAATAAAAACGAAGGTATTTTAATCGTTATTCCTTTTTAATAAGCAAAAATTGAAAATAACAAAAACAAAATATAATCATCAAAAAAAAATAGAAGATGGCACGCACCACACACTCACAATGCAAAACAACTCACATATGAAAGTGAGTAACGAGTGACTGATGATGACTGCCTCCGCGGCCGACACATACACACACACGCACAAACAAAACATTATTATAGACAATACAGTAATTTTCTGTTCGTTCCTATCTTTTACGGCTTTGTATTCTGTTAAATATTCTGCTAATAAATTAAATTTGAAAAAAAAATATCGTGTTTGATACGTTTATCGATATTGAATATTTTGTATCGATATATATGATGTAAATATATCGGCTAAAAATAACGATATATCGTATCAAAAATATCGATGTATCGATATTTTTTCGACAAGCCTATGACGCATTCGTCGGGACAAGGATAATGTAATTACATAATGCAGACGATTTCCCCTACTTCAGACTTATTTCAGGCGTATACCTACCTAAGTGTTTAAAATAACAAGATATTAATATTAGCTGTGCCGAGTTTGTGCGAATTGACATTCTCTACCATGCTGTGTTTGTGAGTTTCCAAAAGTGCGCTTTAGAAAAGAAGGCTGCATGTAAGTATTTATTATATATTATCACTTTGTACTTTAAATAAGTTTTGTATTACCTAGAGGGACTAGGGCCGGGTTTCTCAACGCTCAATTATCGCAAATGTGACAAATTGTCAAGCACGCGCTATATGCTGGGATTGGTTAAATGAATTTTCAATAGCCAATCACAGCAGATAACTGGGGATTATTCTTCGATTACATTAACAGCGTATTTCGATTACGATAATCGAGTGTTGAGAAACCGGGGGTTAATGTGGTTTTAACAAAATGTATCTAATGGATTCACTGACTTTTTTCGTGATTTAGGGTTGGCAATTGTAAAAAAAAAACATATAAAAACACGCTTAGAAATGTCAACGTAAAGATTTATCTACATTGAAAAATTGTCGAACTTTTCAGGTCCCAAGCCTCGTTCTTCTGTCATTTAACAATAATCCACAGGAGGAAATTAACCTTTCACAAGGGACGTTTGTGCCGTCGATTAGGTATCAATACCATAGTATCAGTACACGAACTGCGATACAGTCATAATATATAAGGTAATTACTTATGAAATTGGCGTTTTGTAAGGGAGGAACATAAAGCCGTTTTTTTTTAATATAATATATTTATTTAATCAAAGTATATACCATTGCTATCTATGCACTTTTGCCATCCCATAGGTAGTTAGTCCCTTTACTAAAAAAACCATTGGGACGGTAGTAATGTTTTTCTTAAAATCATCGGAAGAGTCCGTTTATGATGTGGGCCTCTGTGGTCGGTCTTGTATATTTTATTTTCAAATACTTTTCGCACACCGAGCCCCGCAATAACCAAATTGTATTTTATTTATTAAACTAAAGGCTTAGCACGTAAGTGTTAAAGCTTTTGTATGTTGGCAGAGTTTATTATTACGGATACGTACACACAAAATTATATTTCGCGTATCGCAAAGAAAAAATACAATTACCTGTGCAGCATGATACCTAGTTGTTAGAACTTTTGTTGTAATGCATAACAAATCCCTCTATATATATAAGGTATTCAAATTATTTCCTATGCATATAGGAAATAATTTGAAAACCTTAAATCTTTTATTGAAAGAGTTACGAGCCATTTTTAGTTTTCCACTATTCCACAGTACCTATATGTTAGCATTTTCACTAACATAAAGTTTAGGTAGTACTAACAAAGAAACAGCAAATTATTAGAAATGTATGCACAAAAGGCTTATCGACTTTTGTAGCAAATACAATATTATAGCAAAGGAACAGTTTGGATTTCAAAGGCACAAGTCAACAACATTAGCCATATATAATCTTTTGAGCCGTACACTGAAGTCTTTAAATAACAATCACTTCACGACAGGACTTTTTTTGACCTATCTCAAGCATTTGACTTTGTGGCACATAATATATTATTGGGAAAATTAGAAAGATATGGAATAAGAGGTGTAGCACTGCAGTGGATTGCATCTTATTTAAGTAACCGCAATCAATACGTTGCTATTAGTAAAGTAAATGAAGATTTACTAACCTCATACTCCTCTGAGCTCAAAGTAAAAAATTGCGGTGTACCACAAGGGAGTGTATTAGGCCCTTTATTATTTCTATTATACGTAAATGATTTACCACAGCAGGTCAATCATAAATGTATATTATTTGCTGATGACATTTCAATCATAGTGACATCTGATAAAAAGTATAAATCAAAATTTGATCACGAAATTGACATAAATAATACTATTGACAACATTTTAGAATGGCTACAGGTAAATAAATTAAAAATCAATCTAGATAAATCTATGTACGTACAATTTAATAAATCTAAACATGCCAAATACAATTTCAAACTTAATATTGATCGATTAAAAGAAGTTTCACATACAAAATTTCTGGGTATACTCATAGACCAAGATTTAAATTGGAAAATACATGTAGATAATTTGTGCAACAAGTCTAATAAGTTCGTTTATGCTCTCAGGCAAGTCAAGAATGTGACGAATAAAAAAACCGCCATTATAACCTACCATGCTTATATAAAATCGATTTTGCGATATGGACTTATTTTTTGGGGTAACAGTACAGATAAAAACAGAGTGTTTATCGCGCAAAAGAAATGCATCAGAGCCATTTGTGGGATCCGTACTGACGAGTCCTGTAAACCGCATTTTAAAAGGCTTGGTTTATTACCACTTCCTTCACTGTACATCTACGAGATATGTAATTTTGTATATAATAATAAGGAATTATTCAAGAAAGTCGATCAAATATACTCTCGTAATAGGGATCCATGTAGACTTGTATTGCAGGATAGTCCTAAATCAGCCAAGTACTCTAAAAGTTTTCTGGTGATGTGTGTACGCATTTATAATAAAATTCCAAAAGAAATTAAAATGTTATTTAATATTAATTCTTTTAAAAACAGACTCTTTAAATGACTGAATGAACATAATTTTTATGACATTAAGGATTTTTTTGACATTAAATTATAATTCACAAATAATGACATACTGGATCGTCGATAATGTTTATAATATTGACATTTTTAATTTTATAATTATTGATTTTATTGATTTCCTTTTTTTACTTTAAGTTATGTTATGTAATGTTATGGATCTGTTGCGAATAATGTTTACTTTTTTTATTGTCACTGATTTTGTTCGTGGAGATTAATTTCTGACATTAAATAATATTATGTTATGATGATTATATTGTGAGAATGTTTTATAGCTTTGACATTTTCGACTAATTAATTCTAAGTATTTTGCATGCAATTGATACACGATTTTGTATAGCTAAACATGTGGACTATATTATATTACCAAACTGTAACACCTTTTATACCATGTTTAAGGCAAATAAAGACTTACTTACTTACTTACTTACTTACTTAAAATTAAATTTTATATTATTGCTATAACACGAAATAATAGGAAATACCTACGTCATACCTATTGCATAACTTTAAACTGTTAGAATTTGTGTACATAGTAGTGAATTTATATAAGGTATCCACCCAGAAAAAATAAAAAACTTTTGAATTATCAAAGGTTATGTGAAAAATAATTATATCCCTACTGGACTAACCCTCAGTTTCCCACCTTAAAATTATCGGAGAATTAATGTGACAAATTGTCAAACACGCGTTATCTTCTGTGATTGGCTGTTGAAAAATCATACAACCAATCACAGCAGTTAACGCGTGCTTGACAATTTGTCACATTAATTCTCCGATAATTTTAAGGTGGGAAACTGAGGGTAAGTCGGGTTTTTTGATTTTTATAATTATCTTTTTTTATTTATAACTTTATAGTATTTTTTTTTTGAATTAGGTACATAAAAACATTATGGTGTCGTATTCCGTATTCTCTCGGACGTAACGAATCTCACCATCCCATATCTTCCCGTGGGTGTCGTAAAAGGCGACTAACCCTCAGTTGCCCACCTTAAAATTATCGGAGAATTAATGTGACAAATTGTCAAGTACGCGTTATCTGCTGTGATTGGTTGAATGAATTTTCAACAACAATTTGAGGATTATCGAGTCCTTCTCCCCCTCCCTTCGGTCTTCAGATAACCCTATAATACTCCACCGCAACCTGCTCAATTCTTCCTCGAGTTCGGCTATCTTCTCGTCGGTCCGGAGTGTTCGCGTGTTATACGTTGCCAGGTCCAGTCGTCGGTGTTTATTAAGGTAGCCGGGTCCACTCCGGGAATTCTTCGCACCCCTTGCGACGCCATCGCCTCGACCGCTACCGTAGTCGAGGGTACGTCTACCCTCGACTACGGTAGCGGTCGAGGCCCCACGTTTTTTAACCGACTTCCCAAAAAGGAGGAGGTTCTATGTTCGACTTCATGTTTGTTTTTTTTGTGTATGTTCACCGATATCTCCGTCAATTGTGGACCGATTTTGAAAACTCTTTTTTTGTTTGAAAAAGTATGTTCCGAAATTGGTCCCATTTTAATTTGGTGAAGATCTGATGAAGAACTTCGGAGATATAAAACAGAACTCTTCAATAAATAACGGCAAATCTCTCGGGATTGCTGCAATCGCATGTCTGTTTGTTGTTTATAACATTTCATAACATAACATCACGCCAGTTCGCTCTTAAGGGGTAAGCAGATCTCTCATTTCACCGGTTATGTTCAAGTTTTATGAAATCTATTCTGGCGAAATAGTTCCTGTCAGGGTGGACTGTATGTATGTTGAATTGTTGAGTAAAACTTCGGGCTTCTTGTTTCTTAATTTATTCCCAGGAGTGGCTTGCTGCTGATGGTTGAGTGACGAAATGTTGAATGACAAATTTGCAGCAAGCCACCCATTATTTATACAATTTAGCTTAGTGCCAGTAAAAGGGTGGCGTAGAGCGCAGGTAGTTTCCGCTCGGCCAATCGGAGCGCGCGTCGCGCGCCCCCTCCCGTGCCCCTTCCCGTGCCCCTTCCGTAGTCTGCACATGTGGTCGGGGCAGGTCTCGACTTGTCCGATATTATCCGCGTGGTGATTTTAACCGCGCTCTATGCCACCTTACAATAATGCTTAGGTACTCATATACTTACGTCTAAGGGAGTAATACAAACCTAATCTAATTATTTACATGGAAAAGCCCTACTTAAATCCGTCTTTATTCCATACTTAAATCTAAACCTTAAACAATCATGCAATCCTACTTTATTACAGTTATCTATTTACTTATGTCTATCTAGTTTATTTATTTACATCGGTATCATAATTACACATATCAGAATTTCATGTATCATAGCTACGTCGTCCGTAACATCCTCCCCCCGGCGCAGGGCTACCGTAGCCTAATCTTCAACGCAGAGGACGGCGAGCTTCGTGGCTGGACGCCGTAGGATGCCCGCTGTAGTTCTGACGTCTGCCGATCGCACCTTGCCGTCAGGACCATCGTAGACTGCTTCCACGACGCCTCGAGGCCACGTTCCTCTTGGTAGTGAGGAGTCGATGACGATGACCAGGTCGCCAACTTGCAGCGGCCGTCGTTGGTCGTCTGACGCCCCGCGGGGCACCAGCGTGGGCAGGTACTCGTCTACCCAGCGCCGCCAGAAGTGGTCGGCGAGCGCCTGGGCAGCTCTCCATTGCTTGCGGCTGGCCTCATCACAAGGCCCAGTGCGGGGAAGGCCTGAGGAGGTTCCGATGAGGAAGTGGTTCGGCGTGAGGGCCTCCGGATCCTTGGGATCGACAGAGACATGGGTCAGAGGCCGAGAATTTATAGAGTGCTCGGCCTCTGTCAGCAGCGTCGACAGCACTTCTTCTTTCAGCGCCCTCTGATGCAGCGTCGCTCCTAGCGCCGCCTTAACGGAGCGCACCAGTCGCTCCCAGGCTCCCCCCATATGCGGCGCTCCTGGTGGGATGAACTTCCACTTCATGCGGTGTTCCAACCCAAGTCGCGCGAAATCCTTCGTCCATTCTTGGTACGCCATTCGTAGTTCGGCGTCCGCTCCTCTGAAGTTGGTTCCGTTGTCCGAGTACATTACTCTGGGCCAACCTCTTCGCACTGCCATTCTTCGTATGGCCATTAGCACCGAGTCGGTAGACAGACTCGATACCAACTCCAGGTGTACTGCCCTCGTCGTCAGGCAGGTAAACAGGGCCCCCCATCGCTTTTCATGTCTTCTGCCTATGACTACTGTCATCGGTCCAAAATAATCGGTCCCGCAGTGAGTGAAGGGTCGCTGTGTCTTCGTGAGTCGCTCTACAGGTAAGTCCCCTGTCGTTGGTTTCACGGGCATAGCCTTCCTAATGCGGCAGAGCTGGCATCGCTGGGCAATGGCTCGCACTGTCGGGCGTAGATTGACTACCCAGTATCGCTGTCGTAGTTCGTTGATCACGCGTTCGTTATTAGCGTGACCAGCTTTGCGATGTGCGTCCTCTACCAATAGCCGCGTGAACGGATGTTTGCCGTGCAGAATCACTGGCGTCTTCTTGGTGTCCATGACTGCTGCGTGTCCAATCCTTCCTCTCACCTTGAGGACGTCATCTTCCAGGTAAGGGTCCAGTTTATACAGGCTGCTGGACTTGGGCACCGGCTTCCCTTTCTGTAGTATCCGTATATCTTCGGCGTAGTCTTCGAGCTGTGCTTGTTTTAGCCATAATTTCTCGGCCTTTTCAATTAGGTCGACGGTCATCTGGCTGGTCCTGTCCTTGCACTTTTCTTTGAAAAGGAAGGGCATAGCTGTCGCTCGTAATAACTTCGCGTACGAAGAGAATCTGCTTATGTCGGGCAGGTAATCTCGTTCGCCTTTCTCTTCCGTTGTTACGTACGTCACTTCGTCTTCGGTCGCGTCGTTCTTGGCCTTTTCTTTCGGCCAGGACTCTTCGTCTTCGTACAGAAACGCAGGACCGGTGAACCATCTGTCTTCAGGTTTCATGTGCACGGTGTAGTTAGGGCGCGTAGCGTCGTCTGCCACGTTATGATCGGTGGGCACCCATCTCCACTGGCTGGCGTCGGTTAGCTCCGCGATCTCACCCATGCGATGCGCCACGAATGCAGTGTACTTCACGGCGTCTTTCTCGATCCATCGCAGTACGGTTTGTGAGTCCGTCCAATATGTCACTCTTCTGGGCTTGTCTCGGTGCTCCATGATTATCGTGTCCGCCAGCCGTGCGCCAATCACCGCTGCCTGTAGCTCTAGTCGCGGGATGGTAACTAGCTTCAGGGGAGCTACTCGTGCCTTCGCCGCGACCAGCCTTATGTCTACTCTTCCGTCTGACTTCTGGATCCTCCAGTAGGCTGTCGCCGCGTATGCTTGCCCGCTGGCGTCACAGAAAACATGTAGGTCCAGTATGTCGTCCGGGCCCTTGTCGTAGCACCTCGGGATGCGAAGCTTCGTTATCTCGTTCAAACTTTCATCACCGACTTTTCTGATGGTGTCCTGAACCACGTCAATCGCCTTCTGGTCGTCTGGTTTGACATTCCTGGCCAAAGAAACTCCAAGGGCGTCAATCTTGAAGTGCGACTTCATCAGTTCCTCTACACGACGTACGTCATCTGTCTGTCTTGCTGCAGACACGTCGTATAGATGTAGCACGACTTGACCCTCTTGTTCCTTCAGCGTGGCGCGCGGTGCGGTCCCGTGGATCACCCATCCCAACTGAGTGTAAGAAGCTGCAGGTTCATGCTTCTTGCCCATGCGTAGTTCACGTGTGACTATTAAGTGCCAGTTGTCAGCACCTATTAGTACCATCGGTGTAGCTTCTCCGTAGTACGCGTCATTTTGTATGTCCCGGAGGTGTGGATAGTTAGTTAATGTCGACTTATCCACTGTCTGACCATGAAGTCGCAGGTTTTTCATGGTCCGTGCGCGTAGTGCATGAAATTCACCGCCCGGGCCGCATATCTGTAGCTTCACCTCTTGGCTACATTCTTCGCGTTGTTGCGAAGTCACACTTTGAATGCGTAGAGTGGAGACCGGCCCGCTTATGTGTAGACGGCGTGTTATTTCTTCGTCGACGAGCGATATCGTTGAGCCTTCGTCCAATAGAGCGAAGGTCGATATTTGCCCGCCGGGCCCTTTTAATATCACGGGGCACATTTTCAATAACACGCGCTGCGACGCATTGCTTGGCGCGGACACGGTCATTACTGCTTCCTGTGTGTGCGGGTTCTCGACGTCGGTCGCCTTGTCTGACTTTTCATTTGGCGGCGCCTCTCGTTCTTTGTGCAGCAACGCGTGATGTGGGCGGCTGCATGTCCCTTTGCCGCACCGCTTTGCTCGGCAGTGCTCGCGTCGATGGCGGCTCGTCACACACTTGAAGCACATCTTGGCGGTACGTACCCATTCCCATCTTTCATCGAGACTCATCCTCAGGAACTTTGTGCACTTAGGTACTTCATGGTCGCCGCCACAACAAAAACACTCTTGTTTTCCGTCTTCATGGTTGCCCGACGTCGTTGTGTAGATTGCTTCTCGGCCCGGCTTCTTCCTTGTGTTGAGTTGCGACACGCTTCTCGTTTCCTTCCTCGGGGCGGGTGCGGGCGTCGCATTTGTGAAGGCGAACCTCATAGCTCGGTCGGCCTCCCGCATCAGGAACCTGGATAGTACCATCACCTCAGGTTCACGCGACGATTCCGCAGCTTCAGAAGCGTAGTCACACCATCTTGATTTAATGTGCGGGCTCAGCTTCTCTACAACTTCGCGAACCAACATCGGGTTCCATAGGTAACCACGGTTGTCCATCTTGGATAGCACGCACACAATGTTCTGGAATTTCACCGCGAACGAATTCAAGTCATTGGCAGCTCCCGTGAGTCGAGGTAACTTTTTTAAGTCCGTCATCACTCGATCCATTAATATCTCCGGCCTCCCGTAGTACTGTTCCAGTGTCTTCATAATCACTTGCGGGTCGGACGCGGAGTACAGGAGCGCTGACACTGCTTCCCTTGCTTCACCCTTAATGCAGTTGCGCAATCTCGCCAAATTCTCGAACGCGGTGAACTTGCATAAACTCGATGAGTCATCGTACGCCGCCTTAAATGGCAACCATTCAGTGGCCGCTCCCGTAAATGCAGGTAGCTCGGTCACTTGTCGAGGCGGCGGGCGTACGCGTATCATTTTCTCCAATGTGTCAGCCAACTGATCGATTCCTCTTCCAAGTCGACGTTCTCCTCTGGTAGGTGAACGCGAGGCGGATCGTTGCCTTCTTCGGTCATTCATGGCAGGTGCGGCGGCATCAATGTACGTGGCGGGTTCGACGTAGGTGGCGTTCTCTGGGGCGGTGTGCGTGGCGGCGGGCTGCGGCGGTTGCTCTGTCTGCAACCGATCCGCGACTGGAGGGCGGCTTCGGTCATTATTTTGAAGCCACTCGTCCACCCTGCCTTCACTCATACACACGGAGCCCTCTTCACGGGCCTCTGCCTCTGCCTCTATCGCCGACACTTCATATTCGAGTCGCTTACTGACGAGCGCCTTTTCAAGTTCAAGTTGCTCGTTCCTTATTTCAGCGATCCTCTTCTGTGCCTCGTATTCTGCCTTCTTCACTCGTGCCACGTCACTACCATACGATCTTCTGGAACGTATCGTACTTGCTGTTGTCCTCACAGAAGTATCGTGTGCAGCTTTCAGAGTTCTCGCCGAGTCCTGGGTTCGTAGTGCGGAGAGCGTCAACGGATAACACGACGCGGATGGCGTAGCGAGCGATTCGCTATAGTCGTACGCGGTCGCGGTGGCTCTACTTGCAGGTAAGCGAGGAGCCGGCGCGGCGGATGCGCCATCGGTCGTCGTCGACGCAACCCTCCCCGCCGCGGCGGGTGCGGGGGGTGCGGACGCGAGCGCGGGGGCGGCGGGGTCGGACCCAGCCGCGGGCGCACCGCTCGGGGTGCGCGGGAGCGCGGACGCGACGGTCGACGGCGACCTAGGCGATTCTTCGAATGTGCGCGGGCGTCGACTATCGTAGCCCGATTCCGATTCGGTTTCCTTGGCTGTGACGCTTCTAGTCTTCATGCTTGATCTTGAAGTTTAATCTTGATTACAATCGACGATCTTCTGGCTTGAAGTTGGTCTTGATTCAATCTTCAATCGGCGATCTTCTGTCTTCGATGTAGTCTTGATTAAATCTTCAAACGGTGATCTTCTTTCTTCGATGTTGATATCAAGCACGGATTTTTCTATATATCCGTTGCTCGATGGACTAGATGTAGGCGCAGAATCTTCTTTAATATCCGTAGCTCGAAGGACCAGCTGTCAGGGTGGACTGTATGTATGTTGAATTGTTGAGTAAAACTTCGGGCTTCTTGTTTCTTAATTTATTCCCAGGAGTGGCTTGCTGCTGATGGTTGAGTGACGAAATGTTGAATGACAAATTTGCAGCAAGCCACCCATTATTTATACAATTTAGCTTAGTGCCAGTAAAAGGGTGGCGTAGAGCGCAGGTAGTTTCCGCTCGGCCAATCGGAGCGCGCGTCGCGCGCCCCCTCCCGTGCCCCTTCCCGTGCCCCTTCCGTAGTCTGCACATGTGGTCGGGGCAGGTCTCGACTTGTCCGATATTATCCGCGTGGTGATTTTAACCGCGCTCTATGCCACCTTACAATAATGCTTAGGTACTCATATACTTACGTCTAAGGGAGTAATACAAACCTAATCTAATTATTTACATGGAAAAGCCCTACTTAAATCCGTCTTTATTCCATACTTAAATCTAAACCTTAAACAATCATGCAATCCTACTTTATTACAGTTATCTATTTACTTATGTCTATCTAGTTTATTTATTTACATCGGTATCATAATTACACATATCAGAATTTCATGTATCATAGCTACGTCGTCCGTAACAGTTCCCTTACTAACTTGCCTATTAGGTACGTACAACTAAAAAGTGAAAAATAAAAAAAACTTTTTGCAAAAAAATACTACCGACTTCCAAATACAAAACTACAAAGTGAAAAATAATTTTTTGAAGTCGGTGTCTATAACGCAAAAAAAATGGTACCTACGAAAGACACCGACTTCAAAAAATTAAGTTATTTTTCACTTTGTAGTTTTGTATTTGGAAGTCGGTAGTATTTTTTTGCAAACATTTTTTTTTCTTCTGCTTTTCATTTTGGTTTGGGGGGGGTTTGCCTTAATGGCCACGCTTGGCAGGCGGGTTGGCGATCGCAGTTTGTTGTTAAAGTGCACAGAGAACGCTGCTGCCCATTCTCTGGTGTGTCCCTTACCCTCAGTTTCCCACCTTAAAATTATCGGAGAATTAATGTGACAAATTGTCAAGTACGCGTTATCTGCTGTGATTGGTTGAATGAATTTTCAACAGCCAATCCAACCAACCAAAGCGTGGCGATTAAGGCAAACCCCCCCCAAACCAAAATGAAAAGCACAAGAAAAAAAAAACTTTTTGCAAAAAAATACTACCGACTTCCAAATACAAAACTACAAAGTGAAAAATAACTTAATTTTTTGAAGTCGGTGTCTTTCGTAGGTACCATTTTTTTGCGTTATAGACACCGACTTCAAAAAATTATTTTTCACTTTGTAGTTTTGTATTTGGAAGTCGGTAGTATTTTTTTGCAAAAAGTTTTTTTATTTTTCACTTTTTAGTTGTACGTACCTAATAGGCAAGTTAGTAAGGGAACTATTTCGCCAGAATAGATTTCATAAAACTTGAACATAACCGGTGAAATGAGAGATGTGCTTACCCCTTAAGAGCGAACTGGCGTGATGTTATGTTATGAAATGTTATAAACAACAAACAGACATGCGATTGCAGCAATCCCGAGAGATTTGCCGTTATTTATTGAAGAGTTCTGTTGTATATCTCCGAAGTTCTTCATCAGATCTTCACCAAATTAAAATGGGACCAATTTCGGAACATACTTTTTCAAACAAAAAAAGAGTTTTCAAAATCGGTCCACAATTGACGGAGATATCGGTGAACATACACAAAAAAAACAAACATGAAGTCGAACATAGAACCTCCTCCTTTTTGGGAAGTCGGTTAAAAAACGTGGGGCCTCGACCGCTACCGTAGTCGAGGGTAGACGTACCCTCGACTACGGTAGCGGTCGAGGCGATGGCGTGGCAAGGGGTGCGAAGAATTCCCGGAGTGGAGCCGGCTACCCTAATAAACACCGACGACTGGACCTGGCAACGTATAACACGCGAACACTCCGGACCGACGAGAAGATAGCCGAACTCGAGGAAGAATTGAGCAGGTTGCGGTGGAGTATTATAGGGTTATCTGAAGACCGAAGAGAGGGGGAGGACTCGATAATCCTCAAATCCGGTAACCTGCTCTATTTCCGAGAGGGTGACCGGCAGTCCCAGGGTGGTGTCGGGTTTACCGTCCACAAGTCCCTTGTGAACAACGTGGTGAAGATCGAGAGTATGTCGACCAGGGTGGCGTACCTTATACTCAGAATATCCTCGAGATATTCGCTGAAGGTTATACAGGTCTACGCCCTGACCTCGGCACACCCTGACGACGAGGTAGAGACCATGTATGAGGATATTTCTAGAGCCATGCATGGTTTCAAAACTCACTTCACCGTTGTCATGGGGGACTTCAACGCGAAACTGGGCAAATGAGACGAGGATGAGCTGCAAGTGGGCCAATTTGGAGTTGGACATCGGAACCACCGGGCCTCTATATGATGAACTCCTTCTTCAGAAAGCGTGAGCACAGGAAGTGGACCTGGCAAAGCCGCGATGGTACAACTAAAAACGAGATCGACTTCATCATGTCAATCAAGAAGCAAATGTTAAATGATGTCTCTGTGATCAATTCGGTGAAAACCGGGAGCGATCACCGCATGGTGAGAGGCACATTCTTCAGACGATGCGTTGAAATACCGGCAGCTCAATAGACGAATCTCAAAGTCCTTGAAAAGCGATCTCCGCCGCTTTAATACCGAGCGTATTAAAGACGCGATTGAGCGGAATAAGGGTTCCAAGGTCTTTGCAAGAGATCTGACTATTGGGCAGAGCCAGCTCACGAAACTGAAGACCGACGATGGCAGGATCGTATCCGCCAAACCGGAGCTATTGAGAGAGATCGAGAGATTCTATGGGCAGTTGTACACGTCAACCAGTAAACCCGTCGCGAATCTAACAAAAGACCCTAGAGCTAGAGAGAGAGACCCGGCACTATACCGAAGACATTCCGGACGTCAGCCTGTATGAGATTAGGATGGCTCTTAAACAGCTTAAAAACAACAAGGCGCTGGGTGAAGACGGAATTCCAGCCGAACTCCTGAAGGCGGGTGGAAAACCGGTCCTTAAGGCCCTTCAGAAGCTGTTTGATTCCGTCATACTCGAGGGCAAAACGCCACAGGCATGGTGCAGGGGTTTGGTGGTACTCTTCTTCAAGAAGTGCGACAATGCCCTACTAAAGAACTATAGGCCCATCTCACTTCTTAGCCATGTCTACAAGCTGTTTTCAAGAGTCATCACGAATCGTCTCGCGCGCAGGTTTGACGATTTCCAGCCTCCTGAACAAGCCGGTTCCCATGTTACACCCACTCCTATCAGGGTCGGGGACTCTACACTCGAAGTTGTGGATGACTATGTCTACCTGGGACAAACGATCCAGTTGGGTAGGGCCAACTTCGAGAAAGAGGTCAACCGTCGAATCCGACTTGGCTGGGCAGCGTTCGGGAAGTTGCGCGGTATCTTCACGTCCTTACCACAGTGTCTCAAGACGAAAGTCTATGACCAGTGTGTGTTGCCAGTTATGACCTATGGCTCTGAGACGTGGTCGCTCACTATGGGCCTCATCAGAAAGCTTACAGTCACCCAAAGGGCAATGGAGAGGGCTATGCTCGGAGTTTCCTTGCGTGATCGAATCAGAAATGTAGAGATCCGCAAGAGAACCAGGGTTACGGACATAGCCCGAAGAATTGCCAAACTTAAGTGGCAGTGGGCAGGGCACATTGCTCGCAGAACGGATGGCCGATGGGGCAGAAAGGTTCTGGAGTGGCGACCGCGAACCGGAAGACGTTGCGTTGGAAGGCCTCCCACCAGGTGGACCGATGACCTGGTGAAGGTTGCGGGGATCCTTGATGCGGGACTCACGGGACCGGTAAATGTGGCAACGCTTGGGGGAAGCCTATGTCCAGCAGTGGACGTCTTTCGGCTGATATGATGATGATGACATATAAACATTTAAGTGTTATGTATTTTTGAAATCACCTCTTAAAATCCTTTATTTTGATACTCCACACGATGGGTTTGGAAGAAAAAAAAAATTGGTGCCCCACAATATGGCACCCAAAATCCGCCATTTTTTTATTTTACAATTTTAATGTAGTCATGTGACACTCGCAGGGTTAAGACGAATCGATTGACGTAGGTACGAATCATCAAAATCGGCCAACGCGTTTGGTCTCTGGAACGCCACATAGGAACAAACATACATACATACTTACATACTTACATACTTACATACTTACATACTTGCATACTTACATACTTACATACTTACATACATACATAGACTAATAAACACATTACCCTCCTTCGGCAGTCGGGTAAAAAATGGTAATCTGTTGGAGCAAGGTCCGGGGATTACGGTGGATGTCTTAGACATTCCAATTGAAGCTCCTCTGATTTGGTAGCCGTCTGTTGTGCAGTGTGTGGTCTACCGTTGTCCTGAAGCAGCAATGGCCTAGAGCGATTGAACAGCCCCGGCTGTTTAGCAGCTAGCTTTTCCATCATGCTTTGCAGTTGCTGACAATAGACATCTGCCGTAATCGTCTGGCCAGATTTAAGAATGCTGTATTGAACGACACCGGCACTAGTCCACCAAACTCTCACAATAATTTTTTTTTTGAGTAAATTTTCGCTCGGGGCAGGATTTGGCTGGTTCGCCAGGGTTCAGCCATTGCGATGAGCGTTTCCGATTATTGTACAGGATCCACTTTTCATCACAGGTAATGATTCGATTTAAAATCTCTTCATTATTGTGCCGGTTGAGTAATGTAACGCAGCAGTCGACGCGCGTTTGTCGGTTTGCTGCACTCAATTCATGAGGTACCCACCTTTCAAGCTTTTTCACCTTCCCGATTTGCTTCAAGTGGATTAAAACAGTTTTATCACAAACACCGCAGCCTGCAGCTAACTCAGACGTGGTTTGCGATGGATCCGCTTCCACAATAGCCTTCAATTCTTCATTATCAACTTTGGTCTCCGGCTGTCCACGGGGCTTGTTCTGCAGGTCGAAATTTCCAGATCGAAAACGTTGGAACCAAAAACGCACTTTGTTTTCTTTTGCGACACCGTCGCCATACATATCATTAATCCATTAATCCTCGTACTCGTAAATAACGCAATATTTCAAGTTTTCCATTTTGTAAATTGATTGGCGAAAAGAAAAAACCAAAAGAGGAAAAACAAATGAATTACGGTTTTCCAAACAGAAAAGCATGAATAAATAGCTGTATAAATTTAAAATTGGAATTCCAAACCAAAGAGGACATATTTGAGATCAAAGTGGCCAGTACGACAAAACGCCAATTTCATAGGTAAGGACCTAATATATCGGTCCCTTACTCACTAAGGAAATAACCTTGCTATAAGATCTCATGATCATTTAATTTTTGCCACAATGTGATGCATGATTCAACTGTTATTTCAAACCGAATTGTATAAGCGAGGCGTAAGCGTTTAAAGGCCCATGCCAATTCCATTGCTGCGTAGGATCATCCCTACAATTGTACACATAGAGGTTTCTCACTTAGGCTGAGTATTGGGTTGTGTTGTGTTTATTCGAATTGTCTGAACATATCAGGGTTTGTTATTTGTCCGGACCGAAAAATAAAAAAGTCAAGACATTTTATTTTTCTTTACTGTAAAGAAAATAATAAAAACTTAAATGTCTGACCTTTTTTACTAACGCCCGTCTCAAGTCTTGTATTTCCACAAACATTAGATATTAATATTAAAAAAAAAATACATAAGAGGGAATAAGCAGGAAACGTTTCATTCGGATTTTTAGGGTGCCGTACCTCAAAAAAGGAACCCTTATAGGATCACTTATAATCCGTACGTCTCTCAAGAGCCTTTATCTCGGAAATGCGTGGAGATATCGAGTTGAAATTAATATTGTATACTCAAGTTTGCAACCCCTTGCAGCTGTAAAAAAATCAAACTTCTAGATCAGCGCAATCAGGAGATACAGGCGCGCATATTATTTTACACTCGCAAGGGAGTCAAAATCTATAGGGTACTTCACTTTGACCTAGAATCGTGAAATTTGGCAAGAAGCAATGTCTTACAGCACAAGTGAACGAAAATTTCCGTAAACCATAAATTAGTACCTACATAAAAAATAAAAAAAATTGCATTTCGTAAACTGACCGCGAGTCCGCGACTTATGTCGATGTATGGGGACTACAGTTTGACAATGGCAAAGTTAATTTTGTCCCTCGTTTTGTTTATCTTATCGTTAAAGCAATGCTCGGTGCCCCTATAGTTTATGAACTTCACTAATGTTACTTAATTATTTTGGTGAATGTAACTGTTTGCACGGAACCCTCAGTGCGCGAGTCCGACTCGCACTGGCCAGGTTTTTTATATGTGTATGTCGTAGCCAGATCTTAGAATCACTTCATAATATGGCCAATCACATCATGAAGTAATCAAGAAGATCTCAGCCGAATTGCGTAAGAGAATTCGGCAAAGGAAACAGTATGGAACCTTCAAAGAGTTAGAATCATTTCTTTCAACTTTTTCGGTATTGCGAAACTAATTTGGAAAGAGTACGATCATCCTTCTGATGATTTATTTCCAAATAATGAGGACATAATTTAATTTAATTTTACTTTCAACGAATGGTCTTCTAATGCTTTTAATTAAAAATGTATAATGGTTCCTTAAAACTGAAAAAAACAATTATTCTTTACAATCAATACTACGTCATAATATTGGTCATGGAAAGATTCATCTCCTTTCCTTTTCAGAGTGTAATATGCAATAAGTAAAGTCGTTTTTGTGAAGGTTCCAAACTGTTTCCTTTGCTGAATTCACTTACGCAATTCGGCTGGTCACATAAACTTAAGTACGGATTAGTAACTTAACCTAGAAATAAATGAAATTAAATTTAATAAATAAAATCGCACGATCGCCAATGAACATCCATGAGCAACGCCTTCCGGATGGCTACTATAATTGTAACGCACTCTTCTTAAGACCTATCCAATTTTAACTCGAATTCGTAGCGTGGTCGTGGATGATCCTACCAACATTTTGACGAATTAAAGTCATTAGGATTTGCTCACAATATGAAGAGGCGCCATTAACAGTCAAACGCGCTAATAGACATACGTTTATTTACAGATAATCATCTTATTGGTCACGAGGAGAAGCTGAATCATTGCGGAGCTCCCCGCGGGCCGAATGTACTTGTGCTGAAAAACCGCCGCCGTCATCGTCGGTCTCTAGAACTGTTACCGTGAGTGCTGCTGCATTGCAACTTGAGTATCCGTTGCAACAAGATGGAGAGCTCTACCGGTACTATCCCTAAAGTATACCCAAAGCGTCCTGGAACGTCCGGAGTACGAGGACATCTTTACGAGACGAAGCTTCTAAGTTTAATATATTTTAGAGCTATTCATGACGATAGAATCGAAGAGTTTCATTTAGCCACAAATGTAGACAAAATAGGTTCATTCGATGATATTTGCTTTAGGGCGAAATTTAAAGGTATCGATAAGCCGCTTGCAGTCTTCTTACAAGCAAAACACAGGGAGAAAAGTTATTCAGTTTTAACGCTCAGTAAAACTGATCTGGCTGAATACTTCAACGGCTACTCAGAAATAAGACGAAAATTCCAAATGGATAGTAAAGATGTGTTGTTTGAAGGGACATTCACAGAAACAGAATGTTTTTTCGTTATTTATACAACCGCAGAAGGCGACAAATGTAGTAGCACATACGCAGGTACTTTTGCTGAACACTTGAATGATCTGATAGGAACAGGTAACCCTGGTTCACAGCTACCATTTCATTTGAATCATGAGGAGCTATACGAAAGAGTTATCGAACAACAAATCACAGCGCTAGCTTTTTCAATGGCGAAGTGTATTTACGGAGAATTTAATGATATCCAAATGCTGATGCAAGATGAGCTCGTGTTACAGTACCATGTGATTTTGGCACAGAAAGTTTTCGAGGTCTCCGAGGATCAATCTGATGGACAACGTGTCGCACGCTTCTCAAGAAATTTCTTTGATATCAACGAAAAATTTCTGCGGTTATTCAAAGATGAACTGAGCTCAGAAATTTTAAGAAGGGGAAGGTTTAATAAATACTCTTTATTATTTACATTGACAATAATAGACAAATACGATATTGCAGAACTGAATGATTTATTTGAAAATTATATTATTTATAAAAACGGTAAATTTGAGATAATAGATAAAAAAACATCAGCAACAATACCAATTTATCATAATCGATTCCCAAAAAAAAATTAATGAGTCGGACGAAAGCATTAGAAGAGCTCTTGAAGTCTCTGTAAGGTACTGTTTGCCATCACTAGAATTTAAAGTACCAGCTTCGTTTGGCAATAAAGACTTATCAATAAAAGGCAATGACGAAAGAATCGACAGAAAACTTAATGATTTGACATCAAAAATTGTAGGATTAATAGAAAAATCCAAACCTAGTAATATATTGACTATAGATGCATCTATGGGCACAGGGTTTCTTAAGCTCAGTGGTGGCATAGCGTCAGCTGTTGGTAATTTACTAGTCTTAGATGATAACGGTTATTTGAAGTTTAATAACGACTATGATTCACTAGGCAAGCTGGGCAAAAAATTATTTGATAAATTAAAAGAGAAAACCATGAATTTGAACCAATATAAATTTAATGTGACCATTGAGATATTTCCTAAACTCTCGCTCACCGATGACGAATATAATAAAAAAAAAGTCAGAGATTTTTTGAGTAAACTACTATTTTACACATCGCAATGTAATGAGAAACACGTAGAGGAAACGTTAAAATATGAAATAAATAATAGTCAAGATGACGACCAACAACACCCAGAACTCACTTCCGACGCCATATTCCTTAAGTATCACGATGAGATACAAAAATGGAGCATGGGATCTACCATGGGAATGGCAACGTATCTTGAAAAGGAAGGTAGCTTGTATGCACAATCTGTTAAGCATACCACAGGTCAGCCTGTAATCAACGTTATGCAAATGATGTACAGAATAAAATCAAAAAATTACACCTTCAGTGAAGATGCTGTAAATTCAATCAAGATAGATGACCTGCCTTCAGGAACGGTTATCGTTACAGACCAAGGTGCACTTACTGTTGCTAAATTCATAAGTCATTTAAATAACAAAGACTGCGTTGTATTGAATTTGCAATACGTTTTAAATTTACTTCCAAGAGACTACAGAACGTTATGTAGAGAACTAACTAATACGGATAAAGTTAAAACAGTTATTGTCGTCTTTAAAAAAAAAAATATTATCAAAAATGCTGACAAAATAATGAAAAATATTGCAAAGTCTATTAAAGATAAAAAAACAATAATTATTACTGATCAGAAATCTGTTGAGAACGCAAACAAATATTTCATTTCAACTGGGAACGTTATAAAGGATGAAAGAAATAGATTAATTGATATGAGCAAAGAATCGCAGACTAGCATCTTAAAGACCACAGAAGTAATATTTCAAGGTATCGAAGTAAGTTTAGGAGAAATATTGACTGATGATATGTATGAATATGTCAGAGGAGAAGTTTTATATAAAATGGTGCATAGTAATTATAATGTATTGGGAAAAAGTGTCTTCACACAAAATTATAGCACAATGACATACATTGAAAGGAAACTTAGCCCCTTCGAACTGAAACTTACTGAAAAAATAAGTGTCCTCAAGAATCAAGTTTTAAACAGATCTGGTTTTCAAAGAAGGAGAATTGCAGAAAGACGCGTGCACGTTCGAGAGCGCAAGCAATTCGATTCTCTAAACGACCTGAATGGTGATGTTGTACTTATAGTTGGAGATCCCGGCATGGGAAAATCTACTCTACTTACTCATTTGTCTATTATTACGAAACTGTTTGAAATAGGGGGACGTTTAGAATGGATACTAAGAATTAATTTATTGGAATACTCGAAAGAATTAAGTGAGTGGAAAGATAAGAGAACAAACATTGATACATTGGAGTCTTTGAAATTCTTGTGTAAAGTTGCACTCAGCTGGGAAAGTAGTAAAAAAAAGGATCTAAAAATAACACTAGAAGAATCTAAAGGTTCTGTGTATTTAAAGGACAGTACAGGTGATAAGTGGACTCTCTTCGAGTTAAAAATGTTCTTAAATTATTATAATAGCCAGAAAAAAATAATAATTTTATTTGATGGCTTCGATGAAATCTGCCCAACCTACGTGAACGAAGTGTTGGCATTAATTAAAGCTGTAAAGAAATTTCCTCGGAATCCTAAAATATGGATCACTAGCAGATCGTATGACAAAATGAACAGTATTTTAGAAATGCAATTTTTTAGATCTTATGAAATGCAACCCTTAAATGATATTGAGCAGATCTATTATCTGTATTTTTTTTGGGATGAAAAGGAGATATTAAAAGACCTCAATGATGACCAGCTTGAAAATATTTACGGCTTCATCATGTTTATGGCTCAAAGTGAAGATGTATATAAATTTATTAAAAAGAGAGATTTATCAATTGGATCAAAAATCGACATACCATTTCTAATAGTTTTTTTGAGCTTTATAAAGTATCTGAATAAAAATCTTAAATATATATATTCCGCGTCACCTTTCGTTATCAAAGCTCTTGATGATTTCAATGCATCTTTCGGACTTCACGACAATCGCTTATTCCAAGACGAGTCCGTCAATCATTCTTCAATCCCGTTACACCTTAATATAATAGCTGATTACGTGTACAATAAAATAACAGAAACTAACACTAAACCTACCGAATGGGACTTGAATACTAATATATTTAATATTTACGAAGATTTTATGATAACCAAATTGAAAAAAATACGATTTCAAGAAAAAGCCCAAAATGACATGTCCAAACCAGATAATATATCAGCTTACGAACGAGAATATGCAGATTTTAAAGATAAGCATAAAAAGCTAGCGGCATACGCTGTTTTTGACAAACGCCTATTTAATGAAGATGAGTCCAAACAAGTTAAGAAAATGATTGGCAAGCTGAAAGAGGAAGAAGAGAGAACAGGCATCATTTGTAGAGTAGTGAATGATATCCCAATTTTTGTTCACTCGACTTTCGCTGAATACTTTGCAGTCGAATACATTTGTGATTTACTAAAAAGTAAAGAAAACCGGAAATCACTTTGGGATTTTATATTGAACGAGATGTTTTTCAACTGTAACTTGAACGTGCTGGCTACACTGGACGCTAAAATAAAAACCGACACAGACTTGTCTAAACTATTTAGAAAAAATAAAAAATATATATTTGATTTGCTGTTGAAACAAGGTAAAAACACTGAAAAAAAGCCAGGTGAAATCAAGTCGTCTCTTTGTGAAGCGATTCGAATCGACCTACGAAATATAAGGTCGTTATTATTATCAACAATCGAAGATCAGTTAGACGAGAGTAATTTGCTAGATTTCATTGAAATCGTAAAAGGAACTAATATGTTCCTGATAGCCATTAAAATGGAGTTTGAAGAGTCAGTAGCGACAATAGTCAATCAAGTCAAAGCTATAGATGAAACCAAGTTAATTTTGTTGTTCGAAGATTTTAATATGAATGAAACCATTAACATACATACTACAGATGAGTTAGTTCATATATTACACAAACATGTGTGGACACGAATGGACATTGTTCCCGATTGGGAAAATTTATCAGATTTAAGTGGCCAAATATGTTTTATATAGGTTGATAGTTGCGGTGAACGTAGAACTCCAATAGGCACTACAACTGAATAAGCGATGTCTGGTGACAATAATGGAATACCCTTTTTTGTGTACAAAAATTGTCATAAGAGAACGTTTATCAAGTAAGTTTATGAATTCGCACTAAAGCCTCCTAAAGGTTTATCCACACATGTCAGGGCCGTGCCCGAGACGTGACAGGGCCGGGCCCAACCATTGAAGCTTCATTACTGGCCCGTGCACGGACGTGTGTGAACGAGTTCATATAAAATGTACGCACAGATATTTTTTTGAGCCGCTGAGAGGGCACGTTCCGTCCACATCTCAGGCACGCCCCTGATATATGTGGATAGACCTTTAACTGTGCTCGGACACATTACGCATGTGTGTAGCAGTAGCCTCTCCGTGCAAATTCTGCGTAGCAATAGAACAGCGTCTTTGCTAATAAAATAAAGTTAAATAACGATGGAAAACTTATCTCTGTCATGACGTCCAAGTTTATAATTTCAGATATTTTGTAGGTACATAAGAATTGTGTATATTTTTATTTTCGTATTACTCATGCTAGCTCCTACATTTTGTAATTATTTAAATTTAACTAAAGCATAGCTTGTATTTGTTAGTACACATTTTTTGTTGGTTGAATAAATTTAAATTAAATAATAATAGTATTAGTAGTATTAGTTTTTTTTTTTTATATATTCGTTCATGTAAACTCAGACAAATTATTTTTACAAGCTCTCATTTAGTTTTACCTATAGGTGTGTTTGTAATGAAATCCTGCAACATGAATTAGATTCACTTGTTAGTGTAGGTACGGTTGAGCTGAAAATTTGCAAACACGTTTGTTTCTCGTGACTTCATTTCACACCCAATTTTTTGATGTTTGGTAGGGCACTTATTTTTGATGCTTCTTTGCACCGTTTCAGTAACTCAGTTGATCACTTGAGTGAACTGGAAGTTTCCAATAGAAATCACTATGCTGTAGTGATATTTTTGATAAAGTTTAATCTAATTTATTTAAAGCTTATCAGCGTAATGCTCGCTATTATAATAAAGATCAGGAGTGGTGAGTGGTGGAGTCATTTCTTTTGAAGTGGGTGATGTTGTGTGGAGGAGGAATTTCGTTCAATCTCATGCGCCTACTTATTTTTCGGCAAAACTCGCTCCTAAGTTTATTAAATGTAAAATTATTGAAAAGATTTCGGATAATGTTTATATTCTGAAAGACCTTAATAAGGGTACTGCTGGTCGTTATCATGTTAAAGATATAATTAAATTTTATTTTGGTATTTTTGTTTGAAGGGTGCGTAATTGCGTATGATAGTGTGATGTACGATGGGATGAATGATAGGTTTACAGTACTTTGAATGGAGATAGTATGTTAGGTAACTTCATATAAATTTATTGAATTCAATTTCTTAACTTTCTAAAATATAACTTAAGACATTTTAATAAACTTTTTCACCACACAAATACGTTTTCCATGTCGAAAGATCTTAAATTTTTTTTATATACAATTTTGTATATAATTTTATATACAATCTTGTATACAATTTCTGTATAGGTACTTATACATTTATTAAGTATACACTTTAGGTATTTCAATACTTGTGGCCTGTTCCCTGTTCCTGTTCCTCACTTGTAGAGATTTTCCTATTTTTTTTTTACGGATCTCATTATATATTTTTTCTTTGATTCCATTGTTTTTTTTTGCTGCTGTGCCCGGAAGGTTGGTGGAGTTGTGCCGATCACAGTATGCAATATTGTTTTTTTTGCTACTGTGCCCGGAAAGTTTGTGGAGTTGTGGCGATCACAATATGCAATTTGTTTTTTGCTACTGTGCTCGGAAGATTTGTGGAGTTGTGCCGATCACAGTATGCAATGTTTTTTTGCTATTGTGCCCGGAAGGTTGACAATATTGTTTTTTTTTGCTATCGAAATTTGTTCTTGCTAGTCAGTGGCGATGTTGCCTAACTGTACTCATACAGATTTTTTTTGACTATTCTTGTTAGACAACGGCAATTGTGCCTAACTGTACTCATACAGACATTTTATGACTATTCTTGTTAGACAGCGGCAATTGCGCCTAACTGTACTCATTTTTTTTTGTTTGTTACTTTATACTTGATAGTCGGTGGCGATGGTGCCTAACCGAACTCAATTTGGTATTTTTCTTGTGGAGTTATAATTGTTAGTTGGTGGCGAAGGTGCCTAACCATACTCAAATTAGTTTCTTGTTTGAAGCCTCGACGATTGCGCTTAACTGAACTTATAATATTTCTTGGATTTAACTTGTTAGTCAGTGGCGATGGCGCCGAACTGCACTCATGTTGGTTCTTTTTGTTTTGTAAGTCGGTTGTGCCTGCGGCTTGACTGTAAGTATTGTTTCATTCCTTGATCAATTTTATTTCTGTTTTTTTGATAATAGACTTGGCGGCTATTTTCCTTGCAGTCTTATTATCCTGATCTTTTGAGAAAAAGAAGAGTTATTTGGTTTCTAGTATATGGAATTTATATTTCCTTGACCCTTTTTTTTTTAAAGCTTTTGTTTTTCTCTATTTTTTGCATGAAAGAAATTGCTTTCTTTTATTTTTTCGGGGAGGGATGTAATTTTAACGAGTTTTTTTTAACCTCGTCACATGGTTTTTGGATTTAGTCGATTTCCGAACGACGCTACTCTAGATCTGTGCTGTGAGCTGTCATTTTTGACAGAAACACTACGATTTTTGCTTTTAAAATGGCCAGGCGTTAATTTTAAACGTTTCGTCAATTGTTTATATAATCCGTAGTTATCTCGGATATTGTTGCCTTCATAATTAAGTTATTACTTGCAAATTATACTAGAACGATGTTGTGACAAAATGAAGACATTTGATTTTCGCCATTTTGGCGCTGATAGCAACGTGACTTAACGTGAGAGTCCATGGAACTAATATTAGAGATGGGACACAGCCTTCGGTAAAAAAATACTTTTACGGGCTTTATCGATCGTGAGATTACTTTAACACGTAAGAGAGAAAAAAGTCCCAGATAACTTTATTATGATTCATTTTTAAGTAATAGAGTAATTGCTGTAAAGGTTATCTGAAAAATATTTTCAGTCAGATTGCAAGCTATAAACTAGTGGATAGCGTGCTAGTAAAGTTATAGCGCATTACTGTCAGATCAGTGAGATTTAAATATGGGGATAGGCTAACAACTTATCGCTTATCGCTCAAGTACACTAATTAGTTAATACCTACAATCGTTCGGATTCACTCGGTTGGCGCCCATCGGATTCGTGAAGGGAACATTTCATTTATATAATAATAATAATAAATGAGATGGATAATCATTTACAACGGACGTATTTCTCGCTCTTCGCTGAGATCCTGTCTCTGTAGTGTTAAGGTGCAAATAAGAGTGACATCGCATTCCAGCAAGGTGAAGACTTGTATCAGTTTTCAACTCTGTTTCAGATGCAGGTAATAAATTGTTTGACTACAAAACATTTGTTAATAAAATTATAATTATCATGATATTATTCCAGAGTTAATTCCAGGCTCAGGAACGTGGTGATTGGTACAAGAGAGAGGCCTGTGCTCAGCAGTGGGCGAAGTCGGGCTGTGGATGATCATGATGATGATTCCAGAATTTAGTATTACACATTGCTTTTGAACATATTATTACTGATTATTAGGCATTCATATAACATTCATCACCAATACCAATCCTACTAATATTATAAATGCGAAAGTTTGTGAGGATGGATGTATGTATGTTTGTTACTCTTTCACGCAAAAACTCCTAAACAGATTTGGATGAAACTTTACACTAATATAGGTTATACATCAGAATAACACATAGGCTACAATTTATAATGATTTTTTGTAATTTGGTCATAATATAACGATAAATATCAAGTAAGTCGGAAAAAAATCTGCCCTCTGAGAGCTATCTTCCGTTGAAGATACACAAATATAATGTACGGTAGGATTGTTTGTCTTAAATAGTTCTAAATAAAAATCCTTGAAAGCATATATCTATATTTATGTGAAAGCCACTTTGACCAAAAAAATTAGAGATTCTTATGAACATTGCAATAATGTAACCCAAAGTAGCAAAATGTTGCCTGTAAAATTCATTCTTTGGCGTGCGCTGAGAAAACTATTGATGATACATAACAAATGTGAACTACATGTTTAGGTAGGGTTGGGTAGGTAGGGTTGGGCCTACCCTACACTACCTATAGGGTAGGGTAGGTGGGTAGAGTAGGTATGGTAGGTAGGTAGGTTGGTAGCCAATTGACGGGAGTGAAGCCCCGGAAGTCGAACTGCTGGCCATATGCAAAGCCACGCGGGAGATCTATAAGCACACAGAAAGGTCTTTTGGCATCTTCAGTGACTCACGATCTTCACTGGAGACGGTCGCAAACCACCGCTCTTCTCATCCCCTCGCAGTCGAGACCAGGGAAAACCTGAGAAAGTGCAGCATCCAAAACAAGCATGTGGCTTTGTTTTGGATCAAGGCGCACGCGGGGCTGGAGGGAAATGAGAGAGCCGACCACTTGGCTAAAGAAGCGGCATTACACCTCAAAAAGAGGCCAGATTACGACCAGTGTCCGGTGTCATTCGCCAAGCGACAAATCCGGAAGGATTCGCTTGTCGAATGGAACCGGAGATACAGAACGGGGGACACAGCTGCAACGACGAAAGTTTTCTTCCCGGACGCAGTGGACGCTTATAACATCGTCAGAAAATTAAGACCAACAGGGTTGATTACCCAAGTGATGACTGGGCATGGTGGGTTTTCAGAATACCTGAACAGGTTCAAGTGTAAGGAAAGCCCATCATGCGCTTGTGACCCTGACGAAGACGAGACAGCGATCCACATAATTACTGACTGCCCGGTATATGCCCGTGAAAGGTATGAGCTTGAAGAAAAGCTGGGGATTACAATACGACCTGAGAATCTTAGTAAACTTATAGCAGACAAAAAGTATAGTACAGATTTCATCAAATACTGTGTAAAAACAGCAAAACGAACAGTAGATAGAAACAAATAACTACAGCAGTGCTCGAAATTCTATATATATATATACAATGGGAAGCGCACAGAGCGATACATAATCTATGAACAAAATAGAATCTAGGTATCGCTAATAACGTGCTATACAATAAGGTAAAATAAGTCTGTATAAAATATGTAAATTAAGAAACTCATATGTAATAGACATTTAATGTTATTAATAAGATTCATGTAATGTGTAAAATTGACCTTGAATAAATGAGTCCCCAAGGTCTCGGACTATGTCCGGGGAACCCATTAGCTCGCAGACTCCGCCTTGCGCGGAGAGGTAGGTGCCATAAAAAAAAAAAAAAAGCCCCGGGAGTCAGCTAGTATGAGATATTTAGTTTCAACATACTACGAGAAGTCAATACAGTAGATGAGTGATACGCCTTGCCAAGTCTACTATTTTGATATTAGTGTAATTTAAAAATATCACTAATATTGATATATTAGTTACAATATGATAATATATCCAGGCGAATATATTAGTATTGCCTAATTTTGAGAAATATCGGTATTATCCTATCTCTAAATGTGTCAGTTTTAGTTCCTGAGAACGTCGAGCGGGGCGCTTTGAATCAGCACAAAAATCAACTGTCATTTCATCGTACGTTTAGTCCAGCGTACTTGTACAATAAAGGTCAGTGATTATGTCGGTATGTAATCTCTAGAGCGATAAACTCTATTTTAAAAATTCTATCACCATTTGAAAAGTACTGTAACTACGGCGGAAATAGGCTATACTAATATATTATGTGACGTGTATTTCGCATACGAATGGAACAATACTTTGTTTTTTATCTCTGGAGTTTTACCTATATGAGCATATGGCTAGCCGCAATGATATTCAAATATACAGATATGTTATGAGCGCGCGCATTTTGAAGAAACGAATAGGTCACAATTGTGGCCTTTAATCTTTAGTTTATGTCACGCATGGCGAAGAGCGATAGGCTTTGTTGAAAAAAAAAACAAAATAAAATAAATGCCATCGTGTGTATTTGTAATTTATTTATTTATTGATTAAAATAAATATTTTTTAATGTTAGATGAATGAAAAGTGTGTATGTGTGCTGCCGCTATATGCGGCACACATTTTTCAATTGTTTTGTGAGTGTATAACGTATCTGTTTATTTGAATATCATTGGCTAGCCGCAATAATGTTGTCAATAACCATAATTATTGTCGTCATTAATATTGTGTGTGCGGCCCGTAATTGTTCAATATTATTGTGCCTAGGATTTCCAGAAATTTTGTATTAGTAAGGCAATATAGTGGGGAGGAAGGGCTATTGTCAATAATATTGTCGAGTGCGAGCGCACCGAAATATTTTTGTTGTGGTAGTTAGGTACATTTAGATATTACCTCAATGTGTAGGTATAGATATGTATGTCTTTGTTGGTTTTTTTTATACTTTGTTCAAAACAACAAGTAAAGCAATAACAAGTAAATGGCATTTGGCCGTGTTATGTTAAATTAGGCATAAAAGAACCCAGGACACAGATAATATAATTCCTGGGCCAAGCCAGGGCGAGCTGCTGATCAAGAATAAAACAACTCTATTTAACGGATAAATCAACTTTTTACTTCAGGTTTCTTATGTTTATTGATACAATCTCGAAAATCGTTGACTTCTGTCTGACATTTCCTCCAGTCCTTAGTTGTTGCTATGCACTCCTGAAAACAAGAAAGTTTTTTTATCTATGGCAAAAAAGTAGGTGGCTTGTCTGATTATGCCACAAATAACTTAAGTAAGCGGTGGCGCGTTCCATTTTGTGATGGTGGTCACCATCGCTACCGTTTCTTAGGGTCTACATTAGTAGGTACTGGGTAATAACTGGAATTTCGCAAACTATCAACATCTAAACGACATGTTGAGGCAAATTTCATCCACAGATAAATATAAATTCAAGTCCAAAACTGATCAAGACCTACATAACCAACCTTATAATTCGGCGGCAGAAGCAATTATAGTAGAATCAGACGATGGTGAATTGATTTATTTCTTTATATTACGAAATAATTATATTAACACGTTATTATTTTATTTTATTATCACTAAACAAGTACTTTAATGTGTTAACTCTTGTATTTAACAAATATTTTGATTCAATAAAAAAATACTTATAAACGTCCCTGTCTCAAATTATTGTTGTCTACATGGTCTTCACATGATCTAACCAATATTTTGTCTGGACTTTAAAAGAGACTGTGACCTCTGAGTTTGTTTCGGCCTTTCTTCTCAGAGTAGTCAGATAGCAAAACGCCGACCTCATCTAGTTTTAAAAAATATGTTCGACATGTAAAAGTGTTTGTATAAACCAACTTACAGAAACAAAATCATTTATCATTTATTGGGCGTTTTGCTTGTATTTGGCGCCGAATAAAACGTATTTTTTTACAGCGACCATTTAGCGCTTTCTAGCGCGTTTTTAAAGAGCTAACAGCGCGTTTTTGCTTAGACGAGTTGGCAGCACTGCACTAGATGGCGCTGATTCATAAACTAGGCATGTCACTCCATAAAATGAAGTCTAAATAAAGTGCTTAGTTTATTTATTGTTATAAAAAATGCCAAGTATAATTTGAACATTTATGTAGGATAAAAAACCAATATTGAGTGAGTGCTCAAAAAAGTTTGTTTGGGATTGGAAAAGGCCGAAATCTACGCGGAAAAATTAGCTAACGTAACGTCAGTTTATGTGTAGAGAACTTAGATTCGTTCTAAAACGACGCTAATGTTGAATTTTGCTATATCAGTTGAGCAATCCATTAATATCAAAGGTAAGGTCCACTCTGGTTTTGCAGTTTCTGTTACCATCACACATACCTGAACTTTATAATGTAATTCCAAGCAGCCCGTCTTCTTCAACATGCTCTCTACGGGATCATCATCGGCATCCACTGGTTTCTCACGAGGCTTCACAGTCATTTTCCAATATTTTCAACACAAATCAATTAATTCACAATAATATAACCTCCTCAAATTATCAGCTGATTACACTGCTAAGTTGACGTATCATGCTACTAAATAAAAAAGGCAATTTGTTGCGGCAACTGCTGGGTTGCGAAATGTATTTTAATTTATCCGGATTATCAAAACGTTTCGTTTCACGGCTGTAACGACGGGTAACTGTTGTGTCTAGAATATATTTTACAGACAAACAACGAAGCTCAGTCTCAGATGTTCCTATTTAGAGGCTAAACACGGTTTCAAGAGATTGAGATGGTTCTTCATTCAGATAATTTTGAACAAAATAAAATCTGTTGCTTTGATGACGAGGGGTCATACGTCAGTAGCGTAATTAAATTTTGAACATGGAAGGGAGATAACTTAAATCTATTTAAAAACTACTTCTCCGACTGAAAATGATAGTATTGCTATAATTTTCAGTCGGTAACTCTGTATGGAATTTCTTTTCCATGTTTTCGGCCTAATGAATTTGTCTAATCCTATGAGAGACACAAAATTGGACATTCAAAAGCTTAAACTCCATACGACCAAATCGGGGTTTCACCAGTAAGACCTAAATAATGTAGGTCAGTAGGTAGAGAAACGTTGTATTGTATTGGATCATCATCAACATTTCAGCCGAAAGACATCCACTGCTGGACATAGGCCTCACACGCCACGTATACCGGTCCCAAGTGTCTCAACGCACGGGACCTGATGGGACCAGGACATCGGTACACCTTGTAGGAGGCCTTCCAACGCAACGTCTTCCGGTTCGTGGTCGGCACTCCAGAACTATTCGGCCCCATAAAGAAGAAAAGAGAAAGAAAGAAAGATATTTATTTGTGACCCGCACAGGAGACACTAGTTAAGCAAAACACAAAAAAAAAATATAACCCCGTGCGAGACTAAAAAGGCTCCTATCTTAGCATGTGCAACGATATTAAAAAGAAAATAACTCCGCGCTGATATTCTATGGATAGGGCCCACTGTTGATGCCACGTTGTTGGCCCCATTGACCATCCGTTCTTCAAGCTATGTGCCCTGCCCACTGCCACTTAAGTTGGACAGTCGGTAACCCTGTATTGGATAATGGGTTTTCAGTCCACTATTTAAGACTCACACAACGTTGTAGGGTTTAAGACAAGCACACACCAGGGACGGCAGGGCATGGGATTTTGCCACCGGCCAGCGCACACTGATAATGCCAACGGCCCTATGAGGCGTCCCATAATAATACCAACCTGTAACTGTCCCACTACAGGACAAAGACCTCTTCTCATACAGAGAATACACGAGCATTCATCACCACTCCTGCCCAAGGTTGGTTGGCGCAATAATATTATAGGCATACGGGACGCCTTAGAACCGTTGCATGCCGAGGGCACGGTAAAGATATCTAACAGTATTCTATCTTCATACAAACGTTCGGAACGCGAGTCATACCTACGCGTCTCGAGTTCAGCCAACACTCGATACACTATAGTCACGAACGGTGTGATGGCTTAGTAAGCAGTAAGCGTGCGACTTGTGAATATTTGATTGAAATAAGTTACGACAAAACCAGCAACTTACTTATTATGGCAGAGAGCAATTATATACTACATTGTGCTGTTTTTGGTTGCTTGAATTCTTCTATAACGCGCATTCGCACCCAGAGATAAATTTTTTTTAAATTACCTGGTACCTCCGAAATATTTTTTTTATAGTCTTGCCAACTATAAAAAAATATATATATAAGTTTAGTAAATTTAAAAAAGATTTAAAATAAGTATAATAAAATATAATAGGTATTTACCTCAGGTTAGAGAAAAGAATCTCGAGATATTTACAATCACAAAACTAGAAAGAAACTCAAGTAGGTAAAGGCGGGCAGCCCTAAAGCGTGTTTACGTGACGCGGGCTCGTAGGCACTTATTTCAAGGACAGGGCCGAGTCACAATACTGTTAGATATCTTTACCGTGCCGAGGGGCAGCCCACTCAATGCATGGGACGGCACGGCATACCGTCGCATGCTTGCGTCCAGCTCTCCCAACATATCGTTCGTTAAAACACTAGTTTTTTTTTAATTTGGTCGGTTTTTTCAAACACCGACGAAAAATTCCAACGCTAGGGAGTTCAATCCATATTACTCTTTTTCTCGTCGATGTCGGACACCCTGAATATATTGTTCAACCCGGACAAAGCCGAATCCGGGCGCTAGTCCCAAATAAAACACACATACAATGAAACATTCTATATATTTGCCTCGTTTATTTACAATCGACTGTAAAGACAATCTCGGCTCTAACTTACGCAAATAAAAATAAAACTTACCGTCTATGGTAGAGCATGTAAAAAAAATACGATATTTTTCGAATAATCTACCTTACGAGCTTGAGAAAGGTTTCGCATCGTCTTGGGGTAGAAAAATTTCGTATATTTTTAGTCCAATGCGCTGTCTTCTGACTTACTTCATTTTAAATGGTGTTACATAATGTAACAAAAAGTAGGAAAACCGAACTGTTTTTCAATTTTCGTGCGATAGCAAGTCAAAAACTTATTAGCTAACTAGTATTGAACACCGGGTGTGAATATGACAAATCGAACTTCAGGGTAAAGGCTTCTCAAACAAAGAAGGCACGAGCATTGACCACCACGCTTGATCAAGACTGATTGGCGATTTCAAACTTATATTAACAACAAGTCCAGGTTTCCTCTCGATATGTCCCTTCAGCGATGACCAAGACAACCTTAGAAAGTGTCTGAATTGAAAAAGTCACATTGGTACTTGGCCGAATTTGGGCTCACGACCTCAATCACGAGGCCCGGTCTTAGCCACTGGCCAATGTAAACGAACAACGTTCTCCAAGGATGTTATAGGCAATACCCAAAAAAACATCCATACAAAGTTGTCGTCAGCTGACCACTATTTGTATGTAAGAAACAATTTTTTTTTGTTTTTGCCTATCTGTGGCGTTTCGCTAGATAATTATCTGACCCTAGTACATCCGATTTTCCATATTTAAAACGGTCTGTATTCGTCAAAAGACAGCGCATTATAGGAGCACTCTTAAAAAAAACATTAGTATTAAAATGCACTTTAAATTTGTAATGGCAAAAAGTGGATGTCATCTTACAATAATTTTTGTCATTTTTTTATATTTATTATTCCGCCAAAATCGAATCGTTAGATACATGTTTAGGCTTTAACCAACTCATACTCCGTAGCAAGAGACAGAGCGACTGTGAGGCCAATATCGGTCTCTTTTTCGTGAGTCGTACTGACGAAGATGACATTGAAAGAATTCATGAAAAAGACAACTATTGGCCGCACAATCGCTTTGTCCCTCTCACACTTTTCTGCCCGTCGTCTTAGTTCCAACTTAGTGACTTAGTCCGTGCCAAAATGTGGTTAAACGTTCATGAAAATAAAGATCAATTTCGACAGAATACTAAATTTTATTCAGTCCAATCACGCAGTCATACAAAACTTTTAACAAATTAAAAACCCCGATTTTTTGCCGTCACATGATGCGTCAAACATTGCTTTATATGCTGGATATTTTTTATCTGTGGAATTGCCACAGTGGCAGTATGGAGAAATCCGAATTCAAAATCCGGGGCACTAATTATTTTTTTAAATAATTACTTTCTGGGTCAAATGTAATTTCCATAGTCTATAAAAAAGAGTAAAAGTGTCGAAAACAATTTTAACCTTGTCTGTAGTTTTATGTATGTAGATCTGGCGAATTATTGTAAAATTATTCATTCATACAATTCGTACGAAAAAAAATGCTAACTTGTTTGACGCTCACATTACAAAGGCTTCAAATAAATGCCTCTTACACTGGAATCATTATTACACAATTCACGTACCATAAAAAAAGAACATAAGTATTGGTGGTCGTCGCTAGGAAAATGATTCTTATTGCTATCTTGCACTTACGGTTTAAAATCGAGTAAACTCAGATTGCACGCATTTTTAAAGCCAATATGACCAGACCACCAAGAACCTAAAAAAATTTGAACACACAAAATCATCTTGTACTATATTATACTAAAAATTAATTAATATTACAGAGAAAAAGATAAAAAAAAAATATATTGAATAAAGTGCGATCAAGCTAAGACAGTCATTACGCACTCTTTTTAATAGAATTCTGCATAGAAATATCATCACGACAGTTTTCACAGAAGGGTTCGGTAGAGATCATTTATTTTTATTTCGTCAGTTATTTTTAAGTCGTTTGTAAAGGTGCGAGTTCAGCGCGCGACCGCGACACGATACTGAGACGCGAGACCGTCTCCCTCGGTCGCGCGTTGCAGTCTCCGAGGATGTACTAAGGGGCGATACCGCGAAAGGTATCGCACACGAACTCTTGTCGATTTTATTATTTTTAATAATTATATAAATTTTAATTTATTATTTTTAATAATTATATATATCTTAATTTGTTATTTTTAATAATTATTAATATTTTAATTTTAATAATTATGTATATTTTATTTTATTATTATTAATATTTTTATTGATAATAATTTATTATTATAAAATTAAAAAAAATATTGGCTATCAACGAATTATATACAACTAGAGGCCACAAAATATCGTTTTCAATATGGAAGTCAATCAAAAAAAGGTTTTTAATTTTTAAATGACAAAATGTTCGGACACTTCGAGTGCGACGCGTGACACAACTCGTCCGTGAGTGAGACCGGCCAGCAGTCTATTGTCACGCGCGCGAACTCTGTCCATACAAAGCCGTAGGGCCCAAACACAAAGGTAAGCACTAACAAGCAACAAGCTCGTAGATTTTACGATGCGAAATCGCACCGCTGAATTGTTTTTGGGTCCTAAGGAGAAGTAGTGTCTCGAGTCCCGTGCACCGTACACGAGTCGCGGTCTCGCGTCGCTGTCTCGCGATGAACTCGCACCTTTACGCCCTTAATCGTTAATAGCCGATCAAATCGTTAATATCCAGTTATACGACCTCAAGTTACATTAAACCTCTGAACAGTCCCAGAGTTATTTCTATACAAAATCATACAAGGCAGTTTATTAAAAAACAAAAAAGAAGTATATTTAAAAACCTATGCTAAGGCGCGAACGCCGCGTATTAAAAATATCAACGACCAATGGAGGCGCGGTATGAATTTATTAATTCTATAAGCTTTTTATTTAATGAAGATAAACGCTTTATTAAGACTATGCACAGTAATAATTTCTTACATAATTATAATATTGTAGACTTTCCTAGTTAAGCCCAATTGCACGAAAAACTTAACTCGAGAGTTAGTTGCTAATGTACTCTTGCAGGAACAAATAAACTCGGAGTTACTTGCTAACACGAGGTTATATTGCCAATATTTGATACAATATTGTCAATTTAACCTCGAGTTAGCAACTAACTCTGAGTTAAAGTTTACGTGCAAGCGGGCCTGACACGAGGTTAAATTCACAATTTGTCATGCAATTTTATTAATTTAACCTCGGGTTAGTAATTAACCCACGAGTTAAGTTTTTCATGGTAGTGGGCCTATAGTGGCATTATATCGGCGATGAAGATTGTCAAAAAAAATATACCTGTCATATTGTTTTTACTTCTTTAATGGGTGCTAACTTTTTCATAGATAATCGATAGTGTAATACCCTCCTTAGACTATTTTTTTGACGAACCTGCATCGCTGGTACAACATCACTTGCGCTCTTCATAAAGCGTTCATACCGATGACACGTACTTGAAACAACATTAAAAAAACAATGTCTTACTAAAAAGCTTTGACGAGTCTAATAATTCTAATTTTTTAAGACAAAATCGGCGATAAGTTACTAACGCCTTTAACGCACACGCCGTGAACAACGGAGCTTGGCAACGAAGACGAGTTTACAAAAGGATTTAGTAACAACATTAAGCACGTCTGGGGGGTGACCATAACCTCTTAGAGTAAGGTTATTTCCAGTGTGTGTAAGGGACAGATGCATACGACTTGTATACATATGTTCTTTATTCACAGTCGAACCATTGTGTAGATTTGACACTTTTTTGCTTGCTTAGCTTGACCTCTATCTCACCTGATGGTAAGCGATGATGTGGTCGACGGTGAAGCACGCTTGCCTAGAAGTAACCTATTCACTCTTGACCTAAAGAGTCTCTCTAATGTTACTCATTCGGTTCCCTTCATGATGGTTGAGCTGAGCGGTGCCGATCCATGTGTCGTGTTCGTGAACGGGCGCCATCAGTTGGTATTGGTCATAACTTAGCTGCCTCGGCCTGTATTTAATCGATAAGGTTGTAGCTATCAGGAAACACAGACTCCGGCAGGGAATTCCACTCCTTAGCTGTACGCATAATGAAAGTACGTCATAGTACGGGGGCCGTATTCTCCGAATACCGCCCCAATTATGTTTAAATCCCATGTAGTAGGGGGCGACCCTATTGCCTTGCGATTTTTTTATTTTACTATGCTAGTAAACATTGTATCAGTATAGACAGAGACACAACTAAAGCCCACCGTCCCAGCAGTGGGCACATTACAAAGGCTGATGCTGTTGAGGTACCGAGGGGTTAAATAGTCGATGTAGGACTCACTAAACATTCATCAGAGAAGGCCTATATCCAGCTTACACTGTAAGCCGACCCCAACATGCGAAAATCTAGTTTTATAAGGCTCTGGAGACGGTCTTGCGGCAGATTGATGTTGATGATGATGGCTTCTGATACTTATTTCTTGACGTTTAGGTCTTCGTTAGGGCTCCAGGGCTCCGCTGACACGGGCGTGTGGCTGTTTACTCGCGCAGCTTCAACGCGTGGTCCTTGATGACGCCGCCATCTCCTTCAGAGACGAACCTTTTGCGGCCCCTGTGGAGAAAATAATATTAGAGTGATTTGCTCATATTGTGAACAAGCTTGTGCCCTCGACTTCGGTTGCTTGAAATAGTACATTTCGTGTGTCGAGCATAAAAAGTAGAGATTTTAACACGACCGATGCAACCAATTTCGTCGAAAGCTACATGCGAGTTTTAAAATAAAGCCTTTTTATGCGAGACACGAACGATTCTTTTTCCACTACCTGATGAGCTTACTTAATTAAATGCAAATAATTTCCAACAACAATTTATTAGAAACGTTTAGACTAAAAACCACAGACTATATACACACAATCAACGCGCGCTTTTTCGAGAGGTAACAGGTTCAGTATCATTCTGCCAGTTACATAATGATCCATAAAGTCATTTCGTAACGGTTATTATTATTATTTTTTTTTTTTTTTTGTCTCTTCTCTGTTTACAATCTGTCTCAGTTCTATTGGACATTAAGTAAATTTTTTGACGTGTTTAGATGTCTTGGTCGGTATGTGTCCTATGACACATCCTGTTTACTTATCAGCATATGTTGCTATGTTTGTCTGATGAAGTCTTGAGGTATTTTGTACTTAAGCCTTCTAGCCCCTGTCCCATCCATAAGGTGGCTTGCCAGGATGTTTGGGTGACGGGTAATTCTTTCCTTGTATGACTTGATGTAGTTCTTTACCTCTTCTATGACTGTGGGAATCGTCAGATCATGGTGTAGAGCCTCATTTGGTACATACCATGGCGCGTTAGTGATCGTTCTTAGGATCGTATTCTGAAACCGCTGTATGATCTCAATGTTGGAGTGTGATGCTGTTCCCCATAGCTGGATTCCATAGGTCCAGATAGGTTTGATTATAGCTTTGTATAACAGGGTTTTATTTTGCAGGTGTAGCTGTGAATTCCTCCCAATTATCCAGTAGTACTTTCTCAGTGTCAGTCCAAGTTGTTTGCGTTTCGTGAAAATGTGTTTTTTCCATGTAAGGCGTCTGTCAAGGTATAAACCAAGGTATTTAACATATTCGGCTTGAGGCAATAGAACATTGTTCAGCTGTACCGGTGGACAGGTATCCTTTCTTTTAGTGAAAGTTACATTTACTGACTTGGTCTCATTGGCTTTTATCCTCCATTTCTTGAGCCAGAAGGCTATGTCATCCAAGCAGGTCTGCAGCATAGCTGTTGCTACTTTGTGATCACTATGAGACACCAGAACAGCTGTGTCATCCGCGAACGTTCCTGTAGTCGCTAGATTTGATATTGGCAAGTCAGCAGTATGAAGCAAATATAAAACGGTTATTATGTAATTTTTTTTATTTTTTTTTTATTCTATAATCTTGTGTCCAAATGTTCCTATTTCGAAACGAATTTCTTAGGCAATGTGGTACATAATAGACAAGGTACTGGAAAAGGTATTTACTAGCCCAACGGCACATTTTTATACGGGGATGATTTTATTGGTAACACAATTTCCTAATGTATTTAAATTGCTGAGGGATGGAATTCTGGTGACCAGAGGCCTTAGTGCGAGTTTTTACTCACGCTCACTCGTGATAACGTAAACGATCTCTTATGTCAAAATGTATACAAAAAAAGTGGTTTCTACCTACCGTCACCAGACAGCGCTTATCCAGTTTCAATACAAAATGATGTTTACGTTAACGCGATTGAGCGTGAATAAAAACTCGCACTAAGGCCTCTGAATGCAATACAGGTTCTCATTGCTTACCACGGGTACCAGAGTTTCATGATTTTGTGTAATTCAGTATAGTCTGGAATAGGACATAGGAGATCATTCTGGTATAATTGTCTCCTGGGATGATAAAATCATTTTCATGCAGAACGAAGCCGCTGGCAGAACCTAGTGACTAAATCAATAACAGACAGGATGAACAGATGGGGGTGAAATTCACCTGCTAGGCATCCGCTTGAGCACTTGGTCTCCCAGACGGAACTTGTGCTGGCAGCGCTCGAGGAAGCGGTCCAGCGTGATGTAAGCGAGCGGCACGTCCAGGACTATGTCACTCATGTCTTCCAACACACGCATTAGACCCTGGACAACAGAGTAACATATAAAACATGGTGTAATTGAAGTAACCAGATTCTTAAGAAATTTAAGGAGCTGTTCAATATTATTTTAAAATAAATAATCACGAAGAAACATTAAAAAAAAGTCACCCTTCTAAAGATTTGTGCGTTCATTATTGAATTTGCACACCATACAGCGCTCAAGCACTCAGCCGGTCGTGTTTGTTGTACTTCGTAGCATGACCATGAACGCATTCATTATAACTTTAGATGGTACTAAAATCCTTTTAATTTGTACTATTTTATACCACTAATTAGAAAGGAGAATGACCAAAAGTGGTACCAAAAAGTCTCACGCATCAAGACTAAAATTATGTAGTAATTAGTTTCATATTTTTTTACGACATTTTTCATCGGGGATTTGATTTTTGAATAGGGAATTTAATGTTGAGTTTAAAAGTATGGATATTGTTATACTATTCCCTTTAAATGACGTTCCGTTTCACATGATATGATTAACTTACCCTTGATTTTTGAAAGAGTCATGATCATTTAAAAAAAATATACCTAGCCGATTCTACATTAATTAAAAATAAACTAGAATATAATAGAATCTCAATTTAAAGATTATCATTATTTTATCTATGGTTAGTTGGCCGTTCACAGCCGGTCATAAAGATGTAGATAGAATGTATCTAATAGAATCGATTTTTGATGAAAAGACGAACCAGTAATCGTTTTTTTTTTGTGTAATAATGTCTATATAAATTACGTTGTAGGGTTGGTAGCGTCATACAAAATAGTCCAAATTTTAGGTTATTTTCGATTCTATAAAATAACCCCGAAATCCGGGTTTTGTTTTCAAAAAGAACTTTTGTAAGAGTTAACATGATCAGTGTAGTCTATAAAAAACAAAGTTTAATTTTGATGCATCATGGTACGGGATTCCATACATCCATGAGCATTCTCCTTTTATAACTCTCAATTATCGCAGACATAAAGGTCGTGCTGGCAAGGTTTTTTCGCTACGCTAAAATTCCAGCTGGCATAGAAGTAATGAAACGGGAGCATGCCTAAAAATTTGTACTCATTATATACTACAATTTCATTACTGGTAAATTGTTGGAAAAGCAAAAACAACATTTTCTGCCACATGTAACGCCATCTAGTGTCAAGTATACAACTCACATACTTATAGGCAGAAAATGTTTTTTTTTTTCTTTTCTAACAATTTACGTCAATTCATTTTAATGAAATAGGAGAACATCATCATCATTTCAGCCGAAAGACGTCCACTGCTGGACATAGGCCTCCCCCAGGAGTACATAATGAGTACAAATTTATAGGCATGCTCCCGTTTAAAAATATATATTTATGGTGTGTTTCCCTGCAAGTGTCGAATTTGTCATGTTCGGGATAGACGGATATTAAAGTTGACTTACCACGTCCATCTGGTCGGGGGAGACGATCATGCATCTCCGGAGCTCGGCGAGGAAGCCGCAGAGCTGCTCCTCCACACTGGAGTTGACTGTCTCCACGGCTAGTAGGACTGTCTGTTAACAGAATGATACAATAAAAATTTAAAACCGGCCAAGTGCGAGTTAGACTCGCGCACGAAGGGTTCCGTACCATTATCGCATTAAACGGCAACAATATCACGTTTGTTGTATGGGAGCCCCACTTAAATATTTATTTTAGTCTGTTTTTAGTATTTGTTGTTATAGCGGCAAGAGAAATACGTCATCTGTTAAAATTTCAACTGTCTAGCTATCACGGTTCATGAGATACAGCCTGGTGACAGACAGACAGACAGACGGATCGCGAAGTCTCAGTAATAGGGTCCCGTTTTAACCCTTTGGGTACGGAACCCTAAAAAGGATAGTTGACAAAAAATATCTTTTTAGTCCGTCAGTTAGATAACCTAAAAATATTGGACACAGTAACTTTAAAAAAAATAAGGTCTTTAGCAGCCGTAGTTTAGTCTACGAAATTAAAAATCACAGTATAGATAGTTTACCTCATATACCAGCTCATGATGGAAGTGAGGTGTCTCCAGCTCCCTGACGCAGCGCATGGCTTCGGCCAGGTCACTGGAGGTGAGGTATTCCCTCAGCAGCAGCTGGATCTGGCGTACCAGCGCTTTCACAGGCCTGAAAACATTGTTTAGTCATAACTGGGTGATGCCGTCGTCTGCGTCAAATTAAAATCAAGTTCTTATATAAAAAAACCGGCCAAGTGCGAGTCGGACAAGCGCACGAAGGGTTCCGTACCATTATCGCATTAAACGGCAACAATATCACGTTTGTTGTATGGGAGCCCCACTTTATTTTATTCTGTTTTTAGTACTTGTTGTTATAGCGGCAACAAATACATCATCTGTGAAAATTTCAACTGCCTAGCTATCAAAGTTCATCAAATACAGCCTTGTGACAGACGGACAGACGGACCGCGGAGTCTTAGTTATAGGGTCCCTTTTTTACCCTTTGGGTACGGAACCCTAAAAAGGCTGGGCGGGCCCCTAGTCCAAACTTTTTTTATTGTCTTTTACTCTGTTTGTTGTTGTGTCTGTGTCGAATAAATGTATTTCTATTATATTCTAGAGTAGCTGACCCCCGGGGCTTCGCTCCCGTCAACTGGCTACCTACCCACACTGCCTGCCCTACCGGTAGGTAGGTAGGGTACTAATTTTTATCTATCATCAATAGTTTTCTCAGCGCACGCCAAAGAATGAACCTCTACCTTGGGTTACATTATTGCAATTTTCATACGGATCTCTAATGTTTTTGAAAATATATTATAGCCTATGTCACTCAGGAATAATGTAGCTTTCCACTGGTAAAAGAATTTTCAAAATCGGTTCAGTAGATCCAGAGATTACCCCTTACAACGCCACATACTCACAAACTTTACCTCTTTATAATATTAGTTTAGATGATTTTGTCTCGCGGTGATTTTACTCTTTCTTGCGTCGTTTCCCCAATGCAGAGGGTCGTGATCACATCATGGTTTACAAAATTTATGTTTTCCCACTTGCCCCTTCTTATTCCCTTGAGATTTGTCGAGATAGCGAGGCTAACTAAGGCTGTACCTATCCACACTTATCACGCGGTCGTGGCTTCAAACCTACGCCGAGCTTGTCCTTATCTGTACGACCCGAACAGATGGGGCTCTCGCAGCTGGAACTACGGGTCCGGCTGTTTGGATCAGGGTACGCGGGGTCCGGTAGGCCCTCCACCATTGCAAGCGCAAAGGTGGGACCTGACATTGAGGTTGGACTCGCGGTGGTCTATGTGGTGGTTGCAGAGGAGTGGCATGTTGTCTGCTCGGCTATGTGTGGGTCGAGCGTCATTCCTCGCGCGCAACAAGTGTCTGAAGTTACCGGCCCAAGGCAAAGGGCCACCTGGTGGTCAGACGCGGGGTTCGTGAGTAACCCTCAAGCAAGTGAGCTCCTGTGAGCGAGCTGCATCTCCGGCACTTTCCTGGATAGAAAGTAGAGGACTACCCGTTGGATTAGTTTTCCGGCAACCCAGCTGTAGGCATTGGGTAGATGCGATGATTTGTATTCGAGAGGTGAGCGTGCTTACAGCTCCGGGACCATTCTGGAGAAATGGTAGCCAGCTTCTCTGGCGTCCCGAACGGGGATTGAATCCGCTAGCACCAACTGCGCTGGTGCCGGTGCTTGCGCTAGTGCTGGCGTGCTGGGGTGCGTGTGGTGAGCGGCTTTACAGCTCCGGTACCATTCTGGACAAATGGTAGTGAGTAATCACGATGCGACTCACATTTTCTCTTGAGTACCAGGGGCGAGTGCTCTCGGAGGCGTGACCTACCGTAGATGGTCCCAGACGCCTCGTAAGGGGTTGCCTGGTATAGTGTGCCGCCTTATATAACGTAATGTTAGTGAAGGTGGCCACTATAGAAAATCTCAGTAGTCTAAAGGGGCATGCCCCTTCTTATTCCTTTCCTGCTCCTACTTCACACTAATATTATAAAGGCGAAAGTTTGGGAGTGTGTGTGTTTGCATGTTTGTTACTTCTTCACTCTGAAACGGCTGGACAGATCAAGATGAAATTTGGCACTGAGATAGATTATAGTCAGGAAACCTATAGGACACTTTTTATCACGGGCATATATTCCCTCGGGATTCTTTTTGACTTTCACGCGGGCGAAGCCGCTGGCAGAAGCTAGAACAGTAATATTTTCTGACGCTTTAATGTTTAGCGACATTCGGATTTGGTATGACCAGCGTATAGGATTTCTCCCTCTAGGTCGGTTGCTCTCGACTTTGCCAGAGACAGCTACTCTTAGTAGGTTGGTTCACCAGATTAGCGGGCGATATGTATGTTCATAGATGTCAAATTCCGGAGGCATACTGGCTTTTTTAGTAAGATCCTAGAGAGACCTATATAATTAAAAAAAGATTGTTTATTTACCTGATGCCACCTCCAACTCCCCAAATGTTGTCAAGGCGGACCATACCTTGTTTCATTGAGAGCAACGTCTCTGCCCTGTGAATTGCTTGCCTGGAACAAATTATTATTTGATTTTACTACTGGAATCGGGCTACACACACACATAGGGCTGCCACCCATCCGGGTTTCCCCGGGTTTGTCCTAGTTGAAATGGCGTCCGGGCGGGTATTCTTTTAAAGTTTAAATTTAGTTTAATATTGTATGAAAATAAATAAAAGTTAATTTATTAAAACAATATTTTATTCCACAGAAAAATTTAGAAAAAATACTCTGTGTTAAAGTGTCCGGGGGGTTGTAAGCTCCAAAATCCGGTGTCTTCACGCTTCTTGTCCTGGTTGGCAGATTTTAGAGATGGCAACCCTACGCAGACATCAGGGCCTACCACGCGGGTAGAAGCAATTAAAAAAATATATTGTTCGTTAAAAAAAACTACTTATACTACTAATCTACTACACTTGTCAATACACATGCAATGTGAAGTCAGTGAAACATGATAATGCTATCTTGATCTGGTTGAGGAGTTGCTATGGCCACCTTCCGGCTCCATCATGAGACCAGCTCTACTACATATTATTTCAATGTTTCCAAAGTTACATAAGTATGACAAATTTCAGATTAATCGAATGCCAGGAACTGCTTCAAAAATGAATTACTAGTGGCCGGACACACATACAGAAGCAAGGTCAGTGGTGTCTCACTCAACCCATACAAAGAAACTGTCCCGACGTACTGTACTGATTATACTGATTATTTGATTTATCTGTCGATATCGATTGATTATTAGATGGTGATCTATCTATCGCCGTGGAACGGAACCGAACGCGATTGATTTGCAAAAAATAATCGGTATAATCAGATGAAAAACGCTAATTACAAGGCACGGTTTTTCTTGTATGGGATGAGGCATCTGTATGCTAGTATTATATTATCTGTGGCAAGGTACAGTTATCCCCAATCTTCTTGGACGCTCTGAAGTTGACTACAATGGCTGCGCAGTAGTAAACCTCATACTAATCGCATCGAAAAGCCAACTTCAGAGCGGCCAAGAAGATTCATTATCGTCATTTCAGCTGAAACACGTCCACTGCTGATCATACGCCTCCCCCAAGCGTCGCCACATTGACCGGTCCCGTGCGTCTCGCATCTAGAGAATACAATCTCGGGATACCAACCGTTTTCTGGCCCCGAAAATCCCGGGACTGTACTTAGCTAACCTCGGGATTTTCGGGATTACCACAAACAAATCTTATTTGTATTCCGTAGTCCGTTCAGCCTGTCCGCAAAATGGAGGAGTTCGTGGATATCACTTAGAATCAGCATCTTATATATAAAATTCTCGTGTCACAATGTTAGTTGCCATACTCCTCCGAAACGGCTTGACCGATTTTATGAAATTTTATATGCATATTAAGTAGGTCTGAGAATCGGCTACTATCTATTTTTAGGTAGGGTAGGTAGGTCAGGGTAGGGTATATAGGGTAGGTAGGTAGGGTAGGGTAGGTAGGGTAGGGTAGGGTAGGTAGGGTAGGGTAGGGTAGGCAGGGTAGGGTAGGTAGGGTAGGGTAGGGTAGGTAGGGTAGGGTAGGTAGGGTAGGGTAGGGTAGGTAGGGTAGATAAATGTTTGGTGTTTTTACGGTAAAACAAAGTTTTCCGGGTCAGCTAGTATAAGTATATATTGTTTATTCCTCCAACCAGCGTAGAACCTGAGCGAGCGTTTGCAGCTGCTGCTTATGTTTTCAGCTGCTGCTTATGTTGGCAATAAACTACGAAGCAGGCTTGGAAGTCAAACATTAGATGCTTTGATATTTCTCTCTTTCTGTCTTTTTGATTTCTTGCAAAAGTATAGTTTTTTTGTTTTGTCTTTTTTCTTTTCTTATCATATTGTGATTTGTGTTGTGCAAAGACATTAATATATATATATTTTAATTATTCACGTCTTTTTTTCATTTGGGCACAATTAGAAACCACATAGTCCAATCCCGGTTACCGTTTTTTTCATTTGAGCCCAATTAGAAACCACATAGTCCAATCCCGGTTACCGTTTTTTTTTTCATTTGAGCCCACTTAGAAACCACATAGTCTAATCCCGGGATACCGGGATTACGCTTCAATAATCCCGTATCCCCGGGATTCAAAAAAATGCTCGGGATTGTATTCTCTACTCGCATCCAGCGGATCCCCGCAACCACCATCACTCCACCTAGTAGGAGGCCTTACTGGTTTTTCGGGACGCGGTTTCTCCAGAACTTTTCATTGAGAAGATTGGAGAATTCATGTAAAGCTGGTAACACTCACTTCGCATGAGCATTGTAGTCTGCCTTGTCCTTGGCAGTCTGCACGAAACGCGGTGGTAGACAGTCGTCGGCCACACAGCGAGCTATGAAGTTCGACAGTAGAACTACCGCGTCGGGAGTGTCCAGCACCAGATCGGGCAGCTTCTCCAGGAGCCGCTCGAACGCTGGAATGGTATGGTGTCGTTAGAACGGTGTGAGAGCCGTAAGCCGTCAAACCAGTATATTATAACTAGATATCGGATTGTATCTATACTAATATTATAAAGAGGTAAAGTTTGTGACTTTGTAAGGGGTAATCTCTGGAACTACTAAACCGATTTTGAAAATTCTTTCACCAGTAGAAAGCTACATTATTCCTGAGTGTCATTGGCTATAATACATTTTCAAAAATATAGAGATCCTTATGAAAATTTCAATAATATAACCCAAGGTAGCACAATGTTGCCTTTAAAATTAATTATTTGGCATGTGCTGAGAAAACTATTGATGATAGATAAAAATTATTAGGTAGGTAGGTAGGGTTGGGTAGGTAGGGTAGGCAGGGTAGGCAGTTTAGGGAGGGTAGGCAGGATAGGCAAGGTAGGCAGGGTAGGCAGGGCAGACAGGGTAGGCTAGGTAGGGTAGCCTTTTGACGGGAGCGAAGCCCCGGGGGGGTCAGCCAGTGCACTATAAAATGCCAAAATATGCACTAATAAACACGCGTGTCGGACTCGCGCCCGAAGCGTTCCGTACCATCGTTCACGTTTGTTGTATGGGAACCCCACATAAATATTTATTCTATTCTGTTTTTAGTATTTGTTGTTATAGCGGCAACAGAAACACATCATCTGTGAAAATTTCAACTGTCTAGCTATCACGGTTCATGAGATATAGCCTGGTGACAGACAGACGGACAGTGGTAATAGGGTCCCGTTTTTATCCTATGGTTACGGAACGCTAAAAAGGGCGAATTATGCGCAAAACATGCACTATCTAAATAGTGTAAGTCATCAGAATTCACTTTCATTGTAATATTCTCGCGCTTGATCACTATCTCACCTGATAATAATATATTGAATTATCATTAGAATTAATATTTGTTTCGGGATATTTACCATGTATATTTTGTTTTTGGTTGAGAGCTCGATATTTCGGCACCGTTACAAGCGCCATGATCACGAGAACTAAAGTCTTTGCGGGTGGGTGTTGTTTACGAGCTGACATATCTGTCTACCCTCTTCCTCACTCGTTTTTCACGCACGATGTCGCTACCACTAAAACTCACTAAATATCCCGAAACAAATATTAATTCTAATGATTGTGAACATCCCGAAACAAATATTAATTCTAATGATTGTGACCATGTCAGCTTAAAAACTTATATTTAATTATCACTTGCAATTTCTGTGACAACATACAAACAAATATTTTCCTAGATTTTCTGTAGCAAACTTGTGACGTTTGTTACTTTATATTAATTAGTTGGCAGAAAATGACCTCAACGTCCATTGACTTTATTAGAAAGAACATGAAATTCGGTGCAATTTCTGCAAAAAAAAAAAAGACTACCCTATCTACCCTACCCTAGATATATTCTGTCGCAGACTTTTTGTAGGTAATAATGATTATTTTAATCATGTAGTACATATTTTTTATGTATCATCAATCGTTTTCTCAGCGCACGCCAAAGAATGATTTTTATAGACAAAACTTTGCTACTTAGGGTTACATTATTGCAATTTGCATATGGATCTCTATTTTTTTTTTAATAACTAGAGGACGCCTCGCGGTTTCACCCGCGTAGTTCCCGTTCCCGTGGTAATACAGGGATAAAAAGTAGCCTATGTCACCCGGGGATAGTGCAGCTTCCCAATGGTGAAAGAATTTTTGAAATCGGTCCAGTAGTTTTGGAGCCTATTCGGTACAAACAAACAAAAAAATCTTTCCTCTTTATAATATTGGTATAGATAATATAGCCTATGTCAGGAATAATGTAGCTATCTTCTGGTGAAATTATTTAAAAAAATCGGTTCAGTAGATCCAGAGATTACCCCCTACAACGTCACAAACTCACATACTTTACCTCTTTATAATATTAGCATAGACAAGCATTTAATTAAAAATAAAACACCGCTAAAACATTTAACTACTAAAATAAGCATTATCAAAGAAAAAGTATTAAAATATGCAATAATGCTATAAAAGTAGCAAATGCATACAATCCGATTGCTAATTACAACAATGTAACTATTATGTTTAGAGACCTTGAATTTATACAATAGTATGCAAAATTATTAACATTACCTGACATAATAAAATATATATTGCTACCACAGATATAAATCTAACTAGATGACGCGATTGTATGTACTTCGCGTGCCAAAAAACGGAGTAAAATTACGATCAATGATTGTACTTTGAGCTTTTCATTTAGCATTATCGGCACCGGAAATCCACCGAAATCTAGAAAAATGCCTTTTTATGCCATATTGAGCTGTAAAGACTGTATAGAAAAAGTTGGCAGCGGCATTGGAAATGTCTTCTATCATTGGTGAATAAATTTGATTTTAAATTGTGTGTGAAAAAGTGGCACGCTTGGTTTTCATACAGATGGAGAGACTTGCGTTATCTAGTTAGATTTATGTCTGTGGTTACTACCTTTTGCCAGAGGCTTCACCTGTGTGCGAAAAGTGTTTTATCATCCCAAGAGACCATTATACCGGGATAAAAATTAGCCTGTGTGCTGTTCCAGACTATAATCTATCTCTGCGCCGAATTTCATCCAGATCCGTTCAACCGTTCTGACGTGTTTGAGTAACAAACATCCAAACTTTCGCATTTATAATATTACTAGCGGACGCCTCGCGGCTTCTCGTTCCCGTGGGAATACAGGGATAAAAAGTAGCCTATGTCACCCGGGGGCAGTGTAGCTTCCCAACAGTGAAATAATTTTTGTAATCGGTCCAGTAGTTTTTACGTACCTTTTACGTACATACAAAAGTAAAAATCTTTCCTCATAATATTAGTAAGAACTTAAGAAATAAAATAGGTACATACATACATAAACGGACGTCCTCCCTTGATGGTAGACAGAAACTACAGAACGCCACCTGTTACGATCCTTACATACACATTTTGCTTCACTCACGTACAAACATCCAGTCATACACGCAAGCCAATCATGAACACTGCGCACTTAGCTTTTCTGAAGAACATCACCCATAAGATCCGTGTACTTGTAAGTCCTGAGGAGTCCTCTCCCGGCGTTTTCACACACGTCTGCCTTGTAAATACCTTTTTTTAGTCGCTTTTCATTCATCCTCTCAACATGAACAGCAAACGATGCCCCGTCTGTTGTCCTGCTCTCTGTGCACATACACCTGCACCATGATAGACCTGTGCGAGGCCAGCCTGACCTGTCGATGTGGCTGAGTTCTGGTCGAAGCACAAGATCTAAATTAAAAACTGTACATGGAATCATTGTCAGGTTCAAGAAAGACATGAGCAAAAAATCTATATGAATCTATACTAATATTATAAAGAGGTAAAGTTTGTGACGTTGTAGGGGATAATCTCTGGATCTACCGAACCAAATAGTACATTGTGTATTAAGGGCGGTAAGTAAGGAATTACGATCGAGACTCTAGTAGAAGCCCGAAGTCGAAGACTGAGGGCTTTCTGAGTCGAGGTTCGTAATTCCCGTACCGCCCGTGACACATACAATGTTTTTCATCACATTTGCGAGTAATCATTATGAATTATAGCTTTAATACACAAGTCAGCACAGCTGTTATTACGAAATACGTGAACTTTTTTTTAAGCGGTTGGCGAATTTTTGCCCACACCACAGATTATACAGTGTTTCGTTAAGAAACTTTAAGGGCAAATACATACGTAGGTATACAGCCATGACGGAGTGTAAAAAGAATTAAATAATTTCGACGTTTTCATACTACGAGTATAACTATTAAAATCGATTATTAAGAACATTAGTTGAGTATTTAAATAACATGTAGCGAGATTGCAAAGAAATTCCTATTTAGATAACATTTTAAGACAATTTTTCAATTGCGTGTAAACTCCTTGCTTGAACTTCCATGACCTGTGTGCTGTGCCATAAATTAAAAAAAATATTACTTACCGCCCTAGGGTTTCATGACAAAAAGAAAGCCCGAGGGTTTTATATGGGGCATTACGGCCAAGTTAACCTGTATGTTTAGATACTTTTTACGTGCAAGTGTGATGAAAACGGAATTTTTAATCACATTATTACTATTTACTTCTATAAAACTTAAAAATTACAATATTATCGGTCGGTTACGTTTCGGGTTTGTTTACCAACCCAGCCCGCTCGCCCTCATACAATATGCGGATCGGTCGAGCGACTGATCCGAGTCTGTTTCCGAATAGTCGCTGTCACCGAGCAATAGTGTTGTTACCGGTTTGTTTGTAGATAGTTATCGATAAAAATGGCAAACGCAAAGGAATCTTTAGCCATACAGAGACATTTTTGGGATTAAGTTTTTTGATTTAAGTATTGTAAGCTTTATTTTAGTATACGTAGTTGTATAGTAAAATAGCGTCAAATTAAAAATAATACAATACTTACGAGTATTAACACATTTTATTAAAATTACTTAGTGTGAACTTCAACCATAATGTGTTTTAATTTTTTTAATGCTGTTTTCCTAAAGATACAAGAATTTCGTTCTTAAGGAAAAAAGCAGACCCACATAAATGTATTCGTCATATTTATACAAAACTAATCCATTTTTTGATAGAACTATCACTGGTTTTTTAAAATGAACTAAACATTAAGTTTATTTGTTATATATATTATTGTAGTACATAATAAATAAAGTCAATCTTTATAACAATATCTACCTTTGCATTACTTTTTAAACCTTATATCCCTAACCGAGTTCTTGAATTTATCGATATCGACATAGTTACAACCACGGCTGTAAGCAACTTGTCAGTGTAGTTGCGTCATTTCATTATACTGTTATGACACAGAATGCATCTATGTGTGTGTGAAATTGTTAGTGAACTTTTTAAATTTTTATGTGTGAGTTTCGTAGTAACAGACGATTATTTTTGTGTGAGAATTTGAGAAAGTGTGGGTAGAGCAGATTTCCCCCCGCAAAAAATGACAGACAGTTTTGTATCGGGCAAAAACGCTATGGCTCTTCCCCTCCGGTCTGCCGGTGGTCCGTGTTGCTCTATGGCCCAGTAGGTTAGACCCCGCCTATGGTGATTCGTCTCGGTCGTGGGTCCAATCCGTATGACTTTTTCAATTCAAATGTACTTTTCAATACAGTTGTTAAACATGGCGTACTTTCAGAGGCTATAATTATGATTCGAAAATTAAATCTTTCGCATAGGCATCTTTCTATTACGCGGTCGTGACTTTAGTTTACAAGCTCGATCATTAGTTTTGCAGTTAAGTTTTAAATGTTTTAGTCAATTTAAAAAAGTTTAGTAGCAAGGAGTTTTCATACTTAAAATAAAATGGGATTTTATTCGAGGCCAAAATGAATCAGTCTGTACGTCTTTGCATAAAAATCTCAAAAGTTTATTAAATGGTTGTTTAATATATTGAATTAACAGTTTTAATTTCATTATTTTCACATAAACATTTGTCAAAAATCTAATAGGCTGTATAGGCAGTTTTCGTTGTAAAAAAAAAATTGGTATCTCTAACTCTGTCTCTATCTCTACTTCTAACTCTATCTCTAACTCTATCTCTATCTAAGTTTGTATAACTCTATCTCTAACTCTGTCTCTAACTCTGTCTCTATCTCTATCTCGATCTCTAACTCTATCTCTAACTCTATCTCTAACTGTATCTCTAACTCTGTCTCTATCTCTATCTCGATCTCTAACTCTATCTCTAACTGTATCTCTAACTGTATCTCTATCTCTATCTAAGTTTGTATAACTCTATCTCTAACTCTATCTCTAACTCTGTCTCTAACTCTGTCTCTATCTCTATCTCGATCTCTAACTCTATCTCTAACTGTATCTCTATCTAAGTTTGTATAACTCTATCTCTAACTCTGTCTCTAACTCTGTCTCTATCTCTATCTCGATCTCTAACTCTATCTCTAACTGTATCTCTAACTGTATCTCTATCTCTATCTAAGTTTGTATAACTCTATCTCTAACTCTGTCTCTAACTCTGTCTCTATCTCTATCTCGATCTCTAACTCTATCTCTAACTGTAACTCTATCTCTATCTAAGTTTGTATCGAATATTTTATGCGCAAGGAGGTTGTATAGCATTGAGATGGAGTTTGAATATTATATTGGTGTTCTAAATTCAAACACCAAAACAGTGATTAAAAGTGCTTTTTATTCAGTGTTTTCAGTATAAAATAAAATAAGCTTTTTAGAGGAGGAATGGTATTTTTTTTTTTGTGTGTTTAATTATTTCTTTTTTTTTAATATGAGTTCAAGTACAAGTGATGAAATGGAATTAACTCCACCCGATATTTTATCTGAGGCCAACACTGCGCAAGATGAAATTTTGCCTCCAAAATCTCGAGAAAGATATATGGCGAATTACGTTAATTTTATTTTATGGAAAAATAAAATTTAATTCTTTGACTTGTTTTTACTATATCCCACAACTGTATTGAAAAACGTCGTGTGATACACGGGTGTGTAGGTTATTGCTAACTCGTGTCATTAAAAACCCTCGCCTTCGGCTCGGGCTTGTTAATGACAGCTCGTTTGCAATAACCTACTTTCCACCCTTGTATCACAATGTACTATTCTAAGTTTATCTTGGACATCGTTGGCAACGTTAAAGGAAAACGTCGGGATGAAACCTGGACTTATAGTTAATACTAGCGTACGCCTCTCAGTTTCACCCGCATAGTGCCCGTTCCGGTGGGAATACAGGGATAAAAAGAAGCCTATGTCACACGGGGATAGTGTAGCTTCCCAACGGTGAAAGAATTTTTGAAATCGGTCCAGTAGTTTTCAAGTTTATTTGTTACATACAAAAATACTAATCTTTCCTCTTTATAATATTAGTATAGAAGTATAGATAAGTTTGAAATATCCAACCCGTTATTTATGTGCTTCTGCCTTCTCTGTATGAGAAGAGCCTTTTGTCCTGGCTTTCAAGGCTTCGTAACGGCTTACAAGTGCAATGGTGGCATCTAGCCTAGAATAAATAAATACACTCACCAAGTCCAATGTCCTTAGCCGAGAACACTCTTCCATAGAGGTCAGAGATGAGAACAGATGCCAGTTCACAGTGAGAGGGCTTGTGGTCCAGTGCTATCATCACGATCGTCTCGCATACCTACCGAAAAACATTATAGAATAACAAATATGTATACAACGACGCGAAAAAAAATACCATGGGTTCAGTACATGATTCTGGATTCTCTAGTGTTAGAATTTTTGATCGGCTTCTTAGGATAAAAACAAATATTATGAAAAAATCATTCATTCCCTTTTTTTCATAAATAAACGGCAATGAAAATAAAATTCAAAAGATGTAGTACCTATCAGCTGATACCCCAAAGTTCACGATCGAGGTCAACGCCACCTGCACTTTTTCTTTTTGAAGCTAGCTAGCTAGCGACCCGCCCCGGCTTCGCCCGTGACAAATTATACACAAAAACCTTCCTCGTTTCTCACTCTTTCTACTGGTGAAAACCGCATGAAAATCCGTTCAGTAGTTTTTGAGTTTATCGCTTAAAAACGCGGCGGAACACTTTATTTTATAATATGTAGTGATTACAGTAAAAAAAATGCATATTAAAAAAAGCCGAAAAAAAATCTTTTTTTTCTAATTATTAAATAGCCGACGAAAAATTCCAGCACTTGGTCCAGAATCATGTACTGCACCCATGGTATTTTTTCCCGCGTCGGTGTCAGACACCCTTTAAAACATCTATAACATAACGCCTGCTGGAAAGATGCACCTAAAGTACACCCCTCATTCTGCCAGTTATGTTTAAGTCCCAATTAAGAGGGGGGGGGAGGACCCAACTTCCATCAACCGGGCACAAGACGAAATTCGAGATGGCAATTCTGTGATTCAATCGTCCAGGACGGAACTCAGAAGCACTTGCGTCCACTAGACCAATGAGGCAGTCTCCATGAAAATCACATGTAGCGATGTCTAACATTCATGAAAAAGCGCCTCAGTAGTTGATTAGCCCAGACCTCACATCTCCAAGTTGAGTTTGTTGATTTATTGTCTAATGTTTGCATTCAATTCAAATATGGTTGATAGATTACTGTTGTACACCCGACTCTCCAGATAACCCCAAAGGAAGAAAATCCGAAGCTGTGAGCGCTGGGCTGTTCAACTACTGAGGCGCGTTTTTGTAATTGTTAGGCATAGCACGCACAGCGATTTTTATTCGCGCGAATTTTTTTCCGCGCGTTCTGTGGCCTATGGAGTTGTATGAAGCTGCACGCACTGCGGAAAAAAAATCGCGCTCAAATAGTACTAAAAAATTCGCGCGGAAAAAAATTCGCGCGAATCAAAATCGCAGTGCGTGCTATGCCTTAGAGATCTCTTTGAAGAGTGCCAGAGCCGCAAAGAACGACATTTGAATAATGTTATTTTCAAAAAGTAATTTTTCCATGTCTTCAGTTTCTGATTTTGTAATTTAGGAAACACTCAAAGGAGTCACGAGACCGATTTTGATAAAAACTTAAACTGCATCATTGGATTTTAAAAATCAATCTACCTTGCCGGGCATCCGAATCCGTTGATTTTGAAAAAAAAACCGGCCAAGTGCGAGTCAGACTCGCGCACGAAGGGTTCCGTACCATTATAGCAAAACACGGCATAAAAATCACGTTTTTTGTATGGGAGCCCTCCTTAAATATTTATTTTATTCTGTTTTTAGTATTTGTTGTTATAGCGGCAACAGAAATACATCATCTGTGAAAATTTCAACTCTCTAGCTATCACGGTTCTTGAGATACAGCCTGGTGACAGACAGACAGACAGACGGACCGCGGAGTCTTAGTAATAGGGTCCCGTTTTTACCCTTTGGGTACGGAACCCTAAAAAACACATGCTGTATTATTATACCATTCGATAGTGTCGCTAATAAGGATCAAATTCTGGGAAGTAACGGCCCAGCGGTCCCCCATGACGAGAACCTCGTGAATGCTGAGAGAGATAATAAAAGTAAGTATCTTGATCTTGCTCGCGAGGTTGTCGACAGCCAATGATGAAATACAGCAATCTTTGTGCCGATAGTCGTGACGGCCAATGGCGTAATAGCCAACAGCCTCGACGAACATCTGAAGAGGCTCTCGTTGGGCAGCTGGATCAAGGCCTTGATCCAGAAAGCGGTACTCCTGGACACGGCGCATATCGTTAGTAGTTCCTCTCTCAGGAGCCCTGACCACCGGTAGCTTGGACCCTGTTCCCGATACCGGTGGACTACTATTTCCCGTCGACCACTTCATCGCTTACCATCAGGTGAGATAGTGGTCAAGCGCGAGACTATTTAGAATTAAAAAAAAGGCAAAGTCTCGGGCAAAGCCAGGGTGGGCACATAGTATCAAATTGAATATCTCACCAAATGGCTTCTCTTGGCCGTGACGAACTCCAGAAAGTCTTCACAAGCCGGACGGGAGTCTCCATGCTCGAAATACTCCAGGATAACGGGCTCGGCCTTGCGCTGTAATGAGGACAGGAGAAAACCAGTTATTAGTTAATCATTATCAAGAAGTATGTTACGACCGATAAAGAAAATAAAAGTTAATAAAATCAAAAAACCCGACTGCAAAGATGTAAAACAAGAAGAAAATCATGCTGTGCAGTCGGAGGATACATATTCATAAGCTGGCTGACCAAAACTATAAATATCCTCCGACTGCACAACATGAATTTCTTCTTGTTTACATCTTTGCAGTCGGGTTTTTTGATTTTATTAACTTTTTTTCTTTACAACTTTTTAGTTATACATTTTTTTAACGAATGACTTTGAAACATATATTATGTGGTATATATTTTTGTAATCAGCTCTAAAATTCTTCATTTTGATACCCCACTCGATGGGTTTCGAAGGACAAAAAATTGCAACCTCTACAATATGGCGCCCAAAATCCGCCATGTTCCTTTTTTAACGGCTTTTATCTAAGAATACTTGGGCGGCCAAGGTCTATCTAAAGATGTTTTAATTATAAAAATCCGTCAAGTGCAGCCGGGTAAAAATATTTATCAGTGTGGCGAAGCTTAAGGGAGGAGCCGATGTCCAGCAGTGGAGATATTTCGGCTGAAATGATGATGATGCTGTTAAGATCGTAGCAGGTGTCTTCTATAGTTTTTGTATATCTACTACCTGTGCCCGCGGCTTCGTTCCCGTCAACTGCCTACCCTACCCTATCATCCTGAATCCCTACTAATTTTCGAGGGTCATTCTTCCGCGGAGAATCTTAACACCGCCGTTCAGAAAATGACAACAAACGCACAACGCCATCTATCGAATATGGAGTTCAACTGTCAGAGTTTGAATATTTTGAGCCTTAGATCCGGTCTTTCTGCGAGGCCATTGTGGAGCGCTTGTCCGAAAGGGGCGATTCCAATCTGGTCAGGTTTAATGCTGCTCAAACCCAGACCTTCTGCCTCCGTCTTCTTCTTGTCTTTTCCCGCTAAAAAGAGCCAACTTCACCCGGCTCCGACTTGTCGAGAGGTGACCGTCCCGGTGTCCAAATAACGGACCATCTTGAGCTTCTTGGCGTTACGTTGACATCGACTTTCAATGTTGGTCCATACATTGCGGCAAAGGTTCAGCTGGCTGCCAAACACTTGGAATTCCTTGCGAAGGTGAGAAGGTACATCACGCCAGAACAGCTGCTCAACTTGTATCAAGTGCAAGTTCGATCATGCATGGAGTACTGTTCTCATCTCTGGGATGGATCTACCAAAAACCAGCTTGATGCACTAGAGTCGATCGAAAAGCAGGCCAAGAGGCTCATCGGAAATGAGGCACTGAAGCAAAAGCTCCTGAGTCAAAGCTCCTGAGCCTTGAACATCGTCGCCGAGTTGCCAGCTTGTCGGTTTTTATCGGTTGCATTTCGGGGAGAGCTATGGAATTGCATGATCTAATTCCGCCGATGCATCATCGGTGAAAAGGGTGGGCACATCCCACCCATATGCACTAAACGTTTTGGGAATACTTTTATTATGCGTACAGCTAAGGAGTGGAATTCCCTGCCGGAGTCTGTGTTTCCCGACCTAGGGTTGTTTAAGTCAAAAGTGAATAGGTTTCTTCTAGGCAAGCGTGCTTCATCGTCGACCACATCATCGCTTACCATCAGCACCTGTAGCCAAGTTGACGATCTACAATCCATAACGCTATTAGAAAACTAATCAAAGTATGAGAAAGACACATCTGAACGTAAAGTCACGTGGTCATACCAAACAAATAGAAGGCGTTAACGATTGTAGAAAGTGATTCGATACGAAACGTTTGTAACTTGGCTAGGCTCGCGGTGAGATAATGGTCAAGCACGAGACACTATACAATAAAAAAAAGTCTTTATTATAGTCAAAGGTGTAATGAGCCTCTTCGCGGAATGACTTACGTTATGTATGACAGGTTTTGCTGGCGGCCGAACCGATACACTAGCCGCGCGAGTTACTTGCATGTTTGTTTATTATAAAATCTAATATCCGTAAGTAACCGGAATTATCCGAAACTGGCGGATAATCCGAAATAAATTCATATCCGTAACCGTTTCCGAAACCGGTATAATATTATTTGTCTATCCGTATCCAGATCAGAAATTTCATATCCATAACACATCCGCAGGTAACCGATAGTATCCGAAACAAACAGATAATCCGATATTTTTCCTTTCTGTAACCGTATCCGAAACCGGTATAATATTATTTCTCTATCGGTACCCGTATCCAGATACGAAATTTCACATCCATAACATAACCGTAGATAACCGAAATTATGCGATACTAAGAGATAATACGAAATAATTTCAAGTACGTAACCGTATCCGAAACTGTATAATATTATTTCTTTATCGGTATCCATATTCAGATCCAAAATTTCATATCCATAACATATCAGTATAATAGTCACAACGGATCTTTGTCTCTGAAGTTGGCTCTGCCAACCATTGCGCAAGAAACTGTTATCGAGTATACTGCATAGAGTAAGCGAGATAGGACGATACAACAAACGTAAGCGAGTGAAAGAGACAAATATACAATGCTATCTTCACCTTCACCATTGACACAAAAATAGATCAATTGAGAGACACAAAGATCCGTTGTGAGTATTATAGGTAACCGAAATTGTCCGAAATTAACGGATAATTCGAAATAATATAACATCCCTAACCGTATCCGAAACCGGTTTTTTTTTTTATCTGTGTCCCGATCCTATATTTCATATGCATGACATCCCCGGGACAATGTTTCCAACATTCACGCGGGCTAAGCCACAGGCAGAATAAAGCATGAAATAAAAACAGCCGTACTCGGTGTGTTGTTTCAGGGCAGGGCTGCGAGGTCGTTGACACCACGATAAGGTCACCGCGTCAGGTCGCGCGCCAAGCCGGGTGACGGCACTTTATAAGACACGTCAGTTGTTTACGTTATGCATGCCAAACACGGAGGACGGTATCGCAAATACGCTCGTTTAAGTTTCAGCCCTTTTATGACTACTAAAGTACAAAAAAAAAAAAAAAAGAGGTGGAACAGAAGTTAAACTAAAAATCAAAATCCCGACTGTTTAAGAAGCGAACTAAGGGCCGATTTCACCAATGAAACTAATCGCGATTAGTATCTAAACTCAGTTTATGCAAGTACAGCGTTCTGATTGGTTGAGACTGCTGAGAAACTACCAATTAGAACGTTGTATTTGCATAAACTGAAACAAGAAACTAAAAAGCTGTAAACAAGATAAAAAGTGAAAAATAAAAAACTTTTTGCAAAAAAATATTACCGACTTCCAAATACAAAACTACAAAGTGAAAAATAACTTAATTTTTTGAAGTCGGTGTCTTTCGTAGGTACCATTTTTTTGCGTTATGGACACCGACTTCAAAAAATTAAGTTATTTTTCACTTTGTAGTTTTGTATTTGGAAGTCGGTAATATTTTTTTGCAAAAAGTTTTTTATTTTTCACTTTTTAGTTGTACGTACCTAATAGGCAAGTTACTAAGGGAACTATTTCGCCAGAATAGATTTCATGAAACTTGAACATAACCGGTGAAATGAGAGATCTGCTTACCCCTTAAGAGCGAACTGGCGTGATGTTATGTTATGAAATGTTATAAACAACAAACAGACATGCGATTGCAGCAATCCCGAGAGATTTGCCGTTATTTATTGAAGAGTTCTGTTGTATATCTCCGAAGTTCTTCATCAGATCTTCACCA